>CM030373.1:15892831-17092831 GCA_003604175.2 Clonorchis sinensis | reverse complement strand
CACTGAGCAGAAGTGCAAGGATTGATCATCACTGACGCAGAACATCATAAATTTTTTGCTCCTGATGCAGCTGAGGTGTTCATGCCTGGAACATTCTGTCAACTAATAGGTTAATGTTTCGTCTGGGTGAAAGAACAACAGCAACCCAGTGCTCCTGATAAGGTCGATGAAAACTTTGGGTAGCCCAATGCCGTTTTAGCCCTTCTTGAGAGACCTATTCTCTGAATCCCTATCAGGGATATTCTTCACTTGACCATCCCTTTGCACGCAATTTGCGACGCCCATGTTGAGGTTCCCGATACGGAACTTTGAGTCACGCGTAGGCTTAACGTTTGAGCTCGAGATTGCTCAGTGGTTAAGACGCGATCTTACTGAATGGAAGGTCCGTGGTTCGAATCCAACGTCTGCATCTCGACTGCTCCTGTTTTGGGTTTGGGCAACCTGTCAGTATCCCTGCCTTCGTGCTTCCTTGGAGTGGCATGGCAGCTATGCACCAAAAGGGCGCTACAGCCGAAGGATTAGCATATTTCGCTTATCAGGCCTGCGAATTCCAAATTATCAGAAGGAAGAACTGGATTCTGAAGTCTACGATACTACTTACGCAGAGGTGAGCAAAAATATCATTCAACATTCGTGGCGTCAACGTCTGTGCAAGTCTATCATTGACCGGCACAGTTTCAATGTCCAGGTCTGCACACCAGGCGGTCGCGAGCGGAACGTTGACTCAGCAGGTGGGTTGCCATCGTCCCTTCCGATGACACTCATGATTCTGATTGGCGGTGAATCACGCCGAAAGAACGACAAAGCAAGTCAGGGTATGCCCAGCGGACGAGGCACGAACACGCATGTGGATGTAGGTCAGCAGCGCGCAGTCACAGACGCACACATGCTACTGTACCAGTGTCGGACGAGGCAGCCTTCGTGGTAAGGTGAAAGGCGGTAAGTGGAGGTCAAAATTACATGGGCGGAGTAAGCAAATGAATGCGGGAATTATCGTGATTTCAAATTAGGTTCAATGACTAAAACCAATTTAATTGGCAACAAGTAGTATTTTTCCAAAGCGTAAGTGAAAAAAGGAACGACGTCTGTAAAATTAGCGGTCTGTAGAATGAACCGAAAAACCGGGCGCATTTTTTAAAAGCAAAGTTACCGACAAGTAAGTACTGTCCTTGTAAGCTGTTTTGTGGAAGTGAAACATGTACAATTTATTTAAGACTACCTACCTACTTGTTGCTTTTGTCGATAGCGTAAAACATCTGGACAGGGACGGAAACTTTGCATGACACAGTCTGGGTGTTGAGTCTGTTGGATATCTGGGTTTATTTATGAAGACGCCGAAGAAATCCCTCCCGATATTAGAATAACTCGTTTTATGGATTCGTCAATATCATCACTTTTTATAGTGGCACTAGAGCGATATTTTGAAAAAATATCGCATAAATGTGGAAGTTTATTTTCAAACAATGAACAGTTGAAAAAAATGGAGAGAAAGAACAAGGCCCTCCTTCAAATATGGAGGTTACCACTCCTACATCCATCAACTTAAGCCGAACAGTTCAGAGTTCCCAAATTGTACTAAATTTTCCCTTGACACCCATCAACGAACCAAAGAAGCCAACGGGTTTATTCACCGTAAGTCGGTGATCTCCCTTGCTTTGAATAACTAACCAGTAGGCGTTCTCATAGGCTGGATAGTGGTACGTACCACGTAGATGATTTAAGGCGATTGAAACCTTGGACAAGAGACTCACACGAGCGGTCCGTTTTGCTTGACCGCCTCAGGGATTAGATAGCCGGAGGAATTTTGAGAAACGTAACTGGTGCAAGAACCACTCACCGGAGAAAGTCGTCCAAACACCACAACTTTAAGTTCTCAGATCCCTTCGACACACATCTGTCATGCAGGCATGGAGAACCAAGTGGGCGAAGATACTCTCAGGTTGCTCGCCTGGCTGCATATTACGATCTACCACAGAGTTGGTTTACGATGAGTCCTTAGCTTGAGAACATCATAAGCGAGAGATTCAGCTGAGTTCCAGGTGAGTCTACCGTCAAAACCAAATAGGTATGCAGATGAGTGTACAAGTCAAAAGTCTTTAGCATGCTTACAGTTCTCTAAGGAAGCGAGCAGGCCACTACCAGAAGGAAATCGGTGTCATCGTCAAGTGCGTAAACATATCTGTAGTTTCTCAACTGATGCAAGTTCATTTACCAGAAGCCATCCTCTCCCTCGGTGCTACAAACAAACGACGTAACTTACTCACTTAGATGTCCTATCTGAGTTGAAATTTTCCGGGTCTCCGCAGAGACACGCCTGCTCCAAGTCCACCGAACCTATTGTTATTCCCATCATCATCATCATCAGCTGTAAGAAACCGTGTACTTGTCATACAGTGGTTGTAGCTGCCACAGTTTCGTCCGCCGATGATTTGGGGAGGGGGGGTAGGTAGCTGCGCATTGGAGGCGCGAGCTGCGTAAATGCACCACTGTCAATGGGCTGTTACGTCGGGGAATTGGGAAGGGGGCTATGCATTGAAGGCAATAGCTTGGATGCATGAGCGCCATTGAGGGCGCGATTGGGCCATGTCTGACAATGTCTCTAACCATTGATGTGGCCCGTCTCGGGGTCCCCATCCAGGAAGACGGCAGTGACCAGCGCAGCTGAGTTTGCTGGTAATGGCTTTTATACTTCGCTGCCAAGTCATTGTTTGACCGCCTCTGGCTCGTTTCCACCCTTCACGTGGTTGTGCGAAAAGAGCCCTTCGAGGAAGTCGGTCGACTGGCATGCGTAGCACGTGGCCAAGCCAGCGCAACCTATGCAGTGTGATCAGTTCATCTATCGAGGGTGAGTTATTCCTCCCGAATACCATTCGACGTACTTCAGCATTGCTGATCCGGTGTTCCCACCAGATTCGGGCAATGCTCCGGAGACATCGGTGGTCAAACACTGAAAGTCGTTTGACGTCCTCGGCGCGCAGCGGCCAGGTTTCTGATCCGTATAGTAATACGGAGCGCACCGCAGCATTATAAACTCGACCCTTGACGGATAAGCTGATGTCACGCCTACGCCACAGGTGACGCAGGTTCACAAAAGCTGCTCGGGCCTTCCCAATTCGGATGGAAATATCATCTTTCGCGAGACCACCGGGACTAATACAGCTGCCCAGGTAGACAAATTTGTCTACTACCTCAATCGGTTCACCCGCAAGCACTAGGCTAGGGTTCGGGCCCACCCAGTCTTGCACTAGCACTTTACACTTTGCAGGTGTGAAGCGCATGCCGAACCGTGAGGCGGAATTAGTTAGATTATTTAATATTCTTTGCATTACCACGGCGTCAGATCCAAGAAGAGCTATGTCGTCTGCATACTCGATATCTGTGAGCGGACGCCCCGGGAGGACTTCGACCCCACAGGCAGTAGAGGCTGATAATGAGTCTTCCATGATCGTATCAATGACGAAATTGAAGAAGAGCACTGAAGAGCACTGAAAATTCGATTTGTCGAGTGTATCCAAAGAAAATACATGAATAACAGAGGTGATAGTTTTGCAAAACAAGTTACCGTGTTCCAGAGATTAATCCACAACTCAAAAGTATGGAAGAAAGGTGTGCAAACGAGAAGGACTATAACTCAATGTGACTTGTTTACTAACCATCTTGTGTTACTGCTCGCGCCAGCTTACTGTTGATCACCAACTCCTCGGGGAAACCGCATCTTACACTCCGAGCGGCCGATGGGGGCAGACGCTTTAGGTAGATATTAACCATTCTTCTCACTGCTTGTTCTGTTCTAGCGTAGAAAATGACTGCGCGAAAAATACCCGTGGGCAATACAAATCGGTCGGTCATCATTACTTTCACAGCATTCGGCTCTTTGGGTAAGCCACGCAGGCACATGCTACCAGGACCGTGAAGTCGGGAAGTTGCGTAAAGTGCAATATAGTCTAGGATTGTGTTGTACATGTGATTTTGTTTACACCAATCGATAAACTCATGCGGATCCAACAGATGTGGTCTGATTTGGAAGAAGGCGAGAAAATGCCGTTTTGTAGCAAGTTCTTCGTCGTTGATATGGATGGTAGCTTGGTACAAAAGGCTCCCGTCTTTGGTTTCCACCGGTTTGCAACAGACAGGGTACCTTTTACGAAGCATTTCATTCCAACCAGGTGGGGGCTTATTGGACTCAATGAGATCACCCATCAATCCACCCGACTTGACAAAACGTACAAATCCATCATTCTGGTGCGATTCTGTGCTGGTCACTTCTACTCTCTTCTCTTCTAATTTCATATCTTTGTCCGCCTTCCATACCGAGTAGCTCTCCTTTTTCACGGGTTTGATATTTCGCTCATTTTGTTCATCGTCTCTTTTGTGGTTGCTTGATTGTTGTGGTGGTCGTTGGGTTGCAGTCGGCCTATTAATGGTAGAAGACTGAAATAGGGTTGGATCAACCTGGAAATTATCATGGTAGGACTCAGTAGTAACGATAGGACTTTTCGTCTTTTTGGAATGGCAGTTGCCCATTTTATCCACTTAGATGTTCATACCATTCTCTCTTTGACGTACCAGTTTCGTTGGCCTCCGATGCAGAAAACAGTCAAACACCCAGGCCAACACGTTTCGAAAGCTTATTTAATCACGTGACCTTGAAAGCTGGGTCGATACCGGACACAGATTAGTTGTAATTATCCTATACAAGATAGGATTCTACTATTGTTATACTGGCCTTAAACACTCAATGAGAGAACAGCCTTCAAGAAGATTCACAAATAAAATACCTTCATCACTAATGACGCCATAAAAATGACAGTCAATTTCGGGGATGGTTCGAAATTTTTAGAAATCAGTTCCTAAAAGAAAATTAAAAAATGAGGTCAAAAAAACCGAAAACGGCCATCTAGGCTCGATCGGAGCATCTCAGTATTTCGTGAGCTGACATCAATTTCATGCTCGCAAAAACATCATTTAGCTTTTTTTCCGCTGGTTCCCCTAATTTTATTGCGAGGTGTATTGTAACCTCTTAGTGCTTCCTTATACGGTGAGGCACATCAATAATGGTCAGCTAAACTCGTTGCCCCTAGCATAACAAAAATCAACGACCCAGGGGAAGGCGAAATCACACGCTCCATACCAGATCAACTGGCTACAAAAAAGAACTTGTAAAACGTATAGCATATTTTATGTGTATTTTTGAAGCGTAAGTTAGACGCGAACAGGTAGTTTGCTTGTCCAAAAATGGACTACACTGTCGCTCAAAAGTGTAAATCATCTACGTGGAACAGTTCTGACTTTAAGAGCTTTGTCAGTGCAAAATTCAGGACTGTATCCGGTCCATAGGTATTGCTTGCCATTCGGTCGATCGGTAATCAAAATGATTTTCTCAATTTAGTAGTGTTTACTGATCTCGTATTTCAACCACGGCTCCTTGACAATCAAGGTCAGAGGTACTGGCTAGGAATTAATTTACTAATAATTTGGTTCAAACAAGCCACAGATTGGTACTCTTTATAGCTCTAATGATCGAAATTTTTCGCTTCTCCAACTTGTGCAACGGTCATTCGAGTGTTACCCCTCTTCTCGAAAGTCATGTTCCCTTTATTGCATCAAACTAGTGTGTTAGTAACATTCACCACCAAGCACACTCGACATGTGACCTCGACAGATCGCTGTTTACATCCATGTACTGTCCAGAAATTTGCAGTACAATAGATCAGTAAGGCGTTCTTAACAGCATTTCGTGACGGAGCAGCTCTGACAGAACCCCTCCCAAACGGCCAGATATTCAGTGGACATAACATTTTCAATAAGATCATGCAGTATTTGAACAACTTAAGCCTAACTAAAGTGGGGAGGGCGATAAGAAAGGACGTTTTGGTAGAAATTCGTCCCTTATAAGCAACATAAACATTACATTATTCTCGGAGTTCATATGAGCCGTAAGAACCGCCTATTTCGAGGGTCGCGCCCCCATACGAACGTCCATGCGTCTGGTCCCGCCAACAAATATTTGCATCCGGTCGATATTTGGTTGAATAGAGTGTGATTCCCCGACCGGTTGCTGACTTGTCCTTCGATTGATTTTTCGTCCCTTTTCAGGACAGTTTACAGCTTATTTACTCCAAATCAATAACAAAATATGCTGAGGTTTATTGAGCACGACCGTCTCACAATGCCAGGAACGGACAAGGGAAAACGAGCAAACTTGACATAATTAAGAAGTCAAAAAATTGGCAAGAGTTGGGGAAAAACGCTGATTTGCAATTAAGTTGAGTGTAAAATTTGTTCACTTGTTAACACCGTGTCTAACCATCCAACCGAGCACTCCTCACATGGTGAAGAAACGTTTGCAAGCCAATTACCAGGTACGGTGAACAGATCAGCTACTACCTGGTCAGCTGTGTAAACTTGATAGTTTGGACGCAAATCATGAATCTGAATAGTGTTGGGTCATTTCATGTGTTGAAACACGCACAATTCATGTATGCACTTGCACAAGCGACCCAATAGGTCAGTCCCTCTTTCAAAGGAGAACAAGTCTCCTACTGTATGCAGTCTGTATGTTATCTTATGATAACAGTGCACTGCCTTCTCTAAGTTGAAAGGAAGGACCCTTGGTGAAGGGGATCATTTGTCAGTGGAGCACCTTTTTAGATTTTGTTCGACCTTATTTGACGTCAGAAATTGCCCTTCTGGAGGACGAAGCGGTCTATGTTTGGATTATCCATCCTTCGGGCTAATTTGTACTGTCTTTGCACCTATAGTTCGTCCTTGGAGGATGCAGTATGAGTGAACCCAACTTGAGAACAAATGGTAATTTTTCTTACACAGCGAGTGATGAGTCCAATAAGCCAACTCGCACTACAATCGAACGAAACTGAGTCGGTGTACAGGGCTAGTTGAAGGACATGTTGCCAACCACAGGACAATCCACTTTTGACTTTAAACTACAGTCAGTGGTGTCAGAACTTGTCGCCATCAAGAGAAACTTAGTCAGAGAAATCCAAGAGAATTTGGTCGCTTGAGGAAGCCAAGGAGCCTCGCCAAATGGTCAAGATTGCTTTCGTGAAACAGTATCAGTGAATAGTACAGAGCAGTTTAACAGATTACGCTCATGGCTATCAGGGAGCTACGGTTGGTCTGACCGACAGCAAAGGATGATTCTGATTATTTTGTTTTCCGAATTATTTGAAAGCCTGAGTATTTTTCAAAGACCGTAATCATAAGGCAACATTGGTAACATAAAAGAGATCAAATCAGCATGACCAAGACCAGGCAAATAGGAACGTAAACTGTAAATCTCCCTGAATAGTGTTTCTTCAATGATACCTCACCAACGTCGATTTTTCACGATAATCTGGTCGGGAATTTTTGTTGAGCAGCAGAGGTATTGGACTAGGATAGTAATTGGAAATTCATATGTGAGACCTGTTGGCTGGTACTGTCTTAAAAAATCATGAACTGTCATTGGAGCATATTGCATAAATCGGTCCTACCATTTATGACGAGTGCTGTCCCCCGGCAAAAACTTACGAACAAGTTACCACAAAACCGCGGCAAGCTATGCAGGTGGTGGGTGTGATAACGGAGAAATTCAGAAAAGGCTGGAAAAAGTACTAGTCCAGTTGATGAGCTGAGAAATCTGGAAGACCATCAGTCCCTTCGACGTTGAAAAAAAACACTAATTCTCCCTCCGAGAACGAACCCCTGCCAGACGCGAGCTATGCGAAATTCTCAAACTGTTACAGAAACCTTAACGGCGTCACTCAGAAGTGGACGGCTCCTGAGAGAAAATGAAGTGGGGTTCGCTGGCCGGCTACCAACTCCCTACGATGAACGCTGACTTTACCGACATTATTGCGAACTAACAGCACTCACACGCGTGGCTTGACGGTTGATCAATCTTAACGGACTCCGAGACCTGAATGAACAGCTGTAGGATCTTTGTGAATCGTTGGTCGATGCGTTGGTGCCACGAGTCTTCTATATGGGCATGAATACTGAGACACGATAAACGGTTGAGTACGAATTCACATCAAATCACTGATCCTAGTGCTGGTCGATCCGATGAGCTAGGAGAGATAGAGGCAACTTCACGTGGGGTCGTGGAAAGAAATGAACGGCTCTACCTATGTCATCTGGTTACACTGATCACAATGGCGTTCTCGCGCCGGTCACAGGAGGTAAAACTAACTGATCGTGGCATGGCTACCGAGAGCAAGTAGATGGCGAATTCAGAGGGTGCCAATCTGAGTCATTTGAGAATGGAAAACAGGGTGAAACTAACGACTTCTTGCCACACATGTCACTGGTTTGGGCGACGTTAACATAACATAGAAAGCTAATGTGCCATTTTATTGGTAGTCATGGGACAAAGGCAACGATCGTGTGGCCTATTCAGTTCATCAGTGGTGAGCCGATCATTTACACAGTTTGCGTTGTTTGGATAAAGTGAAATGTCCTGTGCGTTCAGCAAGTCATCAGTCCAAGGTTTATTATTGGAGAGGAAAACGATGACCACACTATACCAAAGGTGATAATAGTTGAAAGCCACGGCATTCCAGCTTGGTGTCTGAAAGACCGTCCCATAATCTGCTTAAGCGTACTCACTGGACGAAGCCCGAACGAAATAGCTACCAGTGGTAATGAATTTCTAAGGGATCGTTTGGGTTCATTCAGCATACAAACCAGTCTGTTTGTAGCCGGGGGGAGTCGCAATAAAGAACTACCTTCACAAACGGCAAGCGAAGTAATTTTCTAACGAGGCTAGTGAACATCGTTTTCAAGTCAGTAAAGAGTGGCCGTACAAATTTCAACAGCATAAGTTCAAGGCTGTTCAACATTGAATCTGCAAAGATCCCATGAGAACAGTTTCCAGCTGGTCTGATTGCATTCCAATCAGTCTACACGGGCACAAAATGGTTGTAGCGGTTGCCTCCGAAACCAAGGTGACCAATCATTCGAATACTGTCAAGTTGAGTATACAGTAATAAGTTATTAGAAAGCATGGACAAAGGAGGGCTTGCTCCATAAAGGTCTTCATCAACTCATCAGCAAGATGATCGGGTCAATGAAGGGAAATCGATTAATGCCGTAAAACTGCAACTTTGAGCCGGAATTTCTACTTCAATCAGATCTTCTTAGCTGCTCTTAAAAATAAATTACTGGAGAGTACTCCTATAGCACAATCCTCATTTAGAGGAAAACAGCCCGTTCCAGAAATTCATCCCCAGCCAGCTAACCGAATTGTTCTCGCATAGTCTCTTAACAGATTTGCTTGTTGCACGCAACTTCATAGAAGCGGGAACCTAGGAACAATCTGTGACAACCACAAGTTTCCTCAACTGTGACTTCGGTGATCTGCCAAGACTAACCAGCCGTATTGCTGCTGAGATCGACAATAACTCCGGGAGTACACAGCTGGGACTACTTTTGGAGGGCTTAATGCTTCAAGAGCACGTGACCAATCAGCCTTGACGACAGGGAAGTCGTGAATACCGGTTTGAATGAGACGATCGAAACCGTTGGGACACCGAATTCTACATTTTATCACAATTCTACCGTCAGGAAATTTGCAGTACAGTCCACACTGAGACAAGATTTACAGGCGAAATGTTCATAACCGATTAAATGTCATAGGAAACGAAGCTAAGAGGAGGCAGAGTGTTTTTGGTATTTTATCAGGTATGCGCTTTTAACCCATAGATCAATTATCCCCGCCGGATTATGAAAGGTTAATTGGACTGCTTTCTTTCAAAGAGTGAATCCCTCGAAGCGAACGATTTTTAATTTTCCAGATTTACTTACTTCCAGGAGGACTACAACAGCTGACAATAAAGGAGTAACCTGGATCGATTATACGACAAACTTCCGGTAGCTTCAAGGCAAACAAGACATATACTACTATACATTTTACTCCATGGTGACTATCTCAACAACCCGAGTACGGTGAACAGAAGCAAAACTGATCAATCCGTTGAGTCCATCAACGTCGCTGTGAGCAGCTCAACGACATCAGTAACAATCATATTGAGCAATATTTTGATTGGTTCAACGGGTCAGCACCGCCGGTCACATTGTGCCACATGAAGACCTTAATCCAGTGCTACAAGTGATAAGTTTCAAGTTGAAAGAGAAGTATGAGGCTGGCCGACACTGGGATGAGTAAATATTATATATATATATATATATATGAGAGAGAGAGAAAGTGAAGCTCATTCTTGCTTGTTTATAAAAGGCGATTATATTGTTTGGAACAAGCCAAAGCAACATCACAATTGCGTTCCTGGAGAACATGGGAGGAACACAGCTACATGCCAAGTGTGTAATAAGATTAGAAATTATTAAAACGTAATTGATGAAGGTGATTTATAGCCTTCTAGCTCATACACAGGAATTATCCCCACAATGACGATGATTGGACAAGCGGACGCATCAGAGGAAGCTGACGCTGTTAGATGGTGTGAATACTTGGTGGTTGTTCGTGAAATAGTAGTATAGACAGTGACGGCGTGATAAGGTTTCCACAGCTTTTGATTCGAATAACAACCAGGAAGTCGCTCTTTAAAAGTCACAACAGGAATCCGATAGGATAAAGGAACGATCAATGCGTACGGGCTATCGGGGCATTGTTATTGTAGTGTCTTTCATTTAGTGTCTCGCTACCGATCTGATGACTTTTTCCTGAAAGTAATCGAAAGGTTGCTCCGGTTATTTTCCATTCATTTTTCCTCAAACACATCGTTCGTGAATTCCGACAGACATCACGAAGTTCCTGCGGATGATACGTCGGAAATGGTGGAAAAGATCACATGCCGATTTCTGTTTGCAGGATGTGAATGTTTAGGAACATCTTTAGTGCAACGCGGAACACGAGGCAGAAACAGAGGATTATCCCTAAATAGACCTCAAAACCTCATCTTAAAAACAGTCCTGAATCACACACGTATGGTGAATTTTTACCTCTGTTGTCGAAACAGCGAATGACAAATGAGCTCAAACAGTAGGCCAAACGCGACCGTCATTTCTAACCGATAAGCTGAGGTGGCCGCATACTGGTCACAGTAGCCTGAAAACAGGAACTGCGCTGGTCACATGACTAGGATACGAATTCTTATACCGCCCACAGTTTCAGGCATGGCATGTGATTTTCATCCCACCACACTGATACTTCGCAGACAGACGGGAAGCATCTAAATTATCTGACAAAAAACATTGACTTAGCTGATTGGTTCTCCTTCCGCCTTAAATCTCGACCAACCTTGTAACCTAGTCACTTGGCCTGACGAAGCTTTTGTGTCAAAAGCGAAACGTTGCCCAGCAATAAATCTACCGATTGTTACCAAACCTTTCCGAAAAACGATGACTACTCAATTTGGTCACCCACCCTAACACACAAAAATCCTTCGGTCGACACCTAACAGAGATTTAGCTTGACTTAGCTGATTGGTTCTCCTTCCGCCTTAAATCTCGACCAACCTCGTAACCTAGTCACTTGGCCTGACGAAGCTTTTGTGTCAAAAGCGAAACGTTGCCCAGCAATAAATCTACCGATTGTTACCAAACCTTTCCGAAAAACGATGACTACTCAATCGGTTCCAAGCATCTTTCAATTGTCCCGAAATGTTTAAATCATACCTTACCCTCCGGACCGTTCGCAGCTGGTGAATTTGAATTCGCTGCGCAGATGAAGGTGAATCAGCTGACTACTGGCAAATAGTGAGTAGTCATACATCCCCATGCACCAATTGATACCCGATAATTAATGATCGGACAGTTAAAAAAACATGTGGTCGAAAGGTAAGAGCCTGAATCGGCTAACGAAATGTAATTTGCCTGGTACATCTTTTCCAGCCAATGAGTTTAAATCACGTCGAAATTGCTCGTGCACTCGGGCCTTTCGTGATGCAGGCAGGTTTTTGTTAAAACATCTGGTTATATCCAAACCAACCATTTGGCAGTTTTCAGGCCCTCCGCAAGAATAGGGGACTACTAAGGCCAAACAGGCTAAGCTGATCATCATTGTGACGATTGTCTAAATAACATCGTTAAAATCGGCCCCCACACTCTACATTCAAAGAAAAATTATCAACAGTTTGAAAACTATTGTGATCCACATGAACACAGGTTCGAATGAAAAACAAAAATGCTCGATGAAACCAACAATAACGAAATCACCTCAGAGAGTTAAAAAAAGAGTGAGCTTAGCTCGGTAGTGACCAGAATTTCTCATACTGTGAACTGGTTATAAAATTGAGTATTGTGATCATGCAGTCTAAAAGAGAGTGCATTTTTCAGTAGTCGGTAGCAAGTAGAAATGACGGATTTTCGTCACTGCGCTTTGTGTTCTACACACTGAATGTAGAAGAGACTAACTAACCGGAACCACATCTGTTAGTGGAAATATGCGATAGTTCTCTCGCCATCATGTCCGGGCAATGTAGAGGACTACTTCAAACGACACGTCATGTGTAGCCTTTAAATGGTTTCTTTTAACCGCTTCATTCCGGTCTAAAATATACACACCAACGCAGTATATTTTACTGATCAGAGCCTTAAAACCATGCCCGTGGACAAACAGCTCACTAAAATTCGGTGCATCTCAATCCAAAATGAAGAGTAGAACCTGTGGCAAGCAATGAATTTGAATAGAACGGCTGCAGCCCAAAGTTCATTCGAAATCACCGCTTCCTGTCCACCTATTGAACCAATCGAAGCCTTCCAGCTTATGGCTATCACACAATGTGGTTCGCTCTGTTACACACAAGGTAGGTAGTCCCCTGTACAGAATAGCTTACCTTTATTCAGTTCAATTCAATTAATCAGCTATAAACCGTGTACCATAGGCACATTGGTTCCAGCTGCTACGGTTTCGATTACCGGGAAACGGGAATGTGGAATGTACAACCAAGCCTTGAAGGCGATGGGATGTTCAGTTTGTTCGGAAATTGGATAGCTACGCATTGAAGGCGATAGCTTTGATGTATGAGCGCCACTGACTGCGCGATTAGGCCATTTCTGCCAATGTCGTTAGGCAACTGAGTCCCGGGGTCCCCATCCAGGGAGGCGGCAGTTGCCCACCCGACTGAGTTTACTGGTTGGTGTTTTCGTACTTCGTTGCCGGGTTATACACTGTCCACCTCTCGGTCGCTTCCACTCACCACAGGGCTGGGCGAAAAAAGGTCTGGCATGCGGAGTGCATGTCCCAACCAGCGCATCCTATGAAGCATGAGTAATTCATCCATTGCAGGTGAGTTCCTTCTTCCTAAGATCATCTGGTGAACCCAGCATTACTAGTCCCACCAAAGCTGACCAATGCTTCGCAGACACCGATGACCAAACAGTATCATGACTGGATTTCGGTAAAAAAAGGTATTTGTCGTTCAGCCATTCGTTAAGTTGTAGTTTGCAAGGCTGACCTCGCTCACAACGCACTCTGCAACGACGACAGAGGTTGCACAGTTTGAGTCGTTCGGATGAGACCATGTTGCTGGATGGAAATCGGCGAGTTTACCTAAGTAAGTCCACTGTTGAGACAAGCTAATCCTATATTCAAGGAGATAAATAACCACACCAACTCGCGCGGAACTTGGTGCGTTTTACTCAACTTCAGTACAGAACGACGCAAAATCACGAACTTTCTGATGTACAGGTTGGCTGCTCTAGATAACGCAAGTTGCGATATTATTTTGTCCTACTGTTTGCCCATCTCCAACACTCCAAAGTTATCAGTTCCATTCGAAGTCAGTCCAAATCAGACTAAGTGACGTGGACTGCGTGATGAAGGAGAGTAACGCTTTACAAGTACAAGAAAACCATTCTACTGGTGATCCCCAATAAAGGTGGGACAGTTCTACAACGCATCTCGGTCATTCAGCAGTCTGAATTCAACTGCAAGGTGAAATCCTCGAGTGAAATCGAATTTCTTGCATGAAAGACGATACAAGGAATATTTGCATAATTATACTTGCGAATTATCCGAAACACATACGGTCCTCACCTACTATGTGTGGTTTGGATGAGCGTAACCTTCACGGCTTCCTTGTTTTATGTGGTGCGTTAGAATCTGATAGAATATGGATGCTTGGGGGCCATGTTGAGAGATGTTTATATTCATCCTTTTCCCGAGCTGAGCTCGAGATAGCTTAATGGTTGAGGCGAGGAATTGTTAACTGGGAGATCCATGGTTAGAACCCGACTCCGGCATCTCGACAGCTCCTGTCTAGGCTTGGACAACCTAGTAACACCTTTTGACTCTTTGGAGAGGCGGACGATTATCCATTTAGTAGTTGCGCAAATTCGAGGGGATCCGCAAAGATTTAATGCATCTACCGCTTGGATATAGTGAAAATTCGACTCGTGACTACTTCGGTCGGTTATTTCGGATAGACGCTGTGAACACCATAGAAAAAGTTGCCAACTCTGGTAGGAAATCCGGAACCCGCGTCCCAGTTTCAGTTCTCGCCTAAAGTTAAAGATTGAACATACATTTCTGTGACTTAAGGTACACTTTGACTCATGAACCAGTCCATCCGAGTAGACCGTTTTCGGGTTTACAGCCGGTAAATGACTGCGGACACCTGTAACTTGTAAGCATGTCGGCCATTATAAATCGCACGCATTCCGTTGCAACTTTACTCCGAATGATTTCTATTCATGGTTTCACCCTATGGATCAAATTCACAGCGAACCAGATAGGCCAGGAAGAGGCGCTGATTGAAGAATACGCTGCTCCTCGTTTCTCCGACTAAAAACTGCCGGAAAGTGTAAACTACTGATGAATTCAAACAAAATGAGGAGTAGCCTAGCAGAACATGATGCAAATTCGAAGGCGGATTGCCGGAATATTAGAAGAGAAATCAACAAAGATGTTATTTACCACAACGAAGTAAACAAACTATTTATTTGGAATGGTACGGGACAAACAAGAGACGGGTGTGAAGTCTTGGCAAGAAAAAAACAATGAAAATTGTCTGTCTCTACATGATGTGGAAAACAACAAAGATGCACAGAAAAAAATCGATAAGATATGAAATCCTTGGTCACAAGGAGATTCTTATAGAAAAAACGGAAGCAAAACGACACGGACAAAATCACAACACCATTTTCACGGGACAAGTATACATAAAAACAGAAGACCAAAGCTGAGGTGGAAAGATCATAAATGCAAAAAGGTGGCAATGTGCACTCGATCGAGGATCACAGATCAATTCGAAACAGCTTCAAAATGGACATGAAATCAAGGGCACGGGACATGATTTGTTAAACTAAGTAGCATAAATAACAACCAGGTGAATCATAAATAAGAACGGCAGACTAATTGCAGAAACAACCCGATTAGAATCCAGGATAGTTGCCAGTCGGATAAGGCGCTGTACCCATTGCACCTTTGAATGCACCGGTGGCCGCATTCTGCATTAGCTGGTCACCGAAAGCACCTCCCGAGGTGCCGTGCGACGCCTGTTGAATATGCGCTCCTTCTGATGTCATCGGGGGTGGTGGACCAGAACCGATAACGATTCCGCTCGGGTCACCTGCTCGTCGAGCACGCCTGAAGAAACGTAGGAAGTAAAAGTTTATGATGGCTTGTAAACCAACTGAGTTTCACCGGAAAGAAGATTATGATCAAATGAAATCGGCTGCGAATTCTAATCGGTTTCTTCCTAAACACAGGCAACGTATTATGGAGTACTTTTCCCAAGATAGAATATTTTTGAGGAATGTCACATCAAAGAGGAGTGGTTCCTTTTCAGAGGTTCAACTAATAAAAGCCAGTCCAAGGACTTCTTCACTCACTCCACAGAAATTCAATTAAATGCGTTGTTTTTAACGGCTTTGTCAAGAGGTAATCGCTTTTTCCTAAGATCAGGGCTAATGATCCAACTAATCGATAGTCTGACACACTCACAATAAAGATTCGTGTGTTACGGTAGGACACCTGCATCATATCCTGTCGTACTGATCACTACGAATGAACATGCTTTATGCTACTCAGTCAACAGATGCAAATGTCTGATGTTTGGATAAGGTGTTGAGAAAAAGGTGGAGGATGGCGGGCCCTCGGTTTCAACTGTTGTCAAGAGGAAAAGTCACTCCACGGTACGCCACGCAGTTGGTTGGGAGGTGGATGAACAATCTAGGCAGAATGTTTCATCCACTCAAAGGCTGCAGCACCCTTTCGGTCCCCAGCTACCATGCCACCCAAAGGGCTGGGATACTGCCAGGTTGCCCAAACCTAGACAAGAAAAATCGAGAGGCAGAGGTCGGGTTCGAAACACAGGCCTTCTGGTCATTAAATTCGCGCTCTAACCACTTGAGCCATCTCGGCCCCTAGAAACTGGTTTTTATGCTAACGAGTACTGAATTGCTCTTAATGGTAAGGTTGACGAACTTCATTACTTAAGCACACAGACTGTTCAAATTCTTGAACCGACAGGACTACAGTAAGTTTTGCTTTAAGCAGAAGGCACAAGGACGAAAAATATAGATGGTTTTCACTTTCACATTTACTCCTCACTCCGAAATGAAAGAGCCAACGAATTCAGATTGGTGCACAATGTAATTGATACTTCTGTTGCTGACCTAAAGATTTCAAGCATCCATCACAAACGGATGTGGTGGAGGAACACAGCGACCTGTCTACAAACTGGCCAAAAAACGGTCCGTCCAATACTCCTAAAACCAAGCATTTGAAAAACTTACTAGCTTTAGTTAATCGCAGACAGCAGTAGATGTTTGCATATTTCAAATTCACAACATGCACAATCCCACGTCTAGCGGCTGAAATGGTTAGTGACAAAAAACTCAACTAGATATTACTGGATTCTAAATATACGTGCAGTGGAATTCGCGAACAACAAGATCATCCTCAAGGTTTTCGAGTTTATCTGATTGTTGTACTCTCCTGGTTATCTATAAAAAATTTCTCTGGTTGTCCAGACCCTCGTGTTGGAAACCCATTAGACATCGAGTTGAGATGAGAATGTATTTCCCAAATGTAGGGCGAGATTCACTTTCTCCAACTATGAAGAGACCAGACTTCAAACATACACCAGTAAGTTAGTCTGTCCCACAACAACGATAGTCTTTCATAGCTAAAACTCTTTGAGGGAAAACAGTGCCCTACACAGACGTAATGCACTACTCATAAGGTTGCTGAAAATTTTTCAACAGCCCACGACCAGTTTCGCCCTTCTTGGAGCTCATCAGGTAGGCGAAGTCCAAGAGTTTCCGCGAACCTTATGTTCTACTCGAACCCAAATCACATTCATTCTTTGATGTCCTACATAGTTATTCGTATAGTTACGGGAAGATGCGCTGACGCTGTCTACGAAGACGCCAAGCCAGGTGTTAAGAACTGATGTCATATCGTTTCTGAAATCTATCCAACCATCTAGAAAAATCGCTGTCCAGAGATGTGTATGCATTTCGTTGATCGGTACGCAAAGGTGCACCAAAAATAAACAGGTTGTTCTGTCTGACTTTCACGCACCAGCCAAAAAACGGCCTAGCTGAGCTCAGCAAATCCACAGCGATGATAATTCACCAGGTTATTCTAGGACGGTCTTTCAATTTTCCATTTCTGTTTGGTATGGGTCATTCGATTCAATCACTTCAATTTAATTCAATTTATCAGCTATAAACCGTGTACCATAGGCACATTGGTTCCAGCTGCTACAGTTTCGATCACCGGAAAACGGGAATGTGGAACGTACAACTGAGCCTTGGAGGCGAAGGCATGTTCAGTTTGTTCGGAAATTGCGTAGCTTCGCACTGAAGGCGATAGCTTTGATGCATGAGCGTATGTATTCTTCAGTTATTTTGAAACCACTCGTAACTTCTCCATGCTTTCATCCGCTAGCATTCTGTTCGCCAAAAACATGATTTTATCAGACAAATATATGCACTGCTGATGAGTTCTAATAAGAGCGAAACTCGAGTCTAGTGCTTCCTCCTTTAGTGTGGACTCACCAGAATGACAGGAAGGTGACCGTTCGAACAAGAGTGCTGTGAGCGTGCATTCTACAAACCCCACAAAAATCCACAACAAATAGGCAAATAGCTTCAGTTCAGCGTGAAATGAATGATACGATAAATCAAGCACGAACGGTTGTGCATCCCTGTCAATCGAGTGATTAGCAACCGGCATCGGTTAGTCTGTTGAACAACAGCTTGTTACTTGAGTGGAGTCAACAAAACTCCGAAACTCAATTGTTCGTTAACGGCGGTAGCGTCCGACTGTCAAGGGATTTCTAAAAGCCAACTACGATAAAACAGAAAGTGTTATCGGCTGGTCAGTGGAACTTTTGGCGATAGCCCGAATAACCCTTAAAAAACTGGGTGAGAAACCGATGTCCACATACCTCACTGGTGGTTTCCAGGTGAAGATCGTTGCAGGTTGTGTTGGGTAATTTAGACGACGAAGATAATATGTACTGTACACTATTTTTTGGCCGAATGTTTTCCCTCAAGGGAGTTCAACAGTAAAAAAATTCGGGACCAAAGAAAACTGCTGTGATATGAGGAATTTCTTCTGAAGGACAATTACCGTATAGCCTTTCACATTCAATCCGTAACTTTAGAAGTCAAACAGTGTACACGGTAACGCGTGGACAAATTTTCTTTAGTTGCTTGCACCGGAGTAGTATTAAATCAATAACTAGGAGTTATACCAGGAACTCAATTGAGCCAATGAGAGGCGACCACTATAGAGGTCGCTGTGAGGGGAGGTTGTTCCAACTAACCATATCCTACCAGTGACATGGTTGAACAAAGGATTAGTTCGCTTGGGTTGCGGTTATGACAGCCGAGTGCTACATAGTCCGCACCCGCAGAACTGATGTTTCCAGTAAGAGCAGAACAGCTGTCTACTACCTTGCTTGCAAGAATCCTTCCGATCCTTGCTTGACTGGATTCGCGTTGATAGTCACCTCTGTGCAGTTTACCTGACAACGTCCGTGAAGTAGACTCACAAGCGGGAAGCTGGTCGGTATCTGTTTGTCGTGTCCGCTTACGCCACAGACGATTGTAGTGGCAACTTTTATGACACGCTCAATGCCCTATTACAGTGAGCTGAGCGGAAAACGGTAAACGATCGCTTCAGTTGTGTGCTGACCGCAGGCTGTTTTTATGTATTAGTAATTCCCAAATAACCGAAGTCGTCTGGTCACATGGTGCCCTCTAACGGCACGCCGGCAACAAAGTCAAACCGATCACATTGCCATCAGTTACCGATGGCGCGGATCAATGACTGCCGCTCGTTTCGGAACATATTTGTAGATTCTAAACAGGCTCTTATCCGGAATCGGTTCTCCCTTCGTTTTCCAGGACCATGTAAGGTGCGGAGAAATAGCTTAGCAACTGAGACTGGCAATTCCGGACGAAATTTCTGGAATGTTTTCCAACATTCCACCATCGGATGTGAATTCACGCTGGAATGAGATTGCCACGTCTTTGCACAGTACTGGGGGTTTTGTATGTCGCAAGACGCTACCAGGCCAGCTCAAACAATGGATATCAGAAAGAACAGTGGTAGACTGAATTTCGGAGAAATGGCCCCAGCGGTTCCGAACATAATTTGGCCCGGCAAATTATCAGATGCCAAGTGAAAGTGAGCGTGCGCCTCGACCGTGAAGCCTGGTTAAATCAGAAAGCTAAGGAAATGGAATGTCCGACAATTATTTCAGTTGATCCGTGCAACCCGTTTCGAAAAACCAACTGTGAGCGAAACCATCAAGGATCAGAATGGAGCGACCATCTGCAATAAAAAACGCCTCGATCTTTAGGCCAAATAAGTCGAACACCGTGGCCCCCAGCTGCCACTTATTTGAAGCCTACAGCTGACGTAGAACCCTGGACGGTGGACGTGGAAGCCCCTATGGTCTTGGAGCTTTACGAGTGCGTACGTTGTCTCAAGCGCCGCCGAGCGTCTGGTCCGAAAGACCTCCCACTCGTATTGTTCAAAGATGAGGGTGAAGTTCTCAGTCAGTGCTTGTCTGATCTGTTTGTCTAAATTTGGGAAAAGGAGACTGCCCCAGACAATTGGACAGAATCAGTGATAGTACCCATTTCCGAAAACGGGGCTCATAGTGGGTGCGGTAACAACACGGGAATTAGCCTGACCCCGGTCGCAACGAGAGTGTTGGCATCGCTTGTGTTTTGTCGCCTTATGGTGGCTCCTGAAACACTGACTCGACAGTAATAACCAGCCGGATTCCGGCCCCATAGTGGCTGCATTGACCCACGCTTTACGCTTCGTCACGAGCCACAACAACACCGTACGTACAAATGACACACAATTTCAGTATTCCTGGATTTCTCAGGCGCATTCGACTGGGTTCATCGGTCCATTCTCCGGTACATGCTTGCCCACCAAGGAATGCCCAGCAAGTTTTGGACGCAATGTTTTTTGTATTCTCAGATTTTCGGGCGTGTGAAATTATACGGAAGGCTCTCCAAATGCTTTCTTTTACAAAGCGGTGTCCGTCAGGGGTGCCCACTCCATTTCTGTTTGATTTCGTGGTGGATGAAATAATGACAAATTTTGGAAGGTCTTCAAAACCTCAAATAACCTCTGACGAAAACCTTGTTGGTCTAGAATAAGCAGACGACATCGTTTTCGTCTTCGATGAGGAAGAGAAGGCGCAGATATTTTTGGATGAGCTAACCAAGGTATGCACTTTGCACCCACAAAGTGCAGCTTCATGCTCTTGGAAATGTATTCGCTGAACACGCCACTTACAACCCAGGAAGAGGCGCTCGAGGTCTTGGAGCGTTTTACTTATCTTGGAAATTGTATTAGTTCTGATTGTAGTGATAGGTGAGGTCAATGAACGAATCTGCAGTGCTCGGGTCGCGTTTGCAATTTTGGGACGACTATGGCTTCAAAGCAGTATATCCATGAATCTCAAAGGATGTGTGCATCAGGCTACAGTGCGGGCTGTTTTGCTGTAAGGCTGCGAGACTTGGCCTGTTCCAGTAGTGGAACTGAGACGTTTTCAGGTATTCGGCAATCGTTGTCTCAGAACCATAGCTCGTGTGGGTTGATGTTAGCCAATGTGTAACGAAGCAATTAGAAACCGGGTTTTCGGTTGTGAAGAATGTGTCCAGTAATAGGAGGTGCGTTGGTTAGGCCATGTATTGCGCATGGCGAACAATCGTTTGCCGAAGAGAGTACTGTTTTCCGTGCCCATTTCAGAGTGGCAGAAGCAGAGACGTGGCCAACCTTTGACCTGGCAGACGGGCATGAAAGAGACTGGGAAAAGTTTGGGTGCTGTCAGTGATATTCGCCCTTCAGATTGCCTGAATGAGTGTGTGGGGGTGTAGACACCTCGGAATGATTGTGATAACCTAGCCCTAAGCCCCTTCCCTATCAACGTTTGTTCTTTTCAAATAAATCGCGTTAATACGGCAGCGAAGCATCAGTGTTGAACACTGATGTTATGCTGGCGATGATGATGATCATGAGAAGGAAGAGGTGCGAACTGAATATACATCCAGTTATTAGGGCACACTAATTTCAGGATGGGAAGGCCTCGAAGGTCCCCACAACAGAGGTATACAACGGAACGTTGGGGCAGTCCAGTGGTGTATTCCACGTTTGCGGACAGGATGGTACGATAAACAGATCCTCATCGTGGTCCATTCATGACGGCGGAAAGGGGTTTTTCACTACTTATGAGAAGTGTACTATATCCAAATAACCGTGACAGTGTCCACACTCGGTAATTCAGCTTATGTGCCAAGGTGACAAGCCAATGCACCACACCTTCGACATCACAGAAAACTCTCACAAAAAGTGAACAATCGCGTAACCATGTGTATTCACAAACAACAGCGGATTCATGGTAGCGCCGCGATACGACACGACACGATATCCTTCACATTTTTATTTATTTTGTTTCTTATCTATTAGTGATTTATTTTATATTTTACTTATTTATTATATTTATTTTGTTTTATATTATTTATTTATTTGTTTATATTTTTTTGTTATATATATATATATATAGGACTACACTGCAGTGAAACTGTAGTTAAACATCACAACGATGTCTCACGCGCATGCATCACTCAAGGGGCCCGGCTAGGTAAGGCGATTTTGAATGGAACGTATTGCGTGTTCAAAAAGTGCCCGCTCACTGAACTTCTTGACTCGGCCGTAGTGTATCTGCCTGATGCCGTTACACACCTATACAGGCATCCTGGAGCTTCCAACCATAGCTGTCCAGGAACTGTGGCACTCGCCGGCGGATTCACACAGATACATGGAAACGAGTAGACGATGAGGGACCTGTGCGTTCCATTGGAATTTTGTGATTTCCAGCTTTCAGCATCTGACACACTGTTTTTTCAGCACAAATCTTGCGCTTCGCTCATAAACCTCATGCTTTTTTAACTCGATTAGTCTAGAAATATTAAAAATGTGGTTTATTCGGTACAATATTGCTTCCCTATAGTGACCCCCAAAAAAGCCAACAAACGTGCCTCATTATGCAGGAGTCCGTATTTTACCAGTAAGGACAACCTAATATGCGCATCTATACAGTCATCTCAAGGAAGGACATTGATAGGCGAATCGTTAGATGCAGTGCGCAGTGAATTTTTTCAAAAAAATATTTGTCCGCTTTTGTCACAAATTGAAAACAACCAAACAGTACAGAAAAAAGAGAGAAAGGACACTCATGAAGTCGATGAAATAGTTTCTCCCGTGACAAGACTCGCTGTAAAACCCTCCTGATATCTGTAATGTCAACGAGTTTGAAACGTTTTTCCACTAATTTTTGTTAGAAACGACAATTTCATACGAAGTCACCATGCTTGCTGCTTCCCCTTGTTTTTGTTCTTGGAAGCAAAGTGAAACCTTCCATCTCCTCACCTAGGTCTTCCAAGGGTGCCTAAAACAGAGACAATAAAGTTGCTCTGATTATCCTAGGCGGGAGCGAGAACGGCTCTTTCATACTGAATATGTCAAAGTATTCCGCGGTTCCGAGTCCCGTCACTGCATTAGATCCTCTCCTTTGGATCCCTAGGCGTTTTCTCGCTCTTTGCACGGACAAGAAGCGGGTGAGCGGATTAAAAAGTCTGCCAATGATGCACAGAAATTTAGACTCCGCAATAGCTTTCTTCCTAGATACCCTGACTCGTCCCAAACCTCGTTCCACCGTTGTTACCGAAATGGATGCGCAGAACCCATCGGCCGGACACACCACCTACCGCAGTTAATCAGTTTTGTAAGGCATTCAGAAAGATCTGTACCAGATCTACGTCATTTTCTCAGGTGATAATGTACCAAAGTTTGAAAGCATTCGCATACGTAAGACAACAGATCGCCAGATCTTGCAAGAGATTCATATAAACCTTGAATAATTAAAAAAATGTTCCACAATGCATTTGTCTGTTTAAAAAATCCCCCAAAGATTCAGTTCACATCAAAAGTTCAAACTGCGCAGAAAGGTAGAAACCGTTTGATGTTCGTAATTCCACATAACGTGTACCATACGTCTCACGAAAATCGACTTTGTCACATTTCTCTGGAAAAACAAGTTTGCAATCCAACCACACATCGAACCAAAACAATTTGCTCTAGGAAGGTCATTGCCATGTGGTAGAAACCATTTTTTTAACTGGTTGGTACAAAACAGCTGATTGTCATAAGCCTGTCATTCTGATTGCTTGTGATCGGACTTCGTGTAAGGCATCATCATAATTAATCGTCGTGGGGTTCATCACATTAGCTGAAGGGTCGTATCATTTTCGAAGTACTATGATACCCCTAAAAGAGAAGGGCGAAATTACACGATCCAAGAACTGTTCACATTAGGAAGGACGAGATGCTCCCAAAAAAGGTACGAGAAGAGAGCCACATGGCAAAAGATTGTTTTCTACGTGGTCTACGAGGTCTGGTTGCCCCGGGGCGCTGTATGGTTAGTCGTGATGGCTACCCCTTTTGGACATCACACGACAATCACTGGCGCTGAATTCGTAACTGGTAATAATTCGGACTCAATCGTTGCTAGATGATGACCGCCATACTTACGTAGATCCATTCAACGTATCTAAACTTTACGGTGCCGTAAGACAGTAGCGCCACCCCGATACGTTCATAGTATGACATTGACACACGTATGTTTCACTGCGCCAACGTAGAGATAATCGAACATTTTCATCGCTATATTTAGGGTTCTCATACAACACAATGAGGAGCACTTTTACCCTCACTTATCATGCCGGTGTTTTGATAGTTATGACAGAAGGGCATGAAAAATAGTTTCACAAAGTTGAAGAAGAATTGAGAATGACCGCACATGAAAACAGTGAGATGTCCTGGGTCTAAAAGTATAGAACTCAACCACAGTAAGGTCCACTATCCCCCCCCACACACACACATACCGACTCCAATCCAAGTGTCCTCGCACACCTTAATCCACATAGACCATCGAAATCGGTGAAGGACACCGAAGGGAATATTCGATTAAGGTGCCTCACACTGGAAAAACAAGGACCCAAAATCCGGATTCAAATTAAAGAGAACAGGAAGCAAAGTTCATACAGGTTACGGTAAACACTCATTTGAGTAGTACGTTGATGGTAACTGGGATCTAACCGAGTACCTCACTTAGAATCTTCTCCAACTGTGCAACTGAATGTGTTGCACAAGAAGCGCCTTACATTTCAGGTGAGACGATGTTCAAGATATCGAAGTTGCAAATGATTGTTTAGCACAACAAACGAGTAGAGTTATTTCTACTGATAGTTGCGTGGTTCACTTGCACAAACCAACCAAACCCTTTTGCCTCCGCTGTAAATACTGGATGAATAAATCATCCAGACCATCTGAAAGGTGTTTTATGAGCCAACCAGTGAAGTAATCAAGAAGGCTTCTGCGTGTGCAAATGTGGAGAACTTTTTCCCCATTTTCTGCGTGTGCAAATGTGGAGAACTTTTTTCTCCACCCCAAAGTGGATGAATTTGCGGCCTTGGACAATCGCGTGAAGAAAGTTCAAATAGAAGAAAAAACAGAAGCAAACGGTAAGCCAAATGCGGATTTTTTTTCCAAAGCAAGGCCAAGTACTTTCCCTGCAAACGTGAGCTTGGACGAAAAAGTTCGTTGAATGATTTTTTTATGTAGATTGATGAACACTGATGCGATAGACGAAGATTCAGCTTTTATTTGTTTCTCATAGTCATTTACATCAAGGCTATGTATATAAACTTTCTAAATACGAACTTGTGCAAACTTGTGCACTCACAAAAAGTGTGCTTCCAAGAGGAGCACGATAGGACGGAGAATCAAGCAATAAACGAAAACGTCCTCCGTATCCAGAAGCGTGAATCTGATGGTTCAAATACGACCCGTGTTACCTAAATGCTAATCGTATGACTTGTATTTGTTCTGAAATTGCATATGAATTGTCACCGTCAGAGACACAAACTTAAAGTCTGGATCAACATGATCAGGTACGGCGATCGTCGTAACACACACACACACACACAAACACCGACGGAAAGCGCTAGGTCTGAGTGTACACTATCCAGGATGTTGGTAGGTGATCAGCCCTAGTGAAATCTATAGTGTTGCTACACAACCAGAACTGAATTGTGCTTAATTTGGCCTGATTTGAGACACGTAACCAAGAACAGCTCTTAGATGATATGCAGAAAGATCAATAGCTCCCTGTGAGTCCCAGATTCTTGAAGTAGCTTAAGCTGCAAGCATGCAGTAGACCCGACGAACAGCTAGTGGAGATTACAGTCCTCTAAAAAGATGAAGTGAGACCAGTTGAAAGCTGCCAAGCTCGAGGTCACATGAGTACTTAGTTAAGTGCTTACTGTTGACACTTTACGCACTAGTGGGAACTGCTGTCTCAGTGCAATTCTTTCAAATACACGGAGCGGCCGTTGCAAAGACCTGAATTACTGAGTTCATATAGTCTAAACCTTAATTCGGCTAAAACTGGACAAGGGAGCGGCCTGGAGACCTTCATAGGTATTCAGCAATAAGCAACGGAACTTCGGAAAAGCAACAGACATTCAATGTACCACTAGGTATTTTGCGCAACTACCCTGCCTGGGTACTCCACTTCATTTTATCCAGCTGGTCTAATTAGGTACTTTTGGCATAATGGATCGGCGATCGAAAGTCGTGAAATTTGCTTGGAAGTCGTGCTGATTGGATGGCTACAGGTGGCAACCGGCCCAACGCTCAAATGCATCTTCTTATTGTGTAAAATTCAGAATAACATCGCAAATAGCAAAATTGGGGTGACTAAATGGTAATCGGCAATCATCGTAGTACTCTAGGAATAGGAGACGGGTTAAACGAGTGGTATACTGAAATGGATTGGTGCAGAGGACAGAAATGCAGTGTGACTAATACAATCGGCAATAGAAACAGTCCAAAAGTCACGTGGCCCTTCCTCCGAGAAACGGTCACTCGAAGAGCCATTCTGCCAGGCTACAGAAGGGACTACAGAAGAGACTACAGAAGTGAAAGATGATAGTGCTATTTTTCTGATTTTTTGCTATTTTCCGATTTTGTTCAATCGGATTCCCATTGAACACGTGCGCCATATATTGCTACATCGATTCACATTTCCAGCGACTGACACGTGTTTTAAGAATTACGGGTCAAATTCGGTACAACTGACCGCCATACCCCACGGATCATGCTGCTTAAGAGGGTTCCACCTGTCACACAAATTCAGTCACGTGACTCTTCTTGAGAAGCCTAAGTAAAAGTATCTTGCGAATTGGACAGGCCGGTAAGCTTACGCGTTTGGTTGCTGCCCATGCGATGGAACCAGAAGATGCCGTCATAGCGACCGTTGCCGTCGAACCGAAAGTCCGTGCTGTGATGTTGGAGGCCATGAACCAACTACCCATGACTTTTGACACGGGCCGCCATGTCATTAAAAATGACAGCGCACTACAGAAGGCAGTGGAGTACCACCAAACTAGCTGGTCAACAATCTGTTCATCAAGTGAACCCCGGCAACTTTTTCAACGATGTAGGTCATTATCTGTTGTACGGCTGTCTTTTATTTGGCGACCGAATCGTCGTTTTCACCGAACTTCGCCACCCGGTCCTAGCACAGTACCACAATGGACATCCACGGGTAAGCCGCATGAGGGCCCTTGCCCGCAGTTATGTTTATTATCCCGGTATGGATGAACACATGGAGCAAGTATGTCGGAGCTGTTTCCGATGCACAGGTGCCCAGAAGTTACCCAACCGACAGTTGTCGCAACCTTGGCCACAGCCAGAAAAACTATGGTCACGCATCCATAAGGATTTTGCCTGACCAATCAACGGGCACTCACTGAGTGACCTGAAGTCTTTGTTATGCTTAAGACAACAACGATGGCAACCATCAGTAAACTGCGGCATTTGTTTTCAATATTCGGTATCCCGGATACTATTGTGTCCAACAATGTACTCAGTTCACACCCTATCAGTTTGGTGAATTCGTTCGAAAACTCGTTATCACACATGTTATTTCCCCATCATTTCATCTTCAACCCAAAAGTAAAGATGAAAGGTTCGTAAAATCCTTTAAACGCGCGTTAACAAAAGCAGAAGGGGAAGAGACCACTGCAGAGGTCTTTGAAACGCTCCTGCAGAATTATAGAGCAACTCCCAATCCACAGTCTTCTGACGGTTGCTCTCCAGCAGAGGTTGATGAACAGACCGTCGAGACTTACCTACGACGCTATCTTGCCCATATTTAGGTGCTTGCAATCACCGACACAATGGAAACCAACGTTCCGATCTGGAAACTATGCGCTTGTGAGATATTATCGCTCTGGACACCGAAACTGGACTGTTGGAGTCGTCCTCAGAAGAATCGGTAAAGTGATGGTTTCAGAAGGGCTTTGTAAACAATCGGTAGTTGTCCAATTAAAAACTACCGATTGTTTACCAAGCCCTTCTGAAACGATGACTTCTCAATCGGTTCCAAACATTTTCCAAACGATTAAAAATCGGTAAAGTGATTTATAGCATCCGGGTGCGATCGAAAACGAAATGTCAGTCAGCTACGGCCAACTGAGTGCCCTATCCAAAAAGCGGAATAATAGTCATTAGACCTCAAACTGTTGCTCAAAACCCTCAACCTCTCAAGACCAGCACCAATAGCCACCTCTTCACTTACACAGCCTAAGACAGACCCATTGCTGCAACTGAGACGCTGTACCGGTCGCGTCAGAAAACAGAGGGAACCATTTCAAATTGACCCACACCGACAAGCTTACGTTGAACGACCAAAAGAGGAGTTTTGAGGAAAGTCAAATTCCTTAGAATGGTCCCAGAATGCCAGAAACCTACTGAGACCCTCAAACTCCACCGAAATCTCAGTAGGGAAGCCGGCAAGCATCTAGGCCGGTCAGTCAACCAAATCAGTTCAGCAGCAGCCTGGATAGCTGAAAAGTGCCACTCGAAATAGTGCGAGGCCCCTTGTAACTGTTGCACTCACATGTTAGCAATAAAGCTGTTTTGTTCTTATTGGAGAGTCTTTTTCTGACATCAAGGCTCTGGGGGCGGGAGACAGCAAATACACTATGTTTCTAGCTGACAAATTTGTTCACTAACAAATGAGACAGCACTCTGAGATCTAGTCACAAGTTGCAGGTGGTAGCCTTGAGTGTTATCGTGTACACACAGTTGTGATGGCACATTGGTTGCAGACCCAGGCCTAAAGGACTGCTGCCGCGTGTGACATACCGTGCCCACAGACAAACAAAGGACCACGCGCTGATGGTGGTAGTGTATAGCTGCACCGTGCACGCAAACAATGCTAACCCGTCTCAAGAAAGTTTACGTCTGGGCAACGTTTCGCTTTTCACACAAAAGATTCATCAGCTCAGGTTCCAAGGTTTTTCGAGACAATGATAAACCTGAACTGGTCAGTATTAGAGAAGGCTAAATAAACCACAATATCGGGCGCCCATTAAAAACTCGGCGATGGCGGAAGGTGCACTGGAAGTTTAAAAAAACTGTGAACGTCACTGAAAAGAAATCTTCGCATGAACTGAATCGGAACAACCAGACAGTTAACCCGGTCCAAGCTCATGAAGGTTCTCCCGTTTGTCCATCGACCTTAACACTTTCTAACCTACACCTGCAAGTAAAACCTCGTAGCAGACACCTGACACTACTTGGGCTACTAGAAGGAAAAGATCCTGATGATTGATTCTCCTGTCCTAAAACCCCACCAACCTTGTAACCTAGTCATTTGGCTTGAGAAGAGGCTCGTGCACCATAAGCGAAACGATGCCCAGCACGTTTTTCAGACTTTTCTGTGATGATGATGTGAACCGACGAAACGGGAGGCCATTTAGAGTACGGAATCACTCGGGCACGGTGTACTGGAGCTCGCACCGTGATTTACCTGATGAGAAGTTCGATGGAAGTAATTCTAACTGAACTGTGTGGAGAACTTTCCATTCCAAGAGGACTTCGATTTTTATCTGACATACGCTAGATAAACCTAACGTGGGATGTCAACATGGTGCACACCTGCTTGTGGATCTTACTAGTGAGTAGACCCGCTTACTTGATGGTCCAAAAATCACCCAATAATGTAAAATAACTATTTATGCGGCATCCTCCATTTCACGAGGGTGAAGGGTAGACGCACCGGAGGGTGACGTTCTGATTGGACATCCAGTTTTGTTACCGGAAATCCTTCAAGAGCACATTATACTTCTTGAAGCTCATCAGGTAGGCGTAATCCCCAGTTCCACCTCAGCCTTATATTCTGTTTGAACCACATGATTTTGCTGCAACGTAGTCAGGAACATTAGTTTATTTTCGTCCGAGGTTTTGGATGAAAAACCTCGATCACTGTACGCACTGTCACTTTGTGATACAGATAAAAAGCTCACAAAAATGCCCAAAGTATCATAGCGATGGCATTAGCCCGAGTTTATGGGCGATTCGGGTGCTGGTAACAAGGTACTGGGCTTTTAAACACAGCTCCACTTACTGCTCCACCAAACCGTATCCCAGAGCCACCAAACAGTTTACCTAAATGGACGTTTCGTCGTTTTATTCTACCTGACCTTCGGTTACTTTTTCTTGTTAGGACGTCCCACAACTTCATTAAAACACGCATAAAATGAAATTTTAGGACGACCTGAAAAAAATCCTACGCTGCTTTGATAAAAATCGTAAGATAACTGAGCGTCAACTTAAGAATTCCTGAACAGTGTATGATTTCTCGTGCTTCGAGACAGCTTAAATACCTTTTGAAACACCTGAATATCCAGTGATCTTAAGATCTCTACCGAGATTTTATGAACAATGCCGAGACGGCGTACTCTGCTATCCCTTTTTGCTGAGTTAGGTTGTGGCCCCGAAACATGCATACGAGCCCTTAGTTCGGTCATGCATCCCAAACGGTGTGAACGAGCCCTGATATTCAACGTTTCACTCTTTGGGTATCTAGTGGTCATGATGCAACGGCCCGCGGTACCTACGAAGCTCCAAATGCACTCAGCCCAGGACCAAAAGCGGTTTGTTGGAGTTAAATTCCAGTAAGCAATCATCTTTGCGCTGTATGGTTACACCTGATTCAATTAACATCAGTGTGACTCAGCAAGGTGAAAGAAGTGTGTTCGCCTGTCAGCGAACATCCCACCAGACCGCACTTATGAAGCTGAGAAAGTTGGATTCTATCGGGGTCTTCCACAGCTATTTCGGCTAACATGGACGGATATCGTCATTCTAGCGTATGTTCTGAACGCTAAAGTTTGATGGCTATTCATCATCATCATCATAGGCACATCAGTGATGGAAAGTGATGCTGGTCACCTGACTCACTGACACGTCCTGGGAACGTAGATCAGCTCTGATTCTTTGTTGAAGTACAGTGCTATTGCTCTGAGATTGAAGAACGACGATGAATATAAACACACCAGTCGGTCACGTGCTTCTGCAAACCCAGCTTTACAACTAGCAAATCCAGACAAGACTGAAAAGCCTAGCCGAAACACCAAAACAACATTTTCTCTTGCGTGCGGCGCTTTACTCGGTATGATCGTTAAGGATATTGGGACAATAATACTGAGGCTGTTCTACTGCATGACAGATATTTTTACGTCAACGACGTCCGAAGATGCAGACATTTTGTTTTCAGCATTTCTTCACAGGACTTTTGCACTACACTAGGGCACAATTCACTCAGGTACCGATATTTCCTGTTGACGTAATACCATTCATGACGGCCATGCTGAAACAGCTATTAGACCAGTGAGAAGACGACTCTGAACATACAGGACAGAACGGAGGACGGACATCTGGTTGATGATCGGCCATCCTTAACGATACGTAATGCTACGAAAAATGAAGAGGAGTAGGAACTGACAACCTCGACGAGAGAGTAACTTAGTGGACGGTGTTAAACTTTACGTGGATATTCTCGTATATATTCAGAGTTATCCGGTCATCCACGCATGAGCTGACGATCATGATAGCGCGCCACGTTCGGCTTAACACAAATTGCTACAAATTGCCCAGTCACTATATATATATATATATATAAATTGAGACGGGTTAGTCCAGACCATAGTACATATGCGAAGATTAAAAATCAATCACCCGTACTTCATGGTGGCTGACGACCAAAATTAGTTCGATTTTCAATATTCATGCTGAGCCGCCTTAACAAAAAAAGGTTTAGGGATGGGATATTTGAAAGAAATAGTCTTCGAGTAGACTTGTTTGTGAGAATGTCAGCTAAAGACGGCAAATAAAAAAGGAGGTATCAATTCACGATAATACGCCACAGAAATCCTCTAACCCTGTATATGTGGCCAAAAAAATGCACACTATGCGCATCATACACCTGGTAGCTTGTGCAGCATATATGTGTTTGGCCGGTAGAACCAGGCTGGGTGGAGTAACACGCCACTGAAGAGGGCAGCTGAAACTATGAACAATATATAGCCTCATTTAAGAGCGCCTTAATAAGGTTCCCGGGGAAAATAAGCTTTTTCGGAAACCTGTCTCTCATGAAAGGGTAGTAGATGCACTTTCGTCCGAGGGGAAGTTAAGTTAAGTTTCGTTCCAACACCCACGAGAGGAAAAGTTTTTTCGGTGTGATCATAAAAGAATTTCGAAAAAGATGAAAATCCCGACTGTAACTGCCAAGCCGAACTAATTAATTTATGGATGGAGAAGAGTTTGGCTGCTGATAAAGCGATAGTGATGACGACTAAGGTCGATTCACTTCTTGGCAGGATGATCCAACTGTGCGTATCACGGCAATGACAGAGGAATTTCAAGAAAAGCCGAAAATTAATCATTTGAAGCTGATCAAGCTGGAAAGTGCTCGGAATCTGTTTGAAAGCAAACACCTTTGAAATTGGTCATTGGAACTGATAATGGAACTGGTCTTGTGTTCCACTTGAATTGTGGAACTGGCTGCCTTATCGGTGAACTTAGATTCCTTGTCCATATAAGTGGTGAACCAGAACAAATTACGTTGATGAGACCCAAACAGTCTTTCACTTGGAAAGCTAGCCCAAAAGTTAGTAAAACGGAGCATGGACCTCGAAATATCGGGTGTCAGAAGTTAGAATCCCGGCACGATCAAGGAATTATACTGCTATAGTAAAAATGAGCAAAATGAGCCCAGTGCTTCTGGCTTTGACATGGACTAAGTAAATCGCGTGAAGGACAAAAGGGGGACAACCGAAACAAGGGTGAGGTTAACACAAACCCCGCAACTATCTCCAAGAAAACGCACTGATGACGTCATTCCGACTGGCAACCAAACGGATGTAACAAAACTGTGAATCTTAGTGAACAATTCGGCCGCCAGAATTGTCCAAGTTTGTACACTCACCGTTCCAGTATGAACCGCCAGACATAAAATGCACACGACCCGCCGAGTACCAGGGTGGTGAATATGGTCGATATCCCAAAGCATAAACTGATCGGTAGAATGGTTGCACTAGAAATATGAGCGAGGTGAACAGTAAACGAAAAACGAAACTTACATTGCGTAGAAAATGAGGCGTTGAAGGGAAGACAGCTTCTCTCCCAAGACGCTGACACGATTAAGCTGAGGAACCATCGCACAGCACAAGGGTGCCTCCGCAGTCATAACAACTATGCTGATCAAACTGTTGAGAATAGGTTGAGAGGGAACATATGGGAAACGGAATTGAGAAACTGTCAATTTCATCAGAAGAGTTACTCAGGAAAAGGTACAACGAGCAATAAGACGACTTCTTCAATTACGAACACGGTTTGGTGTCGTGTTTGGGAGGGGGAGAAAAGGGGAAGTAGAAAGCCTGCTGTAGCAGAAGACATGTAGTTAGTTCCCCGGATAAATCAGTCACACAAGGCCTTTCGACCTTGTCAGGGCATAAGAGGAAGATGCGAGGTAATCGAGTACAAGACTGTCTGGATACCAAGTGCACATTGAGGAAGAAAAGATCGATCGGGTATGAGTATCAGAGGAGTTTGGGTCGGCTTCAGCTGCAAGTTTGATGTGGGCGTGCAACCATGGAGTGATGGCGTCATTGAACGGGGGGAGTGAACAAGCAATATACGGATGAGGCAAACTCCGCAATGTTTACTACGATATCCAAATTTGTTGCTTAGACTACCTGCCCCTCAACTGGGCTCTTGGTGTTTGTCCCCCCGGCGTTTACATTTGATTCGATTTGAATTCACCACACCGCTATGAGGGTGTTGTACTGAGTGAAATAAGCGGCCGAAATGCGTCCTTTAAGTATGAAATTCACATGACAGAGTGCTGAGCCCGAGGTGATACAGCACAAGCAGCCAACATCCAAGCCTAAAGGGGAAGTCGGATATGCGTAACTGAATGATTGTGATTGCAATCATACTATGGTTGACAGCAACTGTAAACCACACTGCACCGACAAAGGTCAAAGGTGTCCAATAATTAGTCCACTAACATAGAATACGTCGGTCATATTCAGCCATAGAAATATACTTCGCCGTTGCATGTGCGTAGTTAGTATTCTACAAGACCATGGTGCTAACAGCAAGAATAAAGTGTGAACCCACAAACGAACGTTTTCAGTTCCAGAACCTCACCGCTCACAAAACAAGATACCACACATATCCCAACCACTAGCATGGAAAACCTGAATCTAGCGTCCCCAGGCCTAAATCAATTGCTGGAAATGACATGAAAGACTTCAAAAGGTTCATATGGGCTGCAGCCAGGATGCGTTGCTTATTCGCGAAATCACTCGTTGAATGAGGTGGCTCTGCTTCGTAAAACGAAGTCACTAGCTGAAAAGTAAGCACCAAGATGAACACTTCCGTTCACAAAGCACTGACAAGTTGGTAACGGGACTTCCGTGAAGGGGGTTGATCGTACTAAGGCGACCTAACAAAGCTGCAGAGTGATGTGTTTTGGGGTTCGTATCAGTTGCACTTGCAAAGTGCGAAAGTACTCTAACTGGTACAGGAAATTCAGCTAGTCTGCTCATTCTCAAGTGGGTCCGTAGACTCCATACATGGAATGAAAGATCTAACAAATGTCCCATTCCATAAATATAGAACACATCATTGACACCAAGACTCTGGGTCGGGAATGCCTGGCAACATATGGAGAAAGGATTCCATAGGCTAACGCGATGCATGTGTGCACAATTAACTTTCTGGTGACCGTACTCCCAGAAAAGCCTATTGTGTGGTTTTCTTACAGCGGTCTTTGCCCAAACAGAATCTACTTCTCAAATGAAGGGATGAAAAAACAGGGCTTTGCAGGGCACTTTGCAGGTTACGATGTATATTTTCCCCTCGCAAGACACTGGCAACTGCAGCTGACTAGACGAGAGAGGATAGCGTAACGAGTTCATTTTCCCTATAAAGTATCCTGAAGGACGTTATCACAACGTGCACGCCATCAAGGGTGGCTCTACCACAAATGGCCGTCACTCAAAGGTAAATCTCTCCTGCCAGAAAAACAGATAGAACCAGATATTTACTCGAAAGTGATACAAGCACTTCATATGACGCCCAGGATGTGGTTCAAAACATTCAAGATCATACGCGAGTATTCGAGAGAAAGGTCGATAAACGAAAAATAGCCAACCGTGAAAATAACAGGGCGAAGTGGTGAAACTAGTGCATGGTGAGTTAAACATTCGCCTAGGCAAAAAACAAGCCCCTTATTTCAATCCACCAGTCCGAATCGAATTCCCAGAAGAATCTATTCGTTGGCACCCATCTTGAAGTGGGGCAATACACGCGAAGCTAAGTTCAGAAGACAAGTAGGTGTGCACAGATATACAGTACGAAATTATCTCTTAACCTATCACGTGGCAGCTGGTTAGAGTGGTAAAAAAACAAACAACGTAAACTTGTGACTTACATCAAAAGGATACCGCTGATTATACAGCTCACAGTAACGGAAATCATCGTTGTAATGCCACAGATGAAACACACTAAGGAAAAAGGTACGGTTGATTTGTGACAGTTAAAAGAATACCGATTGAAGTAACGACTCCTATTACTTTTGGAGCATGCCGAAGATACCAAGGTTGTGCGTCCATCCTTACGATGAGTCGAGGGAAATGCTAAGCTTGATCACTGTTGACTGGGCAGTTATGTTGAAGTCAGCACACTAGTGTGAAGCAGGGTGGTAGATGTCAGATAGGTGGTGCACTATAGGAAGTGATGAATCTGGAACTAAAAACAACAGAATTACGAGCATCCATGTTAAGCACCTGAAAAACATATAACAAACGTTTTTTAAACGGAGTTGTGGTCGTCTCGAGATCCGACAGAGTACCAATATAGTTGTATGTTTTGTATCCGACAAAATTTGCGCAAGTATTGTCACCATAGACAACAAAGCTAGCGTTTTGATTGGCGCTTCACTCATTTAACGTTTTAAGAAACTCTTCGGGACGAAATCTTTGAGGTGTTCGACCATATTTTCAATTGCGCTGCAATCTCCTGAGGTTCCAATTCGGAGGGCTTAGAAAAGCACCCGAACGGAAGAGAATACTTTGCAAAACCAATGAGCGAAACACGACGCAATAGTTTGTGCTCAAAGACATGCATTAGTTATTTCCTCGTGCTTCAAGGCAGGTAGAATACCGGTCAGCAAGGATCATCACGGTAGCTAACTGTTTCCTACCCTGTTCTTGACCGCCGACTCTTCATTCTGGTTAGTCCGGTCAACATGACCGGTCAGGTGCTCACAACAATCCGAGCAAGCAGAAAATTTTCGGTTCTCGCGCTCAACGTATCCCCTACAAAAGTGAGAACACGTGGTGTCGCTACTGGATTACTAGGGCCTGTATTGGACGGGTTGACAAGTACTGAATAGTGAAATCACGTGTGCATATTCCGGAAGTGACACACACTAACACTTAGCGCACGCTGAATAAGCAGAGGTTTATTGATCCATTCGACATCTAACACAGAAATCAAACAATGCCACGTTGAACACTCCCATTAGTGTTACAGGTGCAGGGTTAACGTTCATTTCTCTAGGTCGCGGGGTCGAAATCGCTCCAGAAAACCTATCATTTCAGTCAGTTCAGTTTAACAAAAATGAACGGCGATATATACAAGTGTAGGCACGGTATTTTGTCTCAAAGTCTCAAAGCCATGCGTTTTCCACCTTGTGACATCCTCCAGTCGGGACCTGTCTCAGTAAACAAGGTACGACATACACGGAACACATGGCCGGACCAGCTTGGCTGATCCAACCACATCAACTCATTAATTGGACAAGCAGCTTGTTTGTTTCCAAAAAGCATACTTTACACTTCAGCAATGCTAATTCGATGTGCGATGCTTCGAAGGTACGGATGGACAAAGTGACAACCTCTTGTCTTCAACACATAGTGATCAGGCTTTACAACCGCAAACCAAAACTGGGCGTACTGCGGTTTTGTAGACCCTGCCATTCACCGATACCAGGGGGTGCCTAAGTGATCCCCACTGCGCCTGGTTGGAGACGCTGCAAGATATGGCTGCCAACCGATGTCAGTGGCGATCTTGTTGTCAGTTTCTATCCAGATTGCCTGAATGAATGTTTGGAGGTGTAGGCACCTCGGAATGATTGTAGTAAGCCAGCACTAAGTCCCCTCCCCGTCCATCTTTATTCTTTTCTTCACAATAAGGCTTTCAACTAAACCATGGTTGTACGGCAGCGAAGCATCGGTGTTGAACACTGATTTCATGCTGTCGATGATGATGATGGTGCCTAAGGTGAAGAAAAGGAGAATGAGCTTTGCCAAATCTAGCCTTCAATTCGCCGAAGCGTCTGCATCCGACTTGATACAACTATCTTAATAGGTAAATCTGCCAACCATTTGTAATAATGGTATTTTCTCAGCTTAGTTCTAGGTGTGAACCTTCCAAACTAGCATTCTCGTCCATACAACCACCAAAAATGCACAGCATGTATTACTGCCCCAAACCAGGTCAACAACACATGTACGGCGCGTTGTTTATAAAGTACATGTGACGACAGCACTCTGGAAATTCTGACGCGTAGGAAGAACTTAGAAACGATTGCGATCGATGGTTCTGACATTTTTTGAAAAACAATACCGACATCAGATATCTGTCATTTCTTTGGCAACTCGCTCGGTTTCTAAATGCACTGGATGGGCTTGGTAGATTTTGAACTGGCTCTTCTCCATCCTTGAACAAGGCAGAAGGAATATTGCTAAGATGGGGTACTTCGTTTCGTTTCAAGAGTATGATTTCGTCTCTGACCGGTGTTAACGCTGGGGAATTCACACAGTACTATGAAGCTGTTATTGAGTTGCACGTTATGATGGACACTGTAGACTAGCCGAAGTGTTCTTCAAAACACCCCTCCTACCGAATTAGGATGGACTTTTGGGCTACCTTCTGCTGTACTGAATTCACCGATCGACAGCTTTCTTGACCCGGTGTTGGAATAGAGTTCGACTATTTCTAATCACCACCGCCTCTTCCACTTCTTCGGTTTCTTTAGGCACCACTTATCTCGGTTAGTTTCGAGACTGTGAGTGAGGCGTCATCTTAGTGATCTTTTACTGTACCGTATTGACATCCCGATGGGCCCACCTTCCTCGTCTCGAGAGATCGCTGTGAGATGCAGATTGATTTGGACCGTGGTCTCGATTTAGGACGCGCACAGACAAACGACAAATACACACAGTTTCGGACTTCGAATCAGTCTTCATTTGTTTCGCGTCCGCAGATTGCCCAGATAGCTGCTGCTGATATACTTCTTTAATGACTGCATCTTGCAGGCAGTGAATATCTTGGTGGTGGATGTTCCAAAAGGAGCGCCAGTCTTGAACAGAAGATCAACATCTATAGCTGATTGCTATGTGGTCAGTTTGAGCGCTCGGTTGGCTTGAAAGGTGCCGGGTAACGGGATTCTCAAGTTTGTGCTAAGGGTTTGTGCTGGGACAAATAAATGGTGATTAGTGCAAAGCTGCAGGAAGTGACCACCGTTGTTAGTCTTGGTAGCATGTATACCAAATCTTCTGCTGAGGTGCCTCTCATACATGCCTATTCTTCCCAACCGGGCATTAAAGTCGCAAGCTAGAGTAGTGATATCATGTGGTCAGCCATCTGCTGAAGTTTAGAAAGCCGTCACTATTGCTGTTTGTTGCAGCGTTTTCAAATGTAACGAACATATTTCGAGTTTGGGTTTGTTGGTTGCGGATTCTGAGATACCAGTCTAACTGCATGCAATCGGTTGTTCACAAGAATGCAGTCCAGCAGAGCATCTTCACCTCTCGTACCCAAGACAACATTCATACCGGTGCTCATAGTTCTCGTATGCTGTTGTGGCTGCTCCTTTTTAACATTCCTGGCATGAGTGCACCATTGGAAACCGAGTTCCAGCCAGCATAACCCACAGGATCACCACAGCAATGAAGCACGACCAAAATGCCGAGGGGAATGTTTTTATCGGGAGTCCTGTGCTTGGCTGGGGGCACTGAACGATATGGCGGCTTAAGGATGTCAGTGGCGTTCACGCAGTTTCGAAATACCGATGTCGTCTAGCCACACGGTGTTCTCTAACCGCGTGCCGGCCACGAACTTAAATCGGCCACATTGCCATCAGTTACCGATGACGCGAGTCAATAACTGACTGCCGGTCGTTTTGGAACACATTTGTGGATTCCGAGCACGCGCTCGTCCGGAGTCACTTCTCCCTTCGTTTCAGATGTGAATTCATACTGGGACGATATTGCCATCTCTTTGAACACTGCTGGGAGTTTTGCCTGTAGCATGGCGTAACCAGACCCACTCAAACATTGGATGTCTGACGGGCGGCTTAAGGATGTCAGTGGCGTTCACGCAGTTTCAAAATACCGACGTCGTCTAGCCACACGGTGTTCTCTAACCGCGTGCCGGCCACGAACTTAAATCGGCCACATTGCCATCAGTTACCGATGACGCGAGTCAATAACTGACTGCCGGTCGTTTTGGAACACATTTGTGGATTCCGAGCACGCGCTCGTCCGGAGTCACTTCTCCCTTCGTTTCAGATGTGAATTCATACTGGGACGATATTGCCATCTCTTTGAACACTGCTGGGAGTTTTGCCTGTAGCATGGCGTAACCAGACCCACTCAAACATTGGATGTCTGACGGAACAGTGGCACTGCTTAAATCTCGGAGAAGTATCCCAACCGGTCCCGAACAAAACTTAACCCGACGAATTATCAGACGTCAAGTAAAATTGAGTGTGTGAGGTCTGATGGACACGGAAAGCCAAGAAAGTGAAAGAGGTACAGAAAGCCAGCAATGCCCGATTATTATTTCAGTTGATGCGTGCACCCGACCCCCGGAAACCAGCAAGGGTCGAATTGAAATGACCATCTTGAGTAAAGAAGGACGCCTTGACTAGTGGACCAAATAAGTCGAACACCAGTTGCCGTGGCCACCAGCTGCCACTTATCTGGAGCCTACAGCTGAAGTAGAGCCATGGACGGTGAAGATGGAACTCCCTACCGCCTCGGAGCTTTATGACTGCACATATTCTTTCAAGCGCCACCGAGTTTCTGGTCCGGATGATCTCCCAGTCGCATTGTTCAAGTAGGGAGGGTGAAGTCCTTAGACAGCGCTTGTCTGATCTGTTTGTCTAAACTTTGGAAAAGGAGACTGTCTCAGACAACTGGGGAGAATCTGTGATGGTGCCCATTATCCAAAAAGTAGCTTGTAACGAGTTTGCTAATCACGGGGGGGTCAGCTTGACGCCGGTCGTGACGAGACTGATTGCTTGTGCTTCGTCGCCCTATGATGGCTCATGAAACACTGGTTCGCGAGCAGCAATCGGGATTCCGGCCCGGTAGGGGTTGCGCTGACCAAATCTTCACATTCCGTCGGGTTATAGGGCAACGTCAAACGTACAAACTACCCACAATTTTGGTACTCCTGAACTTCCAGGGCATATTCGACGCGGTTGACCGGTCTGTTTTCCTGGACAGGATCGTCCATCAAAGAATGCTCCGGAAGTTTGTGAACACTACAATTTCTTTGTTTTACCATACTTCCGGAGAGATCGCCAAAAGCTTCCGTACACAAAGCAACGTCCGTCAGGGGTGCCCACTCCCCCTATTTCTATTTAACTTCCTGTTCCATGATATAATAAGGACACTGAAGGGTCTTCAAAACCCTGGTGTTCATCTAGCCCCTTGCCGATCTGGAATATGCAAATGTCGCTCTCTTCTTCGAAGAGGAGAAGGCGCAGGTGCTTTTGGATGAACTGACCAACCTCATCCCGTCCTTTCGCAAGCAATTTGCACCCACAAAGTGTAAGGTCATGCTCCTAGACAAGCAGTCACCGAACGCGCCACCTACACTCCAGGGAGAGGCACTCGAAGTTGTGGAGCATTTTACGTACCTTGGAAGTTGTACTGGTTGTGATTGTAGTGTGACGGATGTGGTAAATGCACAAAACTACAAAGCTCAGGTCGCGTTTGGCAATTTGAGACACCTATGTGGTATATCCCTGAATATCAAGGGACGCGCGTATCAGGCTAAAATACGGGCTGTTTTGTTGTACGGCTGAGACTTGGTCTCTTCAAGCAGCGGGACTGAGACATTTTCAGATCTTCGAGAATCGTCGCCTGAGAACAACAGCTCATGATGGTTGATGTCCGTGAATCCGTAAGGAGGAAGTTAGGAAGCTAAAGTTCGGTCGTGCAACCAGGACTTCTATTCAAGAATGTGTCCAGCACCAGAAGCTGCGTTGGTTAGGCCATGTACTGTGCATGACGAGTCATCATTTGCCGAACAGGGTACTTTTTTCCGTGCCCGATTCAGAGTGGGGAAAACAGAGAGGTGGGCAACCTTTGACCTAGCAGACGGGCAAGAAAGAGACTACGAAAAGTTGGAGACTATTAGCGCTATTTGCCTTCCAAATTACCTGAATGAGTGTGTGGAGGTGTAGGCACCTCGGAATGATTGCGATAACCTAGCTCTAATTTCATTCCCTATCAACCTTCATTCTTTTCTCCACAATAAGGCTTTCAAATAAATCACGGTTGCACGGCAGCGAAGCATCAATGATCAACACTGATGTTATGCTGACGATGATGATGATGATCGTTCAGCTGTAGCACTCTTTTGGTGCCTAACTGCCATGCTACCCGAAGGTTGCACGAGGGCTGGGATACTGCCAGGTTGCTCAAGCCTAGACAGAAGAAGTCGAGCGGCAGAGGTCGGGTTCGAACCACGGACATTCCGGTCAGTAAATTCGCGCTCTAACCACTTGGGCCATCTCGCCCCATCCCGCTCTAACGACATTTCAAGGACTGACAGATTCGTTCACCGCCCCTTACTGTTAGCTGCACTACCTACGATGAACTCGGCCACCATGACCGTAGACACCTCAGAATCATTCTTCAAACCCTGACGCTCAGCTTCCTAACAGCCTTTACCGCTCGTATTCTGAAACACGCCGGACAATGGACTGCTCCTGCATGTACGCTGGACTCACTTTCTGTTGATATGTACGAGTGTCGAGCTGACCTCGCTATCCGTTCCCGCTCGCTTCTGGTTGCACACCTCTGGTGATCCAGAAGCCACTGCAGCGGGTTGTGGTGAAGTTGGAATCGCTTCAAGCCACCGAGCTGGAGGATCTGTGGCTGAATGGTTGCTCGCTGACCGTCGTCTCTTTGGCAACATCCGTGAGAGCACCTCGCAAACGCGCCAATAACTACTACTTGTTGATCGTATCTGCCTGAGGTCCAACAGACCGTAGCCCAAAGACGAGTTTTACGGTGTTTTGAATACCTTTTTGCACCAGGCCAAGAGCTCCGATGTTGTTGTGACTGCCAAGGATATGGATGCGCAAGTAGGTAGACTTAATGATACTGAGGCTCATTTTAATGGAATCGAGACGCACGGACAACGGCGAATACTCGCTGCAAGTATATGCCGACCACAGACTTTCAATGCATCAATGACCTCTGAACCAACCGAAAGAGCTTAGCCACATGGTGCTCCCAGAATTCGAGTCAACCTTGAACACAGGTACACCATATCGCGAGTTAGCGTGACTCAACTGCTGACTATCGCTCGTTCTAGAACACTCACGTGGATTCGGATCACACGCTTATCCGTTCCCTTCTCGTTGCACCTTACGGCACATAATTTAAAGCAAACCTGCCAAATTACCCAGTGAAGTCCGTTTCGGAAAACACGTCTTCTGATATTGACTTTTACTGGAAAGCAGTGCTCACAACTGTGGAAGAAGCTGGGCGCTCCACGTGTGGAACAGCGCAGCCACCTTAATCTAAGCGGGGGACCTCGAGCAGGTCTGAAAAATTCTCGAAGCCCGGAAACGTATTCCTCGAAAGTACCACACCACTCGACGAACCGTCGAACTTCAGAGGAAACTGAGCACCTATGCGGATCGAGAAGCCGGGTGGATCCCAAAAGCTGGAGGTGCATTAACTGTTTCAGCTGATACACAGAACAGATGCAAACATGTCTCCAGTTAGCGGAACAATTGCTGATAATAACAGGTCGTCTATCTCTAAAGAAGAATACCTTAATCCTTGAGTTGAAAACCTTCAGCAATCCAGCTGCCACCTGCAGTTGCTCAGCCAAGTTTCCGACTTTTAACACAGCCCTGGGTAGAGACAGCTTCGGAGACAGGATGCATTTTGTCCCTCAATTTTCACAGAGCTACTGGTCATGAGATACATCCGCCAGCTCGGTTTGAAGGCGGAGGCGAAGTCTGTGCTCGTCTAGTTCAATTACCTTAATCTAGGCTGACGCACTTAACCGGTCGCATTTAGCTTCAACCTATTCCTCAAGACCAATATCAGCAGTCACGTTCGGACGACTACTGGACACCTCTATTTGGAATCATACCTTCATAAGGTTGGGTTCCACACCAAAAACTGTGTTTACCTGAGTTGTCACGCTTTTAACTCACGCTTACGATACGCTATTTCTAGATAGCATAAGAAAGTCATGTGGTTAACACGCCGGCATACTGACCAGGTTTAGTGGCTCAAACTCAACTCCGGTATCTCAACGGCTTGGGTAACCTGGCAGTATCACGTGGCAACTAGGAACCGATAAGATGTTACAACTGGACGATTTTCTCTACAGTTATTAGCCTTCTTCGAATACTGCATACTAAAGGAGGTGAATGATCTTCAACTTGGTCTTTTGGAAACGGGATTTAAGAGGTATGAGCCGTGGTGTAGAACCACACGTTCCAAGGGGAACGAAGCTTGAACACACGATCGTCATCCATGGCATACTACCATGTTATCGAGCGGCTGCGATCAGTAGGGCACAAACCTTGTATTGAAAGTTCATTCTCGCGACAAGTAAACGGTAGTCACCGCACAGGTGTATGAGTCTTTCACAATCGTCCGCCCTGGAATTAACTGCACCGAATCTGCTGCCGGGAGGGATGACATCCTTGCAGCTTACTCTCACCGGGTCGTTCAAAGGACATCTGTGCGCCACCATAAGGACTAGTCTGGAGATTTCCCTAAGAAAAACATCTCTCAAAGTTCCAACTCTACAGCACCCCGGAAGATATGCCGAGGCAAGGAAAAGGTTTGGTATTTTGGGTCATCGGACGGACCCGGTCAACCAGACTCCGCGAATTCGGCTGTTCCCGGAAGCAAGTTCAAGCAAACCGTCCCCGCTTTTGTACTCAACGCAACACCGGATAACACCGTTTCTGCATCACCCGACGCTTGGAATCCATACAGAACATTACCATACTGGATTTCATATGCGATTCGGGAGCACGGCATACGTCAGATGAAGTGATAAGGGAAGTCTAAATACTTATTACGTTGAACATTGAAACAACAACAGCATACAATTGGTGGAGGGAAGTCGAAAAATAAGTGGGTACAACGCAAGGACAGTCTTCACTGTTCTGAGTCGCGGGCGGCGAACCTACGGAGTCATCAGCAGGTGGGATCGAATCAACAGATACCTAAGAATAAACGAAAAACAGACCGATCAGGTGGGAACATGGGGAGCTGGCTATGGCCCAGCAGAGGGCGGAATCTGATTGGTTAGAGTGCGGGCTGAGGATGTTCAGTGTCCAGACCTGGACAGCAGAAGGAAGTCCAAGGCTCCTAAACTCGGTTCGCTAATTTATCTATTCTTGTCGCAGGGTCGGGCTGCGTATCCGAAAAGGAGGCGAGGAACTGCCTTCCGGCGTCTTCTGGAAAAGAGGTCACAACTATTTTTCAAAAAGTTGACTACAGGAGACACAGAAGATGAGCTGGCATTTCGTAAAATGCGGAACCGCTGTAAATCGGAAATCCGCCAATGGAACATACGAAAACAAGCCACCATTCTAGACCTCGCCCGGAAGAACAGAAATGTGCTGTTCAAATACATGCGGCATCGCCGAAGAAACAAGCCATCCGCGTTCTCCCTGAGGGACAGGAACGGGGAACCCACGAGTGACCCAATAGTGGTATCTGAGTTCTACAGAGATCACTATGCAGGTCTGTATTCAGTCCCAGCGTCCTCGTCACATCCAACGTTGTCAAGGCGTACCTACGAACGGCCTCTAACCGACTTGGTATTCACGGTGGAGGACATTCGTCAACTCCTGCACAAGATCAACCCATTCTGCGCGTTGGGGCCCGACGAAGTCCACCCAAGGATCCTGAAGGAAACGTCGTACACACTGGCAACTCATTTCCATCTGCTGTTTCGTCAGTCGCTTGACGAAGGCCACCTTCCCTCTGTTTGGAAGGAAGCGATTGTCACGCCAATCTACAAAACTGGTGACCGACTATCGCCTGGCAGCTACAGGCCTATAAGCCTCACTAGCGTGCCATGCAAGGTGATGGAACGCATTCTGAAGCGAGCCATTCTAGATCACCTTACTTCCAACAACTTGATTTCTCAAGCTCAACACGGATTTCTCCCAAACCGTTCCTGCGTGACGAACATGCTCGTATTTATGGACAGCTTAACCCAAGCCAAGGACGAGGGACTCATATCGGATGCCATATTTTTCGACTTTTCAAAAGCATTTGATCGAGTCCCACACGTCCCTCTGCTCCACAAACTCGAGTCTTACGGGATTCAAGGGAAAATCCTACACTGGATCAAGGCATTCCTATCAGACAGATCATTCCGAGTGAAAGTAGGCTCGACCTACTCTTCTGCGGCGCCGGTCTCCATTGGAGTTCCTCAGGGCTCCGTTTTGGGACCTTTGCTGTTTCTGATATACGTCAATGACCTTCCAGATGTTATTTCAAGTCCATGTCTACTTTTTGCGGACGACTTGAAATCGTGGAGTTCCAATGCCAGTGCCCTCCAAATTGATGTGGACGCCGCAAAGCAGTGGTCGTTGGACTGGCACCTTCCTCTGAATGACGAAAAGTGCGTCCATATGTCATTTGGAGGAGACTCAGCGAACTCCTTTGTCATGCATGGTGAGAAAGGACCAGAAGACATCACGAGGATAGATGCCAAAAAAGATTTGGGTATCTGGCTCTCTCCAAACCTGTCCTTCTCACTGCACCTTGAGAAATCGGCTCAGAAGGCATTCGCTGTTCTACGGATGATTCGGCGTACCTTCTCTCGTATTACTCGCACGGACTTCCAAATACTCTATGGGGCCTATGTCAGACCGCTCCTTGAATATGCCAACCCGGTTGTCTACTCAGGACGCACGAAAGACGTAATCCTCATTGAGCGTGTCCAGCGAGCTGCTACGAAAATGGTTGCCGGTCTCAAGTCCATGGACTACGAAACGCGTCTCGTGGTGCTCGACCTCTTTCCCTTGGAGTATCGTCGCCTCCGAGGGGACTTAATTCTTACTTACGCCCTGTTTGAACAAGGCTTGGCCAACAGGTTTTTCACCGTTGACCCAGCAAACACACGGCGGGGACACGGTAAGAAGATTTTTAAGCTCAGAGCGCACACCTTCATTAGGCAAACTTTTTTCTCATTTCGGGTAGTTGCTGCGTGGAATAACCTTCCTGAGACGGTTGTCCACGCTCCCTCTAGAACTCAGTTCAAAACACTATTAGACACTTATTTACGCGAGTCCTCGCGCTGGCAAGCATACTGCCCCGCGCTGAGAACTTAAAGAGCAGTGCTACACCCTTTTTTCACTTGTGCCTTTCAGGTGAACGACAGCTGCTGAACGACAAGAACAAAACCGACCCGGGAAACTTGGGCAAAAGCCTCGCTCCTGTGTATCAATCCGTGAATCCTTGAATCCGTGAATCATTTGATGGTTGACCTCGACGGATTTATTGATTTAATGATTTAATGTGGGACCAATTTAAACAGGCAGAATAGGTGACAAGAAAAGCAAAGACTGGTCTTCAGTCTTTGAGTTTGGAGCAGGGCTCGTGTGGTGGCCGATTCGGACGGTAAATGTGATCCCATCACCGATGCTTGTGACCAGAAGGGTAGTGGGAAGAAGAGCACGCGTGTTAATAAAAGCTGTCCAGACAGAAAGTCCAATTTGATATATACAAGTAGCATAAAATGCTTTCTTTGAAATCGGTCAATGTTTAAAATGAGAATGGAATGGAGAGCGGAAAATCAGAGAGCAAGAAAGATGAGAATAACCTACCCATCACCCGTTTAAAAAGTAAAGCCAATGAATGAATATGACGAGTTAGAATGGACTGTTCCACAGCCGAACGAGATGTTCCGGCCCGACGCAAAACGGCTGAAGGATGAGCTTGCGCCAGTTGTCGCTCTTTTCGGATTTGTGGGAGAGAGCGAAGAAACGGCTTTTACTTAAGATTGGAAGGGACAGTAGATGTGGATAAGACACCGGCGCAGGCGGGTGCGTTTAAGAAAGGGTAGCTCGAGATGGGACGGTTTCATTTGATACGGTATGCTACGAATGCAAGGCTTAGAATGGTTTCAACTAACGCAGCGTTTATATTGTTACGGTGAATGTGCGTGCAGAATGTTTCTTACACGTATAAATCCGTAGTGGCCGCCGGACAAGGTAAGCCGGAGAAATTTGGCTATGTACAAATATGCGTAAAACGTAAAATATATTCACGAGATATATGTTGTTTAGGCTATGCCCCAACCAGTCAGGCCAGTTGTGGCAGAAATATATTTACAGATGAAATTCGATTAAGGAACAGAAAAACGGAATCAACTATCGTGTTGGCGTGAGGAGCCGTCGTGTTTTTGCATGTTCAAGCAAACAAACCGATCAACTACTGACGAAAGACGACTGTAGTGAAAGAAACCAAGGGAAAGAACAGGCCTGCATACCTACTTGGTTAAGACGAGAAAACACGCAAAGTTTTACTCTGCGGCACAACACGAAGGGATGGTACCAGTTTCGGATGATAAACTGAAACTAAAGGAAAGATGTGCGATACGGAAATGTGTAGTGTAAACACAACCAATTGTCAGGACAGCATGCGTCGGTAAGCCTAGTAATTTGGATGTTAAAGTGGAGTGATAGAAAACAGCAGATGAAGAAGATAAGTATCGAGTTGTGTACTGAGTGATATGGAACATCTTAAGGTTTAGGGAATACATTCGGGAGGAGAGCCCACCCCAAAGCGTTTAAAGACAGTCAGGGGGCACAAATCCTCTCTTTCTGGGGTTGCTCTCGAGGTCACGCAACTATTGGAAACACGTGTTCATCTTGGTTGACTCGCCTGACTGGAGCTATGGACCCCGGGGGTAGCATTTTGTGAAGGGTGCACTTAATGCATCCTCGGAGCCTGCAGTATCCCCAGGGGGTGGAGGAATATTGCATCTCACCAGAAGTAAACCGAAATTATTTTAAAAGAAACTATGGGGTCCTCGAATTTGTGAATTTCACAGGGAGTTGGTCTAGCCATTTTGCACGTTTTGGTGATATATCGTTAATAGCATTTTATTTAATTCAGTAAAATTTTTGTGTCACTGACCATCACTGATTTGCATTTCATCATCGGTTTACGAGATGTAGCACGAACTCAAACTTAAGCATATTTTAACGTTCCATGTTCTCTTTTACGGGTGGACAACATTTAAAGAATGACCGTCGCAAATTCCGCTCAGTAAAATAGTTGAATAATGCTTGGATTCGTAAAACCCTTCAAGCGTAACAAAGTAGATGCGTTTGTGCAGCGGACTTTGGTCCAACAGAGTTTTTTGGGAATATTTCCTTCCGCTCAATACAATGATGGAGGACAACTTGATACACAGTGTAGTACTAGTGCTAGGATGCATCCTCGTGTTTTATCGTCATTCTCTGATGGGCACAACTAGTCAGTGGACTTTGTAGGGCTATGACATATCCTCATGTGAGTTATCAACACAACGATATCTTCCCCATTAGAAATAATCACGCTACTTAGTTGTATTACGTCATAAAGCCCAAATAAATAGGCGGAAATGAGGCCACTCATTGCCTGGCATCATGATCGTACACTCTCGCCTACATCAGCTATTTATCGTAACTGCTAGGTCCATTTTCATGTTCAACGCTGGTTATAGGCATCATATATGCACGGCTGGCCATAGAAACCACAAAGGACGTCGTATGTCTGCGTATAAAGCTACCAAGTTTAGTGATGTTTGTCCTCCAACACTGGAAGTTGACTCTTCAGTGCAGTAGACGAATGTTGACGTAACATCAGCTGTGTTTATACAATCGGACGCTTCATACAGTTTGTAGCCTTGGGTAACCCAGCAACTTCAGTTTGCCGACCAGACGTTCAAGCTGCTTGTGCAGACATTCTACTGGTGATGGGAACCAGAGATAGAGGTGTACCTCCCTCTGGTGAATTGTGTTCGGCTAGCCATCACTGATGAACTAGAAGGCAATCCACGTTTGTTTGCGTAACTTACTGCAGGGGAAACCGTGGCTTCTGAGGACCAAAAACCGGTGTACACAGAGAAGCCACATACATTGATAAAAGAAGCATGTGCAGGTCCCAGTAGATGTGTTAACCGTTTGACAACATTTCGGGATTTGTACCAAAAACCAACTGTTACTAACAACGAACTTTTTACCTTGAAACGAACTGTTTGATGGTGCGTCAGATTTGGCGTGCGCGTGCCAATGTGCCAAAGAACTTGAGTGGTGGCATACGTTTTCATCCGGAGAACCACCTGAAGAACGCGGCTGTCTCACCAACAACTTTTTCGGCGGTCAAAGTGCTAGGAGGTATGCATCTCCTACTCGCGCATGTGCAACTCAGTGTGCCGGGAGGCCTTTTGTAACGCATGTTCCAGGCTATCGCATGATACACGCGTCTCGTCAAACGCCTTTTTGCTTTCTTCAGACGATTATTAGCCACATTCTCGAAATGTACCAATCCGCGCTGCGCACGGATGGTCCACTTCCGAGCAATGTAAAACCAGTGGGCACTCAAATAAATGATAAGGCCAAGGTCAGTTCTCTGAAGGATCCGTAAATCGTGGGAAAACCTACCCAATTATTGTCCGGTATGTAGCCACTTACTCTTCCGCGTGATTAAAGCGGGTTATGTGGTGGAATATGAATGATGATAATAATGTTTATCCCCAACTACTCTGTGGCATACCTTCAGGCATGATCATAATGGTACAGCCAGAATAAGAGCATGACGGGTGGGTTTATGGGTACTGGGAACTTCAGGGAAAAGAGACGGTGACATAAACAGTGGGCATTATACGAAGTAGACTTGATTACGCCTGAGGTGGCACGGGTGGGGAACCAAAATTACAAGGGCTTTTTTCTTCGTTTGAGGAACACATCAGATGAGACAAGATACGATCGTTAAGATTTGAAAGTGGCGGGCGAAAACAATGTGACGGAGGGCATAGCAAGAGGTTTCCTGTCTGGTACGTTATAAAAAACTTCAAACTGAAAAAAATGTGGAAACCGAACAAAGGATCTGAAGAGGCAGCAGAACTGCCAGATGGCCGGCCGATGTGAACTAAAGCCTAAAACCATCACTGAGGCTTCGTGGCCTTGAACTGTTTTGCGTATGTCCAAATTCACGAAAAGCGTAAGTGGGGATGAAGTGGGGGAATTTGCAATACGGATGCATGATAGTAGGAGACTCAGAATCACAGTGTGCAGTGAAACTGGACAGACTATCTAGTGTTGCTGCTGGAGCGGAATCAGGTGTAAAAGTTCCTTAGGAGAAAGAGTTCACGCGAACGCAAAAGAAGGAACGCGAACCGAACGAAAAACGACTGAGTTGGTGCAGAGTACAAGGTAAAAGACACCAAGATGTTAAGATCCAATGAGACGTTCAGCAGATTGCAATGAACGTCTCCCGGAGTCGGCTGAGGCCAGGTGAAAACTTTGATTATGGCTGCAGGTAAGGGAACGAGTGGGCGAGAGGGCACAGTCAATATATGAAGTGAACAGCTATAGGTATGCTATCAAACTGGGTGTTGCAGTGCCGTGCCATCATTGCACTGAGATACCTCAGTTTCTGGACAGCCCCGTGACGGACATCGTGAATGAGGTAGTTGGGCTGGGATGTGCAGCTCTCTAGGTTTGCTACGGGAGAACAAAGGCGATGTAATATCGAAGGCAGTATTTGTTTTTTGTGCGGTCGGGTATCCCTTCAGGTGTAATGCACAGATCGGGTGAAGTGGATAACGGCTAAACAGGACGTCTATAGCACGTGTTACTGCATGTCGAATCTTGAGAGGGAGATGAAATTGGATGAGATCTGTAAGGCCTGGAGATTTTTAGGGGTCAGCGAACTGCAGTCCTTTAATTCATCATTTGTCAAGCGTCGGTTGATGGGTCGTCTGTTCAAGAGATACTTTCAAAGTGGTCGGTTTTGCTGTAGGTGGTAGGAAGTATCCACCAAAAAATCATTGCATCGGTGAACATATAATCTGGAGGGGCACACGTTAGAGCGCGTGCTATCGGTCATACGCAAGTAAGGGTAAACACACGAGCGACGACAATTTCTCGGCCCCGGATTGATCTAGAGGGTGCCTGGCGCAATGGCAGAAAGCCTTTTTATTGCTGCTTGTTTCTGAGTTTACGCGGACGAAAACTACGAAATTATTGATCTTGTGGTAGTTCGAAAAGTTTTAGAGTGCAAAGAACCAGGGAAACCACAGGAATGAGCTTATTTCTATACGAGATCATGCGCTACCTTTACGCTGAGACATGACAGCCAATAAAAATGTAAATATTCCGTCCATAGTGGAACTGGAATGGGCTTAAACGACTTCCAACAAAGCTGCGGCCGCATGAAGGGTTCCAAGAATTCGAATAAGTACATTCAAGTGCTAAACTTCATTTGTTGTATTTGTTGGACAGGTTATCAAGTAGGGTTGTGGTTACCATCTTTTAGTACTTCACACACGAGGCACAAGGGGCTAAGATAATGGTGATTATTCAAGTTGCGGCGAATATTTCGTTTGCCGCTGGGGTGGCTAAGTTCAAACCCTGAAGGAAATAGTTGGGGACAGGTAAGAATAAAAAATTCATTTTATTATGTCAGGACCAGTATGTAGGCGCACTATTTGAGAATCTTTTTTGTGAATAGAGTACGAAATACATTCTGAACCTCGGAAGCAGTGGAAGAAGTTATTACCCGTTTGGCCCCAAGTGAATACTATCTTTTCATGACCGTTCTGTGTCTAGTGTGCAAGATTTGATGGTGGCCGGAATTGGCGCTTGTAGACTAACTCTTTGGAATCTGGGTATTTTTTTGTAGTTTGATCAGAATGAACCCGTCATACGTCATTAGGGACAGTTGTGGACCTTTGCATTGAGAACCAAATATTCAAAAAAACAGTTGGTTAGGGACCTGCTCGATATGTTGTTGCCGTACATTATTTTGTCATCCGTAGCATAAACACATCTGTGGTCGTTCAAACCGTACAACCCAGGCTCTTGACAGGATCCGTTACCCACAACTACCATAGCCCAATCTTGGTTCCTGCCAATGTCCGCCACCCTGGCCATCCGCGTATTGTTTGCCTGAGATTTCCTTTCGGCAATTACCTGCTCCACTCCAGGCCTTACCTCTCCAAAGGCCACGTGCACCTCAAACATTACTACCCTTACCTCTATCACGTCGTTCATTTCCAAGATCCCCTCCCCTACAACCAGCGCAAAGAGTTTTTGTTAACCCACAACGACGTCCATTTCCCCCTTCGGAAAGTTTTATTACACCGTTATCTTCCTTCCTGCCCCCTGCCCCCTACCCTTATCTTGCATATCTTACTATAAGCCTTTATTAGCATCCCCTCCATTCCGCCATGTTCGGCTTTCCGAACCTTCCGCGCGCACGATTCGGTGCTGAAGGCTCTACAAGGCAGGTCCTCCTTCCCTCCCAGTGTCTTTGCCATACACTCTCATCTTTTCTTACTTAAACATTGTACCGGCCCATCCATCTTGCATGACCTAAATCCAGCTACTTTTGTTTAACTACCACATATGGTACTATCCGCTGACGACCTTGATACGGTGGTTATAAAGAATTACTCGACCTATCCTGTAACTCATTGTTCATGGACCCTTTCTACCTGCGCTGCCGCCTCAACGCTGTCTCCGTTCCCATCACGGTACATCCTAGCATCTTATTCTTGCACATCCTTAATCGATTCCATCTTGTCCAGCAATTCAAGAACTCCTGATTCCCCGGTCATCATCCCACACTCTATGGACCACCCTGAGCTTACGCACTTTTGCAAGTCACCTCCCTACCTCCGATCCCGCTGATAAAATTACTCTCTTCTAACCTACATCCGCCCTCTTTTGACTAAAATGCACTACATTTAAAGCTTCCTCATCTATAGCTTGTCCCATCTTCATATACATACTGAGAAAGCATCGTCTGACAGTTATCGTCCTGAGGCAAAGGTTGAAAACAATTTAGGTTGATGGAGAACGAAAAAGCTATTTAGCCAAAGCCCAGTAAGCAAGGTTTTACATCACCAATACTTACATGTAAGCAATCCAAAAGGACAGATGCTCTCTAATACAATATGAATTGCCCACCAGATCTAGCCATCGTTAGGGTCATAGTGGAGCTATCCCTTATTTAGCCTGTCCGGAGTGAGATCACTTCTGGGAGCGCTCAGTTGGTACAACGCATTCTACGTCGTTTACGGGATTCCTTGAACCAGCTTTTGACTAGCGGACGCTTGTGACGCATTGGACTTGCGACTATTACTTATCAAATCGCGAGGAAGGAGCAGTGGTCACCTTTTATTTTTCAGATGGGATACGAAAGTAGTTATCACAGTCCTTGGTTCCAGCGGAGCCCAACTGTGGTAAAATTTAGAAAGAACGTCCAGCCGTCATTTACGTTACAAGTCTGTTCCATAAGGTGGTGTATGGTCTATAACTCACGTTTGTGATAGGCCACGAATACTTATTTGCCTTTTTTGGTCCGGAGAAGGAAAGTTTGACGAACATGTTGTAGCGCTTGGCTTTATTACACCCTAATTACCAATTCGCGGTCAGATATTGTTCATGGGGCGTGGAATGCCCGTTGCTCCTCTTCGTCTGACCAACTCTCATCGTTGAGCTAGTGGATAGTATCATCATTTCCTTAATGGTACTACAGGCCAATATCCGGCAATGACAACCAACCAGTTTCTCCTGACGTTTAAAACTATCAAGGATGAAAACAGCTTGCCGCAGGCAATGGAGATCCGTCAGACTGGACAGCCACCACGCTGACCGCGAACCGCATTACCTCTTGTCAATGTGCCCCTTGTCTTCCGACCGGGTGATCAGTCTGGTGGACTGACAAAGAATTTTTGGCATCGAACTGTTGTTCGGGAATACCTTGGTCACGGTCGCGTCTAGTAATGCGGTATCGATCAGTCACTAGATCAGGAATGTTTTCCCGCCTTGTCAAAATTTTTATTCAAACCAGAGAAACAGCAGTCTGACTTTGGTAGACCGATCAACACGAATAATTTTATGCCGTTAGCGGCACATTCAGAAACCAACAGGAAGCTCTCGTTACAGAGCAAGGACAACTACCTCAACAATCGTGATTTTTGTTTTCACCTATTTGGACCCCAAAAATCTTTGTCACATAATAGTCCTCACTCTACTTTATCAGTTCACCTGGCGTTCAAAGGTTGGAGAAGAAGCATATAATATAGTCACCCTCAATAATTGGGTGAGCTGGACGCTTGGTGGATATATTTAAGTGAACTCTGACAAAATCTGTAAGGACAAAACTGCTGCGGATATTCTGGTTGCAGTCCCGCTGAAATCAGTTCAATTCATTTTCTCAGCTTTAAACTCTGATGATCGCTTCTGTGCAGTTCTTTCGGCAACAGTCTTGTATATGTCTCACAAGCGGGAATTTGGTCGTTGTCTGTTTGTCCTGTTTACTTACCCCCCAACCGACTTGTTGTAGCGGTGTGATAGCTAAGTGATTCAGAAAATTGCTGAAACTTATTCTATCCCGCTTGCCAGTCTAAGTACTTCAGTAAGAAATCCCAAGCCGGAAGACGAACTAGGCCGGATGAAGGTTGATTATATTGAGATGTACCAATGGAAGGAAGAGCACTGCGACTCAGATGGGTAAAACAGAGAGACATCGAAATCTTAGTGGACGATACAAAAGGTTGAATTATTCGTTAGAACCTGAACGTCCTAACACAACTCTAGTGCTGACACCATCAAAGAGTTTTTATGACGCTTTGAGTGCATTTTACGGCGGGTGAAAAGCCCCAATACCGCGGTTGTCGGAGATCTAATCTCACAAGTGAGCGCGCTTGGTGCAATTTAGACTCAGTTTGGTGGACGATTTGGCCGCGTCCTGGACGCACAATGCATTTTTCTGCGAGCGAAATAAGACCTTTTACGTCAAATTGTTGCCTTTCTTGCATGAGCTCAAACCAAAAATTACCTTCATCTGCCGTCATTTTTTGCGATTTGTTTTTGCGCACAATGGACTTTAAAAATGTTGTTTTATGGCTCTGAAAGTGGCTTCACACGCGATTGTTAGGAAATTTTGGGCTGTATGCTTTCCACCCATCATGGCATTCGAGAAAGCCTTAACTCAACACATGAAGAATGCCTATGTAATGCTCGTGCATTCATCCAGTAATCGAGGCACCAACATCGTTTCGCGTTACCAGTGGATGTACTACAAATGCAGCAGGCAACCTCCAAGACCGATAGAAATCGAGGAATTCAAAGAAGCCAGTAAGCTGAGCGTGTTTTCTAATAAAAAAGAGTACGCGCAGCACCGACTGTTCAGTGCGGTTTTGTCTACGGAGGCAAAGGTACCACCTGGCAGTCACCTCTAATTTTCTTGAACGCAACCATAAGTTGTCAAATTTATTGTATGATTGGTTTCCGGGCAATCGACGGCTAACCTAAGGTGTGTTGGGCACTTGCAGGGCTCTTATGAAATATGGAACACCGTTTTGTGAGATGCGTCAGTTTGTAGCCCATGAATTTGACAAGATCCTTACTACTCAGAATATATACAACTACCGCCGGAAGGGTCGACCGGCTTTTTTGAGTAGGTGCAGCATCGTTGGGTTTTATCATGGCAGATGATAGGCCTTCGGTCCTGGCAAAACCTCGAGAGACTGGACGCGTGCTTGTGTGGCAGTCAGAGGAATGTCACTATAGCCACATATGCTTCTCCCGATTGCAGCAGATAGCGTTGTTCCGACGCTTTCCGGATGTCGTAAATGTAGACGGAACGCACCTACCAAACCTTTTTGGGTAAGTTTTTAAAACACCTAATATTCGGCCTGGAAATGCAAACTGTGTATCTTCTTGATAACGGACGGCATGGGTACCGGGCTTCTGGTTATGTATGCGTTCGTGGACAGCGAACAGTTTGCTCCCGTGTGTAGACTGTTGGACTTATTCAAGGAAATGATGGGAGCAGTATCCAGTTTAGACTTTCGTTGCGGAAAAGCTAATGGCGCAAGTGTGAGCGGCAAGAGTCGTGTTCGGCTGCGACTCACTTCTTTGCTACTTTCAAATCACGTTGACTCTTATGATGGTGAACCTTGCCGGCCGCGCGGTACTGCTCTTCAGGCGAGTCCCAAATGTGAGTTCACAGAGGAATAATTTACTCTTGGTTCTTAGCCTTCGGCTCGTCCAGCAAACGCAAAGGTGTGCTTGCCAATCGGTCCGCTAAAAGGGCGTCTCATGATGCTGACTTGGACCAAAGCACAGAATCCTGGCACAGTGTGTACCGAAACTCTGTGTGTCGGTGCTTTCGGGCCAAAGGACGAACTAACCGGCAGCCTTGAATAAACATCGGACCACTACACCTAACGCTGCAGAGCGCCAACTAGTTGAAAGAGACGAAGATAATTTCGTGTGGCCCATCAGCTCCAGACAGTTCGTCTGTTAATGAGACCCCATGCATTTCATGTGAGCCTCGTATTTCTTGAGGGGTACAGCAAGCAATGATGCGAAATAGCCGCTGATGGCGTTGTATAAACAAACATCTAGGACGTTATAGCCGCTAGGGTGCTCCCATTTTAGGGTGAGTATTCCTCCCAGTTTGCTAGACACCTACCTCATGATGATGTTTTGATAAGCTCACTTAGATCTTTCTCTTATTTCAGGACGTCACTTGCCTAATGAGCACTCCGCACGAAGAAGTAGGACGTGCGTACTCATCAAAACGACCAACAGAACTCATCGTCTAGTTCGGACATTTCCCCGGTAGAGATGTACTGGAGCGCTCCGGCCAGGTGATTAGTCCTCGTCGATCCATAGCCGAATGTTAGTCGTGTGCACAAGCTAGGTTCGTTCAGCGGTCCGCTATGATCGACTTAGGTCCCATGTGGCTAGTTGATTAGGCATCGTGGACCACTAGCCGCATGTTAGTTCCATCTGGCTTACTGATCAACGCCATGGTCTTCCTAGCATAATTCGCCGGCTAGAACGGAAGACTCTGCTGTTGAAACAACAAAATTGCACGATTCTTCACATGTAATGAACACAGCCTATGCAATTTTAACTTGTAACACCAAGTATCGAGCAAAAATTGCTTACGGCAATGGCACCACCGCATATTTTGCATCCACAAGTGCCATGTACATTCTAGAGTGTTCAGAGAATTATTTCAGCTGTAGAGCTAACTGAAAGTCCCATACATTGTGAGTCACCTTTTTGCGCAATTCGCGATTTCTTATTCCATTGGGCAGCAAATTCACAGTTAGCGGTGTTTACTGACCTTGAAGATTCGCTCACTTAAACAAATCACCAATGTAGAGAATTTAGAATAATACACGAACATATGCATTATACATAGACATTCTACACTATAAATTGGCAACCCTGAAAATGTCGTAGCTTTCGAGAAATCAATTCCATTGTGCAAATACTGAGGGGCGCTGGACGCGCCATTGGAACGAAGCAACCGGCGAATATGCCGCTCACTAGAAGCACACCCAAATTATTTCGCCGTAACTGTTGGGTTTGCGAAGTTGGGACTCTTACGGAAAGTTAGCGTAATCGATTTGCACTTGTGGGCGATATGTTGCTCATGGCATTTTGTTTAAGTGAGCGAATTTTCAAGGTCACAAACCATCGATGACTCGCATTTTGTTCCCTGTTTACGAGAGATGAAGCACAAAATCGCACTTTAGCATAGTTTAGCGTTCTTTAAGGGTAAAAGTAACGTCTTCGGAATATCCAATAGAAATTCCACCCGGGAACCTCGGTCATTGATGTTTGCGCGCTCTATGCTCCCTAGATTTCACAAACGAGATAATTTTGCTCAGCGAACTTAGCCACAACACATTTCCCAATGAAGGTCAGCTTTCATTAAGTACAACATTGTCAGAAATCAGCATGAACTTTGCAGTGGAGATATGGGGGCCATCTCTTTGGATGAATGCTCATCCCAGACACGCATAACTAGCCTGTGGGTAATACAGCGTCAGGAGCCAACTGTAGGTAACTTACCAACGAAATGCTATCATTCCTATTAGGAATATGATACTTTATAGACAGAATAAGTCATAAAGCGGCCATTAGGATAACGGTAGGCAACGATGGTCTTCATACTCATAACTGTACGCGTTGTCACTCACCTCAACTACTAATCGTTACTGCTAGGCCCGTGTCTATGTGCGAAGCGGATTATGAGGCATCACCTATGCACAATAACCTAATGCGATGGCCGACGATGGCCCGTCCTACTCATAACTATACGCGATGACAATGCACCCTCCATAAATTTACGAAAATACCGTTGGCAACTTGCGTTTTTATTCGTTACATCGGCCGATACAAGCGCATTAGGTAGTCGCTGCAGTGTTCTTTTTCTGAAGATCAACTTCACGGAACAAGGATTCTGAAAGGAAAAATGCAAGACCAGTTAATCTTCAGCAGCAGCATTAAAACACCTTAAGTTGATGGAATTTTACCTGCTTACTTACCTTGTGCTTCGTGATTCCCATTATTATTGATGAGGGATGAGAAGGCTAAAGAGGGGTAACCGGGACTGTCCTACAAGCTGGCTTGCTTGTCGGGGATCAATTGCAACCCGTAACATCAGATGAAATGTCGCAATACGGAAATCACACAAAATTCTCCTCATCTCAGGATTCGAAAGCAATGTCTACAAAGCGTGTGCTTGTAATTAGGCTTCAAATTACCAGTCTGCATCTGTTCCGAAGTTGGGCAGAACAATTTTATCGCAACAGTCTTGCGGGCCACACTCGGCTGCGCATCCATGGATCGATCGAGATCCACATCATAGCATACTCTTTTAGCTGACCTCTTGATGGACGAAAGGCTGCATTTGCGCAACGTACGGGCGACTAGAAGAAATAATGTAGTTGATACGTGCGCACTCGCCAGGTGGGCAAGGCTCGTTACCGCAGCAATAACGGTGATAAGGTAATCGATCTCGCGGACACCAGCAGTCAGCAGCGTCAGTTGGTCGGCCACAGAGACCACAAGGAACATCATTAGTCGGCTTAGAATGCCACCTTGATTGGGGACGTTTGTCCCTCAACACCAGAGGCCGATTGTCCCGCGCAGTTGCTGAATTTCGACGTAACATGCAGTGCGTTTGGACGATCAGATGCTTCATGCATCCAGCAGCTTTACGTGGCGCCAGCAGCTTCAGTTTGCCAACCAACCGTTCCAGCTGATTGTGCAAACCTTATACTGGTGACAGCTGTGGCTTGGAAACCAGGGATATAGGTGAAACTCCTTCTGCTAGGTTGTATTCGGCTAGCCACCGTTGACGAATTGCAAACTGACCTAGGCACTGTAGGTCTGATTAATCAACTTACCGCAGGGGAACGAGTGGCCTCTGAATACCGAGAATAGGTGTACGCAGGGTAGTCACGTTGCTTGGTAAAAAGTGCACGTGTAGGTTCCGGCCGAGGTGTTTACCGTCTGAGAACATTTCGGGGTTTGTACCACAAACTAACTGTTACTAACAACGGGTTTCTCACCTTGTATCGATCTGTCTGATGGTATATCAGATTTGGCATGCACGTTCCAATGTGCCTTAGGACTTGATTGGCGGCATACGTTGTCATCGGGTAAACCACACGTAGGACGTAGCTGTTTCCCTCGCGGATTTCTCGTCGGTCACAGCAGTAAGTGGTGTGCATTTCATACTCACGCATGAGCCACTCGCTGTGTTGAAAGACCTTTTGAATGGCGTGCTCCAGGCTATCGGCTTGATGCACGCGCCTCTTCAAACGCCCGTTGGCGTTCTCCAGGCGGTTATTGCTCACATTTCCGAAAGGCACCAACCCATGCTGTGCATGAATGGCCCACTTTCGTGTGATATACAACTAGTGGGCAGCCAAATAGGAGACAAACCCGGGGGCGGTTTTCCGCAGGATTTGTATATCGTGGCGAAACCTACGTGATTATTGTCTGGTGCGCAGTCACCTACTCAGCTGCGTTATCAAAGTGAACCATTCGGTGGAATATGTGCCGGCTGCGGTTAAAAACCATCCGCAAGAGTTGCAGCAATGAAACCTACGTGCTTCCTGATGGCTTGCCGTGCGTGAAAATAGCACAGGATTATGTCGCAGCCGAACACAGCTTTGGCAACCCGCATCTGTGACGTCATCTTGTCCATGACAAACGCCTTGACCGGGTATTGCCCACCCATCATCTCCTTGAACAAACAGAATAGCTTGCGCAAAGGCGCATAATGCTCACTATCGACAAAGGCATACATTACGGTCGACCGATGCCCATGCCATCCGTCACAAGGAATGATTATAGCTTGTAAATTAACAGTGAACGTCAGAGGCCCTAAAACAAGTTACCCAAGACGGTTGGTCCCGTGCGTAGCATCAACGTTTACCACATCAGGGAAACGTCGAAAGAGTGTGATCTGCTGCGTGCGTGAGAAGCAAAGGTTGCTCAAACTGCCACCCTCGGATTCCACCAGCAGTACGCGACCAAATGTTCAGCGACGTATTGCCGAACATCCGACGAAGGATCACCATACTTCAAAAGGGCACTACACTCATTTGATTCCTCATTTGTCAGGCGCCGGTTGACAGAGAGCTTATCAAAAATAAACGTGCTACGTGGATGGTTGTGCTCCAGATAATAGGAAGTAATCATCAAGTGGTCGTTGTACCTGCGAACATGGAGCATTGCCGGGCAACCAGTACAACGTTTGCTAACGAGTACAAACAAATACCGATAAACTCACTCGCTGCGACCAATACCGCGGCCTTGGCTTTGTCTGCAGGGACGTCTGCTATAACGGTAAAACGCTTTTCCATGTAAAAGTTTCGAATGGCTACTTTTTTGGGAGTTTATGCAGACGAAAACCACGAAATTATTCGCCATGTACTCTCTCAAAGCGATTTGGGATGCATTGAAAGAGAAAAAACGTGGACGAACCAACTTCTGTACAAAATCATCCACCATCTTCAAGGACAGTCATGACAGCCATTGAAAATATGAATCCTGCGCCCACAGTTGGCCTTGAGTAAGTTCAAACAACTTCCAACAAAACTGCGGTCATATGGGGCGGTCTTAAGGGCCCGAATAAGTACCATCAAATGCTAAAACTTTATGTTAAAATTCCTCTTCTTGGAATCATGGTTTCAGAGAAATTTTGGGTGGGCCTCTAAGGCTCAGCGGCGAATATCCGGCTACGGTTAGCTGTTGAGTATGGGCTCCCGACCAATCAGAGCGCGCCCTAGCGCAGGACCCGCAAGGGGCCCGAATTTTGGCCAATCTTGTGTGCGGTAGGCTTCTCGGCCGTAGCAGTGCCTAATTGCGAGCGGTTAGGCGACATCTGTATAATTTCCCCAAAACAGATGTATGAAGATTTTGTTCTATGTGGTCTTGACATTCATCTCACCCTGGAATAATTTTTTAATTTTGCGGCGGGCGAGCGTGTGAGCAATAGATGCTGTGGTAGTTACGTGGAGTCGTTTACGCGCCTCTGTTGCACAGATTTTATGGGTGAGTTCGGTGTTGTCGTATAGGTATATCCAAGTGAACCCCCTGGTATGCAGTTGAATAGGATGATGAGAAATCGTTAACGGGCAAGACTCTGCTTTCTGAACAATCACGGTAGACTGGCGCTGTTGGGTGCGTTTCGTCTTGTTCGGCGATATGTACTGGTTCCAATTCTGGGTCGGAAGTATCGGATGCAATGTCGTTGTCCCTAGGAGCCAAGCGCTGTAAGGATACGGTTTCGTGTTTGCCATCTAGATGAAGTACGTGGGTTACAGGAGACGAGCTCCACTTCCTCTACCAGAGGGTCATAGTTGCGTTTTAAAAGGATCGGTACAGGGGCCTTAGAACCCTTCAGCTGCAGCACGCTTTCGGTGCTTAACCGTCATGCAACCAGAAGGAAGCACGAGGGCTGGGATTCTGCCAGGTTGCCCAAGCCTAAACAGGGGAAGTCGAGAGGCAGTGGTCGGGTTTGAACCACGGACCTTCTGGTCAGTAAATTCGCGCTCTAACCACTGAGCCATCTCGCTCCACAGGGACGTTATGCCAGGTAGGTAAGGACACACCGTTGGCTGGTTGTTGTTTGAAAGGCAGGAGTCATTCATGTGGGATACATGTGGGGTACCAGTACATACCAGAGGTCTAATACAGTGGAGGTCACCAAGAAGGACAAGCTTCCAATGTGTAGCAGGCAAGTTTCATGATTTTATAGGGAGAGGGTTGGTCTTCCAAAGGGTAGCATTAAATTGTTCCACTCGATCGTTACATCTTGGGTTATATGCAGCGGTGTGACTAGTGGGAACGCCTTTATCGAACAAAAACTGTTTGAGTTCAGTTGACATTAGCGTAGAACCGCAATCTGAGTGAATGTAAGCTGGCATGGGGGCGAGATGGCTCAAGTGGTTAGAGCGCGAATTTACTGACCTGAAGGCCCGTGGTTCGAACCCGACCTCTGCCTCTCGACCTCCCCTGTCTAGGCTTGGGCAACCTGGCAGTATTCCAGCCCTCGTGCTTCCTTCTGGTTGCATGACGGTTAAGCACCGAAAGCGTGCTGCAGCTGAACAAGCTGGCATACCAAAAATCATAAACAGTTGACTCAAACAACGAATTGCAGTGGAAGAGGGCATACAGGCGCACGGAAAAGGGAATCGTGAGTATTCGTCAGTGATTGTTAAAGGGTACTTGTCACGAGTGTTTGAGGGAAGAAGGATCTGTAAATTCAATACTAAGGGGTTCAAAAGGCTGCGTGGCTTTGGTGAGCTAACCACGAGAAGAGATAAATTTTGGTTTGGGTTCGGAGCATGTGGACTAGTTAGAGACCACATGTCGGAGATCGCTGACTGAAAAAGGTTTTAGAACGAACAAAATGTGCAAATCTTGTGACCCCGTGATAAAATAATATTTGAAGCTTTTGAAGTTTTTTGTCTCAACAAAGGTTACAAAATAGAGCATCAGCAACGTCGTTGTCCGTTCCTGGTCTACAGACGATGTAGTTGTACCCCCTCAATTCAGCTTTCCATCGTTCAATCTTGTCATTCTTTATTTTGCTCTTGGCTCACGGCTCTTTAGTGTGATTTCCCGTTCTTTGGAATTGGGAGTTCTCTTATAGGGCGCATGCTTTCTGGGTCAGGTTTGATAATACCTTTAGAGACCTTGTAACCCAGAAGAGTATTCTCTTCAGTTACTGCTGCTTTTTTGTGTCGTTCAAAGTAAGGTATGTTTTAGCGACATCGAGAAGTTGTCTAAGATTGTGGTCATGTTCATCTCTCGTCTTACCGCATACAGTGACGTTATCAATATAGGCAAATGTGTCTTCCACCTATTCGGCTCTGATTTTACTGTCTACTTTCCTTTGGAAACTCGCAACCCCGTTTGCCACTCCGAAAGGAGTGCACCGAAACTGGTTTAGGTTCCTGTCGGCTTTGAATGCAGTAATAAACGGCTTATCTGACTCGTTTATTGGAATCTGATGATATGCATACTAAAGGTCCAGTGTACTGTAGACGCTATAGCCTGCGACGTTTTCAGTCAGTTGATCCAGTCTTGGTAAAAGATAAACGTCAAGGTAGGCAAGGCAATTGATGGCCCGTCTGTCGTCTATGACCATGCGTCTGTTGTGGTTCGTATTGCACATTACGAGCACTGGCGTTCTCAGTGGAGAATTTGATGCTTCGATTATGCCATCGGTGAATGTTCGGTCTATTTCGGTTAGCACGAATTGTTCGTCTTCCGGTGTATGACAACGAGATTTTATGGCGATCACGTTGCAATTCGCAGTAAGATTGGTGAATAAAGATGGGGATTCCAGTTTCGTGGATGTTACGTAACATACAGTTAAGGTGCCCCGTTGGCAATGGAATAGAATTTCAATTTTATCATGTAACCCCATGAAGTCATGAACAACGTCTTCACAGATGTTCGGTAGTAAACAAAAATTGAACCGTTCGCTTGTAGCATCTTTGCACTGAATGGACACGAGGCAATAACCTTTGGTGGAACATGAATGTATTGTCAACGCCATTGTTATCACAGCATCGTGCGGAAATATTGTCCAGTTATGAGTTTGTAGGACTGATCAAGAAAGGAAACTTCTGGAGCTGCGAGTATCAATAAGAGCTCGGATAGCCACGCCGTGGACCAGAATATCGGTTGTAGTTTTAGACAGGCAATTGGGGGCAGTGGCACAGAATTACGAAGAGATTGAGGAGTCTTGGGTCGAACCCACGTGATATTTAGAGGTTTTGGACCTACAGATGCGTTGAAAATGTCCTATTTTCCAAACCTTTTACAAACCGACTCTTTAGCAAGACACCCATTGTGAGGGTGCTTGAGGTTCCCACAAAAGTAATGTGTTTGTTGTGTAGCGGCAGAGACTGTTGTTTCCGGATCAACAAAGGACGAAGGGATAAGCAGAACAAGTAACGGATTGTCTGTATGCGTTTGGATTGTGACTGGTTTTCAGCAATTTTGAGAGCTCATGCGGCTTTGTGAGCTTTGTCGAGGTTCAATTCATGCCACGTTAGCAGTTTCTCTCGAATGGTGCTCGACTGCAGTCTGATTATCAAGGCATCCCAGACTGCTTCGTTTGTATATCCAACGGATGTACTGCTTTGAATTTACAGTCTTTAGCAATTGACTTCAGTTTTTGAGCGAACTGGTCAACATCTTGACCGGGTTCTCATTTTTATGTAGCTGAAAGCTGGCATGCATCCACGATGTTCTTCGGATGAACATAAAGTTTTTTCCAACAAGGCTATCGCAGAATCGTAGTCGCTGCATTCCGCAGTGAAGTCATACACCGTATGGCCAGTATGACGTTTAATGGTTTCCAATTTATTTAGAGCTTCAGGCTTGGTTAACTTAACGTAAGCCTAAAACGTAATGGACCAACGAGTCCATCGTTCCCTCCAATCTGGTGAATGAGGATCAGCATAAAAACCGTAGGTCGGAGAATACGATTCATTTCCTTATTAGACGATTAAATTTTTGTGAGAGTCGAGCGGTTCCAGGTCGAGATTAGAATAGGAGGACGTAATGTACGCTCTAATAATCTAATAATGGTAGTACATGAGCTGAAAATATAGAATGAAAATTACCACTTAATGATGGGTGAAAATTATGGCTTACGTAATCATCACAGACCCCAAGTCAACCTTAGCCTGCGTGCCGACTGCGAAGCCTAATGGACACAGAAGGGTGAGAAAATGGGAGGCCAAGAAAGCTGGAAATGCCCGAAGACTTTCACTTGTTCTGTGTGACCTCCCGCAAATATTATGAGGTACCTTCAGCTCCAAATGCTCCATACGATAACTGAGAAAGGAACTGTCCTTTCTCGCAACGTCTGAAGCAAAGTCCAGGTAGATCACGGCGAACTCATCCTGGAACGTGGACTGCACAAACAGCACCCAAACCCTTCGTGATCGCCACCATACCCTTCTGCTAAGTCGTATCCACTCCACAGTTTGTACCCTTCTAAACTCGGCGTGCATACCATGTGGTCAAACATTCGCAATTCGTGATGCTTGTTTTCCTCAACTGGAGTTGAGTTCACACGAACGAGCAAACATTTTCTACTTTCCATGGAATGGAGATTTCATCCTGCAAGTGAAGCTAGTGGATGCTGAAAAATTGAGAAGCACTGTACAGCTGTTTCAGCCCTATCGAGAATCCTCAGCTGTGCGCACCTCACGAAACTCCAGGGAGTTTCAAATACTCTACCTCATGGCTCGTAACCGCTGGGCTATTCAGCAGTGGGACCGTAGTTTTACATTTTAGTTCTGAGTTGCGGAAGCCTATATGTGGACAGAATTCAGTATGGAAGAGGGATTTTAGGAAGATGTTAGGAAAGGTTTTAGTGCTGTTTGCCTTCCGGGATGGTGTCCACTTGCTCTTCCTTGTGCTTTGCTTGATACACTGAACGATATGGCGGCTAACCGATGTCAATGGTGCCCTATCTAAATCGCCTGACTGGATGTTGGAAGTTTAAGCACCCCGGTTGCTTGTGGTCGACTAGCTCTATCTCACTCTGTCCCATTTCTTCTCTTCCTTATAAGGCTTTTCAAACAAATTGGTATGGTTTTATCGCTGTGAAGCACCAGTGTTCTCATCTGGCGTTGCTGTCAATGGTGACAGATGCGTTTCTCATAAGAGTCCACTGCTTTTCGACGGTTTCGATGTTACTGACATGTTTTTTTGATTGTTTGAGCATAGGAGGTCGTTCGACATATTTCCTCTTGCTGAGACATCTCTTCCATTTCGATCGACTTCCAACCCTAATCCTTGCCGGAGACTGGTGGCGAGCCCATGTTTGAGCTTTCCTTACTTCTAGCTCCTTCGAAGATACTGTTTCTCCACTGCTTTCCTTGGTCCGTGTTTCCGCCGTGCAGTTTCTTCCCCATCGTTGTCTATCTGCTACAGGATATTCTGCAATCGCCCGCAAACGTGCGTGAGTATATTGTTGCCTATTCTTTGGGTGCAAAAGCTGCGTCTACATTTTCACACGACCTGAATGGGTTCATTACAGACGCAATGTCCTTTTCTCAGCTGTTTCGGAGCTGGCAAATTTTCTCCTGTCGACCACGTGTTTATCGAGGGTGCTAATTAGTCGGTGACAACACTCTTCCACGTTTTTCCGCTTCCGTTTCCTTACAAGTTCCATGTAAATAAAACTAACCGAATTCCATGAACATAAGTCCTGACAGTTCAACTTATGACCTGTCAGCATTCCTTTCTTTTAGAGGTTCCTCCAAACCTGATACCCATAGTCTTGGCCATTTTTCCACGGTACCACACTCATCATACCTTGAAGAGAAACCTCCCATATCCACATGGTGGCTTGATTAACGTTCCACTGTGTGTTACCCCAGATGATCTCAAATTGTCTTCTCCACACCCAAATTTGCCGTTCGAAAAGTTACTGTGGCTCCCAGCATTCTCGAAAGGTCCTTTTGAAATTACACCAATTGTCACTTTTTGTTTCCCCTACACTATTTCTGGATTTCCACACTCGTACATCCTTTTTTCTCCAATCAAGACTATCCGCTCAACACGAATAATCCCAGTCCTGTTTGTGTGGTCAAAGGAAAGGAAATCTGTCGCCACCAAACAACTGCTAAACATTACTTATCCCCTCAACCTCGTTTATACCTGTTTATACTTGTCAAATGAGATCTTACTGAAAGCACTTTTCACAGTCATTGCGTTTTAAGCCCCGAACATTATTGTTATTGTTATTGTTATTATTGTTATTGTTATTTTTCACAGCCATTAGCAGCAGGCCGACCATCCAAAGATTGCGCTACCACCTGTTCACCGCTATCGTCAGTGTCGTTCAGTGTCCATTTAAAAAAATGGACTTCAAACCTTCCGAAACTAGTGGTATTTACATTTCTTTTGACCTTCAACTCTTGGCCATCCGCGCACAGTAGACCTGTCACCACCCCAATTATTCGCACGTATTCATTTTTGGTTTGTCTTTGCCAGTTTCTCCTGGGTATTGTTCCCTTGCCTGGGGAAGGGTGCTTCTGCAACCCACCTTGCTTGAGTGGATCTGATTCAGATGACAGTCGTTGGCCTCGTCAGGCCGACATCCTAGGATCCTCTACACACCGAAGAGACATGGATTGACTGCCCCTCCCTCCCCATACTGCCGCGGTCAGTTTACTTTGGGGTCTTTCCAGTGCGGTCTGTATTCTGTTTCGCTTCGTTATTTTCACCGTCCTTGTAAGAGCAATCACTGCTTCCAATTGACCATTCCTAGTAGTCGTCATTTCCCCCAGAATAATTAAACCATGGAACTCCCACTTATCTTACCCACTTCCTGTCAGCAGCTTCGCTTCTTAACCACTGCTCTATCTCTAGTTCACCGTAACCATAGGTTCTTCTTATTTTTTGATAGTTTTACATCATAACCACGATTAAAGCCTATAACATTTCAGGTTTGACAATTGTGGGCACTTTTCAGAGAATACCGCCGTTGTCAACCTTCAGCGGATGGACTTTTCTGAACCGTCCAAACTGTAGCTGCATGTTCATATTGTCTCATATCCGAAATTTAAATGGGCAACGGCTCATCTGCCATAAACGGCGAGCCGCTCGATCCAAAACTGCTCCAAGGCAGCTTACTGGTGAACCAAACCTTCATGTACGATGTGACAACACACCATACACTTCAACGGGCATACTCTCACCAGCAGATTATAAAATTCTCTCAAGTGGATCGTCAAAACGAAGGCCGTCTGAGACTGAACCATAGGGCAAATTTGCAGTTTTGTCTCGAGCGGCATTTCCAATTGACTGACCTGCTGTCGAACGCGTCGGTAAGTAGCGAAACGTTAACGTACCATTTTCAGATCCCAACCAAATGCCGCCATCCATGCATACTTCGAGTCCAGCGCTCTCTGTCTGATCCCGTTAATAACAACCTCTTCTTGTTAACCGAACCCTGTCTCCCCCTTAATTTCCTCATCGCCTCTTGCACGGACGCGGATCTGCTATTGGGAGCACGCTCAATCCTGAATGCTTTGAACTTCATCCACACAAATGTATGTTGAACTCCTTTCATTGGTTTAGGTTTTCAGCTTTCCATATCCCATAATAATATCCGAGCCACAAGCATATTTGTCAGTTCCGATACAAGCTGGAAACTGAGTGGCTTTGAATTTGCCTTACCATTCTCAAAGATGGACACTACCGTTGTCGAACTACTTGAGCGCTTGGTCGGCGATAGTGCAGAACCAGAGGAGGTAGGGTTTATTTTTTAACCTACGCACACCGTCTTTCAGACCGCGCTTGCATTTCATCCGGCCTATCCTTTTTGCTACGACATCTTTGCGTTTTCCCGCCTGTTTTCTAATCTAGTCAATGAATATGGGAAAGGTGAACGGTCTACTTCTGCGTGAACTGTGTTTTTTCAGACTCGGAATTGTTTAGCGACTTTTTACAAGTCCTACACAAATCGTGTATGCATTCACAACCACGGGCTCGTCTGCCACCTGCCCAACTTATGGTCCATCCAGTTTTTAGGTACTCTCCTCTATCCATTCATTACGAGCCTTTATGTAGACACCCACTTGCCTCATCCGTCAATTTCTTTGAGAATTACATGGCCTACTCGGACGAGGAAAAGGTTAAATTTTTTAAGTGAGTTTACCTCTGTTGCCTAATTTTTCGTTTGTATCACCAGAACAGGTTGGCTCATTTTAGGTTTCATGACTGACTGATTTGTTTGAAACCACAACGACTCAAAGGAAGCATAGGATCATAATATATAAAAAAATATTGTTCAACTGCAACACCCTTTCGGTGCCTAGCTGCCATGCCATCCGAATGAAGCACGTGCCGTCCGAATGAAGCACGAGGGCTGGGATGCTACCAGGTTGCCCAAGCGTAGATAGAAGTTGAGATGCAGAGGTTGGGTTCGAACCACGACCCTCCGCTCAGTAAATTCACACTCTAACCACTGAGTCGTCCCGCCTAGGATGTTCTTAAATTTGCATCATTCGGTGTACCTTCATGACCATAGACTGTTGTAGGCTAGGTAGGGAAGTGGCACATAGCTGCAGCTGAGGATATTTGATCTCTATTACGTATTCAAGCATTTTGCTACGTTTCAGCTCCTTTAAAGAGAAAATTGCAACTCAACTTCCAGTCGAGGTTGTTTGCCAGAAATTGGTTCCATTTTGCTTGCACAGTACCGTCTTCCTGGACCCCCCAAGCCAATTTTTGATTGTGCAGCTTCTGTATCCATATAATGGTAAGTGTTGTGTTCTATTGCTTCATTCGTATCACTGGAGTGGGAAGAGTCTCAGCTAATTCACATAGTTGGATGTCGGTCCGAGCCTTTGAGGTGCGGCCGGATATCGGTCCGAGCCGTTGTGGTTCGGCCGGTTAGTTGTTATTTGAGTCTGGCAAAGGTCGAAGGGTACGAATTATGGAGGTCAAGCTTGCACGTCACCTGGAAATCGACCATTCAGAACACAACTGAAAAGTCCAGTCGATAGAATCACTCATTGGAGCAATCAACAACAATCGGAGGTCACTCCCCTTCGGAAGCATGTATATAAAAACACGCGCACACCACTACTCAAAGTACAATAAGCAACGCGCAGATGCACTGTGCTTCACAGCCACACACTAATGATGTCACCTCGATTAGTGGTGAAACTTCTGCAACAAAACTGCCAATCTCAACAGACTTGACCACCAGCTAAACGACCTGAGTTACCAACCTTCTCTTCCATATTAAACGGTTCGTTGCTGTTCAAATCGTATGATGTTCAGCATAACTGAAATGTCCATGACTATCAAGTAATATATCAAGTATGAAGTAATATAAAAGGTAAATGGTTCAGCCGTAACCCCCATTCGGTGCCTAGCTGCCATGCCACCCGAAGGTTGCACGAGGGCTGGGATACTGCCCAAGCCTAGACAGGGGAAGTCGAGCGGCAGAGGTCGGGTTCGAACCACGGACTTTCTGGTCAGTAAATTCCCGCTCTAACCATTTCATCTTACTAATGCTAATGCATGGCCAATGCGCATGCATATGATTGGAAGGCTTGTTCTTGCAGTTCAACTTCATAATACTTGAAAAAACGCCCGTCACTTCGTCACTTATCGGCGTGGAACACGTGGTGAAATTGCTATTATGGGCTAGTGGCATGTAAGTTTTAAGTTAGCAAGAAAACGACAGGCGACGGTTTTCTGTAGACGACTAAAGGATCTTGATAAGATGCTCGAGATGAAATATACTGGAGTACTGATGACACATTGGCTTGATCCGGCACTAGAGTCCAGGTGGTACCCTTGTTCGAAAGATCTTTAGTAAGTCCAACAATCACTTTTGCTTCTGCTTTACTGAGACTAATAATAGAGGAAGGTACAGTTAACTGGCACGAACGGAAACGACTGACTGAAGCTTATGGGGACTTGCTTTATTGACCCAAGAGGACTAAATTAAAATTGCATGTTACGTGACGATATTGAAGCGGATCCTCGTTGAAGAGGTCAAGCGAGGTACGTGACCAGGCACCGATAAATTCTAGCTCTAACTGCTGGCATTTCTTGTTTAAAATGGTGGTGGGACAACCTATATGCAGTTTTCGGAGAAAAATTTCGGAAGGCCTAGCTAGTTTTCCATCGAGAGTATGAATACCATGTTGCAAAATGACTGTGTCAGTTGGTTTCTCAGTACCCTTTTAGCTAAGCCGTTGTAATTCTTTTATAGATTCCCAACGGCCAACTGCTACTCTCACCCCGGAGAATGAAAATCACAGCTGGTTGTCCTACACGGCTTTCAAAAGATACGTTTCTCCTCTGATTTTGGGCAAGTTCCGCATCCGGGAGCGACAAACTCGTATAACCTTGCTGGAGCGTTTCACTGGCTACGTGCACTTGTTTGAGACCAGTGAATTAAGAGATACTGTATTACCTGAGGTGAGTAAACGAGTACTACAGCTCGTTCTTGTTGAGTGACCGTTTTTGTTCCTTTGCGACCTGATGGATGTCCCCCATTCGAGTAAGCTCGGAAACACAGACAAGACTTAGCAATGGCTAGAGATGTAGGCAGACAAACTGAGACACAGACAGACAGATCAGGTTGTCCACCTCTCGGTCACTTTCACTCGGCACGGAACTTGGAGGGAGGTGCTCTGCAAGACAGGCGACTCTGACATACGAAATACATGTCTAATGCAGTCTAACCTATGAAGCTCCTATGAGCTCCTTCCTAAAACCATCTGGCATACCTCAGCATTGCTGTCCCGATGCCCTCACCAGACCTGACGAATGCTTCAGAGACGCCGATGGTCAAACGCCAAAGTTTCCATGCGTCCCTTGCGTGTGAAGTCCACGTTTCTGACCTATAAACCAGTGTGGAACGCACCGCCACGGTGTATGCTCTGACCTTGACAAACCAACTGTAAGCCGAGGTCATAGGTGTCGGCGGTTGGCAAACGCTGCCCTGGCCTTCCAGATTCAGCAAGTGATCTAGTGTCCAAGCAGTTCACCAGAACTTATACAACTGTCAAGGCGAACAAGCTTGTCTGCCACATCGATTGGCTGGTCTCCAAATATGAAGTTTGAGTTTAGTCCTACACAACCTTGTAGCAACACCTTGAAATTTGCGTATGTGAAGCGCTTATCAAGCCGTGCGACTGAATTATTTAGGTTATTTAAAATGAATCCCATCTTTGAAGGATCTGATCCGAGGAAAGCAAGTACCGTCTGCGTACTCAGTGTCTGTGGGCGAACGCCCCAGGAGCATCTCGACACCCGGTGTTTCAAGCAGACTTTTGAGCAGCATGTCAATAACGAATTTGAAGAGGATTCATGAGAGAGGGCAACTTTGTCTTATTCTACTGGACTTGGTGGATCAAGATTACCAGACGAGTCTTTGTGATTCATATTCAACCGAAGAATATTTATGAACCAGAGGTTCAGTTGAGATCCCAATGAGTTTCCTGTTGCTTCTATCTTACTTTGCAGATAAGTGTTTATCTCCAAGACTATCGACCCATTTAAACAACACTGACGGATTGTCAGAATGCTTCATCTAAAAAACCATCAATCCCTGTCTTTCGAAACCAAAAAGCTAATTCTAGCTGATTTACTTTATTCTATATAGAATTCTTTGGAATGGTTGATGCAAACGCTCCTTGAAAATATCATTGTTGATGCTTACGAAACACTTTTAGCCTGGAATCCTACTTTCTAAATCCCCAGCCTTATTCGCAGCGCAACAGACTCGTATGGTTCAATACGCCACTGCCGGGTTCAGTTTTTCGCTATACCGGGCCATTAGCTTGATCGCTAATCCAGGGCACGCACAATCTGTCATTACCTTTACGACGTATTCCCTGTGCCGTCGTGTGTACATTAGTTACTTATATGCATGCATTCATCTCCGGCAAGATTAGCCATTTGTTGACTATTCTGCTTTTTTATGGTTGGTCAACTTTCGCATGGCCTCTGATCCCCGTATATCCATGCGATCCGAGCCACCAACGTTGACAACAGAACGATTCATGCGTGCTTCTTATTATTCTTTCCAGCAATAAATAGTCTGAATTTCTCCAGCGAATAAGAAAGGTCTGCGTTGTTGCGGAATATACTTAGGTCAGGGCACTGCCTGGTTGTTAGTTTGTTTGCCGATCTTGGCAGTTGAATTGCAAATATCTCCTCACCCATCGAGGGGATACCATAAGTGGATGGGTAAATTCCTGTCTGTGCTTATATAGTTTCTAAACAATATCTAATAACTCTAACATGGCTAGTTGGTCGCGAGGTGGCTTTCGCGTGATGTGACCGGCCAACTTGGGATATGTGTTGCACTGTGATTTCATCTGGTTGGTTCGTTGCATGCCTTTACTTAGGCAGTTCTAGTCTTCTGTGGTGATCAGTCCGTTTTCCTATTACATTGTGGTCTGGTTTTCCTCCACTCCATTGGTTGGCTGGATAACCTATTTTTACTAGTTGGCTATTGTTAGGTTGTTTGGTTTTCCCACGCATTTCAGAGTTTAAGTGCAATTCCTTTGCAGTGCAATTGCCAAGCTCGACTGACTGGCAAACAACAACAAAAGGTCACTTGATTGACTGGTTTGAGCGATCATGCTTCCTGGGTCCATTTGAGTACGAAATTAGAGGGATTGTATAGGTTTCAGAACGGACAGTCAACGGTTAGAAGCTTCAGACCGTTTCAACGAGAGCAGGGTGGTTTTTCTGAAAGGTAGTGTACTTATTATGTCAGCGGTGTTTATTTAATGGGTTCTCGTGCACTCACTCATCCATAATTGTGAGTGCTTTGCATCCCTGTGGCACTTTCCTCCACCCTTCATTTTGATGCACAAAAGTTTTTTCTTTGATTCTAGGTTTGTCTCGGTCTTTTCGACCAACACAGTTTACTTTCACAATTGAGTATACGGGCGTTGGGTGAACTTTCGCGGCTGCTGGGTGCCAGTGAAACACTAAATGTTCTTCGTCAAACTGAACTTCGGCTGACTCATCAAGGCGTATTCACCACTACCATAAAGCACTCCACAAACTCACAGTGGCCTCGGGCTCACCTTTTTTCCGAGGCTGCACCTAAGATTGGCCGTCAGCAACGTGAATTACCCGCTTCTGAAAAGCGACGCACCGATGGTGGAACATTGTCTCTAGCTCAGATGGCTGCTTTGTCGGGCAGCTACGAACCGAATTCGAATCCAATACTACAACAAGCAGCTTTGGAGATACAGTAGGTACTTTATCGGGATTTCTTTGTTTGTTAGTCAGTATGCCTTATTCTCCATTCATTCTCATGTAGCTGTGAGGAGCGACATTTATTTCGTCAGCTTCAACACTCATCGTCACACGACGAACAAACCTTCGCGGTCGATTCTGTTTCAAGCGTACTTGTGTAATCTGCGAGTATCTTCGAATTACTCTAAGGTACTCAGCGCATACTATCTACCCGAGGTCCATGGACAGAATTGGGGGTGACGGGCGAGTCCGTAAGCAGATGCAAGTTTACACAATTGCACTAAAATGCGACTTGTGGTGCACCACTGTTGTGGTGCATGGTGCTTACGGCCCCCTTGGGACTAACGTTCTGAGGTCATGCATTTATCATCGCGGACAGTGGCTATAGTCGGAAAGGGTGCGTTATCAAGAGCTGCGCCTAAAGGAAGCTCCTTTAATGTCCTCAAAATGATATTGGTTGGAGTGTCTAAATTCCACACCTAAATGTGGAGTTTTTGATGATACTACGCAGCTGTTCTATATGCTGTTCGATAACAGGCATGATAAATATTGGCTTGCTCACATCTCAGCCTGCGAGCTTTTATTGCCGACTATTTCTGGGGTGTATATGGTTGGATCCTGACTCCTTGGTTGTCACTGAAAGTATAGCCAGCCTGTCTTACACCAATGGGACTGCTCCAGCTTGTTTAGTATCCAGCTGGCCAAGAGTCATTTCCATACACTCCCATGGGCCATTAGCTTAACACGGTAATGTGATCCAAGCTCTGGTACCTAGCCCATCACATTCCACGACCACTACGGGTCCTGAAGATTGAACCCAATGGCCTTATAAACACATTCCTGATGCTGACACAGTTTTTTCAAAGGCTGAACGAGCCAGTAGCAGAATCCAAAACATCTCAATGAATCAGTTAATCTGGCTCAGTTTCACTCGAGGGCCAGACACTGTTATATTCAAGCGGTGTACAGTAGTTGGTAGGACGTCTACCACCTTTCGTGTGTTTTCCACCATATAGCAAATATAATAAAGAATATTGTCAACCTTTCCTTCAGCCGTGTGCTTTTTGTTTGCTGGATTATTTTTGAGCTGACCTTAGTGAGTAAGGATTTTACACATCTAGGGGAGCTGAACGATTTTTTTTCAATTCGAGGACCAGACATTGTTATAGTCAAGCGATGTAAAGTAGTTGGTAGGGCGTCCACCACCTTCCATGTGTTTTCCACCATATAGCAAATATAATAAAGAATATTGTCAACCTTTCCTTCAGCCGTGTGCTTTTTGTTTGCTGGATTATTTTTGAGCTGACCTTAGTGAGTAAGGATTTTACACATCTAGGGATGTTAGTATACATTTTGTTATTAAACAGAGCATGATGCATAAATGACGGGTAAAGTATAAACATTTTTCGAGATTGTCTATCATCAATAGTTATGATACTTTCACACGAAGTGACACCATTCTGTGGATAGGCTTCCCCTCATAACAACTTACCTTGGATGGATTCGGTCAGTATTTCACCCGAGGATTCCTTCCTGGTATCCAAGCCACCTCAGTACAATCAAGAGAACGCCTCGCATTTGCTAGGGCGCATGACCGGCTTATTTCCCGGAATCTCCGTGGTACTGTCCATACTTGTGTGGATAGACGTATCATCGAGCGGTTCATGTTGATTTTGCTTGTCAGCTACCAGTAACACCGACCACACACCGACCAACAAGAACTCTGAAAAGACACTTAGTATTGGTTTCATGTGTTCGTCAATAGGTCTCACTGATTGTTTCTCCGTCTGAATTAAAACTAGGCCAACCCAGTAATGTACCCACTTGTGCTGAAGAACCTTTTTTGTCAAAAAAAGAAACGACGCCCCACAACAAAGCCACAGATTATTGACCATACCTTTTGGAATGATGACACCTCGACCGGTTCCACTGCTTCTCCATTACTAACCAACTTCTGTATTTCGTCCTAGTCACTTTTCAAGAGCACAGAAGCAATATAACAAGCGAGACGGTAGAAAAATTTGGAAAATTCTCGGTGGCAGACGCGCCTACGATGAACCAACCACACTCTGTGCGGTATTGTCCTAATTAGCTCTTTGGTTGACTGAACAGCACCTTGTGGAGATAAAGGGGTTAGACTGAACGAATTTTCACCAATGCTATAAACTGGGGCGTTCACGCCGAGGTGAACTTAGCTGTGAAAGATCGATGGACCAGTGCGAGTGAGTTTTAGAATTTAATCAGTTGACGATTCGGATAGATTCACGCGTTAAGGCTGATTCAGGTCACTACACTATTGAACACGGCTTACCGGTTACAATTGCCTGGTTTGTAGTAAGTGTTCCACTGCTTAAGTTCACATCCACTCTCATTTCCTGTCTCCGCGTGTTATGAGGTTGATGTGATGGGAGTATGTTTTTTGGGTGTTAGAGACGATGTTTGCTCAGTTTACGAAACATCGTTGCTCATTTAAGCATCTGAACACATGCTTTGGTGTGTTTTGTTAACCCGGTTGCAACCGTTCCATAGAACATCAGCTTAGACGTGCTCAGGAAATCTAGTTCGTATGAACAAAAAATCAACAAGTTTACGACGGAAACAGCTCAGTTTTCTCCGCGACACTAATCATCGTCATTATCGACACCATGACACCAGTGTTGAACAGTGAAGCTCCGCTGCCGTACAACCATGATTTATTTTGGAAACCATATTGTGAAGAAAAGAATAAAAGTGGACGGGAAAGGGACTTAGTACTAGCTTACTACAATCATTCAGAGGTGCCTACACCTCATTCAGGCAATCTGGATAGAAGCTGACAACAAGAACCCCATTGACATCGATCAGCAGCCATATCATACATCGTCTACTACCAGGCGTAGTGGGGATCACGCGGTCCCCGTCGTGGAAAGCAAATCGCCACGGTAGCACCCAGACTTTTCGTAATCTGTTTCGTACCCTTCTGCAAGGTCAAGGATTGGCCACCTCTCTGCTTCCCACACTGAATTGGGCGCAGAAAACAGCACTCTTTGGCAAACGATGGTCTGGCATACACAGTACATGGTTTAACCAACGCGGCTTCTGGTGTGGACGCATTCATCTATGGAAGTCCCTTCCAGCGTCCATCTCATTATCTCACCGATCGCCAAATTAAGAAGGAATGGACACCGCTTTGTGTACGGAAGCCTTTGGCGAGCTGTATACTCACACGCCCGAAATTTGATATTACAGAGAACTTATAGCGTTCACAAACTCACGGGGCATTCCTTGATGGGCAAGCGTGTCAAAGAGAACCGATCGGTCAACCGAGTCAGCCCAATCGGTCGATCAGTTTTTATCCAATTTTTTTCTGATCGGATGAGATTACCCCCTTCGATAAAGAAACGTTTGACGTTCATCCAGAAGGCAGATGTCCTGGAAAATCTGTCTCACCGAGAATCCACTCAGAGTTCTGTGGCTTTTTCTTCAATCATATGTCGGGAAAGCATTCAGACCGCCGTAGCTACTCAGGATCACAAATAGATTCTGCCGAATAAGTGGAAGAGAATGAAGATGATAACGACGACCTAATGCCTGATGACACAAGCAGCGCAATAAACGCTTGCCGCCTTCTGGAAGGACTAGCAGAGCACACTACAGAACTTAATTGCATTTTCAAGATTTATATCGGTCAGAAGATATGAACTGGGCAGTTAAAGACTCGTGACGGCTTCGTTAACGAAACTGGTGTACCGAACGCGTAGATAGCTGATTTGTCCATTGCGTTCACCATATTTACGGTGGAGAGTGGAGCGGGCACCATGATTTTGTTGACTGATAAAGTTTATTCGTTCACATTTCGTCTTCCACCGTAAGCCCTGCCATTGGACTCACTGCTTCGGTACTTGCCTGCTGCATCAAGTCAGCGGAGCGCTAAGCAGGATAATTGATACCGTGTGCGATTTCGCACAAGGCTTTGTGTGGACCTGCATGAAATCACTCTAGCCGGTGGGAATAACAGCAGAGGCAAAAGGAAAAGGTGGGTTTAAAACCAACAACATTATGACTGCCAAGTCAGGCAGAGAGGAGTAAAAGCATGGGTGCATAGTGTAGGTACTGGTCAAGACCATTCACGAGCCATACCGAGGTCAGACTCAGCTAGCTAATCAGGGTGAGATGTGACGCAACGTGATCCGAATTGTGTTACTCTCCTATCAACAACTTCAATTTGAGACTGGTGCGGAGCAATCCGCTCTGTTTACAGGATGGTGCTCGATTTCACTGGTACTACAGATTCAGCTGAAAAACGCGACTATTAACGGAAAATATTTACTTGAGTTAACTCATCGATTCGGCTCGGTGAAGAACACGAAATTTGGTAGCTGAAAAGATCCCAATTCACTGCTCAAATACCCAAAGGAAATGAGTGCCACATAAGAGTGTGGCAATAACAGTGCTCAATGGAACCTGTTCTGGAAAAAGTATATGTGGGAAACTGCGGCATACACACACTGCAACATTTTAAGGTAAGATATCTACAGAAAGTTATAGACCCGGGCTTAGCAAATTTGACTGTGTATAGAGTTTGACTATGTATATGCGACACGCCAAAGACTCGAGTGTACTGTTATTCTTCTGTCTTGATTTTCAGGGCTTCAGGACAGCCTCAGAAGCTATCTGGTAAGTCGTTTTTATTTTCGTTATCACGGCACTACTTCTGACCTGAAGTAAGTCAGTATTTGTTGCGACGGCCTCGCACAGAAAAACTCCCGAATAGGAAGTAAATCTTCTCAACTGCATCCAGAAAATCCATTCGGCCGCCAGGGTATTCCGAAGTCAAGCATGAAAGCCCCAAGCGGATGAGATAAGCTTGGCTATCAAGAGGGTTTTAAACCTCATCTCTCGCAATAGACCTTGTATTTCCGTCAGTTGCCTCAGTCCGCGCCTGGTGACATTAACACAGCACGCATTCACAATTCTGCTGCTATAGTGACTGCTCGTTTGATGTCTTTGGAGATGAGGCCCGCAAGAATATGGTGTGAACAAGTGCATAGGTACTATCATTCGTGGAAGCCGGCCTAGCACTGCGGTTATGCACTTGTGTCACCCTCTTCACTGTTGGTTGACTTACTAGTTATGTTTCATTGTTTATTTGGTCAGCTGCACATTCGCGTCAGTCATTTCACCCTAACAAGCGAATAATAGCTCACAGACTATCCCTGATATCATAAGACAAGATGCGGACGATCCGATTCAGTGACGAGCGTCAGCATTCGGAAATGATTTCCCGGGCAAACTAATGTCAAGTTTGGAGAATACGGCGAAGTTTAAGAACATGAAGAATCCTATTGTCATACCAGTGTGTTACTGAAAACTTGGAGAAGAACAGGAATTGTTAGCTGCTGGGAAGACTACCAATCTTGTGTGCTTTAAAAGTTACCCGTAAAAAGAGTGGGAAAAAAGTTGCAATGCTTGGATACACTGGAAACTTTTCGACTATCATTTGATGAAGTAGAATAATGAATGTCTCATAGTTTTCACAACTAATTTGGAGACTTTCTACCTTTTTGTGCATGACCAGTTGTGGCTGACTCAACAATATAAAATTGTTTTCTTTCTCCAACCGTGGGGACGAATTGTCAGTGACTGAGCACAAGAGTAGTCAAGGACTTGAAGAGTATCCATAGCGCTTTACTTATCTGTTCAACTGGATTTGTGATGCATTCTCTGTTAACGAACGCCCCAAAATATTTTCAGGCATTACGATTGCTCATTTTAGTGGACTGGACAGTATAAATTGGATTGGTGAAGCAGTTTAGTTGTAAAATCTCTTGAACGGTGTATCATTTGGTAACTTATTTGTATGAATGTCTTTTCGTTCCGCACAACTCATTTGCACACACGGGTATAGTGTACGTTCCACTACAGCCTGTGCAGTAAGTGTTTTCAGTCTTGAAATGTTAATTTCTTCGGTATAGGTGGCCAGGAAGTTGGAGGAAACACTCAGCCCACCTGTTCCAAATAAGACGAATTCGTCACCCGAAGCGTTTCACTTGTAGGCGGGACTATTGTACTATTTTTGAAGTGACAATTCTGGAGGTCTTCCGTTGTTCGGTTGTGTTTTTTGCTGATTGGATGTCACTTATGAAGTTTGCGGGCACCTAATGTCACTTTAATGCTTTCATGAGCAATGTAATCCAACACCCTTCTCCCACTGCTAGGAAAAATCAGTCGATGGCAACAATCGTTGATTTCTTCAGTCCTTGGTGTGTACAAAAGAACGTCTGGTTTTCTTGTTTCAGTGTCCTTTCCCCTGACCCGGACGTCAACTATCATTTGGACCTCATTAATAATGACGGCAACACCAGAGCATTACACCGGTGCTTCACTGTCTTAAAACCATGACAATTTGTTCGATTAAAGTCTTACAATGGAAAGAAGAACAATGGGACAATCAAATGGACCTGGGTTAACCTACCTACCCTCATGTATCAGTCAGATTACCTAGATAGAAAGTGACAGCATAAGTGCCAGTGGCGTTAGTTAGCGGCTAAATGGTTCACTGTCCCCATCCAGGTATAGGGATGGGGACCTTCCATCCTGGAAGGTGAACAGCACCCAAACTTTTCGTAACTCCCTTCATTCTCTTCTGTCCACCTGTAGGTTTGCGCCACTTCAAATTAAGCACGCAAAACAACGCTGTTCTCGGCAGTCGGTAACTCGGTATGTGTAACACCTGACCCAACCACCTTAGCTTGTAGTGCCGGATTTAGTCGTTGACTAAAATACCACCTACTTCACCAAAGACTCGTTTCTCGGTCACTTCATTACGTATTCGCTGCTTCCAGTCTATCCCAATCATAGCAAGTAGCATAGTCACAATCGGGATCAAGCTAATTCTTCTGTGATTATCACATTCAGTGTGAGCACTTTTTTTGAAAATGGGCACTACTGTGAACTCATTTCACTTGACTGGGACGGTCTGTCTACTCCACCCAGATTGAGGCAGATAAGCTTGACAAGCACCGACTAAGGATTTCGCCCCCATCCTTAAACAGACCGGACTGGAGGTCAACAGTACCAGTAAATCAGTGACACTTCAGAGGACGTGCTTTTCTTTCAAGATCCTTTATTTGGCTGGAAACGTGGTAATTCAGTCTCACTATACGGAACACCTTCTAGGAGGTAAATTGGCCTCATGGAGTGTCTTGAAGTTTCTCATGTGTTTAACAATCCATCACAAGACAGGCAGGCAGTATCTACTTTACTTTTCGGCAATCGCCTCTGCTTCGAGGTGAGCGGCCCTACTCGACTGACTGTGTTGAGCCATACTGTGATTTGTCGACCCAGTCCACATTGCCATTCAAAGCAGGGCGCTTGCTTCTTCAGTTCCCTAAGTGGCGTCCATAAGTCGTGTCGAAATCACGAGTTGACGATGTTAGAATATCGTGCCTAGGTTTTCTATATCGCAGATTCGTTTGCTTTGCCGGAGAGTCGACCGCTCCAGGAAACAGCGATAGGCACTACAGGTCGAAATTCGATGGTTTCCGACGCTCTCCGGTTGTTAACGTTCATGTCTTGCTACTGCAGAAAAGATTCGGGTGACTGAAAGATCGGTATATGTGGGCCTTGGCTTCTAAGCGGCTTTCGGGTCATATACATAGTTCATCCTTTAACTCTTGCGTGGTCGTTGCGGAGATTAACCTCTTCGGCGGTCTGACCGTTGAGTGGCTGTGATGGGATATTGCGGGCGCCGAAGACAAGTATGTCGTCCGCTTACTCAAGCGATAATGATATTTGAATTCATCCGAACTCTAGGATTTTCAATTTCGCTGTCAGGTAAAGTAGAATGTGAGTACTGACCATGCAAATATTGATCTTTACTTTCAGTCTTCCCTCTATTCAGCTGTCATTGAGCTGTATCTGTCTATCGGCATTTTTCAGCATTGGCGGTTTTAGCTAAAGCTTCTGTGAAATCTGTTGAAATTACGGGGAACAGACAAACGCGAACAATGTCAAATTCAGGGTTGGGCTCAGTCGATGAACCACTTTAGTCAGCAGCTGTTTGTTGCGTTTCTCATTATAGGTTGGGAAAGCGATGGGGCGGACTTTTAACGATGTATATTGGAAGCCGTTCTATTGACAACGACCATTCCGTTTAATCCCCCCCCACGGGCGAGATGGCTCAAGTGGTTAGAGCGTGAATTTACTAACCGGAAAGTCCGTGGTTCGAACCCGACCTCTGCCTCTCGACTTCCCCTGTCTAGGCTTGGACAACCTGGCAGTATCCCAGCCCTCATGCTTCCTTCGGGTGACATAGCAGATAGGCACCTGAAGGATGCTACAGCTGAACGTTTTTTAACACCCCCAAACCTTTGGTTTACTTCGTCTTATCCAGATCAGCCTTTGCTTACCGTTCTGCAATTTTGTAACAGGTAACGCCATCAAGCTGTCAGGAGCTCCCACTGTCCATGAACCCCCCAGTACGGAACCGAACGACCTTCATTATTCGGACCAGACCGTGGTCAGTGTGAACATTGACGTACTGAACACGAGCGAGGAAACCTCTACTCCCCCCTTTTCAGTGAGTGTGAGTCTGCTCTGCTTCAAATGGATCGTTAAATTGCTTCGTTTTTACGGAACCCCAATGCTGTCTCACGGTACTGTCCTCCCAGTCTTTTCTGAGTTTGCCTTGTAGTATTAATTCCCCTACGAAGCGCTTTGATCAACAGCTGGGTGATGATTACTTTTCATTTTGCCGCTTCACTCCAGCAGCCATATCTCGACGGCCATCTAATGGAAAATGGTCCTATTCCAAAATGTCCAGTAACTGAGCCGGTGATGGCCAGAATTCGCCATGGCGAACAACCTACAGGGGTGGCCCAACCAAGCCAAACATCTGTTACCAGTACTGTACAAGCCTTACCCAACGCGATGTCGTCACTGAGAATCATTGATCCTCGTAACGGTCAAGAAGACGATGAGGTATGTGCACGTATGATTGTGAATTCCATGGACAGATGGATGTCATGTGTGAGCTAACTTACCCCTTGGCTGACCATACAGGCACTTCCGAGCGCAGTTTGCGCAATCCCTGTTTTCGCGAATGTTCACCTACAGTTGGTGTGAGTCAGTAAGGGCTGATTTCCCCTACATGAGTCTGCGTCGTGCGAATACCAGTATATTTCGGTTGGGTCATCACTTGTTGGCTCTCTTTTCCGCAAACAAGCAAAGTAGACCTACACTCTGTAAGTTTGTCTTCACTAGCTTAGCGTTAGTCATACAAAAGTCGCTGACAAAACTCCCTCGGGGATATTAAACTGTGTTCGATGCGACTGTTTCCTCGTTGGTCGGCTGACCAATGTTAACTACATCGCACGCTTTCTGCACTGGTTAGTTAAGCGCCAGAGATTTTAGGCTGTTTTTGCAGAAACGTGGTGCAATGTTTCACTTGGTTGAGACACATTGTACCAGATATTCAATAGTATTGCAAATCTTAAACTGGGACACACTGGTGCAACATAGTGAACCTGTACGAGGCTGTTGATCGGGCAGCCTGGCTAAACTTGTGTGGGAACCAGTAAAAGAGAGAACTTATCATGGATTTTTCCTCTGTTTTAACAGTGGAAATGGCAGCAACTAGTAGAGACTTGTCAAACATGGCTCAGTGGGGAGAGGTGGCCCAGTAATTAGAGCGCGTATTTACTGACCGGAAGGTCCGTGGTTCGAACCCGACCTCTGCCTCTCGACTTCCCCAGGCTTGGACAACCTGGCAGTATTCCAGCCCTCATGCAACCTTCGGGTGGCATGGCAGTTAGGCACCGAAAGGATGCTACAGCTGAACGATGATCATCATCATCGTCAGCATAACATCAGTGTTGAACGCTGATGCTTCGCTGCTTCGTCCCATGTTACAGCTCCTTTACGTTCAATCTGTATTGGTTGAATGAGCACTTATATTCTAGGCTGGCTCACTGTTCAAGCCAAAACAAGTACAGAATTGAAGAGACCATTAGTGTGATGCGATAGTTCGTCAGCGTTGCTTGTTCCCTATGTTCTACTTGTGGCTGGATGCTAATCCGTTAAGCCATGACAATGCTCGGTAAGATGTCCATGCAGCTTTCACCGATAGAGTCTAAGTTGGAAAAGCAACAGTTGCTGCACAGGTGTTTTATTATTATGGGGAATCCTCGTCACTGTGTATTCCACGAATCCGCAAATGGGCCGTAACTGTCAACACCTAACGTGCAAATCATCTACTTCGTAGCACTTTTCTCCCGATGCGGGATGATTCATTCAAGGATCGGTGATCGGCATTCACAATTTTAATACTTGTCAGCGGACACGTGTCTCGTTAAAGATTTTCATGTGGAGGTCAGTTGCTCCAGGTGGACTTTAATGGTACCGGTGAAGGCGCTGCCCTCAGCATGATATAGAGGATGTGGTCTTTTTCGAAATCTCAACGTCATTCTGTAGACATTGATGTCTTGGCCGAAAGTAGGCGTTTCGGTCCATTGCAGCGCTCTGAAGCGCTGCTTTGATGAGCAGACTTACCAATTTTGTCGAAGACACTAGGAATCCGCTCCTCTTAGGGGCCACAGGACTCAAGACTGGGTGTCAAAAGTTAGGATTTTTTCGTGGTAATTTTCCTACACCGCCTGTTGGAGGAGCATCTATTGGTGGACTGGTTTGGAAATTGATGAGCCCTACCACCGTCTGTTTGCGAACTCCGTGTATATCCTATAGGTTTTTGTTTGCGTAAGGTCCCACAACGGCTCGTCGTGAGTCCGCTCCGATTCAAGACACACTACTGAGAATAAGGCTGGTTTTTTGAAAAACGTCATAGGCTACTCTCTGTGTAAACATTCAGCGTATCACTTAAGTTGACTGTTGAATGAAGCTGCCCGTTTTCGGTCGAGACTCAACTGAATCTCGGATTCCTGATAAGTCATAAATTGAAGTACATATAGTTTATCCGACATCGCTATTCAGCGTACGCACTCCAAAAACTAAACTGAACTGGTTTTACCGTTTTCGTGCTACCCGAAGTACTGTAGAATCATCGATTCGGGTGTCAACAAATTGGAGTTTGTTACCAACCTAGCACAAGTGCTGGCGGTCTAAAGTACACAAATTACGGAGGAGGTGATAAACTGTTTGTGTGTGTGTGTGTGCGCGCGCGTTAAGCGTTCTCATCCGTTTTTTGTGCTATTTTCACTTGCAGTGTCTGTGTCGGCGAACCAACTTTTAGTGTCGATCGATCGTTTGTCGTCATTTAGGCTGTACATTTCCTACGACCGACGCCCGTAAGAACAGTAGGGCGTAGCCATCAATATAAATGAATACTGGAAGTGTGGGGAGATTTTGGAATTTCGGTGGAGATTTCATTATCAAGGGAAGCCAGTGTATGCTGAAAAACTGAGAAGCACTGTATAGCCGTCTCATCTTCCTTGGGAATAATCAACAGGGCGCAGTTCACGAAACTCCAGAGAGTTTCGAGCCCGGGACATCCCGACTAATAGTTTGAACACTTAACCGTTCGGGCACAAGCGGAAGTTTTCAGTTGTCGACTTTGACCTGTAATGCGGATTTCCCTACCACTCTTCGGTTTTTTATTCTTCCCAGAATCTTCTTTGTGAGTCGCTGACTTCCGTCATGTTGAATCTGACCACCTATCTCCTAGTTTGCCTGGATATGGTCTCTGAAGTTTTATGATCATATCTTGTTTGCTGCTGGAATTTAATTGGTTTGTTTATCTTAATTATGATCGGTGTTTCGTCAAGTCTTCTCCATCCTTGCTATTCCAAATACAATTCTTCTGAATAAGTCTGTTTCCCCATCCCCGTTAACTTGATGTAACTTTTTCCTTCAGACTGCAGGAAACGACTGGGATAACGATTGGGACTTCGATCCGTGACATCCTCGGTGTCATTCTAACCCGATGGTGTTTTCACATTTGTACAAACCTACATATTTCTTTCGTTTAACCACTGCGTAGATCGCAAAGCTCTCTGAATTGAATTATATGTGTTCGGGTTTACCTTCCCCCCCTGATTGATGGCTGTGTTATTTTGACAACTTCCATCTGATATTTTTGAATTTCCGGTTAAAAAATGAACGAAAATTAAACAAATGTGAAACGAAGTTGCGTTGTGCTCTCGCTGCGTAGATTTCCGCTGTTGCGTTTCTCTAACATAACCTGATTAGTTTTCCACACAAATGGATGTGCTGGCTGATCTCATATAGCTTCGCATTTGATAACCAACTGGCCTGTAGACTAACACTAGTTCGTCAGCAGACTTCGTCCAATTGATATAATATCTCCACCGTTTATAGGTATGTTGTTGCTGACGGCCCAGAGACAACGGTCTAGCCTTCGAAGCCCACTGTCATTGCGTACGTCCATTCCACTGATCCTGAGTTCCTAGTACTGAACAAACACGAATCTATCTTCTTTCTACTCAACATCCCTTCCATTTTCTGCAGCTGGCTTACCCAGTCTGCTTTGAGCCAGATGCTGTGCACAGTCACAAACGCGTTGGGAAAGAGAGGATAGTTCCGTACTTTTGTTCTCAGTCTTGATTGGCCGTTGCTTAATCCAAATTGTCGCAAGGTAGACGATAGTCCACTGATTACATGCTATGCCTGTTTCCTACGGAGATCTTTATAGGTATTTGAAGATTTCGGGGCGGTCACCTGGCGGAAGGCAGATATGACGTCTTCGCCTTAAGTTCTTTAGGTTGATGAACATCAATTTAGCTTGGACTGTTCGTTTCGATATCCTCTCACCTGTGTCACCAATGACGGAGTTTACTAGGTACACAAAGTTGTTGAGGATCCCCAGTCTCTGACTATCTAGGCTGAATGTGGGCGCAGACTCCCCTGATCTTGGAAGCCACTTTTACATTTGTTACTCGTAAAGGACTAAGTAAACCGTACCTCTTCAGCCAAAATCGGGAGAGTCCGTTGTGGTAAACCTTAGGTACAGTCAGCGAGCAACGTACTATTATCTCCGAATCCGAAGTGCAAAACCCTGTAACCTGAGGGACGCTCAACTCCACGATCCTCATCAACCTGTACAACCTAGAGGCAGTATGAAGGAAGTGAATAATCCTTGTTCCGTTAGTTTCGGTTTTCGTTTCATCCTCAAACTTGTTTGTCGAATACGATTAGGTCTTATTGAACTTTGGCGAGCTAATGATCTCCAAGATATAGCCAGAATGCCTTTCAACGGTGAGGAAGACGGTGGGCATTCGGCTAGTAGATCGGCTAGAACAAAAAATTCGGATGGTGGAGGTCTTATTTAGTCGAAGTGGATGTGTGACTTTTGTCCGCTTTTCAAATTGACAATTTTTACCATTGATTCGTCTGTCAGCGTTGCTAAGTGAGTCAGTCTAGCTAGAAGTTCCTCGCCACCTCAGAACATTACCACTGCTTTAGTGAGATACCAAAATGCCTGCATGGCTGTTTGTTTTCTGTACTAACTGTCGTTTTCCTAGGAAAGAATGCAGATAATCAAGTTAAAATATTCAAAATTGGCGTTTCCAAGTGTGGTTTTCTGAAGGACTAGGTCTGCATGTCACAGTTTTCACAATACACCACGAATTTAGCGAACAATATCAACCTTTCAAAAGTTGTGAAAACCACCTCCTTTTTGAAGAACATTTGGTGTGTTAGTTTCGTTTACCAAAGTTGAGGAAAATACTTTTGTTTTGGTCTCATTTGACACCGAATACAGGAATAATCGCCAAGAAATACTATTAGCGATTGGGACAAACTTAGTCTGAATGATTTGATCAAACGCCGCCACTCATTCGTCGTGGATCAACAGCCAGACCCGAGCTACCAATATTTCGTTATATTACCAACCATCAATTAGCAAACGAACGAACCAATAGAATCACCGGCCTAAACAACCAATAAACGGTGCAGCTCAGTACGTCTGCCATTACATGCACCCACCAACCGCTGTCTCACGGCACCAACGGCGTCGGTTCAGACTACTTAGCTGGGCGAGCAAAACCAAACCAAGTGGGCTATCATCAATACAGTCCTTAATGCAGTGGTCAGCAGACTTTCGACCATTTGTCATTCCTCGCTCATAACAACAATGTTCACACGGTGCGGTATCAACATCCAAATGGGTGAAACTTCATTTTGTTTGAAAGTAGTCTAGGGTGCGGTATCAACATCCAAATGCGTGAAACTTCATTTTGTTTGAAAGTAGTCTGTAATTTGGAGAAAACAAGATTTTGATGCAGGTGGATCGTACCAACATGCTGTTGACCTTGTGGTCCTTGAATTGTGTTACAACCGAACTGGTTGTTTTCGACCGAGCTTCGGTATACTACATCAATAATTTTGACCAAGGAGTCTAGGTGAATGTTTATTCAAACGAGACGAATTCACTCATACCCCGTTATACGAGCCGACATATCGAGTTTATGTTGAAAGATCCCATTAAAGAGCCAAGAGGACCAGTCGAAGTGCTTGTAGTCATTTTTAACCGTTAACCCAAAGTTGTTCGCTGGAAGGATGGAGGAACTCCCTTGCAAGTGTCACGTACAAAGGTATACCATACTCATACGTTTGGTGTAGTTCGACTCACAAACGAAAACTGCAGCAGCATTGTATTCATTTTGCTCAGCAGCTGTGATCATTTCCTCTTCACACGGTTAAATAAACAATATGGAATATTCCGAGCGGTTTATGTGCAGGAATTAATTTCTGCTGACAAAGTCTCGGAGTTTTCTCGAAAAATCATGTAGTCATGGAGTTATTTGGTTCACTGGATTGGTGAGAAAGCTTGAACATCAACTACACGCCGAAAAACTGCGCTTGGGCCACTCAGTTAAAGGTATGTACCGGAATTGAGCTCTTAACAGCTCGGTAGTTAAGGGGCCAGCTTACGGATCGGAAGGTTCGTGGTTCGAACCCAACCTCAGCATCTCGACTGATTTTGCCTTGGCTTGGGCAACCTGGAAGTATCCCAACACTCGTTCCGCTGGCATGGCAGCTAGGCACCAAAAGGGTGCTGCAGCTGAACAATTTTTATGTGCCTGAATACGTGTAGTACCTTCGTACGGGATTTCTACTGGTAGTTTTCTGGTCCTTTACTTATAAGTTGTGTGCATGATCACTGTGGTCCTAGTCGCCACTGGCAACGGAAGACAATAATTAGAAAAGGAGCGAAAGGGCAGTGTTCATAATTAAGTTTGACTGGCCGAGTGGGAGTGTCACTCGGTTCGTGATTCAGCGTTATCGGCTACGATCTGCAATCACAGATCTTTAACCTCCTATTCTGGAAGAAGCACTTACATGTCTAGCCCAGACAGGACTTCGACACTATTATGCCCGTCTTAGTGACCTCCATACGCTGCTGGAAAGGAAAATCTAGGTAAACAGTTGATAAATTCTGTGGAACATTCAACTGAGATTCCATGAATCTAACAAGAGGATGGTAGTTGCGAATGATTACTTCGTTTGGCACAATTTTTACAGCAGTAAACCTGTGGGGCGGACTAAGTTCATACAAAAGTGAGAAAGGTTGCGCAACTTATAATGGAAATCGTGCGATATCGAAGCCACTAAAAACGAGATTGGTGAAGCTCCGGTACGAATGAGGAATGAAGTGGACTCTGGGTACATAGATGAATGTCCCCGTACTCATTTGTCCTATCAAGAGAGAAATCTCTGTGGGAGGGAAAAACTCTGGGCACAATCAGATTCTCCGCTTGACTAGGGTCACTGTAATCTTCAGAATTTGCTTACTGCTGCTTACCTGAGGAAAGTCACACATTGTCCCATTTTCAGAGCGACTTTGTCAAGCTATGTGATGGTGCCGTGTTTTTATTTTCTTTTTGTGCAGAATCCTTCAGTAGTTTAGCCCACTGCTAGACAGCTCATGCGGAAGGGTTAAATTGATCTTGTCTGGAGGATTGGTCCACCTGGAGGCAAAATTCTACGCTCAGTCATAAAAGTGGACAATATTATTCTAAAAGTAGCAGCACCGAAGCGAGGGACGTTTCGCTGTTGCCCCTTACCACAAAGCTCACCCATTTTTGAAAGTTAATTTTAACCACGACGACGCTCAAAAAGAGTGAAACTAGTGGCTTTTGCTTCATGACATGTGTTTGAGTTGATTGTGAACAATTTTACTTCAAGTTGCTTCGCTGAGTACAACAGTTTTTCTTACTTCCTCATGAAGGTTTTGTCGTGCTTGAGTGGTGGTACCAAAGCACTTGGTTGCACGGGCTTAATGACGCACTCTGGACCCTACTTGTCCATGCGTTCTGTCGCACGTACACAGATATTAGGGAGCAAACATCATTGCCTGTTCAGATGCGTAGACACGTGTTCGTGGCCTTCCTAACTCGTTTAGGTGCCTTATCTAGCTCACTGAAGTAGACTGAGTCTGCATTTCTATCGGGTTGTACAGCTCTAAGTCTGCTCACATATACAAACTTCATGATTCTGATGCTTATCTGATATGAGGGAGTCGATCATGAATATTAACCATGAACGTCCTTTAATGATCACTTTCGAGGGATGGTATAGGTTTTTGGACATGGTCTGTGACAGTATACGTTATTTACTGATGTGACGATGAGTGTCTTAGGATTTTTTCCAGATAGCAGTTATGGGCCACACAGATTCAAACTATGTTTCGGGGCCCATAAACAGTACGGAATGTAGTCAGATCCCTAGCTGCTGATGGAACACAAGAAATTCTGCATGGCTTTTATCCAGCCCACTTTTGAGACGGCTTAGCCACTCGGATCAGCCGTAATAGTTCTTAGTGGAAATAATAATAACGCTTGTACTAATAATAATCGTCCATCTGTAACACCCTTCTTATACATAGCTGCTATGCCACTCAAAGGAAGCACGAAAGCCGAAGTCGATCCAGGTTGCGCAAGCCTAGACAGGAGCAGTCAAGTTGCCTGTATCGGGTTCGAACCGCGGAACTTCTGGTCAGTAAATTCGCGTTCTAAACACTGATCTATCTCGCCTGTCATACTCGTAACTGTGCTTGACATCGCCCAACTTGTCACTTATCCTCACGATAGCCTGGTGAATTGGTCTCACTTGCACACTATCCCCCAGGTTATTGACAATGGAAAACCAAGCCGGTATTGGTTACTCCATCAACCAGTCATTTACGAAAGTATAGACTCCGTTGTAAGTGTTCCAAGTAGATCTTTTGCCGAAATTTACTGAGTTTGCAAGGTTGCAACAACAACGATAGAGCCCCAATGAGGCTCGTCGGCTTTACCTTACGGCTGATTTTTTTCACATCTAACTATCATTCATATACCAAACCGATGAATTTGTATGATAGTTCAACGCAGGACAACCAAGAGAACTTTCTGTTTCTCTTACCGATATGCTTGACGAACCGGAATCGATTTCTAATTACACTTCTATATGGACAGGAATTTCATCCAATTGATCGTGTAGAAGTCCAAAACGCTCACCAATATGTCCAGATGCGTCTGCAAAACCTCTAATGGGAACCTAATTTGTCAGGACTAAGATTCATTCGTTCATTCATTCATTCATTGCTAATGGGGTGACAAAATTCGGGTTGCGTGCTTCCATGTCGTCTTTGTTGCAAGTATTTCCAGACCCACGACCGTCATCTGCAAACTAGTTGGGTGGATTTTTACGAATGCGTAAGATGTGAAAATCTAACCACCACTTCGTGGCTGATATCATCACGTTGTACACCCGACACACAACGGCTCATTATTCCACCTGCTCTGCTGTCTCTAGTCGCTGGAATAGCGCAGTTCACATAAGTGAACGGAACTGCCCAGAACAAAGCAACCATGAAGTGGCGATGACTATTCATTTGCACATCGAGTTGTTGGCGGGAAACAGCTGAATTTCACCGAAATTTCTGGTTTTTGATATTTTCCAACTGAATTTGCTGCAAAACCGGTAGCCTCATGTCTGAGTTGGAATGATATCCAAGGAATCGAAGTACTGGACGACTTTTGTGCAGAGAATTCAGCTGAGGAGTAACACAAATGAGAGATTTGGGTGAAATTCAGCGAAGCCAACTACCAGCACCGGTCTAAGTTGCAAATTGCGTACAATTTAGTCTACCAGTAGACGCAAAGTTAGTGGAGATTCACGGACTATGCCTACCCGATGAGTCCCAAGAAGGGGAAATAGGTAGTGGATTGCCGAAAGTTCGTGTCCTGACCTTCTGGTCAGTATCTAAACTTCGAAGCTACTTTTATGAATTCAGTAGCCGCATCCAAATTCGAACAGGATGGGATGTTGTCCGAAAAAGTGAAGCTCACCCCCCCGGTGGATAATAAGGTAGCTCCACTTGGTGGGACAATATCAGGTATACGTGTGCTCTTCATTTATATTTCGTTGCTGAATTAACCACAAAGCTCGTCCCAGAGTTGTTATAATACCAATCTGACAAGTTCACTTGCGCCTTACTCAGATGATATTGGCCATGTTTGGATAATCCGGACGACCAAATTGACCCATAGAAAGATTTGTTTCATAAGTTGGTTTCCGGTCAAGTGCTCTCTAGTGCTAGAACTTTTGTCTACTTGGACTATATTTGAAGGAGATTCACCGTATTTAACTTATATGTAGATAATGAACAACGGTGATACGCGGAACTGTCCCAATCAAAATCTTCAAGCTATCAAGTTCGCAGAGTGAGCCTGCCATTTTCTCTATTGACCGTGTGTGTCACGTCATAGTAGCAAATGACCAAAAGTAGTCCACAGTGCGCTCGAAAGAGGGTTGCCGGAAATTGTTGTGTACGTCTCAACGCCTCTAAAATGTGTGTGAAATAACAAGGAAGTGAACTAGGAGGGTGAAACAGGCGAAACAAGTTCCACATTTTCTCTCGAGTTTGTACCGCCAATAAGGTCGACGAAAAGCTTTGCTATTGCTTCTGGGGTCCTGTGAATCAACAAAACTGGGCACATCTTTTAGCATGCAGTACTTCAGAGTATTTCAGATCTTGTTTAAAATTTCAGCCTCGTCTCGTACCGAGAACTGATAATTTTTGAAAATAAGTCAGTCCCCTCCAAGTGTCAATAGCTATTCCATGCGGCTCAAATCAAGGCGTCAAATATTTGTCACAAGGTAGCTGGAATAACCAACCTTCTGGTAATCCACTATTTCAGCCTCCAAAAAAGAGGGAAACGGATAAGCAGAAAGGAGGTTTCGAGTCTTCGGAACATGATGTGAAGTTAGCCGATACCAGTTTGCCCACCGATTCGCCGTCCAATTTGACTGAACCTGTTCAGGATGGACTTGCAGAAAAAGTCCAAAATGAATGCCAGGAGCTTATTGTCAAGGAATATGAGCGTCGGGTTCAATCGCTACAAAATCATTTACGTACACTAATGGAGGAGAATGAGGAAGCTACGGCTGAGGTAAGTTTAGAATGCCCTTAAGTCAAATTTACATTTGGAGGTAATGTGAATTTCTCGACCTTAAAGTTTCCTAAAAAGTAAAAAAAGCCGATAAACGGCCCAAGGGAAAAACATTCTTATATAAAGTAAGACGTTATGAACACAAATGTAAAGTAATTATCCATTCCTGTGATATCAAGCACCTTTATTTGATACAGTGAATTGGTAAGAAAAAGAATCCCTCTGCTTTCATTGGAAACAGAAAGCGCAAAAGTCCTCGGTTATGTGACTAATTTTCTGCATGATGGAAGTTAGCACAGCGACAACATCGCTATTTGAAGCGGTTTCATCGGGTTCCTTTTGCGATAAGAATGGATAATGAACTTTAGATTTGATTCAGAAGATTCTGATTGGTCAGGACGCTTTTAGATGCTTTTATCCAGGAAAACAGCAGCTACCCATGTTACTAACAAACGTTTCGCAATAGAGTTAATGCTTCAGAAGGATACATTCTTTCATATCCATCGTCTCATTCTGCTCCGGCTCCCGATTAAGTCACTAGTCATGCGCATGAATACTCAGAAAGTCAAGTGATGTCATTCGAACATCCGGAATAATCTTTTTTGTCCTCCTTTACTCTGACGACGCAGGTGGTAAGCTCGCATCTTTCCACAGTCTTTTGAAAGTGAATGTTGCTCAGAAATTAATTCTACTAGACTAGTGGGCATCAAATCGCTACATATTGCCATACCACCTATTGTTTGCTACCAAAAGGCGACAACTTCAAGAGCCTGGCGTAGGTATGTGTCAAACAGCTTTGTGAAACTTGTGGGTGGAACGTGAAATGAGAAGTCCGCTCCTCCTTGGGTTCAAGTAGAACATAAGGTTGACGGAAACTCGGGGACTGCGCCTACCTGATGAGCCAGCCCCAAGAAGGGCGAAACCGGTCGTGGGCTGTCGAAGAGTTTTCAGCGACCTTATGAGTAGTCCATTACGAATATACATGTATCGCGATATCTCGAATATCGTAGCAACTGGAACATGAGGCGGCCTGGTGCAGCACATTCAGTTGCCTGAACTCATCACAAACGAGAGATTCAGCTGGGTTTCAGGTGAGTCTCTCGCAAAAACCGAGAGGAAACATTTTACTTTCTCAGTGTGTCACTCAGACTGAACAAATCAACCACTGTGGTTGGCAGTATAATCCATGTCAGTGGTGCGAAGTGAAATTACCAGATCAATTCGGACCCACTTCAACTTTTGGATAGTTGCATTGAGAAGGGATTTAGGGCCACATTAGTCTCTTGTTCCTCTGTCCAAACATAAATTTTAAGCTGTAATTACTGGGCGGTGGTTCAATCAAACCCTAACAGTTGGTTGTGATAGTGCAGGGAAATTATTGAGATGAGGGTTGGTTTTCGACCCTTTCTGTCAGTTAAGTTGCAATCTAAAGGATTGAATCCAGCCTTGATAATTGTCTCTGATACGCTGTCGTACCGTGCAATCTGTCTGACTGTTGATACCAACAGAAGTTGACAAAATTCAAGTTGTTGTCGCTGGGCGTTAGGGTAGCGGAAATCGTTGAATTGGGTAAGTCTACTCCAGGAATGCTAGCTAGGAACTTGCAGGTCACTGATGATTATCCGGGTTCTATGGAAGATTTTTTGGACTAGAGCGATCAGCTAAATCCCAAAACGACTTCGTTAGATGACCAGAACTGTGGAAACTATACCCGAAATTTTGTAACACAGAGAGGTTGCTCAGATGTGTTCAAGCGGACCGCAGATCTATGGTGTGTTGTTTGTAAACACTCCCACCTAACCCAGCATTTGTTCTCATGTGTTAGCAGCACATATTAACCGATCGATCATGACTGTTTCGAAGTCTGTTTTCAACCCTGTTATGGATAAAAGATGAAGTACTCATGACTTTTTTCTTCTTGCTCCATTCTGAGCCAGACACAATTAAATAACATTTCGAGGTAACGAATATTCTTGACGTTTCAGAATGGTGTTTATTATGGGGAAGAATTATGATATTTCACACGGTTCCCCAACTGAAATCAGCAGTCAACCTTCAAGTAACGAATAGGAATTCAGCTCTGATTAGTGTCCTCCACGCGATGTCTTGTCTAACTGTCTCATCCTCTCGTGCACTCAAGGAAATGAGTGACAATCATAATTAGCAAATGTATGGATGTGCACATTGTGGTCTTGACTGGTGTTCAGGTTTGCCAGGAGACAGGACTACAACACGTTGCAGTGTTCTGCTCCTTCCTCTTCAGTTTCGCCGCGTAACTGTATTGGACTGACCCAAATTCGGGCTCACATTTAGCCTCATTTTGGTGCTAGTGAACGATTATGCAAGGGGCGGTTATTTCAAACCTAAGTTGGAGAATGTTATGAGAGGAATGCCATTTAGCTGGCGGGGCGATTTATGGAGCTATTAGAGTAAGACCACCTAGAGAAGTCGTTGGATGACTCCATAATTTGATTTCACTCAATCGAGGGATGCTATTAAAACCCATCAGATATTATCCCGAGACTGGGAAGTTACTATACTTATCGCTGTTGGTTCGTGCACCCATTCTGCATTGTTCCGAGTAAGAATCACACCACTAACGGTTCCAACAAGGATGAAGCAAATCTACAGTACTCCTTGGCTTCCGTTCGAGATATATCAGTAGTTAGGGCACTGATTTATTGACCGGAATGTCCACGGTTCGAACCCAACCCTGGTACCTTGACGGCTCCTGTCTAGGTTTGGACAACCTGGCACTACCCCAGCTCTCGTGCTTCCTTCGGGTGGCATGACAGCTACAGGCTCAGGAAGAGTAGAATACCTGAACGATCATTAGATTACTGTTATTATTCTACAAGATTTGTCTTAGCAAATTACCCATTAAAACCTCCCTGATTGGTTCAACATCTTTTTGTTCAATAGAAAAACTTTTCTTGACGCCTTCAGTGTAGCAAGTTAATGGACCAACAATCGGTCCTAGCCAAGTGTCACGGATAACTAAAATTGATCAGCCGCACCGCGTGGTTCGGAAAAGCGTGCTTTGCAAGACAGTAATCTAAAACCCTCAAACAATGGATCACTTAACTTACTCCTTTTTGTTTGCCTGCTGTGTCGTAATGAGGACGACAGAGCACCTATGGCTAACTTTTCCGAGATGCGAACGCACGTTATCGAGAAATTAGCACCAGAGTGCTGAGTGTGAAAATTTTTGAGCGTGTCAACGCTGGAAGCGAACGTCTCAGAAGCCAAACGTTGCAGAGAGTGTCTTCAAAGTGGATTACTCTAATCCATGATCCGGTGTGCACTGCCTCAAAACAGACTCGAACTCTCTCCCACTCATTCATGATTTTGCCTCCCGACTGGATCATCAAATCACGAATTTATTTTCTAAGCGTTCAAGACTATTCGCCCTCATACAAGCTTTTATTATCCCCTCGGGCAAACACATAAGCCAATGGAACGTTTTATATATGCGTATTGTGTTTTCACCGAGGTATTATTCTGTTACGGTATCAACCGTCTACGAGGCATGTATAGTACGCGATGGATTAATAGGATATTTGATTTTTAAGGGGTGCAATACGCTCCGTTTTGATGGTTATATGGTTTTTGTTATCTATATCACACGTTGTTGCATTGCCGGTCCGAAGAAAAAAGTTATCGAGTACAAATTTACTATAACCCTACGTTAACTAACGACTAGTCCGTGGGCCACCTCAGGAGTACGAAGACATTTGGTGATTGTACTCTCGGTGAACCCAATGTTCTCAGAACACTCACTGGTGAAGTTCAGCATGCATCTGACCTCAATGACAGCTGACAAGACCAATGACTCTTCGGAAGTCTGAATTTTCACTAACTGATGCACTACAACTGTCCCAGCCAGTCAATTGGAGAAGTCATGGTTTCAGAACTGATTCGTCTGGTATATTCCGAAATATTAAAGTTGACGTTGTGGCTCACCTGAGGCTAATAAAATTACGGGCGTAATACGCTACTCATAAGTTGCTGAAAACCCTTCGACAGCCCACGACAGGTGTTGCCCTTCTTGGGGCTCATCAGGTAGGCGCAGTCTCCGAGTTTTCGTCAACCTCGTGTTCTATTTGGATCTAAATTGCGCGAAATTTCGCGGACTACACTCATTTGCATATCAGTTTGGTTTTGAGGGAGAAGACTTACCTGAAGCCCAGCTGAATCTATCGATTTTCATGTTTTTAAGATATGCAAAGGCCTGTTTTCTACGGCTTCGCACCTCAGCATGTTTCTGACTAAAATGTGGAATTAGTACAATGTGTCCAAAACAGGTATTCATCAGAGTAAAAATGCGACTTTTTTCGTTTTTTTTTGTAACGTACAGTGGGGCACGTTTACCAGCGATTATTATCGAGTTATGCAGCTGAATGTGCAGGCCCTTGTTCCAGATTTCCCGATGATTGAAAAACTTGTAAAAGCTCTAGCAAATGGTTTGGAAGAGTTGTATACTGTTGACAAAGGTCGGACTAACTGGGTACAGGCATGAGCTAGGCTGTGGTTTACTTGTCCGCGGAGTGGTTGGGGACTAACATAAGGGGATCTGTTTTAATGGATGTTCCATCCTCTAAGTGAGTACAGGATACGCTGAAAGTCGTGAAGCGCTGTAGATCTGCTTTCCCCTAATTGGGGATCATCAACATTGCATATCCTAAGAAACCCCATGGAGTTTCAAACAGACTTCCTTCTGGCCAGTGGCTGAACACAGCCGTTCAGCCATGATCGGCACTGTGATTAGCTTGTACTTAGAGAGTATCTTAGATAGGGTCTGTTTCTGGAGGTAATTTGTTCGCACCTGCGACAGCTGATATAAACCCGTGGGAGAAAGCCTCCTTACTTGGATCTGGAACTAGGGACATTCTGGTGTGACGTTCGGTACATCGTATGTGCATCCTATCAATACACAGAAGTCTGGTGAACAGCAATAGCGTTAGTCCGACAATAGCGTATCATCATTTGGTTATCACAAGTTTCTGAGTTGATTGCTCTGGTTTTAAATAAAAGCGTGAAACTTATCTGCGATGTCCAACTAAAATGCATTATGTTGTCCATCTATCCGGACTTTGGTTAGTCCCAGTATCTGATGATCCCTGTCCACTTTTGTACCGACAGATTCAAACTCTGGACAGGCAAAACCGTGGTCAATTGGCTGAGCTCAAGTCAAAGTTAACTCGGCGTGTAAGAGAGGTGGAGAGTCTCAGTGAAAAACTACAACAGAAACGGGCGATGCATAAGCGTGAAAAGGAAAAGTGGCGCTCCACCGAAAAAGATCTCGAATTTGTGAAGCAGAACACGGAAGATCAAATGAGAGCAGAGAATCGAATACTAGGTATGTGAGGCCTAACTAGACCTCAAAGATGCTTATATGACATTTTTAGTAGTCTCGTGTAACTACTGGTATTCCGTGTACCCGTTTGTATCTAACTCATGCACTGCAGCATGAAATGTATGTATCAGCGCGGTGCCAACCCTTATCGAATATTCATATTATCAGATGAACCAAAATGCCCCTTATATGTACCTAAGCTGTTCGACAAACTCTGTCTACTGGTCTGATCAGTCTGAAACGGTAGTCGACTGCCTAAAAATTACAACGCTTCATGCGAAATACTATAGCTTATATAGCGCATGTGTGAATGATCAGTGGGTTTCTTGCTGAAGTTATAAAATCTGCTAACAGCGTACTCATAGATAGTGATAACCCAAGCTATGAACATACGATAATTATGTCAAGAGAGAATATTTAAAGGGACCATCACTTTCCGGGCAATTTTCCAAGCAAGCATTTCTCGCCAGGTTTAAGATTTCTTAACTACGCGGACTCACCGATATCCTTTTAACGATTCGGAGGTTTTATTCTATAAGAAGCCGTTCTACCCGCGAAGTAAGGCCGTGGACCATGGGACTATACATAAAAGAGTGTTTTAATGGTTAGATGACAATCTGATGGCATTTCAGTTTGGGAAGTGGGCAAGTCCAGTTGTAGCCCCTCAGCTGCACAAAATGTGGTCAAGCAGTCTGAACAGCTTTGATCTCAACTCCAGAATCAAACCGTTTGAGTGAAGCCAGAGACAATTTTCACATACACCCACTTTTTCCGAATTCCACTCCTTTAGTTCTCCGATTCGAATAGCAGATGTTGATTATGAGGGCAGATTTGTTCACCTTCTACTCGTTTCAATGAACGGTGTCTTGTCGCCGCCATTAACAGTAAGGTAATGATAGCATCATAGTGATAACATAAAGGACAAAGTAGAGTGTTTTAAGAAAAAGCCATTTATAGCAAAGCGTCTTCGAACAGCATACAAATGAACATATTCGAGTGTAACATTGGAAAAGGACGCCATCAGCGGGAATAACCTGGCGTGCTTTGCAAATCTCACCCGAGTTGATCCAAGCATACAACGGTTGAAAAAAGGGGAGCGTGTTCTCCGTTGAAATCAACTAGGCGTTTCGGTTTTCAGTCACGTGCAAGGTATTCACAGACGCTGCCACCCAAAAACTGTGATGATCGCACAGCACTTTGCTGTACTGCAATCGCTCCCACTGTAAGTTGTCACAGCATGGTCTGTTCGTCGTCAAGTTTCTGGCAGCACAGGTTCTGAATGGGATACAAAATTCCCTTGGGGAAGTTGGGTGGTTAGCATTCTATACTTGTAACGGAATATGAAATGGACGTGACTTTACTTGATGACTGAAAAAATAAGGGAAATATTTCGGAAAGTGTTCAGTCGTTAAATTTGGAAGGAACCTTGAAATACCTTGCCAGTAAACAGTCAACCAGGTCATTCTTTGAGATTCAGATGCAACCAGAAGGTTGTTTGAATAGTCTAGTGTCGACAGTAATTTTTCTCGAAGTGTCTGTGGGAGGGACTGCATGAACAATGAACCCACTGAGGGGGGAACAAAAATGCTAATCAGCCTGTTGATACGATCCTTTGGAACAAAATACTTTTGATTCCTTACGAGTCTGGACGCCAAAACTCACCAATTTTGGCTTGGATGTGGGCACAACACAGTGTCACACGTAAATGTTCTGCATTAGGACTTCTGAGGAGAGGGAAGTTGAGGACAGCATGAAGGTGATAACCATCGAATAGGTCATTGTAACGAATAGGTGAGAGAAAGGCAACGATTTGATGGTTACAACTCGCCGCTAGGTTATCGGCGTACTTGCACCGGATGGAAAACCTCCAGTTGTGGGCATCCGTTGTACACGAGGAGAGAAAAAAGAAAGCACAACACCTCGAGGGACATTATTGACATTCAGCATTGGAGAAGAGTATCGGACATCCATTGCGTGTGGTTGGTGGAGCAACGCATAACTTGTTTGTCCAAGCTCTCTTCACCGCTTGTATCGATAATGAGCTGCAGTAATTGTCCATTTTCAATGTTGACAAAAGCATCATCTGAGTGGATCAGCCTTGACTTTCAGATCTGGATAGGCCAGAAAATGGTATCTCTCGCGGAACGAGACCGACGACAGCCAAGTTGGTACGAGCCTTGTTCTGACGGAATACCAGTCGCTTTTAAGAAGCCCCGGTTGAAACGACCTCAGAAAAACAACGGTGCAAGCAATTAGTCTAGATTTTGTTTTGACTTTTCCGGAACAGTTTTCATCCAGGTCACACGTCATTTACTGACAGGGAAAAATAGTAGTCCGCTAAAAATCACGCCACTCTCTTCAAGTAACAAGGATGGCAGGCGGTCGAGGCCAAATACTTCACCTGACTTCACCTGCCACTCGTTATTATATACTTCCTTTTGTGCCAGGCGGCGCACGACAGTGCAGTCAATATTGGCAGTGAATACGGTTGGTTGGTTCAACGAGTCAACCAATCACAACTGTGTATCTCAAGGTCACTGCAAGGAGAACCTAACTCTGAGTTCTCAAGGTCCGCCACACTGATCACTCATGTGGTTTTTCTGAGCTCTGCTTGCCTTCCTCTATAACGTGCACAGTTTTTTCTTTCGTAGCAGTTGAAGTAGCACGGAAAAGAGTTTATCAACGCTGAAGTAGGCTCTTTCAACATGAACTCAGGACGACGCCTAACTTCGAACAGTCAGTTTGCAGGCAAAATGCTGAAGAATGAAAGCTGTAGGGAGTCGGAAGATTAATGAAGAAACCACATTTATATACGTAGTGCACTACTTATAAGGTTGCTGAAAATGTTTTGAAGAAACCATATTGTTTGGTGGCAGGATTTTATCTGGAAAAATATCTGTTGTGGGATGTTTCCCGTACAGTGAACATATGGCCTTCCTTCTACTAAAGACTAGGGAACAAGTTCAAAACACAAGGGAAATTGGAATGTGACTTGTTGCAGCGAAAATTCAGAAATTGTTCACAAACAACTAGTTTGTTTGAATCCCTCTTCGTATGTGGAAGTTTTGAATGCTGTTTGGTCCAAAGAAGTCGGATCCAAATAATCAGGTCTGTTTAGGTCTCCACCAGGTCCAAATACGTTGGTCGACCCACCCAGATTCTAGCTTCTTATCCCATCCAACATGTTTGCTAAACACTTGTTTCCAGCAATGTTTCACAAGAAAACTTAATCGCTTTCCCCAAGGAAGTGAAAAGTCATGAGCACTTTGAATAACTGTTGTCGCCGATGAATAGCACAACGCTGAAAAATATGTACCAATAGATGGACTTTTGTGTGGCTGGAACAGGCTTACTAATTGTGTGTATGATGAAAAAACAAATTTCAGAATTTGAAAGCATGTCCAACCTGAAAGTCTCATAACTCTATCCAGTTAGATGCGGTTGCACAATTACAGCCTTGTTCTCTCTAGACTGGCTCGATTTACAGTAACCTCGGATAATAGTATCAAGGTGGGGGGGGGTAGTTGAGATCGGTCATAACGATAGAAATACAGAATGATCACAGTAATTTGAGAATGGTGCACACGCAAAGCGCAATCGATCATGCATGAATACGTGTTATGTTCTTGTGCAGATCCACTCTCCCTGAGAAAAACATGACATCCTACAATCAAATGCAAATAATGGCACACACAGAATGGCGAAAAGCTGTGTATGCGCCTGAAGATGTTCCAGATTCATTTCAACATATGCAAGCGCGCATTCAGATATTTAGTCTTTCCTGTAGGTCGTCGCATGCCACGACAAACAGCCTTGAATGGCTACACCGACATGAAAATCTTTGTGGAGATAGAAGAACTTGCCGTTTATCTGGTCATCCTGCTTTTTCTATTCCAATGGTTTTGAGACCTTCCAAACTGATGTTCCGGGGGGCTGGTTGAGTCCTGACACAAAACTTATATGCTTTTCGGTGATACCCCTTACAATCCTAGATATTTTTAGATGGTTTTGTTTACGTTATGGGTAATTTGGAGACGACGGACAAAAAATTTCGAGAGGAAAACTATGCGGCGAGTGACGACGAACGGAAGGTGGTTTCAAGGCCACATGAGGGAACACTCTTCGAGGAAAGTTGACATCAAATGGAATTACTTGGGTATTTTATTTCAGACGGGCTCAACTGAAGAGACAGTACATTGAAATGTAATCAGAAAAGAAAGGCTTCTTAAAAAATGCAAATCTTACCCAGGTTTCTTTCCTTTTTTGCACAATAGTGGGGAGTTCATCTGGTCTTTCAAATAATGGCCTCTCCTCACAATTGACCACATCAACTAGAGTTCATTGAAGGCCTAATCAGGCTGCCACTAAAATTATAGAAACACCCTTGTTTTTGACAAAAGAAACTACTCACAAGGTTGCTGAAAACTCTTCGACAGCCCACAACCGGTTCTACCCATCTTAGAGCTCATCAGTAAAACTCGCAGACTGCGCCTAGAAAGGCTCAAGAAGGGCGAAACCGGTTGGGCTGTCGAAGAGTTTTCAGCAACCTTGTGAGTAGTTTCTTTTGTCAAAAACAAGGGTGTTTCTATAATTTTAGTGGCAGCCTGATTAGGCCTTCAATGAACTCTAGTTGATGTGGTCAATTGTGAGGAGAGGCCATTATTTGAAAGACCAGATGAACTCCCCACTATTGTGCAAAAAAGGAAAGAAACCTGGGTAAGATTTGCATTTTTTAAGAAGCCTTTCTTTTCTGATTACATTTCAATGTACTGTCTCTTCAGTTGAGCCCGTCTGAAATAAAATACCCAAGTAATTCCATTTGATGTCAACTTTCCTCGAAGAGTGTTCCCTCATGTGGCCTTGGAACCACCTTCCGTTCGTCGTCAGCCATCTGAAAAATGAGATCGCCTTTGGGCAGCACACTCACTTGAAGAATATCCCGTACAAACCCAATCGATGTGTAAATGAGTGTATTTGTCGAAACCCTGCTTTTGCTAAATTCCAAAGTCAAGTCGGTCTGGAGATCTCTCACCAGTGTGAATAGGCACTTTCAGTGTCGTTTGAGAGTTTGACAATGTTATATGGCTGAAAGTTATACCACTTTATTCGACATAGGGATATACAGGCAAGAACACATGTCAATCGAAGAAAGGCATTAAGTGTGAGGAGGGACAAAATTTTACTATCCTAGAGTCACATTCAAATTTAGAAGTATGTGTGCAATTGATGACTGACATAAGGGGTTTAACAGTTATACACGTATTTCCAAACCTTAAAGAGGTGTTCTCTAACGTAATCATGGAATTATAACGCCTCAGTGTTCATGTACCTTGCGACAAAAATCAACCGCCTTCTGATGTTTGCTACCATTATTTTGTTCCTGGCACATTAGTTTGGTAATATTTTTTGGTCAACGAAAATCAAACCTAAGATCCTACTAGCTGCAATACAGTGAGGAAAAACTAAGTAAAAGAACGTGATAAAGTGTGGTACCACTTCATGGTAGCATCACCTCGTCAGTGATTCCGATCACACTTTTCATTCTTTTTTCCTCAAAATATTTTTAGGTCATATACTTCTAATTTTAAAGGTGTGTAGATTAAAAATGTTGACTGATCTACTCTATTTCACTGTCAGAGTCACCATCAAATTGATTTTCAGACCAGGGTCATTTACGCTGCCGGATACTTACTATGATGGTATACTCCACGAAATTTCAGTTGAGTAAAGATCACGTGGGGAGCGAATAGAAGCTAGCTTTCATCTTATCAGGAACCTAACCGTAGATAATGGAGAAAACAGCCCAACAGAATTTTTCACAATTTATCTCGGAAAAGATTCTTAAGAAATCAAATTTTATGCTGCTTTTTGCACGTTCAGGAAACACATCGTCATTGCTTCAAACAACACCTAGTTCAGCTTTAATCTTGAAGGTCCCTACTGTTGTTCTGTTTATCCTTCAATGTTGTAACGACGTGGTAACCTGGCTAACGGTGTGAAAAGGAGTATCCCTATTTGATCGTCTTTGAACTACTAGAGTTAGAAATGTAGGCTACATTGCTGTCATACCATGTAATGATGACTTTTTATCTAGTTTTTTCTCATGAATCTGTCCCTGGTAACGACTATTCTTGTTTCGTTTTTCGATATCAGCTGCAGAAATACATTTGCTTGATGCATTCCTTGCCAATCGGGATGCAATGATACACCAGTGCCAGTATTTGGAAAAATGCCTTGAGCGGATGGAACTTGAACATCGAAAGGACCTAGATGAGTTGACGAGGCAGAACTTGGAAGAGCGGACTCTTCTGAAAAAGAATGCCATGAAACGCCTCGAAGAAGTAATACTATGCTGTTTTCATAGATCCAGCGCGTTTGCGTATCGATAGCAAGTTCGCCGATATTGTAAACCATGATATTTTCCCTAATTTTTAAAGTGTGGTACATGTATTTTGTGAATTCACTAAAGCACAAAAGTACACAGACAAACCATATGGTAGAATTCGGTTCACGGAACCATATCAACTGAGAAAAACACGTTAGATGATGTAAAAACAAAAAACTACAGCCAACCCACAGAGTGAGGTGACTTTGCACTGGTTGACAAAGTATGAATCCCAGATATCCATTCGACATCTGCTCGCTTTTCACAAATGCGCTACTAGGAAACGACAGTAATGCACGACTATGCTCATCCTGCAGGTCTTCTCGCCGATCGCCTCAACCGGTTCCCAGTGTTCCTCAGAGCACATGTCCAAGTTTTATTCAACAGCAATTTGTTTGAACAGATAACAGTGGGCAAGGAGAAGCCAAATCGATGCTGCGCGATGGCATATTCATAAGGCATCTAAAAGATGCTAAACTTTGGGAACTGATCCAGAACTACACACCCGATATGCTGATGACGAACCGATGTGCGCCCATCTACTGGACTGCAGTCTGTGAGATCTTGCTGACGCGTCGTACTAATCGTTTACTACGAATCTTCAGTCATTGTGACTGGTCCCGCCGTACTTTAGTGAGATCTCCCTCTCATATGGCCTTGACTACGTCTCCCTTGTGAACGTTGAATGTTTATTCTCACGTCATCGTGTTATGCTCGAGTGGTGTGATCTTGTGTTTCAAACCCTACTGTGTTTACTCTGTTAAACGCCCCCACCTTAAAGCCAAGCAGTTAAACCTCCCACTCTCTCTTGTCAGGTACTTGCAGATCCGTCTGGGTTTCGCAGAATGCCTCTTCTTTCAATACCTAACCGTAGTAGGAAGTCACGTGATTCATTATCTAGATCTGCTTATACTTCGGAACTTCAAACAACATTAGAAACTACTTGATGAATTGGGCAATGCCCAGGTGCAAACAGTGTGTACAATTTAGAATTTAATTGCTGCTTGTTTTAACTGCTTTTTGCCCAAAAATGTGGACCACGAGTTTTTGAGAAATAAAGGTTACTAGCTTCCGGACCGTACGGTTGGACAGAAAATACATTTCGGCGAAAAAGTAATATATAGTGGAAGAATCAAGGATCAATATGAGGAAATTACCTCTCCGCTCTCTGGAATGGGACGCTGTCGGCGAGTAGTGTTTTACCTAGAATACTCGCAGTAACTCTTCATGGAGTAATTCCCTAACGTGGATCCTCTTTGGGTTTCTCCCGTGCGCTATGTTTCTGAACAATCATTTAACCATGAAGTGGACTGAAAAGAGGATAATTGTGCAGACCAAATACGGGTAGAAGACATTTTGTTTCATTAGCCACAGCAAACTTTGGGGTGCGTTACGAGGTCATATGTTTCTTTTTCTTCAATTGATGTTTCTGAAATGAAATGACGGACACCGAATCGCCCCAGAATTATTGGGTTGGACAATCAAGTCTCGCATAGGGCCAACGGAAAAGCCGAACCCAGAAAGGAGGACAATGACGTACGGCGCTATGAGTTTCAGTGAATTTGACAAGATTTGGAAGTGCTTGGTCCACGGTGGGTCAAACATATCAGCCGTTCGTATTTACCAACAACCTGCGTGATGATGAACTTTGTAAAGTGTGTGGACGTTACACTGAGACCATGGCAGATTGATGAGGGCTGCTGTTAGATTACGCTTTATTGTTTAATTATAGTGTCTACTTGAGACAAATTAAGTAGTTGAGAATAAACATTAATTTCAAGCTGGGCTTTGTCCTCACGTCCTACAGGTGGCATCGGAATTCCGCAACAACGCATACGACCAGTTGAAGCCATTTTTCAGGGAATTACTGCAAGAAAACATATCGATTGACGAGGGTTTGGTCCAACTTACTGGTGCTATCCAGAGTTTAACGAAGGAAAATGCAGAGTTGGGTGTAGCTCATCGGAATTTACAGCGTGAAAGAAGACAACTTGGAAATGAGCATATCAAGCTGGCCACGCATAGCTCTGCTGTGATTAAAGTAAGCTCAAGTTACTAAGATTATGCTTAATTTTGTCTCTTTTCTGCAAAATGTTGAAAGTGACGAGTCTGCGTAGTCTGTGACTGGTAAGTATGCGTGGTTAGATCTGTTTATATAAATACCTAATTGGAAAGTTTCTGGTAACAGACTTCTGTTTGATTGTTGGTCTGTTCGCCGAGCTTGGCAGTTGGATTGCAACCTATGTTCCACAACATTGCCAAGATTTCTTTTATCTTGTTGAAAGATGACCGGTATCGGAAATAATTCAATAAAGATGTTTCCCGCACGTTTGTCGCCTGTTTGCTTTTTCCTCTAATCAAAGCTTCATAAGACGTGCGCACCATTTTTCCTCATATCATGTTTTGTTGTATAATAGAAGAGAGCAACCATTATTCGACAGAAAGATAGGACGATTGCTCTTGCATGGAAAAAGCCGACCGTCCTATATTGCTCCACGTGACTTGCTCAGTATAAGATGCCTGGCTTTCAGGTAAGCCTTGGAGAAATGGGATTTTCCTCCATTCCTTCATATTGATTTCTGGGCTTAGCCCATGCCCTTAAATTTTTCAGATACGATGTCTAGTCGAGGGTTCTTGAGAGCTAGTCCCAACTTCTAGAAGATCCTCGTATAAGAGCTCAAATTTGGAAATGCTCACCAAAGAGGAAAACATAGTTAGTCCTGAAAAGCAACCCGGTCCTACTTGGTTGGACTCATCGCAGAAGCGTAGCAGAATCCGTCGAGTTTTTAATCAGCTTACAGTCCCTTGACCGTAAAGTTGAGTAACCAGTAATCACGCTTGCGTAACTGCGTTGAATAACATTTAACAGTTTTCAACCACCCCCTCCCTGACAAACATCCCCGTATGAGCTATACTAAAAGAGTCTGTTCTTAGTTTTATATTAGTTTGGTCCATATGCACTAGGCGCAAGTGCGACCTTAAGGCAAGCGTTCAGACAAGTAGAGATGTGACCGATCCTGCCGGATTAATCTGATGCGTCTCAGTCAGGATAAAACGTTTTTCAAAACCTACTATTGCACTCGGCTCTATAACTTCCTTATTCAGTTCTTAGTTTTTATCGTACTCTAGCTTTATAGGAACTGGTTAACCAAGACAACTGAAAGAAGAAGATGCGGCGTTTCCCCTATCCCCACAAGCTGCGGCCTTACTGGTCGTAAAGTCCTTTAGTGATGGATCAGAAATGAAGCGCTTTATTGAGAAACGCTCATGCCAGATACTGACAGATGGCCGACCTGAAATTTTAAACCAAAAGCCCATGGGCTTGCCGTTCGCGGTTGAAGACAATCACACATTGGCCGTTCGAGAATCTCTTGGATAGCTAGTTGAGTCCACGGATGATTACTACGCTCGAATGTTTTCCGCTCTATAACGGTGTAGATGCTGTGAATCTTAGTTAGCCAACAGGGGCAAATATGTATCCAGTGAATACAGGGTATGGGGGACATTCTCAGGTATACGGCGTGTCTGCAAAACAGAAATTACCAGATGCTGATCTAGTCTCGTAGGAACTGGCGTCAATGCCCCTGAAGTTCGGATACGGCCCATAAAAGATCAAGGGCTTGAAGGGTGTAAACGCGCTCGGTTGATGAAATTTTAGTGAGCAGTGACACAGCAGTGACTGAATTCCGTTAAAATTGTTACACAATCTGAAGAGTAATGTTTACTATTTTATTTAAGCTGAGTTGAAACCCTATGGATAATACAGCTCCTAAATAGTGCTTAGCGTAAAAATAAAAATCTGAAAACGCAGTATACAACAAACCATCTTTGCTCATTCTTCTTCATATTAGTATTACTATTGGAATTACCAATCTTTCTGCTTCCTTCCACTCAGCTCACCCACTTACTTGTTGTTCATCAAAATCGTTTGGATAGTATGTCCCAGGAGCAAATGTCTGACTGTTTGTCAGCTTTGGATTCGCTGAAAGGTCAGTGTACGGAGCTGGAGAGACAGGAGGCCAAAGCTGCGGAATCCCTCGAGGTTTGTTATACGAAACCGAGCTTGTAGTTACTGTGATTATTTCAAGATTTTAGCATTGATGCAAGCAGGTTTACCAAAGTATTACTTCTGCGCAGTTCTTTTGTGAACACTTATCAGTAATTCGTTTGTAACTAAATCAATCCCTCCTCGCAAAAACCTCACCATAGTTCTCATGTTTCTTTCCAGCGGACAAAGGATGATTGTGCAGTGAAGGAAAGACAAATAGAAATGTTGCGCAAACTTTTGGAAGCTCATATCAGTTGGATGGCTGACACAGCGAAGACCTTAAGCAATGCAACTGAACTAATTCAAAACTTTATGTGTTGTCCAACCCCTGAGGAGACCAGCATTGAGGAGACTGCAAAGATAATCGATGGTATCATAGATCATCTTCATCCGGCGTTAAGGGAAGCACCGATAGAGGACAATGCCGCGGTTTTGGATTTTTCTTGGCAAAACAATAAGTTAGAGGAGAGCTTGTCGGTCTCGGAAGCAGACAGAGATGATGTGGTTTCCAGCGATGAGGACAAATCAGAGACTAGCGGAATAAGTGAACCACATGGTTGGCAAATCGATGATACTATTGAGGTTTCCGAACCGGAACCGGCATCTGACGAGGAACTAACACCAACGCTTGGTAGTACTTCAGCGAAGCCCTTGGATATAAAGGATAATGTTGGTCGTCTGCACAGGTTCAAGTATCTTGATCAGATTGGGATAAATTTGCCGCAGTTACAACTCAATGACTACTGCCCTTCATCAAAAGAATGGCAGGAACTTCTAGGTACGTTGGGAATATGAGATATTTCTAGTGAAGTTAACTTTCCAAGTGACAGTTTATATGAGAACTAAAAGTAGGCTGGCTACTCCTATTGAAGTATATATACTACTCGTAAGGTTGTTGAAAACTCTTCTGTTGAAGAGCATCAAAAACGGGAGATTCAGCTAGGTTCCGGGCAAGTCTCCCATCAAAACCAAATTGGTATGCAAACGCGTGTATTTCGCTAATGATATTAGCATAAAAAATCAAGAAATTTGTTTCCAACATTCTCTGAATTTCACAAGTTACACACGTTATCCTTCGACGAGTATCCCGGGTTAAAACTTGCAGGAACGCGACCCATTCTTTCAGTTAATCCCTATGATTTGCATCCACATGGGTCACTAAGTTTCACATCACAAATCCTGGTGGTACCTCACTTGAAGCTGCATCATGCTAGTAGCTTTGGGACACATTTAAGCAGAATATATTTTTTTGCGGAATAAAGCATTTTTATGAGACCGGATGAAAGTTGCTCTGTCTGGTAGTGTTTGTGCTGATCTTATTGAGGAAATAAACCGAGGTGCTAGTCTTGCAGGGCAGCTGAGTGTCCACAGAGCGTCACAGTTTATGGAAAAAGGCTGTCGTGACTTTTTGCCTTTCACGTCGTTATTAGGCGGTTACATTTGACCGTAGTTTATCTGCCTCATAGTGAGCAACAAGTGAGATGCTGCTTGTGATTACATGGGAAACTTTTTCAGAAACATTTGTTGACCCGCGTAAAGTCACTTTGCCGATTTTTCTTGATTATTATACCATTTTCGTCACCTGCCGTGTTATCTTCTTTCGATCAGTTTGCATCCTCAGATTCTTTGGAAGGATCGTCCATAGCATAGCATTAAACAAAACCTTATTGACTGAAAAAGCAGGCGTGTCGTTGTTTGACCCGTCCCACTACTCAAAGTTCATGGAACCGACAGAAGAATAGCTTCACTTGCTAGGCCTATGAACAGAGTAACACTAACTCAAATTCTGAATTCGAAAGCAACCCTGTCACTGGCAAGTTATTATGTCTGTGACCAAATCACGTCAAGTGCATTCTTCAGTAGCTTTTTGGTGCTTTTCAAGACGGAACAAGTCCGAGTGTGGGCCTGAATAGGAAACCTGTACCGTAGCTTAGTCAGTAGTAAAAAAGGTTTACCGTTGGTTATGTTGCCCCGCGGCGGTATCGTTCTAGCATCTCAGTGGAAACTTACAACTAGTGCTCCATGAGATGCTGGGGTCCAGAGTTTAGATGATTCTTTGGAGGTCTGGTTAAGCTGATTTTTCCGTGCATACCACAAGAAAGTACCAGGTTTTAATTTAGCACAACGACCTAGTACGCTTTATTCACCTTTAGGGATCACATCCAGCTTAGCAGTTGCTTCCTCTTGGAAGCCATACTGACAATCCTGCAGAGCTAAGCGGCTATCAGCCGTTGAAGAAGCTACCAAAGTTATCCACATTTTGCCACACAGTAGAAGAAAGCAGCAGTCCACTACTGAAGTTAGTGTATCTCCATCCAGCTAACGGTAAAATGATTCCTCATGTAGCGCCAAGATACGTGCAAATTAGGAACTAATTGTACAACGGAGTGTTCTCTGCGTTTATACTCACATCTTCTAATTGCGGCCTGTTTTAATAAAGACAGGATGTAATCACAGGACCTAATCAACACAAGAGTTACTTAACGGTCTGCTTTATTGAATTTTTGTTCTGTCAGAAATTTTCATGGTAATCTACTCAACGAGATTTGAGAGCTATTGATCCGAAGCTTGCCAATAACAAGAGACATTAGAGAAATCGGTCTTCCGGCTTCATGTTGGAGGTAGCCCATCCTAATACCTAAGTTGGAACATACGTGGAACCTTACTTCCGAGGGTAGGTTCACCTTGAAGGGGTCTTCTTGGCAGGTAGAATACTTGAACACCATCTTCCAGGAACAATAGTGCTTTGGCCAAATAAGCGTTTTAACGGAATCTGGAGACTTTGACCTACCATTTTCGCTCCATTGGTTGTTAAGTTTTACCACTTTATTTCTCTCCAATGCTATGCTACCACCCTTCCATTGTTTTTGTTGATAGACTGTTTTGTGAAACATCTTCCTGGAAGAGAACATTTTGCGGATAGTGCGACTTCGGATAACGAGGAAGACGGCTGTCTGCATCCCGGAGACTTGTATTTGATCCCTCCACCAAAGGCAACTATTCTAACCGCAAAAGAACAAACACATATTCTGAAACGATGCGAAGTTGAAAAGCTGTTTGCACCTTTGGCGGAACAGGGTGCGGTCAGAAAGTATGTTAAATTATCCCGTTTCGGGCAGTGAATTCGTTACTTTGACCATAGCTCACTAGATAAAGTTGTTTTGAGTTGTGTAGCTGCCCCCAACAAAGCACTGTTTCGGTGGAACAATGAAAAAGAACTTCTAAAAACTGTCATTCGTAATAGATGATAATTTGCGGTATAGTTTACGTCCAACTGACAGTCTGCGAATTCCGCGTGCAACGTGCTGAATCAGCTCGCTTTAGTTCTATGGTAGCCATTTCGACAGAGACCACCTTCAAGCGCAAAGGAACATTTGGCTATAGTGTTTCTATCTTCAACTTCGGAAGCCGCAGGAAATCTTGGCCAGAAAAATGAATTGCCAAAAATTGAAGAGTTCCGGAGAGAAAAAGCCATTTTCCACCCTTCTGATATGTGGTTGTACTCCTTTTGTATGGGAACTACCAGTAGTATTAACTGGACAATATCCACTCTCATGTGCTATAAGTGGCACTTTACTAGTTGTATTGTCCGCCATGGTATTGGTGAAGTTCTCATGCAGTGGTGCACATCCTCAACACACTTTTCATCTATTCGTCTTTATCCCAAATTCTCAATCCTGTTATTACTGAGCGCAACCTTCCCGCAGCTATAAGAGCCCTTATCGCTCGCAGAGTACCTTGGAATTGAAAAACAACTGTCATACTCTTCCCCAGGATAAGCCACTGGTTTTCCCTGCTTTTTTTCTACTACGATGTGCGTCCTCGGTTGGGAGATGCTCCATGGGTGACAAGAAATCGACCTGGACACTCCACTCATCTACGTCATAGTCGACTGATATAGCAGGGCGGTTGTGGTCACGATTGTATCAATAATGCTCAGGCAGAGTAAAGTCCACCGAACATGGAGCTGAAGGCACTGGAATCTGTGACAATTCGGGGCGTTTGATTGTGGCATACTGACAGAGGGCAAGTCCTAAAACAAGGGCTTGATTTCCAGTTTCTTGCAGGGGTGGCTTGAAAGACCAGCTCATCAATTGGGTCAGACTTTTGTGAAATAGTGGAAAGCGCCACCACATCCACCACTTAGTTCTCAAGGGCATGGGTACAAATGAAGCAGACCAGTGAAGAGGGGGAGGGGGGGGGGCGTACGGGAATCCGCTGAGCCGGAAATCGCTAATATGGACTGACTTTGTAACAGGTTGGATGAAATTGCCGCGTGAGATCCGAGGACAGAAAGTCGCATAGTGTTGCGCTTGCGGATAGAATGGACAAACTGTCGGTCATTCTGGAAACATTGAGATGCAGATTGGTTAATTGACATGGCTGTCAGTCTTTTATTTTGTCTAGTTTTTCAAATATGGATTTTCACCTGTTTGTCGTTGAGATGTTGTAACCTGAGCAATCAGGTTATAGACGTCTCACCAAACGAGGTGGCACTGCCCAGGCCTCGTTGTAACCCCGAAAGGTACAAACTTGTTTGGATCACCAGAGTATCTGGGCACATAGGTTTCACGCCTACCGGTCCGGCGATAAAGTATGTCAGTAGATGGGCACTTAGCCGTTCGAGCACGAGCGGCTGAACGACATTGTGATTATCTATCAGCTAGACAGGATATAGGCCGTCACACTACGTGGCCGTTTACTGAATGGCTTCGCGAGTGACGATTTCTCACGCGGCAGTTTCACTCATCTTGTGAACTTATTCTTCCACTGAGCCATTTGTAGATGGTAATTTGAGGAGAGCTGGGAATTTTCAACTGAGATTTCTTCCCGTCAGTGAAACCGATCTGGGCTGAAAGGCTGTTTCATCCTTATTGGGGTTTCATGAGCAGTGCGGAGCTCACAAAACCATAAGGAGTTTAAAACGTGAGGATCCGCTCACCCACTCGTGGTGGAACGGTTAAATGATAGCCGGGATATTGCAGTTTCAAGACTCCCTGGAGTTTTTTGAGATACGCACTGCTGTTGATTTCCAATAGGGATGAAACAGCCGTACAGTGCTTCTCGGCTTTTCATCATAGACTGGCTTCACTTAAAGGACAAAATCTCGATGTAAAATTGCAAAATCTCGTCATGATACCAGTGAGAGGTCAACACTTCGTTTCACAGTGTTTTGGTAGACACTCGGTGATAGGTTCTATACTTTTCTCAGCCGATTATAAAGGTCAAGACATTTGAAATGTTGTTCTGTCCATCTTCGATAAGGTTGAGTTCACTAGAACATCACCGGAAATCTTCCATTAAATTGACTGTCAACACCAGGAATCAATAAAAAGAAGATAAAAGATAAAAAAGATGCTTCTTATAAGATTCAGAAAGTTTCACCTGCAGCCATATTTAACGAGAATCTTCCACAATACGTCAGAGTTACGTGTTTCGAAAGGCTTTTAAAAGTTCGGGAAGAGCGCATTTGCTGACTGAAAGTGTCTTTAAACCTTCTGCTGAAACTGTCGCAGAGCTCTCATTAGATCTGCGTATTGTGTGCAGCACGAGAGCCGCATTGTGTTTTCTGCGACATATGCTTGGATACCTTCAGCAGTCAAGGGTGTACCTGACAGCTTCGGTAACCGATTCTAATTTCCTTATAAAAGGCAAACTAACAGCATCTTTGATTTCCGTGGTACTCTTGCTTTCTGTCACGTGATGTTGGTCATTTGTAGGACGCTCAGCGAGCTTGGCTCATCATATGCAAAGAAATCCACCGCATGCATACCTCTCCAGCTGTTCCGTGATTGCATGCATCCTCGTTCTATTCCTCCTGTAGTTGATGACAAATAAAATGACTGCCTCAATTTTTACCGAGGTAGTCACTCCAGTACTACCCATGCAACGCCTGTGTATCGGTTCAGGTTTATGTTTAAGCGTTTGATTTTAAAGATTTCCTATTTTTGGGATTGATGTCTGCTGCATTCTGAAGGATCTTATGTAGGTCAAATCCATTGTCCATAAGCGTTTCCGCTCAACATCGAATTCTTCATTCGATTTATTTCATTTTCACCGTCCATCCGTCATGCGGTTGGGCTTCCAAATCAGGCTTCTTCCGGTATCTTTGACCCTTTGTTTCGTTGCATGACTACTCAAATTGGCAATAGTGCTCGAGCGTGCCGCTCTGATATGCTTGGTGACTACACCAAAGAATCCGATTGTTTTCAGAAGAAGGCAACGCAGTTGTCCTGCGAATCCTCAATAAACACGACTGTTTATGAAAATGCTCAAATACGAGAAACTTTTCAACATTTTTCTTGAGATAAATTTCACTTTTGGTACTACTATTCTTTACTATTCTGAAAAACCTATTGTTACCGAAATTCACCGAAGCAGTCTTTACGTAACTGTGTACACAACTATCCCTCCTCGTCCGCACTTTCTTAAGGAACGGGAGCATGGTTGTTTTCGCAGAAAGTTGTAGTAAAAGGAAACACAAGATTCTTGGAATAACAACATCGAAAGCGGAAAGTATTCCGCGGATAAAATGAAAATTCAGTTGTACAAACCTTTGTGCTCCTTAACAAGCCGCTAGCACTTTTCGGCAAAAACACCAACAATAAAAGGCGTCGATGAAAAGCGTCAGTTCACATCCGTTGATACAAGCGGCGCAGCTCCAGTCGGAATACCCAAAGAGCATACAGAGCAGTGCTACATATTCGTTTAGGAGGCAATACTGGCTCACCTGCTTGCAGAATACACTGTCCCGATTGGATGACTGAAACTGCAGTCTACCAAGTTACCTTTGTATCCTGTTGACTTATTTTTTATACAGATTAAAACCTAGCGTCACTTCTCGACAGAATCTATGGTACTGTCTTCTTGATTGCAGTGGCAGTTCTCTCTCTATGTGGTTTGTTAAATGAATTTCCGACCGGTCTAATTTAAACTGTATTTGTTTTTCGGCCAGACATAACTGTTTCCCCTTCATTTTTCTATTTAACAGACGAAATATCGCAATTCAAACGGAAAGAGTGACTCGTGCCGCTTCATGGGATGATTAACAACCGAACCCATTCTAATTCTTACTTTCCTAATGTCCAACTAAGTGACATACTAACTCCAGATTACGTTATGACAGCTAGTTTCATTGCAACTCGAATATACTCCCATAATAATCGCGTTTCTTCGCTTCTTGATGACAAATTCGACAACCTGCTTCGGAAACTGGAATCCTAGTGACGTTCATCTCAACCAGAAGCCTCCGGTTTTTTATCACAAGAGTATATTTTCTGTAACTCAGTCGGTTGTTCAATCAATCGTTATCTCCCTGTAACTCTGCTACAGTGCTGAGCCATGCTACATACGCTTTGCACCTTAAGAATGAAATGCAGTTTTGGATTTTTGTTTTAATCTGACCGGGAACCACTAAAAATATCACTGACCACGAAGCCATTTTTTTCGAATGACAGTGTAGTAGTGTAGTATATGTAAACTTGAATAACACTTGATCACTATGCACTAGATCAACCGATCTTTCTGTTTTATTGCCGTAAGTCGGTATTTCAACATTAAACAATGGGCATCTGACAATGGGCATATTCCGGGTAAATCACCGACTAAGCCCAGTCAAGTGTGAGCAAGTAGAGTCCACCAGTGTGTCGGGTTAGTGCATAAAATCCGTTTTTGTGGCAGCAACTGTTCAAAGCAGTGGTCAACGGACAAATCTAGGTCTATGGTATAGGGTACCTTTGTTGTGGTGATTTTTTTGGTTAACGGGGCAGCACTAAGGTTCCCGTGCCTTATACTCAAGCGGGGTTGGGACTGGAACGGAAAGTACGTCTGTTCTCATCGACGGGAGACTTTCGTATTAGGAATTCATTTCTGCAGTAGCTTCTTCAATACTCTTATATTTAGACTAAGAATCATATGTTTATAGTGTTTACAATATGTTTATCCGATGTTTCATCCTTAGGGGGTTTTGGTCCTCATTTTTGGATTTCGGGATGGTAGCTTGATGTCATCCATGATACTGATTTCACAACTTTCAAGATATGGAAACCTCGTCACATTGCTCCTTTCAAGTGCATATGGCTTAACCAAAAGACGCGCATTGATTCACGCTTTTCTGCATGTCATTTGCTGTCTTCATTTATCGTTCCTACTCTCCCTTTATGTCTTGTGACGTGGTTCGTCACGTTTGTGAGACAAAACCTGTCCTTTCTGTGATTAGGATGCTGAGAAGGTCTATTCCTGTACCACTTACTAACTAAAGTGAATCAATCGTAAAGTAAACGAGGGCACAAAAAGGTGACAGCTAAATGGAAAAGTTACACGAATAGACCACTAAGTGTGATCATATCGAACTAGGACTCCTGTAACATTGCTGCATTTTACGCCATGTACTTTTAGCCCACTGATGTGGACAACTGCACTTTGTGCGGAGAACGTTTGATGACTCCACAGAGTCCAATACCAAAAGTGGTTAAACAGGGCTGTTTATCAGAAGGGATTGTTTTCCATGACAACCCTCAATTTCAAAACAGTGGGTCCCTTTGTTTTTTGGGGGTACTAACGTAGTCGGACAGCCTAGTGGCCTCAAAATCAGATTGATAATGTTATGTTTCAAGTCGCACTTTAAAGAAGTCAATACGAGCAATCGAAATTACGGGTGATTCATCGAAGGAATCACTGCTTTCAGCCTTGGCAACTTACAGAATTGCACCCAATGTGCGACAACCAGAACGCCACAGGATTAATTCTGCTTTGAACTTGAGTTTCAAAGTGACACAATGCGGCGTTCATACTCAAGGGCAGTGCCGATGCACAAGTAGGTAAACGGATACAACCATAGCAGTGTCCGGGTCTATCGGGTATCCCACGGAATCTACATGTCCGGAAGAGAGAAGACCATATCGGACCAACTGCTGCAGTTAAAACTGTGTGCACACTTGGGGCTTTGTTTGAGGTAACAGGGGAAGCTGTTTACAGTAACCCAACGACCAAAGCTTCAGGCGTCTACTTCAACTTCTTTTGTGCGCATCCCTGGGATGATATGTTCGACTCAGCTAGCCTGTCCAATATACTGTTCTGAGATGACACCGTTTACGACATTCTACTCCGACTCCTCGAAATTGAGTTGAATCTCCCGTCAAAAACAATTAGTGTGCAAGCGAGTGTATTCTGCCAGTTGCCTACAATTAGGGCTCAATCGTAACATACGGTTGACGGGAATTGGGAGATGAGCCAGCTGAGTCTCAAGAAGTGTGAAAACGTTAAGTGGTTTTTAGCTTTGTGAGTAGTATGTTCCGCCAAGGAAATGTGGCTACACTGTACATTGTCTTAAACGAATGTCCCTTATTCTGGTGTGAATTGGACATTCAAAAAGGCACCACGTAGGGTACTTAGTCGGTTGTGGTTACCAACTGACCCAACCATCTGACTTCCTGCACTCATGATTCACTGCCCAGCCATAGGACGATATCTAGCGTTTTCGTGTTTTTACTTTTACTGTGATCCGCTAATAATAAACGACCTTTCCTTGTCACGTTGTCTTCCATGTGCGGAAAATAAGGTTGAATTTTAAGACCACTTAGAGTCGTTGGAAGATACTGAGGGTTGGGCAAGCAAAACCCAAAGAACAATGGAAAATTGAGCAATTCCGCTGCAGCACAGGTGCCTCCACAACAAAGGACAGTGACACAGGTGACAGCTGAGGGCTGATTAGCACGAAGAATGACGGAAACCAAGTTAACAACAGCTTAATATGCGTTTCAACAACTAAGATAGCCTTATTTGTGGTCTACTGTGGCATGTTTGTAAAGACAGCTGCTATACTGTTCCTAAGTTGCTCTTATGTGATGATTATCAGCTAGCCCAATTGTACTGTCGCAGAATCACGGAGTTTGTCTTTAGTGTTTTTATACCCTTGCCAGTTCTTGTCGATAGTGACATAACTGGTGGCACTTGACCTCGCTTGCCTGGATCTAGAATGAATTAGTAGGTTTCAGTTATGATGCAATATTTCGATGCAAAAAAAGTGATGTGATCAGTTAACTGACTGAAGATGTTTACCAGGAAATTTTGCCGGTTAGCAACAGTTAAATAAAGGTCCTGAAGGAGGCACCAGTTCTTTCATAGCTCTTTGCACACGCTGACAAGACGAGGACTACTCAACAGTACAAACGAGTAGAGAAATGGAAACCATTAAGGTGGCCGCAAGTGCCGATAGCTTGGAACATATGAAAAGAACGGACATTTGAACCATGGGTTTTCCTCAACTGTTAAACTTGACTCGAAACCTAGCTTGCGGATGTTATGAGGCCTTGCAAAGCAAGTTCTTGTCTCATTTTTGGAAAGGTGCCACAAGTAAACCGTACCACCAAAGCTCTTGTCCACCCCATCCCTTTTCACTAGGGTTGTCATGGCAACGGATCATTAAACCAACCGTGATATGCACACTCACACGAACGCAAGCATCGAGCGCCAGAACAGTATGTGTGCGCGTTCGTCTGTGTTTGTGTGTGTATCCGCGCTGGCAACCTGATTTTGACGGATTGTTTTTCACGTTTCTGAAGGTGTAAGCACTGACATGGAGCGGATGTAAACTACATGGAGTGACGTTTAGTGCGCAGCTCAATTGCAAACGGGCTTGACCGAGAAGGAGATGAATTTTGGATCAGAAAAAATGAAGAAGGATGCAACTAAAATACCGAATACCCTGTGATAACGTAAGGCAAATTGATTCTGACAAAAGGTAGTCTGACACGAACCCTTGAACTTGTTTCATAGAAGTCTCTGAGTATCCATAGTAGTATCCATAGTCATTATAGCCACAAATATACCTACTGACTAACTGTCATTATAGCCACAAATATACCTACTGACGTTACTGACTTTTTTAAATGAACACGTACCAGTATCCGAAAGAATTGTTCTCTTATGTGCCAACTGCCTCTTCCAAACATTCTCGAAGTCGAACGTCCAAAAGGTTGCACTTTTGCCGTCTTCTGAAAGGAAGATGTTGCGAAAGTCTCTCTGAAAGCATTGAGTGAGCCTAGACAAACTTGTGCACCATAAAACACTTTTATTTTGTAATAAAATAGCGGTAATCTAGGTGCATGAAATCTCTTCGGATGATTATAAATTCGAATCTCAGAGAAACTGAAGAATGCAACGTATTCCAACTTTTGAGGAATCCACTTAGGCATACGAAGATAAACATTATCTTCGTTTTTGTTGACTTATCGAAATCTCAGCTCTTAGTCCCTAATACTTTACTGGTTCCTTTTCAGGTCAAACAAAGAGAACAGATCCCTGCGTAGGGCAGGTAACACTACAAGTAATCCACTTCTTTTGCGCGTAGAACAGCCTAAACAGAATAACATTGTCTACATCTGATGACGCAAGATCGTCGACTGTTCCGTGGACAGTACTGGAAAGCGTTGTACAGCAGGGTCATTTTTCTCGCCATTTTTCTGTATTTTCAAATCCATTTACCAATGACAGATCAGCCGCGACTGGAGCTTGTGGAGCCTTGAATGTTTTTTTTTCTAACGGTTACTAATTGTGATGGTTTCGGACAATTCCTTCAGTTAAATTCCAAAAAAGCAGCAGAATAGCTTCCAGTGGATTAACTCAGCAATCATCCTCTCTGTCATGGTCCATTGATTCTGTCTATGAAAAACCTTTTCCCCGAAGGGTAGTTTGTTTTTGTATAACCGTAATATACTACTCACAAAGTTGCTGAAAACGCTCCGACACCCCACGACTGGTTTTGCCCTTCTTAGGACTCACCATAAACGAGAGATTCAGCTGGGTTCCAGGTGAGTCTCCCGTCAAAATCAAATTGGTATGCAAATGAGTGCATTTTGGTATTTGTTTCTGTTGCAAATGAATAGACTTGAAAGATGAGCTGGGGTTGTCCTTCGGAATGGAAGTAATGCATTGCAGAGGATCTTGTTATGCGTATATTGGTTGTTTCATATATGATTGCTTATGAGCATGTGTCCATTTCACTAAGGTTTGAGCAGCGTTTCTTTTGTCCTGCGGTAATTTTGCTGGTTTGGTCACATGAGGACGGAAAAAGTGAGCTTTGTTTTATTCAGCTTAATGAAGATCTAAAAAGTGGCATTCCTATTGGAGCGTAGGATAATCAGAATTTTTCGTGCTACCCGGGATTTCTAGAAACGCAAGTTATCAGATTAGTCCTAGTTATTACCCGGAGAAGTTTAATTACAAATTCAGGGTGATGAGGCCATGACTGGAGCAACTTGGTTTGACGGCTTCCTATCACTGAGTTTTCTCTCAATCGTAAAACCAACCATCGCTTAGATCCGTTCCTCAAACTGAGATAGCACTACTCTATATGCAGTACCGGGTTATCTGCACATTACAGCCACCTTTCGAACACATTTGCCAAATGTGCTGCATGATATTCCACACACCGCTTGCGACCAATCCATTTTCTTCAGTCAAGGTCACACAGGTAGCAAACAGAACCACTTCTCATATTTGTGCTACAGTGCTGGGTGTTCTCGTTGTGTGTGTGTGTGTAGACCCCTCGCTTCACGTTCACGCAATCGGATTATGCAACGTTGGCTAGCACATGGATGTGTGTGCGAAAATCACAGAGTGACCTTGAGCAGGGCCATGAAAGAGATGGACTGACTTGTCTGCTGGCGAGTGTAATCACAAACAAGCTGTCCGACTGGGCTTTGGAAGTGCGCTCTCTTTGTGTACCACTCGAGTTCAGGTCAACCATTTAAACGCCGAGAAAAAGGGCTGCTGGTGGCGACGTTTTCCACCGCGCGTGAGTTTCTGTTGGCTTGAGTTGTTTTACCGATGTTAGAAGAGTGTGTGAACTTCTCACAGTTTATAGGATCCAGAGTGACAGGTGACAGTCTGTTTTGTTGAATTGAATAAGAATTGCTTCATAGCTATCATTCGGAACATTGAAGAATTCCCTCATGGATGATATTCAGGGGTTCACGGAGATTAGAGTACTAGGTCTGATGTCGATTACTGATAAATGTTCGTTATTGATCCAACTTACCTTATGCGTGAATAGCCTCACATTCATCCGTAGTATGGGGACGGTTTTTTTATTGATTTCCGCTGTCTAGTAACTACCAAGACACAGTGGTTACTACTGGTGGATTTGGTATTCAGGACCCGAGTTCTGCTGTCTGAACCTGATTACTCCGATTATGAATGGTTAAAAATATAAAATATAATCAACTGAACTTCTGCACGAAATGGTTGTCGTGGGTGTATTCGTGTATTTGTGTCTTTACCAGTCCAAGACATCGGCCAGTTTTCCTTGAAACTTCACGACGGTTACCTGTCTATCTTTAAGTCACAAATACTTAGAGGTTGGGCATATCGATACCACCATAAACCACTGAGTGGTGAGTGAAGGATACCTGATGAACGAGCAACATTGTGAGTCGAATCCGTGTGTCGTAGTGTTAAACACCAAAGCCTGGATTGAAAGGAAGTAAGGATTAACGGTCAGACATGTGGTTTGTTTTGATTGTCATGCAATACACTCTGATATTTTGGTACTATGCCCACGTTTCTCATCATCCTGGTGGTCCGTCCTTCAGAAGTTCATTTCTTGTCATTATTCTCTTGGTTGTACTAGACAGTGGATTTGTAGTACTTGCTGTCAACGCCATTCTCGTTCAGTTCGTCGCACGTAATATTCACACCACTCTATGTTTCTGTTGCAATCGCCCCGCTGTCTCTGAGATCGTGATGGAGAAAGTTGAGCCCTCTTCGATCACTTCGATCACTACAGTTGTTTACCAATACGATGTCAGTGAAGTATAAACGAAAAAACAACCTCGCATTTTTGTTTGTACCATCCTTGAAGTTTTAGTGACAGCAGGAGTCCTCTACGCTGCAGCCAGCCTGTGGGACAGTGAAGTACTCTGAACACCACTGTCATCTATGAATTTGTCCCCAGGTCGTACAGTCTTTCTAAGTGAAAACATTTCAACCCTGCTTGTGCAAACCCCATTAACGGCTCATCTATGGTTTTGACTGACGCCGTTGCCTTCATTCGTGCTAACGGACCTGAACAACTTGGATTCCAAAGGTTGTAGGCAGAATCGATAAAATTTAGCGAACTTGGTACCAGGCTAACGTAATATGTCATTCCAATTGCCCTTCATGTCTCCCATTACTAAACGAAAGTCTATCTCAAAGTTTTCATTGGTTTCATCTCCCATCATCATCAGTGGGAGAATAATATTCTCTCGTTGAGGTTCATTCGCTCACAGGTCCACATATGCAAAACGCTAATTAAATAATATTGTAGCGTATTGTCGCTGCTACTTATGAGTAGACATCGTTCCATTTTGAGAAGCTTGGTCCCGGTTAGAATAACTTACAGGAGGACAGCAATTTCCTTGACATAATTCTAAGGGAACAACCGTTCTGTAGTTTTTGAGAAAAATACAATACATAGAGGAAATTTGGTTTCCAGAATCTCTCTCAAATGTTGTGCGGAATATCGCAATGTTAACGACGTGACATCACCCTCTAAGAATCAACATTTATACTACAATTGAAGACCTCTGTCACAATGGTGACGTTGTCAGTAGCAACATAAAAGTTGTAAACTTTAACCCTTGGGTACCATAGCTGGGCTTGACATGATATACTATTTTTTAGCACGAGTGAAACAGAGTGCCTGGGGAAAATAAGTCGAGAATCAACGGAATCCGCTGCTAGTTTTCCACTTTTTTCAAGCTCATGCCATAAGATCCATTGCTTGGTTCAGTGGACAAATTTAAGGAAACGGTGCATTTCTTCCAACACTCAGAAAAATTCTCTGGTAACCTATGCAGCAACTTTGAAAACCTACCATACGTGCTGTACGCTGCCCAATGAATAGTTTTTTTGGTCACTTTTTACGCTTTTTATTCAGAACGTTTAATGATGACTGAGTTCGGGTTTTAAATGTGGGGGCCTAGTATTTGAAGCAAAACAGACTCCTGAAAATGCAAAACCCTGAACAGAATCGCACCAACTCTGAAGATGACGACCTGCAGTATTTTAACTATTGAAATAGGTAACTGATGGGGAGGCCAGCAGCTGTGACTGTGACATTGCTTTGTACCGCAGTTCACTTCGGTCATTCAGGACATGCAATATGCGAAGATGTCTTACTTAACGCAGAGTTCCCTTGGAAAAGATTGATCAACTTGCGACTTCGGAAATACTCTACCTATAGGGTTATTCAGAAATAAAATTTAGTCTAGAAATTTGGCAAACCTGCATCATTCACCAACCTAAACACTAGACTCCTGAGTCTCCAGGTTTTCACTTGATGGATTACAGTACAGCCTTTATTGTTGCATATCTACAGAGCATAACACCTACATAAAGAGGATGTAGAACATAACTAAATTTGGTCAGTTGCAAATTGAGTTTGGAATAACGGTGACTCAGTGAAGGCCCAGCTAGATATCTTGCTTAGGATATTTCTGGAGTGGTAGATGAGTATGCAGCAACCTTACAGGTGGTGCGGGACATCAAGAATATAGAACCATCCAAGAATTCAGAACTTATACCCTGGAACGAATTTAGTGCAAAGTTTTAGTGACTGTCACTAATAGCATGCCAGATTCTCGTCAGTTATTGAACGAGCAAACGTTCACTTAGTTTCTGAGTTTCATCTTCTTGAAGGCTCTGTTCAAAGGTGCATAACGATGAAAAAACGGGAAATGATCGTGAAACATCAAATGGTCAGATTCATTTCGAACTTCAAACATACCTTCGAATGGTCGGAAACTTATTTTTAGTGTAATAGTCCCAAGCACCCCACTAAGAAATGATCGAAAGCCAAAAAGATTTTACACTCACTTAAAATGGTCAAATAATGTATTTGCTCTTACCTTGACTTTGACGTCCTTGCAGTAGTCGGACTCTTGTCTAGACTGAAAATGAGGATGACAAGCTCTATCATGATCATACTACTCCACTTGTCGGAATACTAACCAAACACTACGAGGCTAAAGACCAAATACGTTGATCAAAGTCAGTCCGATCTGTTTGATCGGTTCGATTCGAAGCGGCACATATGTCCTAAATGTGAAGGATTCCATGAAGTGGCTGACATTCTGCTCTCAACCGCCGTGAACAGGTTTGGGAGGCTCAGGATATACGTACCGCTGCATTTGATGCGTATTAGCTTTACCTAATCGGGTGCCCGGAAAAAAATCGAATACATTTGTTTCAGAAGGTAACTATGTGCAAGATTGATATGCTACCAACATCTCAGTTAATGTAGAAGATCGGAAGGTTTTCATAAGTGTCCGGTCTTCTAACAGGTGTAATGTTTTAACACGTGCAAGCGCAGTTTTGGGGTGATCAACAGCCAATATGAGATTAAACGTACCGATAGTCAAGTGATCTCTAGCTAGTTCTGGCCCGAAGCGACCCGTTTGTTAGGAGTTGAGTGTAGTTGAAATGTAAAACTCCATTTGCTTGACCATATGTTCTAGCGAGAAAAGTGTTGGTCCCTTTATATCTGTTCACGACAGCTACCTTTGTTGCGCAACAACTTAGATATGTCTGAAGGATGTGGTCATACGCGGGTAACAATGAAGCCCTTCCTGCTAATCTGTGCGCCGTTTGTCCGAATGTGAAGTTGCTCAGAAGTAGCTCTATCCGGTTAGAGTCGAGCTATATTCCTTTAAGCCCACTGTTCTTTTAAAAAGCTGTAATGAATGTGTTCTGTCACCGCTAATGATAGTAAAGACGTGAATTCGAAAGCATACTATAGACTTTCAAGGTTTCGATATAAAGATGTGATTTAAAGTGCTGTCAAGAGGAATTTTACGGGAAACCAACTTTTTTGGGGGCTATTTCGTAATGTTCTCCAACTTCTTAATACATAATTCTGAAATAATGCCCTTGGATGGAGCGCAAATTGATTACTTCGGTGTTTAAGGGACGGTTGGTGGGGTTTATGTTAATCGTTGTCGCAAATGAGATGCCATACTTGTATGTGCATCAGTGATCGGGAATAACTACAATAAACAGGGTAAAATCGTGAACCGAAACACTCTCATAAAGCTAATAATATTTGGAGCCACACTTTCAGTGTCGGTCATGGCGACTGTCTCACATACGGTAGCGTCATTTAACCAAAACCTGGACATAAACTGCAACAGAGGAGAGTATGAGAACAGAATGAAACTGGTCCGCATGTTCAGCAAAATAATGTAGTTTACATCCTTGGTTAATAAAGTTACGATCCCTTCTGAAACGATGACACCTCAGTCGGTCCCAAACGTTTTCCACTTGATTGAAAACAACCGCGGACCATGAGTTCAGAAACTGTAAAGTGACTAGGTTCGACTGGAAAGACTAGGAGCAAACTGGGGGGACCACCGCATTTCCATACACCCGAAGATCGAAGAGCGGTAAAAATCCTAAAACAGATGGGCAACATAGTAATTACAAAGGAGGATAAGGGTAAGGTCACTGTCGCCATGCACAAGAATGATTGTCTACAGAAGATCGAGCAACACCTAGCTGGGGGTCCTTACCGGTAGATCGATAGTGCGAATATTACACCTATAATGATTAGGAGTAAAGTCGCAGTTGGCAGATATTTGCGGTCCGTGATGAACCACTTATGGCAAAGTAACTGGTATCGGTTGAACCTCAAAAGTGCAATCCAACGACAGCTGTATTGCCTACCAAAAATCCATCAACCAGATGTTCATGTGAGACCGACAGTAGACGGAAGAGTTTTCCTACCCCATGGGCTGGCCAGATTTTTGCCAGCTATTTTAAAACCCTCACCGGCTAATTGCATTTAGAATTCATATGACTATGTCAACAAAGTGACGGGTGACACCATGGAACCAGACGACATTTTTGTAAGTTTCGATATCAATCCGTTATACACAAATGTATCAAATGTATCTTTGGAAACAGCCAAGCGACTGCTACTAGCGGACACCACCCTTCCGGAACGGACACAGCTTACGGTAGATGAAATAGTGGAAGGCGTAAAAGCATGCCTGGATCTCATCCACTTCGTTTTTGACTCAGTGGTTTACACTCAAGAACAAGGTTTAGCAAAGTGATCTCCAACATCCCGGTTTTGACATATATATATATATATATATATATATATAAGGATTTGAACATAAAGCTTTAGCCGGATTCCCATACTCGCCTAAGATATTCTCTCGGTATGTAGATGATAGTTTCATCGTAATGAAACGAGACAACTTCAGGGAGTCTTACAATTGTCTGAATGAATGGACTCCTCATATCAAATTTAGTATGGGGATAGAGGCAACCTAGGGTATACTAGCCTTTTTAGACTGTCGGACACATAAGGTCGGGGAAACTAAAGACAACAGTGTACGAGAAGCCATCCGACACTGGGGCTTTTTTAAACAATTCGTCTACCCATCCAAAGTCGTATTCTTCAGTATTGCCTCATCGATGTTTACGTTTTTAAGGGCCCCGTGCACAAAAATATCTGATCGAACAGAAGCCCAAATTGAATTAGAGAACTAACGTCGGGATAGTGGATATCCAGTTAGCTTGATTAGGCGTCAATTGCGAAGGGGGTTTGTATCAGTAGGGAAACCCAACAGAGAATGGATCGGGACTGCTCTTATTCCATATAAACCAGGGACATCAAGAATTATTCGAAGGATTCTAAACACGGCTAACATAAGAGTAGCTTTCTAGAGGGGGAACACTCTGCGCTCTGCACTGGTGTCATTGAAGGGTCGCCTCCCGGCAAACAGAACTAGGGACTGTGTCTACAAAATCAATTGAAGGTCTGTATAGGACAGACGGCCAGGGAACTTCACACCAGAATCAGAGAGCGTAAGAGGAAAATAAACAGGCCACCGAGAAACTCAGATAAATATCAAACGTTAATGAAAGTTCGGCAGTGGCGGAATTTTCACTGGACACGGGGCGGGAAACAGATTAAGAAAATATTGAGGTTTTGAGGCGTGGTCTGTGGACCGCAGAGACTGATGGCCGAGGCGGTGAAAATCGCCAAAAATCCCAGTGTAAATGAAATTAAAGGCGTAGAACTGGGAAGCGTGTGGAGAACGGTTTTTGATCAGCCAGGCCCAGGTTGCGGCTAGCATGAGGAGTCATCAACAGAAATAGCTTAGATCTGAATTGCAATTAATCTCACCCACCTCCGACCCACCCAATTAAACTGTCGTAGCACACACATGCCCACAAAGCCCAAAGAAATCTACCAGTGGCACCCAAGGTGAATCATCATTTAAAGCACCTTGAATTGAAAGACTAAGAAACCGAACCCGATCAAAACTAATTTGTGCAGAACATTCATTCGAAGAACAGCATAAACGAGAGATTCACTTGAATCTCCCATGGAAACCAAACTGATTTGCAAATGAGGGTATTTGTTGTAATTTGAAACTCCACTAACCCGTCAACCGCAAAATTTTGGCAACCACGCTAACCGAAAACACCCTTTAATCGACATTCAACGCTGATCTAGTGTGCTTATCTGAAGAGGTCTCCGTCCGCCTTATAACCTGATTAATTTGGTGACCGGCTCACTTGGCCTGATGAAGCTTTTGTGTCAAAAACGAAACTTTGCCCAGGTGAAAACTACTTATTGTTTACCAAACCCTTCTGAAACGGAGTTACAACCTTTTTAGACAGAGGTTGGAAGCCATTGTAAGGTGATCTAGCGGAGAATGCAATCCGGACCATCCTAATGCAAGTTCACGGTAATATATATTAGGTAAATTTTGCAGCCAATTTGAACAAGCCCGTAGAATATACTTAGCCCTTTATTGTCGGGTTATTGGTTGGTTTGGTATGGATGGGGTTTTTTAAGATAATACTAGTTTGGTCGGCCAAACCATCACGTTTGCTTACGCATGCGCAGTATCACTTGTCACGTATGCTTTTTCATCCAGTACCCAGGAATTCCTCTGAATCTTTGGATGATCTAAAGGGATATGTGGAAGCCAACACATCTGACAGATTTAGGCGTCCACCTGAACGGTGTGTCAGTCTTTAACCATACCTCCAGCATACGGGCTTGTTTTGGTTAAACAGGCCTAATTCGTGTTGTGACATTCGACGTATGGGCAGTGGATGGTAGTAACTTCAGCGTATACAGTTACACCGCCTGGATTTTGAAGATAGAAGTGTAATATCGAATGCATTTTAGGTAACTGACAAGCAGTTTCCAACTGTCCACCATCGCTTCTGTCCGGTTTGGTTAGCAAGCATTGTATGAAGGAGTTTTTGCATTTGAATCCTGCAAACAAATTACATGACCAACGTGTTTTGGATAACGATTAGCCTCACTGACTAAAACAGTGAAATCATCTAGGACCAACAGTATGCTGATCAGCGAGTTGTTCAACTCGTTTTTCGCTTGATTATTTCGCGAAAGCATTACAACAATAATGAGAAGAATAAGAAGGCTTGAATGATGCACGGTTAGTATGGTTTAGTTAGGGAGAATCGTTTAGACTGAACAACAAACCTCTGTTTACTTCGCTTTCCCAGTCTAGCGAACTTGGATGTGCGTTATCACTAGCTATAATATAGGCCGCAATGAGCGGCGAATAAGCCTCTGTATACGTGAGACTACATAACCAGAAAAGAAAACGAGTGATGAATTTCGAAGTGAATTTTCGTTCTTTTTAATTCCGAAAAAAAACCTATTTGTTTAGAACCCGTTGATTCATACACAACTTAAGCCTCATCCTAAAAATCTACTTAGGTTCTCACGAATTCTGTGGTGGATTCCATGATTGAATTGCGCAATCATATAGCTCAAATTTCAACACGTCACTTATCGATGTGGGGTAGACGTCAAGAGGATCTTAGATTGACGGTCTTCAGAGATGCAGAAGGTACAGAGATGTATGTATGGCCATTTATAAAGACAAGTCTGTTTAGTGGCTTGCAGACAAGGAAGTATGGGCAAACTCGAGGATTGCGCCTACATGCTAATCCCTAGAAAGTGCGACACTGTTTTGGGCTGTCAAACAGTTTTCAGAAAACCTCAGAGTAGTGTGTTTCGTCAAGAGAATATAGCCGTACATGTTTAATCATTGAAACACATAAGAAAGCCAGTATCTGGGGTGTTTTTATTTTTGGTACTATCCTAACGTACCACCTACTGAATGTTTTTTTGATGCCCGCATCTTTGCGGTATAGTAGTTTTGTTGCCTATCGTAACTTTGCGATTTTCATTAAAACGGGTTAATCGTTACAGATAATTATGAAGTCAATAATATTCTTACACCTGCAACATCGTTTCGGTATTTGCCTGCTAAGCCTAGACATAAGGAGTCATGATGCATATGCTCGGACCTTCCGCGGACCTTCTGGTCAGGTTAGCTAATGAGCTACCTCCAACCCTTAACCACTGAACTCAGTCACTACAACTGGTTTGTTTGGAGTTGGTGTGGAAAATGAGAGCCTTTAAGTTTAATTACAGGCCACAAAACATTGGTAGATATAATTTAACTGTTCTCATGAATAATAAACCTCAACAAATCTTCGCAGTATGTACGAACGAAATTCAACATTCATTCCTCTAATTTCGGCAGTGGCAAAAATTTGCGCTACATTTATAGTGGTCAAAAACAACCCTTGACGAAACCCCTGGTAGATACGGACACAAAATTTTGTTTTTTTCATGGTCAATGTTTTTGAACAAAATCAAGTGACAGAGTAACTGTTTAATTCAGGCAGTTTTCTCTTTGAAAATAAAAAATATAGGAGCGGTGACAAGAGGATAAGGCACTCTATTCAGGTGATGCCATTCCAAACATTCGTTTCACTTGCAGTGTTTCTCACTAACAGGAAACACAAAAGCCAAATGTAGGCACCCAAAATTCAAAAAACATATAAGCTTCTTTGGTCACGTTGCATTGCGTTTAATTTGGTCCAAGTGTTCAAGGTGAGAAGTGCATGTGTTCCACGTCACATTCTCACAGTATGACTTTTCGACGTGGATTGTACATTCCATAAATATTTTGTTCGTTACAAGCACCACGGTGATGGAATGGTACTGCCAGAAGCAAAATACTTCCATCATTTTTCTACACCCCGATTCATGAAGGAAACTACTACAGACTTTCCGGCTTTGAACAACTAACGAGTGTACATCATGATTACTTAAACCGCTGGTCAAAACATACACGGTTGTCTTATGGAATGCCATAATTTTCCGGCACTGGTGTTTCCGGCAACAATGGTTAGACTAATGTGTCAAATGGCTAAGCTGATTCGTCAGTTGGGCGTGTTCAGTCTAAAATTTGCGAGATATGAAACTATTATCCAGTCCATTTTTACTGGTGAATTTTGGTTCAGTTGAATATTTCTTCCTAGAAGGGCGAGAGACATTGGTGGTTTTCCGAATCAATAAGTCAACACACAGTAATTTCCGCCTTAACAACTTCTAGTAGTTTCATTAAGTCCTCTCAATGGACCTCTTTTCTCCTGACTGGTTTACTCACTTGGACGACGAAACTTCAGTGGTATCCGGACGGTTCAGCTAGGTTCCACGACAGTGTGTACGCTCCCGCTATCACATGACCTCGCGATTGATGCAAACTAGTGTAAGATGCTGAATCCCTACAACTACTGACATAACTGCGATTTAGCTCACCGATGACCAGCAGTTTTTCCACACTTGGTTGAACGTGTACAAGAGCGTTCAAATAGGAAGAATAAACACAAAGATGTGCTCGTACATAACAGTGGAAACAACGATAACTATTAAGTTTGTTCAGACGAATGATCCATTCAGGTACCATATGCCTAACAGAAGCTAAGTGGTCTTGTGCCACTTTAGTAAAGTTCAGTAAAGAGAGGTCCATTGGTGATGCGCGTTAGTGTATCGACTCTGCTTGTGATTTGACCGCTGTGACAATAAAGTGCGATTGATGATTCAGGGTAGTTGTATTGTGATTTTTTAAACTATAGCTATCCCCCTTATGATGTTTTTCTTTTCGAAGTACAAGATCATCTGGGCAAGCAAAAAGTGTATCCACACTAATGTTGGAAGGCTGGTTTATTGGAGAACGGGCAGTGCGACGAAGAAAGACTCTCTGTTCCCAAATTCTCCTCCTCGATTAGAGAGTTCTCTCTTTTAATGTTTGGTCTGGCTGAAGAGTACTTGATCTTTCATAATAAAGCAGGTTCTTATATTCGTGAGATGTGACTTCGGATTACTACTAGATGGCAGCCTAAACAAGCCAGCGCTTTTGGACAGTCTTCAACTAAAAGAAGTCAAATCTAAATTCTCCATACGAGTTTGAACGAAAGAGCAGATGTCCTTCGGTGTGCAGAAATTTGGATTATTCTAGTTTCATTTGTCTCGCTTCATTATACTGAAAGTTCAAATGTCGTTTGCTATTTATTCGTACAGTTCCTTTTAAAATGCTGCTATGTCGTCCTCAACCATTTTACCCATACTACATGACTAACTAGACTTTACTGTGCACTTTATAACATAAAAGTGCATAACGTACACGTGGATAAGGTACACTGTGTGGGAAGAACCTAACTACATTGAACTGCGTCACGTGCAACTGTCCTTTCAGATCGATAAGATGCATCATATAAAGAAAGCAGTGTCACCACATCCACTACACACTACGCATAAGGTTGCTAGGAATCTTTCGGCAGCACAAAACAGGCCTTGTTGTTCTTGAGACTCTCCCGGCGGACGTAGTCTCGGGAATTTTTTCCACCGCAAGTTCAACTTGAACATCATATTGCTTGCAAGTGTTAGTTTGCTGTCAAGAAAGTACTCTGCGATCTCACAAATATCGTGCCAACTGAAACATTTAGCTGCACATTTAGCTAAAGAACTGGCCTGGTTTACAAATGCGTGTACTTCGCGTATTGCGTCAAATTCGAGTTGAAGTAAAACATGAGGGCAGACGGAAACTCGGGGACTGGGCCAATCTGCTGACACTGAAAAACAGCGAAACTAGCCTTGGGCTGTGTAAGCATTTCAGCAGACTTATGAGTAGTGTTCCTTCAAGAAAGTATACGGCAATATCCAGAATGTCGTGTTAAGCGTAACATGAAACTACTCTTGTGCGACGAAATCACTTAGAGAGTACTGTAAAACAGGGATTTGGCTAAGGCTCTCTTTAAAATGAATGTAACTTGGAAGAGAATCTACTTACCCAGTGTTAACCCAAAAGGGTTGTTTCCGGCTACACTGTTACGAAATTCTAGCGCTCTCTGAATTTCGAGAAAAAACAAAGATAAAAAACACTAGCACGGTAGGAGATTTACTTGCATCCCGCAGTGTGGGTGGTAAAAGCATCTCGCCACCGGTCTATTGCACTGCCCTTCTAATCAGTTATTTTTGTCATTTGCTATAGTGAAACGATGGATGACATTTCAAACAGCATTTCATCTCATAAGTGAATTGAACCCATGCTGGAAATTGTTATACCAATGTTTTCTAATCCATAGTTGTTTAAAATAGGTTCAAATAACCTGTACTCCTTGCGCATATTGATTATAACGGATAGGTTTTGAAGGCAACACACAATGGATCAAAATAATCGTTTTAGCAGGCTTGTTGACCACTGGACAATGACTTTGCCAGGAATCCTACAAAAGAGTCCAAAAAAGTGACAAAGAAAACTTTGACGGGGTGACCGCGTCAGACACGTACAAACGTCAGAATAGGAGAGCGTCATCAGATTTGTATGGTCGTATCTGTTTGTGTGCACGTGTTCCGTGTGCGGGTTTTTTCCATAAAGTCTGAAACCGGCTACATTGTGAAAGTCCGCTATTGTTCTTTGCCGATGGTTGTTGATAGCCGCGTTTAGTACCCAGCTTTTTTTGCGACGAAAACGCCCACGCATCCAGTTCACTTCATCCACTATGTGCAGTTCATGGGTAGTCTTTTTGCGCAGCATAGTACTGTATACTCCCATGATTACTTCTGAAGGCTTCGGATTTGCCGGTTCGGCAGGACACTTATTTGAGAAACCAGTGGCTCGACAGAAACCCAAAATAAAGCCTAGACCAATAGCTGTCAGAAAACCGTCTTAGATTGCAGGCGAAGCAAGCCAGGAGGCAGTAATCAGGAAGCCAGCAGACTAACACGAGTAAATCAAAACAACATTTAACTGGCGAATAACTCACAGCAAGCGAAGGGCGTTCAACAACAAAGATACGCAGCCGAAGGCCAAATTGAACAGATATTTATCAAGAGGAACGAATTACTTTCAGCACTCGGGGGTAGAGAGGGAAACGGCCGTCGATATTTCCGGTCAGGGCATCAGTCCATCAAGGAAATGTGCGCAGCGAACGTGTGTCCTGAATCCGGCTCCCATATAAAAGTTCACATGTAAGAGGTAGGAAGTGTACATAATCAATGACAATTCAACTAGCCAGTGACAATTTACTTACAGACTGTGGTGTGAGAATTTGTGTGCCGCTGCTAGATACCTTCTCTAGGATTATATGGACAAACTGTGCTGGATAGCCAGTAGTTTGTACGAAAAACCTGAGTCGAGATAAGTCTTCCTTGACCGTCTTTAGACATGTGAACTTTTGAGAAGTTTGATTAGCTATGGACTATGTTGTCAATCCTTGATGCTCAGAGAGAGGGAGAGAGAGAATTCAAATTTTATTATATATTCCGTTTACATTTGCTGAGAAACATTAGCAGTGCGCATCTCATGTCCCCATGGAAATTCAAACTTCAGGCTACATGCATTAAATTTCAAATTTCGTTGTTTTCTGCAGCAGTTCAACGGTCGGAAATGTGACTGCGTGCGTTTGGGTAGGATGTTTAGTCTCATCCATTGTTAAGGGATGCCTTTCGTATCAGGGGATCCGGTGTTTGGATTGCTATATCGCTTGTGTTCTCTTAGACATAATTTTGCTTTTTTAGAAGACTGTCCGGGTTTCAAAATATGAGTGTTGTTTTTAGTTAACCTCAAACGTTTCGAATGCAGGATAAACCAGGCGGAGTCTATTACAGATACCCTATTTTTTTCTCGGCTACAATTCTGATCGGTGTGACCTAATGTGAAACCGAATTTAATCAAGCGCATTCAGTCATTATTCCAAAACTTGCTTCAATGAACGAGACATCCTGAATTCTAGTTTGTATAAGTGATTACACAACTCGTTTTTATCCAACTATAAGTAATCCACAGAAATGGAATGCGGGTGGCCTGAAACTTTCCAAGTCAGGTCAAGCAGCCTGAACATTGTGCTAACAAATGGTTTGTCGTAGACGGACCTCAACCTACATTGAGATGGAATTGAGTGAACAGAATACAACAACAATACTGAACCGATGAAATGTAGGTGACTTCCCTACGAACACTTTGGGCATGATCCATGGAAGAATGATGCCCGGAGTACAGTCCAAAAGTGAGAGATTGTGTTAAGTATCAAAGTTTGCCACTTGGAGCACGATAAAACATGTACTGGGGCTAGAAATCTGTGCAACCAGAGTGAAACAACCTTGCAAACTTCTCTAAACACGAAATCCAGCACATGGAACAAAATTCATCTCCAAGGAGTAAGTCACATTCAGTACAGGGTAGAAGGGTTCTGCAACATTTAGTCCTCTTCCATGATCAAACGACTACGGGTTTCGGTGGTGAACAAGTTATGGGCTGGGAAATCCGCAATACTCCTGCATACACCAGAACCGCAGTTGTTAGGTGCAACGGCCTGGATATCGAAGATTACCAAAAAAGGAACAACCAAGCACTGATGTTAAATGAAAAGTAAATTGTGGTGGCATGCCCAGTACGCTCAACACAGGTCTTAGCACCTTGAAGCGGAACTAACTACATCATGGTCAAAAATGATAAGGCCGTAATAGCTAAGGGGTTGAATTGTTTTAGGACGACAGTCACACTTACTGAGTTCAGCATGACTCGAGTGAAGTTGTTTGGGAGGTTAGGCGGGAAAGGATTTGTTCTGAGGACCTCGCAGTTCACGTTGCTGGTAAACTCACGGTTGTTGTGCCATGCGAACAGAAAGGTGCTGGATGGAAAACATGCTCAACTGCTGTGCAGTCGTGACAGAGGTTATCTTTTGTCGTACTTCTCAACCAGATATCTGTTTCTGCTGGTATATGTCGGATTTGGCTTTGGTTTGAAACCTCCACATTCCGCGGACGCCGAATGAAAGGGTATTTAACATAACGCTTAAAACCAAAGCGGCTGTATTCGGATTTTGCTCCGAAAGCAATGTGCATAAGCTATTTATTATAGGCAGTTTTTTTAGAAACAGCCTGTCTACCGTTTAGTTCAGGGGGCTTTTGGTAACCCACTAAATTTCATTTGGGATTTTGCTTAAATTGGAGGGGGGAATCAATTTACTTTTTTGAACTGGAACCTGACATGGTCGATAGACCTCAAGTGCGCTTAAGTGGGAAAACAAAATACAATACTTTCTGCAATGTTGTGGAATATAGGTAGCTCGGGTGCGCTGATTGATTGTTGGTCTGTTCGCCGAGCTTGGCAGTTGGATTGCAAACGTTTCATCACATGAATTTAATGTATTGGAGAATTTTTAGTGTAGTGATTCTCGCGTAAATCGTCCCAACAGTTGTTAGGTTTCTTGAAAAATAACACGTGGTAATGTGTCGGAATATTGATAGCTCGGGTGAGTTCATTGGTTGCTGATCAGGTGGCTGTTGGTCTGCTAGTGGAGCTTGGTAATTTACTTGCAAACGTTTCGTCACCACAGGAGGAGACATCACCAGTGCGCAACTGGGCGGATACCTCCTGTGCGCCTACGTGCCTTTATATAGTACTTGAAGGCTATCTGTTATCTCTTGACGTGATTGGCTATTTGGGTGGCAGCGTTTTCCGTAAATTTGTTGGTTCGTTCGTGATCTTTGTTGCGTTGTGTTGTGAATTCCTTCGATTCAACTGGTCATCCCAATGCTTTATATTTTTAATAGTTCCCTCCTTCGTTTTGACTAGCTCTTTTCTCGGTTTGCATTGCGTGCATTGCACCGCCTGTGTATTACCTTCTAACACAGGTCTTCAAGCTTTATCCATCTAGCACACAAATTTCTCACGTTTAGATAGGCCCCAATTTGAATACCAACCAAGTAAGCCCCCGGCATGAGCTAGAGTCATCAGGTTGGCCGCTGGTTTGTTTTCTGGGCTGAGAATCTGGTTGCAAAGTTTTCATCGTCAGTCGGGAATCATCAGTGCGTTGCGAGTGGAATGTTGTTGAGGTTCTTGGGGCACTCACTTGGATTAATATGAGGTCTACTCATCCAGGTCGACCTTAGTCAGTCAGTGATTGTTTGGACCAAAGTTCTTAATGACCCGTTGGTTGACCTGTCTTCTTATTGGTTGATGTTCATCTTCTCTGAGACTTGACCTCTCCGTTGTTCTCGACCCTGACATTGGTTAAGCCTCCACAGAGGGTGCTTGGTTCATTGATCCAACAGCCCAGGTTGATACACTGTTATTATTGATTTGATGGTCCATCGCTTGTGGAGGTGCGCAGAAAGGGTCGATTTCGATATGCCGAAAACTTCAGCATACAAGTTGGCAAAAGATTCATGGAGGAGACTTGAGCACTTGACTACCTCTTCAAAACACTTAGTAAACAGTGATTTTTAAACAAACTCCGTTACGTCAAGATAAAAAACTGATGAAATTATGCCTTCGTTCGATGTCACCGCTTTATTCACATCAATCGACCACGATATTGCCAGGCAGAAGAATCCGAACACGACAGGAGTAATGAAACCAGAAGGTATTTGCAAATCCTTGGTTTTGTGTGTGGACACAATTCAAATTCGAGGGATCAATAATTGAAATGAGCTCCAGTGAGATCGTCAATTTTTGGATCCATTGCCGAAGCCATGATGCAGAAAGTGGGACCTATTCTTCGTTCATCGAGCGGGAGCTCCGGGCACACTATGTGGACGGCAAGTTTGCTGTTATGCAACGTGATGTCGTCAAACATAAAGAGGAACTGCTCAACACGATATATGTAGGAATCAAAATTACAGTCGAAAATGAAGGAGCAACCAAATACCATTTCTGGATTTACTGGTAGGAAGAAACATGGAGGCATATCAGAAGAAAACCCCCTACCGTCCGAATACTATGCTGCTACAGTAACCACTCAATTAACTCTAAGAAAGTTGTATTTAAATCTTGTTCAAAAAGCAAAGAAACACCGCAGTGGAACTCAGATAGAGAAACTACCATCGAGTATATCAGAGTATTAGCTATTTAAGTGAATTTATCAGAAGACGCTCTGAGAAAGGCTCCTCGGGAACGGCAGAAACATCAAGATCGACCAATTAAACAGATGGTCCTTTTGTAAATGAAGAACATATCGGAACTAGCTCTAAACTTATTACAACTGAAAGAAATCTTATTAGCCCAACAATGTTCCGTACATTAAGGAAACTGATCTTATGACCAAAGGACAGACGCGAAGAAGGCACTAGAAGCAACGTCGTGCAAAGAAGCAAGTGCGCGAGCCGCAGCCAATAATATATTGAAGAGGATGGTAGAACGCCATCGACACGGGTACAAAACTCAACGCGGCTATCAGAGGAGGTCAGCTACATCTCATTTTCATACATGGAGCTGAGCAAGGGCACAAATTTCGCCTGAAAAGCAGGAAGATAGTGGCAAGCGGAAGTACAAGATGTTCCGGGGGGAGACCTTGGAAGCATGGTGATCCGCAAAAATTCAATCAACTGACTTAGCGAAATCAACCTTGTTTACCTGTCACTACGAATGAAGCATCGCCAAATCGATGCCAACTCTGAGTCAGCCCTGGCCATCAGACCAACAAACCGGGAAACGGAAGCCAGTATGGCGGCAAACGGACGAAGTTCAAGGCCGGTGGGCAATGGAGAGGTTGAGACTGAAGTCTGTCCGGACATCTACCAATAAGAAGACGGATCAACCAATAGACCAATATGAATGCTCACCCAAACGTTCAATGGTTGACCAAGCTCGACCCGGATGAGCAGATCCAACATCAATCTATGAACGTGCAACAAGCGCGCAATTCCATCCTCAACGCACCTCCACTCACGATGCACCGATGATGTCGCCTCGACTGGTGATGAGACATTAGCAACCGTATTGCCCAGCTCAGCGAACAAACCCACGTCCATCGTTAAAACCTGAGCCACCAATATTTTCCCCAGTTATAAATCAACAGAATTTTTCGTCACTGTGAGGATGACAATCAGAAAACTGTGAATACCAATGAAGAAATGTATTTGAATTTGTTTAAAAAACTGTGTGATCTTGAAGGTGGAATTACAATGTTGTTGAAGACATGAGGAAACTAGTTACCTGACTGTCTCATGTCCAGTCGTTTTCTCTGGTTTGGTCAGAATGAGCTTGTAAACTTATACTTAGACTTTTTCGCATGTAGCAATATGTGGATCGTTTTTCAATATCTTGCGCTCTTATTAGCACAGTGATCACGGAGATGCTTTGCGACGCGAGTGCTGTCGGAGCACCCACTTGGTAACATAAGTTACCGACGACAACCCGTGATTGCGATTGGTTGAAAAGGGTTACCTCTGTGCTTTTGTCTCTGAAACCGCATACAACCTGCAGGCATTTTGAAGACTTTCATGTGGGCCTCGAATTCGGGCCGGCGTCTAACCACTTTGGAACTTCTAAGTTTCTGTTAATTCTAAGAAAAATCCAAAAGGAAACATAGTGTATTATCGGGTATTGAAGGGAGGTAACAAAGTAACCTAACTAGGATTCTTCTCTGCATCTTGAAACGAGGATGAAAAATATCCCAGAGGTCGGTTTTCGTTTGCCTAAAGTACTGTTCGACTTAATCGTAGTTTTACATCAGAAATATTTGTAACACACATCGAGCGCCTCGATTGGCACGTGCTATTCTTACTGCTGTTAGGCAGCTGAATCACGTGTCAACACGGCCTTCCCACAAACAATGTATGGACGTCCTAGAGATGATAATCCAAGCAATGCTACCTGAATAGCACATAAGATACGATAAAAGTCAGTGTACAGGTCTTGATGGAGAAACCACATCAATGGTGAACTGATCGGATGTGAGGACACTCGGGAAGTTGTGTTCGACTGATCACTATCAAATTCCAAAACATGCTGACACAACTTTGCATGCAAATGGAAAGAGGTGTGCCTGTATGAGTAGGCGGAACTGGAGTGCAGTTTCGAATAGTAATCAAGCAACCTTGTCCTTATCACCTGTATGCTAATCACAATGTCGATCACAATAGAAGAGCTCTCTTCTCTCATGGATGCGGCACTGGTATTGTTCAGTGAAGGTGAAAGTAAATGCTGGTCTAATGTGATAACTTTTGTTCGCCCTCAAATGACTAGTATCTTGCGAAGTTTGCCGCAATTTTGTTAAAAAAAGCTATCTTTTCTGCAGCTGAACAGTTTTTTTGCTCAAACCGGAATAGTGTTTTACACAAATAAGCATAATGGTTTTCGCTATAAGTTCACGCAATCATGTATTGCCTGGTTCCCATTGCATCCAAGAACAAATCACAAAACATTTGAGAATAATTTACGTTTCGGAAGCCTGTTTGCACTTCCAAAGTGCAGAAATCTAGTTAAAGTTTAAGTGGCGAGACAAAAATGTAGTTATTGCGTCCAAATGTCCAAGGTAGACAGGAATTTACTCACCCGGCTAACCACTGCACTTATGCACCACAACCGGCAAGGAACTGTTATTACTTGGCAAGATAAGAAGACATGTGAGCACCGCATCTCTCACCGCCCCATTTTCATAAAGCGTGTATGGTGTTTGTCGTTCATAGTAGTAGTTTCGTTGCGCTGATCACAGGAGCTTCCAGGGTGTCTTGCTACCACTAAGAGGACTATGTGTTTTTTAGCACTTTTTTCAGAAGACCAGTGTGCGGGTTTGCTTGCTCAAATCAGCCCGACTGCTCACCCGCTGTCTCTCAGGGGAAATTTCTGATTAGAGATGACACAGGTCTGTAAACTGGGCCAAGGGTAGAAATGTGAAAGGCCGGCAACAGGTCTTAGCTTTGAAGCTGAGGCTGCCCTAAAGACAGCGTCATCCGATACCCACTCCGTTATTGTTTGAAAAAAACCAATGACGCTCATCACAAAATTGCAAATACCGTTTGATTAACTAGTTTGTTTGTCAGCTATTTAATAGGGGAGATTTGTGGGCCAAAGTAATATCAGGTAGTCCTTCGTTAATGTATGGTCAAACGCAGTGATGACTCAAACCACGATAGGTTATTCCACGGTAAACCGTGATCTTAACAAGGCAACCTAAGATTCAGATACTGCATTAGTTTGCAGTAGACAGTGAGTGATGTTTTATTCACCAGTTAGTCCTTATTGTTTACAGGCTTCTGTGACATACATGTGCGTCGTGATAGCACGATTAATTAGGTGTATGAAGTGTTGATCTAATGGGAAGCACATCAACAAGATGGAAGGTAAAACAAGAGGTGTATCCTCATAAATTTAAATGTGCAATTTTAAAACATTTTTCACAATTCACACCTAACGCATTCAACGCGAAAGTTTTTTAGGTTTCGTGAGTTGTGTCTAGTTTAAGAGTGCCAATTAAACAAAAGACCCCAGGTGGCTAAATGTAACTTCCGTCAAGAGTAAAACAAAAAATTCGAAAATGGCACCTCATACCTTTTATTGGCAACTGAAAACTAGTACAATGTATTGAAAACTAACTGGCGGGTATTAAGACAGAGTTGGAGACGGTAAACCTACATACTGAATTCGGATATCATGTCTGGCTACAACAGCACAAAACAAATTGTACGAATGTTTCCGCTGTAGTACCTACTCTGTTTTTGTTTTTCATTTCCTTGGAAAATGTGGCATTCTCTCGAGAAAGCTCAGATGAGTTTTCTTTGAAATATTCCAGCCAAAAAGTTTCGAAACACCGATTCATCATGGCTGGGGAGTCCGAAAAGTTTCGGGTAAGTTACTTTCACCTATTCATCAAACGAGTGATATTCCCTCATTCCAGCAGGCGAGGAGGATTCAGAAGATGAACTGGGATCACAGGGATTTTCAGGATCGCGTTCAAATAAGCTCTTGAGCATGTTCATACAAACTTTGTTGGCGTATTGGAATTCCGGACCAAGGGGAGCAAAGTTTAAAAACGCATGAGGTAGATCATCGACGACTCGCATGTCTACGGAGACACCGAGACGGGAAGCACGCTTGGCTAGCTCTAGACAGTCGTCCAGAAATGGGTCGAAGTTGGAGCACTGAAAATCGAACAAAAGAAAGTAGATCAGACGGGTTGAAGTTGTTGGTCACTGTGGCTACACACTCCCTGTTCCAATATAGCAGCACTTCAAGGAGTAGTTGTGAAGATGCCACTGTACAAGGCACCTCAATTTACCGTCTATTGGTTTATCTTTCACTAATCTACTAGAACCGAAAGTGTAAGTGCATTAAAACAACTACTATGTCAAGTGTTGATAGCTCGGATGACACTTCTAGAACAAAGAAGGACGAGTGGCGTTATATCCTATCTAGATTTGAATTAATCACACTGCTGCTACTCGTGGCTTAGTTAAGTGTTCAAACCACTAGCCGGGGGGTTACGAGGTCGAGTCACTCAGGAGGTTCACCAGATCCGCACGAAATCCCAGTAGGAATACTCTACAGGTTTTCGAGCTGATGTGACTTTAGACGCTTCCAGCTGCGCACATCAGAATGGGTAGCTTAAAGATGTCACCTCCCAGATTTTACTACTTACCAGAGTACATTAAGCTCCATGTTCGGCGACGTACACCATTCAACATAAAATATACAAATTATGGTGAGAATATTCACAGACACAGAAACGACGACACGAGCTATAGAATAAACAAAGTGCAGCGTGCCCGTCAGTCAGTCAGTTCACCAACCGTGGTTCCAGCCGCTACAGCTTCGCTCACTGAGGTGAAGGAGAGAGGAATGACAGTCATGCGCTAGAGGTAATGGCCTAGTCTGTGTATTAACGTCGGGTGGTTCTGTTTGTCCGGTATGGCAGAGGGTGACAGCTACGGAGTGAATGCAATAGCTCTGATGTAAAACCATCACTGGGTGCATGATACAGCCATATCTGTTAGAGTCAATAACTACTGTTTCGTCTCGTCCCGCGGTCTCCATCCTGGGAGGCGTCAGTTACGAACACAAGCAGTTTATTGGTGAGGACCTTCATGTTTCGTTGTCAAGTCATGGACTGACCGCCCCTGGGTCGCCTGCATCCGATACAAGCCTGAGCGAAGAGGGATCTACGAGGAAAAAGGTATTCTGACATAAGAAGTACATGGCCTAACCGGCGAAATCTGTGGAGTGTGACAATTTGATCTATCGAGAGAATAACTCTAATGGCTGTGCTCCTAGGTGAAGGCCAAACCCCAAAACATTTTTAGTTCATTATCTCATAAAACATCTACGCGCCTCCGCAAATGAAAAAAATTACGCGGAAAAAGACTTCTCAAGATGAATGGCTCATCCGGAATTTATTTTAATCTCCAGGTTCATCATCAGTCAATATATGCATATATTTGAAAGATGTCCATTTCCCCACTTTGCTTTGACATTTTAGACCGCAAGTTTCTACGAGGTTTTGGTGGAATGCAACTCGACATTTATAGAGAGAGAACGACTGCTTTCAGAATCGCATCTTCGAGATTTTGAAGAAGAGCGGACAAGGGCACACCTACTGGTAAGTAGACGGTAACTAATGGTGAAAAAAATATTCTTCATGTAAATTGGGGATCACATGAAAATCATAAGATATTCAGTCATCGGGCCAGCAAAAGAATTTTGTTTGTATCAGATGTCTTGCAATGAATGAATCGAAACGTTTTTAAGATGGTGTCCCTTTTGTTTTACTCGTATAAAGGTCAAAGTATGTCTTCCTTCTACTGCACGAAACCTCTGCCCGTAAAGTTGCGCCCATAGAGCTGGCGTTAGTGTCCACGAGCAAACAATTGCCAAAAAACTGAAATCAACCCTCAATACTCTCGTTCAGTTGTAGCACCCTTTCGGTGCCCAACTGCCATGCCACCCGAAGGTTGCACGAGGGCTGGGATACTCCCAAGTTGCCCAAGCATAGACAGGGGAAGTCGAGAGGTAGAGGTAGGGGTTCAAACGACGGATCTTCACCTTTCAGTCAGTAAATTTGCGTTCTAACCACTTGGTTCATCTCGGCCCCGCTTCAATACTCCGATTGATTAAAAACCGTAATTACCTTTTGTTTATGTACACATTGACGAAATATATCGAATATTCGTTGAAACATTTCATATCCATTCAATGACAATACTCCAACACTTGGTTTATTTCCCGAAGTAATGCGTCACGTATCGAGTAGAATATGCGAATTTACAGGACCGTGCTCTCTTCTATCAAGAGTTTCGTGATCCTTTGTCAGTCTTTTTTATGCTTGTCGCTTTCAAGCTACTCTTGTTTTTTTTGAAGGAATCTTTAAGAATCTCTCTAGTATGGATAAACTAAATGGATTAAAATTTGATTGAATTTGAACCGGGTAATGTTCCTACTTGATTAGGAGTCAAGACGCTCCAAAAATAATATTTCGTCTTTACTTTTATGTACGGCAGCCTTTATTTCCAAAACAGACGATGAAACAAATTGTTGAGGTGCCGAGTGACATTTTTGGAAATGGTCCTGCAAGAGGTCTATCAAAATTGTCCGAGAACCATCTTGCTGTCTGAAATGGTTTGAATTGATGGCTCAAAATGATTTTAGGGAAGATTTGTTTCTTTTGTGATAAGTCCCACTTTTCGAACTTATTGTTAGGGTATTTATCAGAACAGAAACTAATCCGTTCTCTATAGCAGTTTCTACTTTAGGCAGAGAAAATAAACTCACGCTCTAATTGAAGTGGACATTGGTTTGTTTTCAATGAAGCTGACATACTGGCCTGTAAAAGTCAACTTTTGTCCATGTTTATCACTTGCAATAATATGTGGTGCTGTGTGGTTCTTGGGCTAATAGCATGAGTTTTGATCTTACGTACCAGAAGATCACTTGTCTTATAATTTGCCCGGTAGGTCCTGGCAAGGACACATTTAATTAAGTGAAGAATGAGTAATATTTTCAACAATATTATGTTGTTCACTGGGGATGGCCGCATTGACGTTAATTTTCTGCATTCGCACAAAAGCAATGGGTAAACATGCGCATGCACCTTTCCTCGATACTTCCCTGCCTGAAGAGGCTTTTTGTATTTTTGACTCTTTCCGCCTAGAAGAAAGTGGAAATCGCGCAATTGAAGTTTTTGGATGTAATTTAGTGTAATGATCTCACGAAAAACAATTTCTTGGTCACCAGCTGATTGAGGATGCACAAAATCTTCAGAGTATGACTTCAGTAAATCTCAAACGTATTCTAAAGATAACTGAAAGTTTCCAGATCATACCTCTAAAGAATTTCATGTCCTTCTAAGGCGGAAAATCAATTTGTACTTGGTACTTACAGATAGATGATTGGATGTCTGATTGTGCAACTTTGATCGACAACCCCGTAGTTCTGTGTGCCTCATCGCAACCAGGATTGTACAAAATTAAGTTGACATTTAGTCTGAAAGGATGGACCAATTAAGGTATAAACTCTGGTTGTTGGTAACAAACACGCACACATTAGAAGGAAAAACTTTAGGCTAACTGGGAACAAAATGACTGATTCGTGTAAAGAGGGTACCGGTTGTATTTTCAAAGCCCAAAAGTTTTCGGATTTTCCTACAGCTTTGAATGAAAAGTTTTAGTTCTGCGCATGCTGTGCACTTTTGATTATCTTATATCCAGCCATATCTCAGGAGCAGTTTACCGCAGACTCGCGTCGTTCCCACAGACTTTGTTAGTTTTGAGCGATGTTCCCGCACACCCTGTGCACTTTCAGTAACATAATGAACTTGTGTTTTTCACGTTTTACCGTGTACTATTGGGGTTCATGGCGTTAGCAGTTGCTCCGAGTGCCCGTCATGTACTTTCGCCGGTAGCTTGTTCTTTGTGGTAAGTAAACACGGAGAACTATGATGAGTACACAGTAGCTGAGACGTACACAGAACAAATTGATGTTTTTTTCAGAACACAATACTACCGCTGTTTATCACCCATGTAGTTTTGCTTCATGATAATCCGCACACATGGAGGTATTACAAAGTTGTTAGAGCGACAATTTGGTCAAAGTTAAATGTGCACTAAATAATTTTGAAAATTTGAGTCATTATTTCAATGTAACCTAGATTCAAATGTCTGAGTATCGGGAATAACCTCCACGTCATATTTGTAACTAAGCCTGAATTCCTTGGCCGTGCGATTAGTTTAGACCGGTTCAACACTTCCAGCTTTCCAACAAACCGCCAATACAGTCAGTGGCTTTTGGTCGAGCGTTACGTCGTATTAGTAGGTTCTTACTCTGGCCATTTTTCAGTTTTCTTCATGGTTTCGGACTCCGGGAAATAGCACGTCTGTGTAAAGCTCCGATGTTATGTGGGAACTCTTCAGTATTCAGGTGTGACCAGGTGAAGTTTACACCTGCACAAAGCGTGGTGTCCCAGCAATTTTCGAGAATATCTTCATCTCCGTGCGAAGCTCCAGGACAATATTCCCGAAGAGGTTTTCCGTGATTCTGATCTCGGCAAATTGGAGTTATCACACTGAGCAAGCGTATACAGAAGCCATGCAATATTCTGGCAACAATCGTTTTGGCCTAATGTAAACAAAATGTTGTTATTGTGATTATAAACTAACTAGAGGCCAATTTTTTTAAATTTCGCCCATGTTAAGGCTCTCCTGAATGTGTTTTTACTGTTGCCAATTGTTTCCAGTCACCTGAACCGGTCAACTCTGTGTCAGAAGAACGGTTGCGCGAGGTCGAAGTAAGACCGCATATATTTTGCATTGAGACACAGATTTAGCTGCGAAAACGAGCAAACCACATTTTTTCATTTGAGAGCAATTTGATTGTTTGTTGTTTTATCTCTGGTCTTAAATTTCTAAGCGAACCACGAGGTTATTGTTCACTGCAGCGGTTGAGAAGTCCGGTCAGGCAAATCAAGGGACTTTGAACTCATCAGCTTGTTCAAGCTAGGGGGCATAGACTCAAACATTGTTAGTTCGACTACGATTTCTGGAGAATTCCTCATCTAACATGACTTCCATCACAGGAAACAACAAAAATTCTTCTGCAGTGGTGCTCTCCCTGTTAAGATTATTGTAAGCCACATTTATTTATTGGCCTTAAACTAGTAAGCACAACAAGTATGCACCAATACTACTCATTAGTGGACTACGTCAGCCATGTTCATCATGTTCACGTGTCAAACAGAACCTATAGCTTTTCTGTTGCATAAAAGTATTAGTAAAGAAACCAATCAAAGGCGGTCAGCTGTGCCGTTGCGTGTAGCATTTGAAAGTATATCTTCCAGAAGAAATGATTAGAAAGGCAGAATAATAAATGGTCCAACAACCGCCTGTGTGGCGTCGTCTTTGAAATCCTGAGGAACTCAGCCGTATTTGGCCCGCACCACGTTAGGTGTGCTAACAGTACGTGTGAGTTTCTCACGTCAGAGATGTTTGTTGATAGACTGTGAACTCTCGGAGAAGGAACGATGAAAAATTTTGGGGTGTATGTTAGAACTTCTGGACGTCTGAAAACTTCCCTGTTTGAAATGAAAGTTGGATCTCTGACAAGGAAAGTACACAAAGAGATAAACTTCATGAAAACAAATGGTAGGGAAATAAGTCCTGAAAACCCATTTACGTTTACCGATAAAATGCCAAACGTGAAAAAATTTCAAAAAAGCCTTCTTTAAAGTGTCTTGACCACGTTGGATCGGTTAATGAGAGTAAATAGGTTCACTTAAAAAACAATGTGTTCTTCTATGTCATGAAGTCCGGCAATTCCCGAAAAGATTTTGGGAAAGATTTTGCGAAGTAACCCAAGAGGGATAATAAAAGATTTTGATAAAAAATTAAAGTCGGTGTTAGTTTTAGATGATTTAAAATGAGTGCAGCTCTCCGGGGGCTGTATCAAGGTATGAAGACTGCTTTGGTATACTGTTTGGTATATATTTGAGTCGTTAAATGAAAAGTCCTGAGATGCCGTCAGTCGATCTACGGAGTCAAGATGGTTACTGAGTCGTTGTTTGAGGATAGAATAGAAAAATCACATCGCTCTACCGAGACAACGTTCCCCAGTTTTAATTCATCGTGCTCTCGTGGAGCAGTGGAAACCTGCCAGCCTAGCCTGTTAGATTCTGGAGTTCAAACGCCAATAGGGCCAAAAATATGCACTGCTGGTGCACTATAATGAGGGAGGAAGTCAAGTCCACCGCTCTTGCCCTTTGGTGTGGACCTATCGGAATAAGTGCGCCGGAACGGAGGGAGGAATTTTCAAACGAGAGTGCCTTGAACTTGAGTACATTAGTGTACTATAAATCAACAAATGAGACTCCTTTTGCGTGCATTGCACCATTAGTTTTGTTGATTCATCGCAGAACATAATTCCCCCGCAAAACCTTGTATCCTGAAACCCAATTTTGGACACCCGAGACTGCGTCCAATCGATGCTGGTGAGTTTTCAAATTCACAGCGGAATGCATCAGAGCTGCGCTCCTCGGTATCCGACTAGATTTTCATCGGCCGACCGTTTTCTGCTCCTAGCACGGGCCATTTTGTGGACCCACAGAGAAAAACAGAGCCTGCTGTTGTTGACGCACATAATTAGACAATCGCGAAACTCGAAACAAAATAAACACGACAAACACGTCCGTGGGAGCTAATTTGCATTCAGAGTAATCCGAAACAAACAGTCAACCTTGTGTTTTCGGACGTGGGAGTAGATATTCGGTCGATAGTTGAAAGTAATTTTTGACATGTGTTTTCAGCTAGCCTCCACACACTTCAAAAAATGCCGGAATCTTTGCGGTAAATCTTTCTAGTTGCCTGTAAAAAGTTATTTGAAATTTCGCTTCCGTAGCTGACAAACCACACCCTCCTCCATAGAAGTTCGGCTGGCTCATCTGTTATATTCGAAACTAATGCAAGCAGCTTCAAGCCAGTCTCATAACTGAGGGCTCAAAGAGTCAATCGGAAACCCCTTATTTTCAGAGAACAAAAATGTCAAATTTAGATTAGATGCCACTAGTTGCCCTCCTTCGAAATCAAGCAGGTGATAAAAACAGTTGCCATGAAAGCCCTATTTAGGATATTATCATCACAAGTAAATAGCCTTGAGAGACGAATAAGAAGAATAGTAAAACAACGGTCAAACATCTAGGATGGTGCTGAGGCCAAGACTCTATTTGGAACGAGAGCTTGCTGTAATGAGTGTGAAAATACTTATTGAAACAGTATGGCCGATTCATTCGGAGTGGGCTGCGTGCACGCAAAGAACCAAAAGACAGCGGTTTCAGACGGGATTTTATTTTCTAAGGTGATGTTACTCGCCTCAGGCACCTCCTTCTGCTACGCTAGCCGACCAAGTTCTTTAACCGTTTAGATTTCTTGAACTTGTCCAGACCTGTCCATAACGACCAGCGTACTCGACAAAACATGAGTGAATACGTTGAGGTTTTGTAAGACATCAGAGTTGTCCATAACGACCAGCGTACTCGTGAGCGTACGTGAGTGAATACGTTGAGGTTTTGTAAGACAGCTGCAGTGTTTCGTATATTTGTTGCACAGCCGATACGTCCCACAATACGACTCAATGTAGCATCCTTCTGGACAGGGTTTAACAGCTTTGATTCATGGTCGAAATCTAGTTTGCAGAGAGTACATGTGCTATGCTTGGTTTCTTTAGAGGGTGAATGTCTGTAAAAGGCGTGCCCTTAGGTAACCGAACTATTTATCCTTGTTTCGGGGTTGTTCGTCCGCTATTTGGACTACTATTCAGAGTAATGTTAGCGATATGTGTGGCATTTTGTGTACAAATATCGTTAAGATAAGCATGGTTGCCGGTGTTTGCAATGTTTTAATTGCGTTGTGGTCATATTGTTACAGGGAGCTTGGCCATGAGACCCTTAGATGCGATTCGATATTTTAACTCTGCTACGAACTTTCCGGTTCATCTTAAACGTGAACAAGAGGAATAAGGCTGGCACATCTGATATAAGTGGAACTGAGGGTTTGACGTTTGGGAAACGGGTTCATCTTACTGCAAATCTAAAGCCATCATTTTATAGGGAGACTAATTTACAAACATCTCCAGCCAACAAATTCTTTTACTGTCGTACGTCTAAACCCTGACCAATCAGGACATTGTAAAATAGTGATGTTATATGCGCCAAAACTAAAATTCATCCCAGCGCATTGTGCTGATTGAATCAGTTATGTGACCAGGTGAGGAGTCAGACAGTGACAGGAAATGTTTCACAATCCTGAAGAGGAATTGAGTACCCAAACCGGGACTTATTTAAGCAGGCAGGGCTCTCTGTCTTTGTCCTCTGCTACTGCTGCTCAACTTCCAAGTTATATTACATTTAAAATCTTAAAATCTAGAAGACATCCAGCACGCTCAACTTCCAAGTTATATTCGAATTAAAATCTAAAAATCTAGAAGACATCCAGCATTAGTCTAAAATCCGGTTACCCCGGGCAGAAAAAAAGTTTTATGGTACAGCACACCAAATCATTTCTATAGAATGAAAAAAATCGTCTGCAGTGTTATTTCAAATGGTGCTTCTTGAACTGCGTAGCAAGATCAGATTCGTGTAATCGAAGACACACAGGTGCGTCATGCAACCAGATCTAAACGCTAACTGGTATTGCTTCAGCAGTTCGAATCATCTATCTCGAAAAGACATGGGTCACAAAAAGCTAGACTATCGGATTGCATTGCGTCGTTCAAGGCACAGTTTTGTTTCCTACGCCTCCGATGTTTCGCACGCATAAGGACACAAGCCTCGTTAAATTCACGCGCAAAATACATAAAAGTACAAACTTATATTACATACTAATAGTTAACGGAAGATTAATTTATAAAATGAACGGCAGTGTTTGCAAAACTGCCTGACCATTGTTTGTGGAAATCAAGACTATCTTTTGCGTTTATTTAAGTTCAAATTCCCATCTATGGATAGTATACAATTGCTCCTCATGTCGGGTTAACGTAATGGCTGTGCAACCACAATGCGAGTCAAGGACAGGTACAATAAAATTTGCATGACTAGTTGATTAAAATACAAGGATAAAAGGACAATCGACTCAGCCGATCGAGACCTAATTGTGTGTAAATGTTGCGGAATAGATATTGAAGGACACATTCTAAAGCTCGCTTATCACTCCTTTAGTGACTGAAAGCACCAAGATTTGATAGCCGTAAAGATGTCGAAATTACTCAACAAGGAGCTGTTTTGCCACCAGTTTTACTCCAAATAAGCTCATTGGAAGTTGCGGAACAGTGAGTGTACTTTCATAGAATAGGCCAGTGACATTGTCGTTGGCAGGCCATGTTCTACACTTCCAGAGATCTAGTTATTCAAGATGGCGTAAAACAAACTTATTAGACACACTACGTTGCTGCTGCCCCACTTTCATGCCACGGCTGTGCATCATGTATATACTATAAATTCCGTACAACATATATTCTATACGTATACTATATACATACCAGGTAAGACGGTTGTATATTTAAGATGACCAGCAATGACCATTAGACCCAAAGTGTCACTGTCTGGAGGCATCTTTCACACCGGTGGAGATGCTCCGCCAATAGTGTGGTAGATTTCTCTAAACATATCCTCACAGAAGTCACGAGGCAACAAAGCTAAAACCCTCAGGTACTCTGTTCCCCAGCTTGTCTCTTCCTCATATCCAAGCCCGGATTAGGCGAGACACAGGAAGAACATGATCTGGCCAGTTTAGATGGTTTAACCGTATCACATCACTAAATTATCGGGAACTCGAATTCACTTGGATACCACTCGCTGCAACGCGATATTTCTGACTCCCATGGTGCTTCGATGGCACCGCTGATTGAAAGCACTTAGACTTTGCATATCTTTAGCAATAAGCTGACATTCTACCTTCCTGAAAGATGGGTTTAGCCTACTGGTAGCCAAAGAGATGTCCTGGTACCCAATTAACAAGCAGTGGTAGCATGCAAAACTGAAAATGTGCTTTGGCAATTGATATGATACGATATGACTGGCTTCGTGTTGTATCCTCTGACCGTGGGAACGGCAATGCACACTCTGAATGTGGTAACCTTTATTACGCTATTTCCATCTAGTTGAAGAAAGTCTGATCGAGGAAACGCAAAACATCTGAATGTTCCATCTCGTTTTCTATCTTCCATTTGAGAAAACTCAATCACCAAATGAGTTTGGCGGTGTCAATATTAACTTCATATTAATCAGCTTGAAAGGAAACATTTTGCCATGCTGCTGCTTGAGAATAAACGGAACAAAAAGCTACCCATCCGGAGACCATAACTTTATGTTTTCTTATTTTTGTGAAAAATTTGTTTCTTTAAAGTGGAAGATAACAAGAAAGTGTTCTATCACATACAAATGTCCTCGTCGACAGAAAGGGGTTGTGGAGTTTTCGGTGGTTTCTTTACGACGAGTCCCTCTACGACTTCACATTCTTCTGGTGAACTTGGCTGGCTGTCTTTGCTGCGGCTGCCACGAATTTTTATTTAAAATGCGCCACCATATAATGTTCGGACTCATTGTACATGGACAGCGTCTAACATACGTGAAAGAAGTTGGCCGCATATAATGCGCTGACTGTTCGGTTGTTTGTACTTAATTAAACTTTAACAAATTAAGCTTTTTGGGAGTTTAAGGCAACCCACTTGATATTTCGCATAGAAAGTGTAGCTCTAAGTGACTCCATAATATTTTGGATGGTCTACTGCAATAGTTTCAAGAAAATGCTTAGATGTGTGATGTTTTTTAGGTTATTTCTTAAATATTAGTTAATTTTAGTTGAGAAAATAATAAATTTGTTGATAATGTAAGAAGATTTGGCAACTGGACAGAATGAAGTGGTACGCAGTTCAAAATACATGGTCACACGACTGGTTCCTCCAGTGACGACTTATCAGACAGAGGATTAACAAAACTTGTGAATGCTCTTCCTGTGATGAGGCTCAACGGAAAAAATATTTCCGTAATGCTTTTCAGCTTTTCGGCACAGAATCATCACACTCACAGGAAAAAATTGAATTGGAAGACATAAAGCCATAATGTCCTTACAGTAAGACGAATTAAATCGAATTGCACCTGTTTGGGACCAGTTAATTTCAAGATTTTGTTACAAAAAAGAAAAATCGGTGCAGATTTATTCCCCCCAAGAAATGTTCGGGTAATAAAAGAAAGTGAAACTTCGACCTCCGTATGTTGTAAGAAATTTTTCACCAATTAACCGATGAAATTTTGGGTGAAACTGGACCACTAACAATGTTTGCTCACAGGAATATTTTCCCTATATCAACCTTTCTACAGTTAAACTAAATAAACCGGAGATGAATTTTTATTGACAAAAGGAGCTTAACACGTCTTTTCCTAACAAAAGCGAGTAAGAAATCCGTTATCGCACCTTAAGTAGGCTTTAGCATCCTGCGAAATCTGTTGCAATAGCTGAGCGATTACGTATTGTGATTTTAACAGTGCCTAATGTGACATTCGTTTTCAGGATCGGATTCGGGGTAACATTGATGCCCTTGACTATCTCAGAGGAATATCGGGATTGGAAAGGCCGTTCACTGTAAGTCCTCTGGACACCTTGAGTTTTCTTTTTTTAAAAAAAAATAAAGAATGGCGTGTGGACTTGTAGATGATGAATAGAGGAAACAGTTCAAGAGAACGTGACGATAACTTTCCTTACGTCATACGATTGCATTGAGTTTATTTTCAGGACGCCACCTGGAAATTTAACGCCCTCAGTCATCATTTGGTCGGAAAAGCTCTAAGTTACAGCTCGCGAAGAGTTCTGTTCTAACATCCAGCAGTAGTAGCTCTCGAGTTTGGTAGCTTCCACTTTGGACCAGTTGGCTTTCCGCATTTTCCTGGCTCACCCAAGTTGACTATCCCAGACGGTACGACAAGTGAGCTAACTGAAAGCAGTAACGATATCACAGAATGTGCTTGTTACTTAAATCGGCACTGTTTATTTCTTTTGCCTGTATTATACTGCGGCCTCAGTCCTTTACTGTCCAGTCTCATCTACCAATGTTAAGCTAGCTAAGTAAGATATTAGGGACTCTCGAAAAGAGCTCGGAAATATACATTGGACGACATGTTCATCTTACAGAAGGAATAGTTCTGTCGGTTTCTGAGCAAAATCGAAAACACATTCTTTTGAATAAAAACAGTGCTTTCCTTTATAAACATATGGTTAAGCAACAGGGCACAAAACAGGACGCAAAATACCAAGGTGTACAATCAGTCTACAGTCTCAATGTTGGTTTTGAACTACGCTTATTTCCGCAGTTATATGACATGCTCATGTGTGCCAGCGGGCCGGTGAAATTTACCAGACTCTCGTTCTATTTTGTAGTCAAACGTGCAGCTGGAATACAGTGCTCTCGTAACTTATCTTTCAAAATCAAAAATCAATCAAACGTTTATCATTTTACGACCTCGGTTCTAACGATATTAACGTCTGCCTACCGTTCACACCGCTAAGATCAACGCATATCCGCAAATGTTCGTTCCAGGCTAGGACACACTGCATTCCACGAAACCATTTTCATATAAGGAGCACAATACCTCCACTGAGTCAGGCTAAGTTTATGCCATCTCATGGCTAGCGCCTACCACTGGGCTAAATGGTGGCTAGCATGTGATAGCGTGTTAGTAAATGAGTTGAACGTTGGTGTGGCGGTCAAATTAACAACAGAAATCTACCACATCAAAGCAACTAGAATAGTGAATTTAGTGTGAATGCCTTTAGATTGTGGTCTCATATCTAGACATAAAACAAAGCCATAGAATGAAATTTCACCTGGACTAAGGCACAACAAAAGGCAGTGCGAACAACTGAAGAAAAGTGTTTAGCCGAACACTTCAATCGGTGTACTGAAGATTGGTTATTTTGAACGGAATGAATCACGAGGTGAAACTTTCCTGGTTTTAAATCTATCAGTGTTTTATGACAAGCATAGATTACAAGTTAGCAGGAGGTTGTGAACCAACTAGAATTAATTGGTTAGCAAGATGTTTCTAGGGGATTTTTTCTCCGCCCGTCATAAACGACAGTGGCTTCGATGCATGCAACAGTATACATACAACAGTATATCTATTTGGAAGTGTACGACTTCATTTTAAAACAACGAGTGAAGTAAAAAGGCGAAAGTACGATTTCGGAAGACTTAATGAAAACAGAATTTACAGTCTTGGACAAAATATGCCTGGTCTTTTACGTTTTATATACTACAAATGGCCCACGAATGCTACTGAGTAAACCAGTAGACCACGCATCATTAAGGGCATGAACTGTACAAAATTATTTCGGGGTGTTTTTCAGAACCAAAAAAAAAGAAAAACCAATGTATTAGAGCGAAAATGCACCTGCAGCTTACTTTAAAACTCCACTTTGATACCTTAAATTTTACTTAAATAGCGTTCAAAAACACGATAGCTTGTTTTGGGTACAAAGCAGGTTGTTAAACCCATGAAGTTTGTACTTTGGTTCTAGTCATAGTGAAGTTTATCAGTTAACTGACTGGTGGAAAAGAAGCCTCCGTAATCGATCTGATGCAACTGACCCCTTTTTCGCCAACTATGCCGTCTTATGTTTTCAAGGATCTGGTGACGGAAATCTTTCGTGCAGCCCTTGTGCTCGGCCAGGAAGACAACGTTTCGCACCCGGAACGTATTTTTGATTCGGTATGTTACACCTCTGTTTTCTGCAAACCGTCGCTAAATCCAGCATTCGAAAGGTTTAAACGACAAGGAGAGTTTTCTATTGTACGAAGTTTAGAAGCAAACATTTTCCAAGCCATCGAAGTAAATCCTCAAGCCTGTTTCCGGAAAGTAGCACGTTGTGAGGATAAAGTAAGCGAGAAGTCCCAACCGATCAGAACAAGCAGCTATTATGATATTTTGTGAGATGTTAAGTCAACCATCTACCTATATATATATATATATATATTTCAATTGAGACCTAACTTACCCATTTAAGTTTCTATTTGGAAATCCGATTTATCCATCAAAAGGAGGGGAATTGAGTTTTAACGCATAATGTGCCTTTGGATGCAAATTGCACTCAGACAACTGCAGCGAAACTGAAATCACGTGGGGACATTTGGCGCAGGATAAAGACAAAGAATCCGAATTTTTTGCGAACACGAGTTCTGGCGTTTTGAAAACACACTTTCAGGTGCGCAAACACTTCTCAGGGGGACTTAAATTCAAGGAGCATAAAAATAATACATTGAAATAATAATAGTAATAATAATGATAATAATAATAAACACTGCGTATTACGCAAATGGATCTGTGCGAACAGTCTTTACCAACACGGATCATCCTGAAGACAGAGGTAGAATCAGAGGGAACCACAGTCATAAGATTTACCGTATAAAATGGATAGATGGTTCCAAATGACCCAGGTGGGAGCCTGGTCCATCTATGGGGGGATCACTATGTTGCGTTCAGCGCATTGAGGTTGGGCCGAGATATTTTGGGCACAATTAGATATGAAAGAACGGACTGTGAATCCTGTTATTACCATACAGTGTACGAACAAGCGAGTATGCTTACACAAGCAAAAAGAATACGTTGCATTGTAAACAAGAGAACGGACACAGCGCGTGTTACTTTTGCATCCAGGTCACTTAGTTACTGTGCTGTAACCGGGTTCACAAAGGCATGCCTTCGCAAGCAGGTGAACGACCCCGTCTCTTCGTGAAATGGTGCTTATATCACGGATCAAATTCCGAAACTCATCATCAGTCTTCTTAGTTTTCAGCCAAACCATATGAGCTTGAATAAAATAATCGAAACACAATAAAGCTGATGTGGTGAGTAGGACCAAAGTACAACCAGCCTACTCTTTGCAGCTGGTGATGAAAAACCACTATGCTGTACTGTAGACATCCTAACATTGTAGGTTGTTAAAAATTGTGAGGAACTATCGTCTTCACTGTCTGTAATCAACCGGCTAAACGTGCTTAACGGGTATGGGCCTCGGGCAAAGTTTCAAATGAAGGTTGATCTTTGTCCCTGATAATCTCACAAAAAGATGATCAGTTGTACGAGGAACCACAACAAGGGGAATTGTGAGCAGATAAAATAAGATGGGCTTACCAAGAATGACCTGAGGACCGTGCGGAGTTGCTTCAACAGGGCTCTAGGCACTGAACATGAGGACAACTCGTGTTCATGCACCCTGAATTCGTTTTAGACCAGGCTGGAACACGTGATCTGATATGAAGATTCGACCATCGGATCCCTTTGATCCATCATCCGACAACTGGGTGTAGTTTCCGTAGGGTAGTTTCCAAAGAGTACAGCTGTGATAATAAACAAGCTTTTGCCACCTTTTTGTTTTTTTTCTGTTAACCAGTGTGGACTTCATGCAGGCCGCGTACAACGAATAAAGTGGAACTGTCATCATACACACACACGAAGTGCCCCCAGTTGTTCTCTTAGTCTCGCCTTGAAACTCGCGTAAAATTTGACTTAATAACTGAATACATATTGCATGGTGTCTCGCAGGGCGGACGTACGCACTCCTAACGTATACCTTCTACCGATTGCATAAGAGCCTGTTGTTAGTGGACGCCATCAAAACTTGAAGCTAAATCAGGCCACAAATGATTTAAAATTCAGGAGAATCTGACAAATTGCTACGGTAACTGACGCTTTCAGATCGGAGGAGCTGCATTCCCTCTGGACCCTGGAATTCTCTCCAAGTGGATATTTTTTCCATTCAGAGAGTGACTGATTTAGGTTTTTCATATTCAGACTTTTGTGCAAACCCTGGCCATTTGGAACCGTGAGCCTACTAAAATGAGTTTATCATCTTATCACTTGCCACGATATCATTTACTCGGTGCCTATCCTTCGACACCCAGATAAGATTAATCCTATCAGAGAGACGACGTGATTCTATGCATGCCATGAATTTTCATCGGTAAAAGTTTTGTTATTGCTCGTGTTGTTGAAACGTATTAGCAAGTATCGCATCACCTCTTTTGTGGTCCGCATGTAATCAAATTGATTGGTGATTTACTCTCACTCGTCTGCATAAATCTATTAGAGCAAGAGACTTGAATTCTGATTCGTCGAGTGGGGTGCTTTTACGAACTAATAGTCTTGCATCCTCAAAATACAGAATACGTACACAGGCCGCAAATGGTGCCAGTACCCATGTCCGCAAGGCTAAGAGGATGAAACCCAAGCTTTGAGGAAGATTATGGGTGTAATACAGTGTAGGACTACAGTACACTTGTCGAAGGGAGATTGCAGAGCTTCCCAGACTAGACGAGAGCAGGCTCCACGCAGAAAACGCTGTCAAATGCTGGTGTAAACATTTGTTTTGAAGTTTAAATACCTTTTCTAAGGTAATCTACACAAACGCTTACATGTTCTTTTGATTATACAAAAGCCACCGTCGTGTTTGACATGGAACTTTGTCAAATTCTAACTTAGTTATTGTACCACCCTTGTTTATAGCCAACCGTATTGAATCTAAACACACGAGTGTGGTGAGGAGGATGAGCAGTTCCTCACTTGGATGCCACATACTTTTGAGCGTTTCATACAGTTCCAAAAATTAGGCATTCAATTTATCATACACAGCTAATGTTATATGTTCAACGGGCATTTTACTAAGACAGTTTGTCAAGAAACTGGGGTACTGGTGAATTGAACAGGGCAGACATTAGCTATTTGATAAATGGTTACTTGCAAGTAACCGCACTTAGCTATTCACCTGTGAGCTTTGCTCATTTCCCTCTAGCTGAGCATTCGCTAAACTATTTCTAAGACTCCTCTGTGCTTTACTCAACCTTCGATACAGAGCATGAACGAAAAAGTAGACCGTTGCTGGAACTACATCAGACAGCTGACCGACGCAGTTCAGTGGCACGTATCGCAAGCTGTTCGCTACCATAAGGTTAGTCGTCATATGTTTTATTGTATACTTGTAGTTCTGTATGAGTATGCACATTAATGGCCCCATTTTACACAGCAATGAATTCCATTTTCTAGCCGAGAGAATGACTGGTTTATTTTGCACGAGTAGATTTAAAGTTTGCATATCACACTTGACTTTCAACCCAGCGTAAGCGCGTCTAACCAAAAAACGATCACAGACGCATACCTTCTATATTTTCGTGGACTGAAAGGGACTATTAGTGCTGTTAAGATTTTCCTCGTTTTGAGAAATAAACGTAAATGATGGAATTTGACAGTTCGGGGCACAACCAATGATAGAATCACAATGGACCTCTGTTGAATATGGTTACTCAAAAGTAGGATGGGAATCCGTGGGATTCGTGTGAATGAAGTAAACCAACAAAAGCATCCATTTCAGACTACTCATGAGTAACCGCAAACAAAACTCTCTTGAGCAACCTGAGCGGAGTATAGGACTATGACTCGATGCGTGATACATTGGATGTATTTGGTGTGTCGTCGGGTTTATTTTGTAGGAAAAAGCGAATGAAGTAAGCAACAGAAAGTGCTTTTTTAAATGTTTCTATCTTATTGGCAAGGGAATCTCCTAGGAAATGCCAGAGAACTTAAAAGTTTGTTCTACGTACTTTTGTATTTGGCAAGATTCATTCGAAGCGTGGGTACGGGTCGAAAGTCATCCGCCTGATCTAACAGAAGCAACAAACAACACAACATCAAACAAACAAAACTACTGTCCACAAAGAAAACCGGTTTATACCCTGGATTTGTCACTGACATAAATTTGTTCCCGAATCAAAGATTATGCCGACAAAGTACACGGTTTTCTAAAAAAGATAACAGCCGAATTGTGTAGCCAAAAACATGAATACATTATTTGAAACACGAACGAATTCCTGCGGTCCACAAAAAAAGGTAAAGGTTGTAATCCAGTGGAGTGTCACCACTCAATTTATGTACACCTGGAAAAGACTTCCAATAACCACACTTGAAGTGTTGCTACTTCAGTGTCTTGAACGTAATTTCTTCTGCCGGGCTACGGGAGAAGAAAACGACTTAATTTGGAGCGGGTGGAACATATCCTCATTTAGAAAGATATGAAATGATTCAGTTCTCTTGAAATCGTAAAATTCAGATCCACAGTTAGGTCTTTTACGATGAATAACCTTGTCTAAACCCCTTTATTGACAGCCGGCTATAAAATTTGTCGAACAGTCGGCCAGCCTTCAAATCTTGTTTAATTCATCTCATCGTGAATTTCGGTAACTTCTAATTTCAGTGCTGTTATTTGTGGGAAACTAGTTCATAACCCAGTAATCAAACATTCAATAACCATTTATTAAGCAATGAAACAACGGTTCACGTTCCAGGTGTTTACCTGACTCATGTTTTCAGGATGTGCGCGCAGCACCGTAATACATCTGAACAACAAAATTCCATAGGTAGTTTTAGATAGATCGCATTTCTTATAAGCCAATGGAGATGTATGAACAATAAACACCTCTACATTGTCTATCATATTGTGCGCAGTTTAGTGTCCAACACGTGCTTGGTTTCCGATAGCGAAGTAATGCGTAGTTTTGTCACAGATCCCACGAATCATCAATTACTCTCTGACGTTTGTGCGAATTAAAGCTGAAGAACACTTGACCACAAAGTTGTATCATACATAGCACTTTTCACTAAAGACAAAATTTGTTTGATGAAATCGAAAGTAAAGCAGTTTTCTCCGTATGTGCATCACAGCAGACTACCATAACAAGGACGAACGGGAACCCAGAATGAACCAATGGTGTGTTTTGGTAGCGAATGTTTGATGACCCCCTAAGGAATATAGGTGTTTACACTGGAAACAGTGGCGAAATCTGCCTGACTGTCTCAGCACTGTCCCTACAAATGAGAGCCCACTGTGAAACACCTTCGGTTACTTTGGAGATATTTTCAATGAAGATATCGTTCTGTAAGTGAAGCCAGGTCTACATTGAATATCAGGAAATGCTGTACGGCTGTTTAACTCATAGTAGGAATCATCAGCAGAGCAGTGCACTTAATTCAGTGTTTTTCATATTGGAGACTGCTTGCTCTCGGCTATTGGCCGCACAGCTATGGGTTTTTATATAATTACCTGCAGTTTCTACTCTCTTCTCTTGCCTTGTCGGAGTATTCTCTTCCTCAGAGTTGTAGCAAACTCAATAAGAAGAGTATAGCACTGATTTTTTGCCGTCATCCATAGTAAGAAACACCGAAAAATGAAGCTGATTTGGGTCTACTTAGGCGGCCCACAACTATTAGCAAGATCATCTTACCTCACTGGAAACCCCTTTATTTTGCTGTATTCTGCATCAATGGGTTTTAAATGTTCACAAATGTGCTATTCAAACTGAAAGTATTTTCTTTCAGTTTCACCATGAAACAAAGACTGCTCAGCTTCAAGTGCAGCAGCTATCCAAAGAGTTTGCAAATACAACGAAGGATTTCGAACTGTCCGACATTTTGAACATGGATCAGCTTGCCAGCATTGATGGATTGCTGGAAGAACAAATTGTAAGTAGCTTGTCGAAGGAGTTATTGAAAATAAATACTTAAGTTTATGTAACTTACATCATCTTTCCCCTCAAATATCAGACGAAATTCTTTTTGCGTGTCTTTACAATGTATTAGTGCCGACTGACCGTTGTTAAAGGGACAGAAATAACGGTACAAACCGAGAAACTCCAGCTGCCTGATGGGATTGAGGGGTGACTCCTGTTTGGAAGAATTGTGAAAATAAAGTATAAAATTTATACAGCCAAAAACGCCGGTGGAGTTGAAGAAATTATCCCGGTAAGGGGGGTTTTAGTAGGAGAGATCAATGCACTAGTTACTGTTCCTTCCCATGGCGCGATTTTTCGGGTAACATTTCTTTACAGGTAAGAAGCGTTTCATCTGTTCTACCCTGACGTTCCAAGTAGGAATATTCAAACTAGCGGCGTCGATCAGAGTTGTAGAGTCCAACAAACATTTCAATAGTTCGAATCATTGTACATTTGGATTTCTGGGAGCATATTTTCAAACTGGAATCTCGACTGGAACCCCCAAAAACAGATATGCTATGTTGGCTTTTGTGACACATGATTGCAATTTATTAAGTCATCGTTTCCGAGAAATCTGTGTTTTAGGAAAAGTGTGTCGTTCGGTTGAGTGCTAACACTGTCATTTTCTGACTCGAATACTGCTGGGTTGCACGGACACATCCTTCCATCCCATGTGTAGTTAAATAGCTTACCATGGCTTGCTGCTTTTTTGTTCATTTCTGCACTATTTAGAAGCCTTTGAAACTTTGCTGTAATTCTATTGTTACGTTAGATCAGTACACTTCACCCTGTGTGAGTTAATTTACGGGTAAAATCATTCATTAGATATTTTCTATCGTCTAAATTGTATAACGCAGAAAAAACTGAATGAACTGGCTAACACGGCACGCCAGTTGTGCCTCCAGTCAAGAGAAGTAGCACCACTGCAATATCGGAACTTGATCCCGTCTGGTCAACATTCTGCACAAATGCTGGCGTCAATGCGCCTCACCGATGGGACCTGGATTCATCGAGGTCAACAGGTTCGTGTGTGGGCCAACAGTCGGTCTGCCTCGGAGCTTCATCACGAATGGCAAGCGGAAACACTGGATGGAAAACACAGTTTGACCATGCCTTCTGTTTGTTTATGGCTCACGTCACCCGAACCAACGCCCCAGTCTAGTCTACGCGGATCTCCTAGCGAAGTGATTCAAGGATTAAAATCCCAAATGCACGGTGCAGGATCCGGTCTGGAGAAGAATTCTCTGTTAGGGAACAGAGCTTCAGCCGCGAGGTGAGTATATATAGAAAGTATATGTATAGAAAGCATATCAACGGGATGCACAGTAGAACCTGTTGGAACGCTTGTATTTCTTTTTATTGATTAGCATTTAATACGTGATTGGTGAGCTCTAATGCTAGGAATATGGTGGTCACTACATCTGTTGTGCGGAGTTCAGACTTGCTCCAAGTACTAATAAATCACCATGTTTTACCGGTGCAAATTTATCACGATGTTGTTTTACTGATTATTTCAAAGTGAAACGTAAACGAGAAATGAAGTGTACACTCTCACATGACAGCTCGCTGAGTTGTTCACCAAATGATCTAGAATGCTTGAATCATATAGGTTAGAAATGAAGACACTACGTGACATTATCTAGGTGAATACCATTTAAGGTTATCGAAGGCTTTCGTGTATTACTTGATATATAACCCCCGACTCACTTGCTCGTCCTCATGATAAAGTTGTGCTTTAGGAAACTCCAGAGTTTTTTAACTACTACCAGAAATTCTGCTGGATAAAATCGACGAATTTTGATTAACCTTGCCCGGTTCCGAATGCGACAGATTTCCCGTTATTTCCTAGCCTTCAACAGGATATACTGAACATGTGGATGGATATGATAAACGAGTACGGTCACATTTTGCTGCCTACCTACAACAAATACCTTCAAAGTTTCGTCGAACAACAAGTGAGTTGTTCTTTACCTTTTCTATGCACTGGAGATATTTCCAGTTAGTAAACTGAGGATAGAATTACTACACAAGTGGCATTAGTCTTTTTTTGTGGATAGAAACAGTGGATCCTATAACGAGATATTTTTGCGGCGTTTTATCTGAGTCAAAAATTATGCTGAATTTTGGAGTCTATCTTAACTTTTTTAATGAAGCGGTATTTCTGACTGGTTAAAAAACAATAAAAAATTATCTTCGTAACTTATTTCTTGATGTAAGTCTTCACATCAGCAGCTTTTATACCAAAGACCCGAGAAAGTCCGATTCATTTGTAACCCGTGAAATAACTTTTGATTATTTGAGAAACAAACTGGATTCTGCTTCAAGAATCTACGTCTCTGTTGCTTCTCAGACTACCTACAACAGACGGATCTCAACTCACCTAATTGTTAGGTAAAATCACTCACAGGAATCTTCCAAGACAGAGGTTGAAATGCGAAGGTGTGGCGATTTGTGCGGAAAAGCCGATAAAATTTGAACAACTGTTTTGTCACTGTTGGAAAACCAGTATATTACGTAGTAAATTTTGAGGGGAACTGATAATGTAGGTTGAATTCGGCATGCAGGTGACCTTAGCTTGATACAGTCTGCAAATGATGCTTATGCGTACGGAAACAGTAGGGAAGCTATTAGTTTATTCCAGAGAATGACGAAGTTTTAGTTCACTTTTGCGAACCCCACCAATCCAGTTTTTATGACGGATGCAATGGGAAGTGTTGCAGTCAGGAATTCGAAACCGCGATGATTAATTTCATCAGTTAATGTTGAGGTTAACTAGACCAAGTAATATAGGCTCATCAATGGCTATTTAGTCTTTCTTTAAATCGAGAGGAGCGCAGATGAAACGGGCGGTGAAAGAGAGGTAGAAGCGTAATTTTTACCTCTGAACGGCTGGTCGGTTGGGTGACTGATCACAATAATAAATAGCATATCATTACGTTAAAGGCACCAAAATTGGACCTCAATGTCGAGCTTTCCTTATCGCTTGCCCCATTTTTCTTCTGGAATGCCTTACTATTTGTATGCGTTAGTTCCCTAACATCAACCGCACTGCACTGACTTGTTTAAGACATCGGATGACTAGATATTCCGGTTAATTAGTTCATTTTACGTCCTTCAAGTGCACAAATCCAAACTAAGCCTACAATCTTAAGGGGTTGTGACCTAAGTAAAAGACAGTAGGGTATACGTTAATCACTCAAATCTACTCATGAGGTACACGTGATTCTTCGGGCCACTAATTGTTTACCTCTATCGCTCTGATTGGTCTATTTTCGCCGCGCACGTTTCAATGGACAGAACAGTGTTCGTGACAGCTTGGTTGTGCATGCACAATCTTTATCAGTCGCACAAAATATTAGAGTAGAAAATATCGCTCAGCTATAGAACCCTTTCGGTAGTAAGCTACCATTCCAACCGAAGGAAATACGAGGATTGAGATAGTGTCAAGTTGCCTAAGCCTGAACACACGAGTGGTGGAGATGTCTAGGTTGGGTTAGATCCACGGTACTTCCGGTCAACAAGGTCACAAGTTAGCCACTGAGCTATCTCTAGCTCGAAACCATTCATCCAACGGTGTTTTATCTCGAAAGGTAGAGAAGAGATAGTTCCCCTTTGTTCCCGCCAGACTATCGTTAGAAACAGGCTTTCAGACAGGGAAATTTAGTTTATTCCTGAATTTACACTAGATTCTGCTTTTATTGTTGACGACTGTTTGTTCTCAGTGAAACGCAGTGGAACAACACACATTTACTTGCTTACATTATTCTGTGTTTATCCGTGACACAAGGTCATCCACAGTCATCTCAAGCAATCCTGTCTAACCGAGTGTCCCAACTCTCATGCCTCTGGGGTGTCCTAGCCATAAAAACATACTTAATCACATTGATTGCGTTAGGGTGTTGAGGACCAAGACCTGATACTCAACCAAAGCAAACACACCACTCCGATGATGCCCTAGTTTATTTCTGCTACACATAGCTCTACCTAACGTATGATAAGACACGGTTGCCAATAACAACTCATTGACAATGCAGTTTACAACCTTGGTTGCCGAACCATAATCCGTCGGGTGAAGCTGCTGCAGGTACATCCGAACCGCTAAACCATCTAAAGGAACAGCACCACCTGCTGGAACCCTTGTGTATGTAGTTGTGAACGAGGATGGCAAACGCGACGACAGGATAAATCACTATGGCGCAAATAGTAAGGTCCAGCACGTACATTGTTGGTGTTAAGGCCGAATGAACACAAAGACGGAGGCTCGTCGGTACAGGCGAATTACCACGTGCTACGGTAACCACCAGGTAAAAATGAATGGTTACAGCAGTACATTCATTTACAATTTAAAATATTGATAACGGAAAACTCAAGTGAATCCCAGCAGGAATCCTTCAACTCAATGTGCATCACAAATTTGGTCTTGGTACGATTACCAAGACATCGCAGTATATTTGCTAAAACGAAGCCCCTCACAACAGGACTGAAAATTAGTCGACAGCCAAAAAAAACATTTTATCCTCTTGGGGCTCAATAGGTAGAGGTAGCATCTGAGGTTTCGGCAACCTCAAGTTCTTTAGGGACACCAGGTCAAACGCAACTGCTTAAAATTTGGTGCTTACGTGGAACGTAAGGTTGACGAAAACTCAGGAACTGCGTCTACGTGATGACCCCGAATAAGGGCAAAACCGATCATAGGCTGTCGGAAAATTTTTGGCAACTCTGTGAGTAGCATGGTCCCTCAAGGGGATAGCCGGATTTTTCTGGCGATTGTTCCATTCCGGGAGATTTGTAAGATAGGTCATTTTTCAGACCTAAACTACTCAATTAAAAACAACCAGATAAACCGACTCCATGAGATTTATTTCACACATGTGTAGGCCTTTTGCACAAAAGGTACTCAAAGTATAGTAATCATCAAATAACTACATAGCGCTTGCCCTGATCAAAGTTCGAACGTAAAAAGTTCACTAACCAACAGCACTTGTGACAAGCGCAATACAAACTGCTGTGTAGTCGAGTTAGGAGTTATCATTTTTTGAATATAGTCTTAGAATACTGAAAATAGGTTTTTTCGGGGCATGATCAAAGTCTAAAAACCATAAACAGTGTAAATTGTGCATAAAAACTGGTCAATCATTATAGAATCGATGAGGGCCAATAATACGATTAAAAACAGGAGAGCATCAAACTACACTTTGAAACCAAAAATTGAACTGTTAAACAAAACTGAGCAAGTTATACGAAATAACTGCTTTCGTGTCCTCTTTCTCTGGGAGACATGTGTTGGGAACCAAGACTCAAAAGATGGCTATTATTAGTGTAGATTGATAGACTCATTAACATTACGCTGCTACAATTGTAGTCTCTATACACAAGGCCTTTCAGAAACCGTCCAAATTGATGCTTCCTTTTTTATTCGATTTTAAAAACTTTGAGCACCGCAGGCTATTCCACTTTGATCACAACGAATACTTAACTTTTCAGGCAGACCTTTCCGTCCCTGACGTGGACCTAATGAACAAACTGCTGGAAACTGTTAAACCACTGATGGACTATGGAGGAGAAACGGAGGCAAAGATATTGGAGCAACTACAAGGAAGACCTATTCGACAAACCAGTAAGTCTTTATTAGAAAAAACAAGCAATGTCCAACAGTGCTACCAAACAAATAGTTTGACAAGTTTACAAACTAGAAGCTAGGCAGATTTACAGTATAACAAATATCCTGTGCACATTCAGCTTATTGAATTTGGCGTTGAAGTCCAAAAGCCATAGAGCATGCAAATGCTTGGCAGAACACAATCCTCAAGTGGAAATTGAACGCGTTTTATCCGGTATTTTAGGTCTACCTATTAGTAGAAATCACGTTGGATGTTCTCCTCAGAAAAGTTGTGCGCCTACTTTCATACCCAACACTACTTATACTTCCTCTTCCGTTCCGTCTTTTTTTGGGACCAAGCAGCCAAGCATAGTCCCCCAGTTTCCATCAACCTTATTTCTTACTTCATTATCAAATTGTACGTAATTTGATGTATATATTCATTTGAAAACTAACTTACTATTAACGGAAAAAGCAAATGAAAATCGGCTCAATCTGTCGCTTGCTTGCCTTGTGGTTAAACGTAAAACGGTAGTGGGTTCAGTACCACTAGAAGAAGGAGGACAAAACAGTTTTCAATAGTTAAGGGTTATGGGGATTTCTGTTGTCACTACTGGTAAGTATCCTGCTTGATTCTTTATATAACTTCAGATAAATCGTCGATCGTGACTGTACAGGAGCTACGACAATTGCTTCGAACTTTGAACAGATGGGGGGTAAGTCTCAGCCCGTCAGAAATTCGAACGTTCATTTTTCGTATTCCGTGCTCTCATATTAACCGTGAAAGGATACAGTATATGGCCGTCGAGAATAGCACTCTGCGTAAAACGAAGAACTGACTCAAGCGTAGAAATGGAAAAGACCCTGCGCTGGCGTGTAACGTTTATTTCTTTTCGGGATTTACCCAAGTGCTCTGTTTACCATTTCATTTGTGATGGTGATGATGATGATCTCCTCCCCAGTTAAACCATCAACCATAATACAACATATGTACAGCCCATATCAGTACCGTAAGCATTCTAGCTCTCTTATTCCGACACAAGACTAAATTCGGGTTTACATACAGTTGGAAAACACACTGAGAGCTTTCTGACTAAGCTAACAATTCGTGTGGAGTAAGTAAATGTCGTCTAGCTGGAAAATCTTTATTTCAGACTTATTACTGCATTGTAAAATAAAATGAGCTTTATTTTCACTGGTGCTGCTTCTAAAGGGCTGAATTTGCCGTTTGAAATTTCGGCTTATGTTGCTTCGTCAGCGTCCATGCGCTACATTTTTATGCCTAGTTACGTCCATCACGTAGAGCTGTTACGCCAGCTCACCACAGTGTTTTGACTTGACTTTAGACGACCACGGACCGCTTCATTAGTTTACTACTCAACCGTGTAAGCCCGTAAGCATGTCGCGAATGTAAATCATGTCTGAATCACTGAAAGTCAGACCCAGACATGGTTTGGATTCTTTCGCATGCGCATACTTGTTAACACGCACGTTACCCACGTGCCAGAAAAGGCAACTAAGGCTACTTACGGAAAATGAGGGCGTCACGGAGCACAAGGCCATCAAGTGCAAATGCCTGCAGGCTTTGCAATCCGGCTTTTTTGAACGTGCGACGAATGCATTCCATAGCTTGCTAAAAATGTTGAAGCGATTCATTTTTCTCTTTTGTTCATCCACGGTACGCTTTTTTACTACGGTCATTGGGTGAAAGTTCCGTTGGTCTTAAATTATCAGAAATGGGACTTTCTTCAGTATTCTGCAAACTATTGCAATAAAAAGACAAACACTTTGTTTCATTATACTTCTGCCCAGTACGACGCTTCTCCTGCGTAATCTCCGCTTCAGTTCAAGGTCATCAGGTTAACTAACTCGCGTTAGATTTTGAATGCGTTCATCTTTCTTCTTCTGTCAGGTATCCTCCCGTGGTAGCTATGAAGTTTATTTGCTAAGTTGGTGTTGTCAAGCGTTAAACTGTCCAATAAAATCCAAATGTTAGCTACCGTTGGTCAAGTGGCACATGTGCAAATATCTGAATGCGAATAAGTAACCTTCGACCTGTACTACCAGGCGAGATGTTAAGTAGCATCTGAGAGATGAGGATGTCCTCTACAGTTATTTCCTGAATGCTTTCGTGGCTAATTTGCTCACCTTTGAACAATTTTTCACCATATGTGGCACGGTCAGTTTACAGCATTGGACTTTGGATTCTTTTTTTCGGAATTCACCGCCGCAAGCTTTCGAAATTCAGTTTTGGGGTCTGCAAACGAGCATGCAACCGGCATTTCACCGGTGTGCTCTCTGTACGACTGGATCATTATTTCCGGAGAGGCAAAATTTTTTGTCCTCGAGCAAAAAAGCATTAATGAGGAATGGACTTGTGCGCTTACTGGGCTGTGATAACTCAGGCGTACCTGTGTACGACATTGAAGTGATCCTAAACAAAATCAGGGCCAGATAGGGCTATCGACATCACTGCATAGTTTTCTCTACCTCCAATACCGGACAAACAAAATCAGTTGGCGTCAATGAATCGATTGGGCCATTGTCTCCAACGCATGGCTCTCAGTCGGTTGTTTTGCTTAACCTCGACGATCTAAAGTGTAGCAACTGGAGCTTATGTATTTCAGTGCACACCTTAGTCGAAGAAAATGAGCCAAACCAAACAGAATCTATCAGGACGTTACCATGCGTTTTTTATGTGCAGAAGTGGTCCTTGAAGTTTTGAGGGTCTTCCGCCCTCAATGAAGCCTAACGAATTTCACTTCGCTGAACCCTTGTACCATTAACAGGAGTTGCGTGAGCATTTGAGAAATGCTAAACGGGCCGCTTCTTTGCGCTCAGTTCACAAAGAACTGTCAATCGAAGACCGTCCAGCTACTTTGAGGGCACCCCTGCAAACTGTTGAGTAAGTTTAATAATGTGCTGCTTTTAAAATAGCTACATATGGAAATGTGATCACTAGTCACTTGATTTTCGGAAGAAATCGTCGCCAGTATACAAAGGACTATTATCACCTAGACAGGATTCGTTCCTTGCTTATTCAAAGGTTTTGGTTCTGAAACGACGGGCGTGGTTTGCTTTTAAAAGGTTAGTTACCCTGTGTGTCAACAACTAGAGTGTGTCACAGAAATGCGGACCAATAAAGAAGGCGTACACCTTAATACAAAGACCGGTATTATGGGTACTTCAAAAAGGAACGGATCAACTTTGGAAAAGGGTATTCCTAATACACACGAAACTTGTGCATCAGTCCTGCGTTTTCCCAACGACTACCTTGCGGATTTTATCTGATTCAGAACCGACCGCTCAAGCAGACAATTCTACTAATTTACAGTAGCTAAGTGGAAATGAAAAGTTGATATTAAGGTTGAAAACGTTACACTGTTAGCATTTGATTTCCGCTGACGTTACCTGGATTGATGTCCGCTCTCAGCGAGTAGGGATTGAGCAACGTTTCTCTCTAATACATTCTATCGTATCCCATGTTTAGGTGCATTTCGACATTGACCTTATGATCTCGTTCTATCTTTTGAATAGCGCCAACGTGGCGTTTCTAGGGAGCTCTACCACGGGACACCTGCAAACGCCGAAATCCGGAGGAAGTGAAGAACTCGTGACGAGCTTTGCAGATCCAGCACCCAAAACCTATCGCTTACTTCAGGGTGAATTGTCTCAACGCCTGGAATCTCCGGAACAAGATGAAACCCACACATCTCGCACTACACCCATTGTTTTCGAGCACTCTGAACGTGTGAAACGCACACGATCACAACCCACCTGGTTTGCAGATGATATGCGAGATTTGATGACACAGATAACCACACCCTGCATACCAACCGTAGTTCACTGTCCAAATTGTGCTTTGCCGTATGAAATTGACGTATTCAGTCCAACCATGGCCTTCAACAGTGTGCCGAGTAAAGAACAGCCCACATCAGATATCCTTGAAAGCACGGAACATACACTTCCAATTTCTTCGGAACCCAGTCTCACTGCACAGACATCCGCATCGTTTCCGACAGAAATTCGACCTGACCAGAGTATGACCTCTGTCAAGACCCAATCAAAAGGACGCAGGAAACTTTTTAGGTTACCGTATAGACGGTCACAAAGTTGCACTACCAGTACAACAGAAATCACTGATACTTCTGGTGTCTGTGGTACTCCGGAACCCATATTGACAAAAAACAAGAGGAAATCAAGAAAGAAACAGGTGTCATCAGGAAGACCGCCTGTAGAAGAGCCAAGAAAACGATCGCGAACGCCGTTTTTCCGTTGGGGAAAGCGAAGCCAACCAACTACACCTGAGGCTTTAGAAAGAACACCCACTGAACAAGTCGAGCCGCGCAGAGCTCTGAGTGAACTTGGACAAACTCATCCACCAAGAAACGATAAGGAAACATTTGTTCCTATAAAACCCGTGCTTCGTTCACGAAGTTGGGTACAACATGGAACACCTTGGGGATATGGACCTCCTTTGCATGACAGTTGGCGTCCTTTAAGCGCCAAATTCAGCCCGGAGGATTCTAACTTGGCTAGGCTTCCTCGCTTCCAGAGTCACAGTGACCGTATTGTAGCCCGAGCTTGCCGTCCTCGTTTGATAACAACACCATCAGACCGGTCTATTTGGAATGCAGTGGACTCAGGCATACAGACGGACACTGATTTGGCTGGTTTATTGTCCGATACGATAATGGCCTGCAGATCGCCTACAACTTCAGCCACAATCACAGCACCAACAGATACTTGTAGACAATGTCTACATGGACAGACCTCTACACCTTTCTACACGGTCTCAGCTCATGCACTTCAGATGTCAACCATCCCAACCGTGATCTCACAGAAGCGGATCGAGCTGCTTCATGAAGCGCAAACTCAACCGTTGATAAAATCTCCTGTTTCTGTAGGCAGTCAGAAAGACTACAGCGGTTTTATCGACAAAACTCGAGTTGAATCTTGGGACGTCAGTTGCCAAGTTGGTGTTCGTATGAAAGACCAAGGAGTGCTAAGCGATTGCCGGCAATTGAGTGGCCAGTTTGAAATCGATGACATAAGGGGAATGCGGTCACAAGGAACTGAGATTACCCGAGTTCCTCAGGTTGACGTAACCTGTCAAGTCGGGCGGGTTCTGGTTGATATGGGTACTGGACCTGATGTTTTAGAAGCGGTTCAGCTTCTTGATGACAACATTTGTAGTTTCGAACTAGAAACCAAAGCAAACGGAGAGGCGAAAATGACGGTGATTCAAACGCCAACAACGGCTTCAGTACCGTCCAAAGCAATGATAGGTAAAAAGCTGCAAGTGGGTACACCATGGTGGCAGGACAGAACGCCCATAGGATCTAGCAATTTACTGAACAGAGCGACGTCCCCTATTGATGCACAAATGTTGGAGGATTTCGATGATCAGGGGCTTTATGAAAATTTGCAACCGTGTGGGTTCCAGTCGAAAGAAAAATGTGTACAAACAGCAGTTTCGGGTGAGATCAAGCCACAAGTACCATGGAGGCAGGTAGAAACACAGACAGATCAGACCTTAAAGGACTTGGTAACCAAAGGAAGCACAAACGGCATCCCGGTTGTTGAGACTCCATCAATGCCTTCCATTGTTCGCAAACGCGTTGAAGCAATAAACCAGAGACAGTTTAATACCAGCACTCAGATCGGTCGTAAACTGGCATCCAAAGAACAACAGACAGAGATAGATCTTAAGATGCTTCTCCCATTGAAACCAAGTACCATCTCCATGGGGACGGAGGCTAACATACAACCTGATAAGACAGAGGTGGATGTACAGACCAAAGTCCTTCAAAAAAGCTCCACATCAACTCAGATAGGAGATACCGCTACATGTCATCCAAATTTAAAACGCACAACTGATACGAGCATTGGACACATCGTTGCCGAAAAACCACCTGGCCGCATTGAGTACACGGCTGTTAGATCTACGCCCATAAATATTTTCTCGATAAGCAAAGAATTGCAACCTCCCACCGAAAGTAGTAGTCAACCTCAGGAGGTGGCTGTATGTGCTAACCGTGAGAATGCTCCCCCGGCTACTCGCTGCAAACGAATTCAGAAAGGTTCACCCACATTCCAACAGCAAGATCAAGAGTCTACCTCGGAGTTAGAAATCCTGGACGACGATACTGTGTCCAATGAGCTTGCTAATGAGATTTCACATCGCCAGAAACGCTCACTTTCTAAGCATACACAACATCACGTCGTTGTTGACATCGGACTTCACACCAATACAAGGGGGAAATACTTGGACAGGGGTGGTCGACAGCATCCGCGTGGGATTAGTCAGCCAATCCGAATTGAGCATCTGACGGAAAAAGATATGGGCGAGACAACAACGGAAACGTATTCATCTTCCACGGAGCAAGAGACCCTGAGTGAATCAGTGAATTCGTTCAAAATGCGATTTTATGTAAGCCCACGAGGAGCAATAAGATCTGGAAGGCCTCAGCATCGTCACAAACATCTACCTAGACGCCATCGAAGCTGGTCGGCTGATGATATGAATGGTGGTCACGGAAAATCAAGCCGTCATTTTGAAACAAAAGTTTACAAAACTTACGTTGTTGAGACAGAAGAAAGCCACATACCTAGTGTTCGATCTGTCGGCTTTGAACCCAAAACAAGCGTCGTTAAGAAGCCAACGGAACACCTACGAAAGTAAACATGATACTAACCGGTGTTAGTGCGTTTTAAAACGAAAGATGCGTACAACTTTCGAGCGATAAATGCTGGCATTGGTCCTTAACTTATTGCGCTTTGATCGGCCAAACAAGATTGTCTAGTAGTTTTTGAGTCTACTGTTTTGCACCATAACTGCTACGTTTGATGGCTACGCTCATAGCTCTCTTCAAATACATACGCGCCTTTTTTTGTCACTCGCCTATTCTGGCCAGAAAGCCTCTTACACATGCAATGCAAAATTGCCTGCGTTATTTTGAATCACACAAGCATATCTATAACATTTGATTGGATAATTCTGTTATAAGTGCAGCACGAATACATTTTCAATATTAAAATTTTGCATAATCCACTCGCTTTTGGTCTACAAAGAGGCAGACGAGAACCTGGTTGTCTGAGCCTTGTAATACATTGGCTGATAGGATAACGCATTGTGTACGAGGCACAAGTAAGATTTGCCTTAAGAGTCACAACGATTGGAGGGCGATGGAAGTTTATTATTTACAACAATAATGATATCATCACTAATAACACAATTATGCATTCGGGAACACTATAATTAACCAGGCTATTACAAAGTACCTCAAGCAATTCACCGTCCTTTCAACATGGAACTGTGCGCAGGAAAGCGATTTGCATTCCCATCATACTATAGCTGTTCGCGTGTTCTTTGAGAAGATTGCTTCAACCTATTTCGGAAACACCGAATATACCTTATCTTTCCAAGTTAATTGCATCTTTTTACTGCACGACCAGATAACAAATCAAGCAGCCGTGACAAATGATCGCCGAAAAAAATCATCCTAGGTGAAATTGTTGCAAACTGATCTACCATCAACCAATTTAGCACCCAATCAAGTTTTATAAGCACATTCATATCCAAGCTTAGTCATCGTATGCTGACTAAGCGGCAAAAAATTCGAATTCTTCTGAATGGGTCATAACCAAATCTGGGAATTTCCGGAAACTTCGGTTGACGAAAACCTGTAGGGCTTTTCAACAGTTTGGTTCAAAATTTCACTATGTCCAATAGAACGTTGGTATGACACTTATGTTACTTTGTATTTAACATGTTTGCCGTTTCTAATCATGTACCCATCACTCCGTAACCGTGCGAGTAAGCCGCTTTTGTAGAAATCATGAGAAATTCACTTTGTTGTTATTGCTTTTTCGGTGCATCTACTAGTCTCCACTCTCTAATTTGTTTGAATTGGTGGAGGACATTTTTTGGTCGGAGGATAACGAGGCAACTTCTCGCCTTGTACATCACTTTTCGTACTCGTGTTATCATCAGCTTGCGCATATGACACGACAGGGATACCGTCGCTCGAAATCCCGACCTTTATCTTTTGATCGCTAAAGCAACATGTTAATAATGCCGACGAAAATGAAACATGGTCAAAGTCTCGATTGTTTCACTCGGATCGACTGAGTGGAAAGCACTCTCAACATAACTGTACTAGGTATGCCGACGCAAAGCAGTTAACTTCCCTGGAACTTGCACGCGTGCTCGGAGACCGTTGTTTAGTCTACCTATCCTATTTTGCCCATGGTGAATTTGCGCAACGAACAAAAACCATAGTATGCAATACTTGTGCAAGCTTAATTTAATCAAGCCTCCCACCGTGGGACGAGAAGTGTCAGCGGTTAGAAAATCGAGACTGATACGAGGCATTCCTATGACGGATTTATTGTCCTCTGCGATACAAACAGTGCAAGAACTCGGGGGCCATTCGCATAGGACTGAGAGCTTCGGCAGACAAAACAAAACGACCAATGAAGCAGATCGAATCACAACAAGATCTTTTACACTGCACCATACTGGTGCAAGGAGAAAGCCCCTCACTGAGGAGTCACTTATTAGCAAACACGAACTAAACAGTTACAAGTTATTAGACAGGAAACTAAACATCTGATATGCAAATAGTCCTTAAAAGCTGAAAATTCTCACGCGTCTTATTGAACTTTCATGGATATTCATTGACTATTATACAAGTGTAAACGAACACCGCAAAGCAGTTCTGATTCTGAACTTCTGGACTCGCCGCACAGTATATAGGGTAAGCTGAATAATCGTCTTACTGAGTGGGTTGGATTACCAAATAGGTCGCAATCCAAGGTGATAAACGTGGCAGATTTAAGTAAGTGACTAGGTCAACAAGACAAAATGCCAGTAGGGCAGACACATTGTGTTGTATTTTACCGTGCCGCAATGTCCAACTTGTTACTGGTGGTGCCCACACTGCTCTAAACAATCCTGCCTTTGCTCAGAAATGTTTCCGTCGAGAACCACTTGCTTGCACAAAAAATCTAGCGTTCATTCACCCGCATCTGTGTTTTGGCCCACAGGAAGTATAGTTGTCAGTAAACTATTACCGCGTATTACTATTAAACTATTACCGTATTACCGCGTAAGTGATGCGAGCAGAAAACTGACGTTCATTAAATTGGCGCCAGATAAGGTATACAAACTAATTTGCGATAGCAGGTCAAAAGACAAGCATTTTGTTTCCACGAAAATTAGACTTATCCTTAAACACAAAGATTTTCTTTGTGCGGCACTGTCCAGTTTCTTGGCGAGAATATCCCGGATTGAAGAACCAAAATGTGTACAGGATATTTGTGATCGCGTCTTATTGGAAGTGTGGGTAGGCCGGTGTCCCAGTGCTATATTTCGAATAGTAAAAATCAGTTTGACCAATACTGAAGAGCTGATGACCATTGGACAACCGTCTTCTCTTTGAGCCTGAATTGCTGGAAGCGTGAGTGGTTTGACTGTGTTTAAGTAGGCGACTGCAGAGCTAATGACGGCTAACGACAGTCGGACTGGATGAAATTTGGGCTACAAGATAGAGTCAAACTAAATAGCGAGTAAACTACTTTGACCCATTCTAGGGATTACCTTCACCTGCATCCAGACTTGATCAGTAACTGCCCCGTCTTCGGAGTACGTTAGTTCACTTCTGGGAGGGATTTTGACACAAACTGGAGGTAAACCAGTTGGTCAACACCATAATACATTGACAGGAGTGTGATTAGCCTATAATACACACATTTATGCTTCAGACCAAATTTAGTTGATGTGGTATTGAGGGTCTGACAGCTCAAGTACAAAATCTGAAAATGCAGAGATGAAAATCTAACTCTGTTTAGATATTCGTTCACAAAGTTGCTGGAAACTCTTCAAAGGTGCACGACCAGTTGTGCTCTTCCTCAAACTCATAGAACAGGCGTATTGCCCATGTTTCCGTCTACCTTGTGCTCTACTTGAAGCCAAATTAGACGGCATTCACCAAATATGCTCACTTGTACACCAAGTTAGTCTGGCAGGAAAATCAACTCCATCCAGCTTACTTTGTTGTTTATGGTGGTTTTCTCTTTTACTGCATAGAGTTTTCAGCAAATCCCTAAGCAGTTTATTCCTACATCTTGAACACCATACTAACCGAAACATGGGGCAGCCTTTGCAGAGCATTCAGCTGAAGAAGTCCATCACAAACGACAGGTGGATCCTGTTGGGTCTCGCTTCCGAACGAAATTAGAGTGCTGTTGAGAGTATGTGACTTCATCAGTTATTGCATACTTCAAATTCAGCTTATCCGTTTAGTTTGAGCAGTTGAAGAAAGCCGGAATTAATTTAAGGGAATTTCGGTGGTCCAGGAGAAGTGCAATTGCCCATTTCAAGGCCTTCTTCCCTGAGAAAATTTTCATCCACTCGGACCTTCCGACATTTAAATCATTTCAAGTATATGCTTTTCCAAATACTAGTCTCAATTTTGGTTTTACTTTACGTGGGTGTACTATCAAGGAGAACCTCCCAAAAGAGATCACCTTTATAAAGATCACAATATGGGCAGTGAGTTGCTCCACGACTAAACCAATGGGCTGCGGACAATAAGAGCCACAGCTTGAGATCCTATTGCACAGTGAAACTAAGCTCAAAACAGCTTAGGAGTTAAGGCGTGAACTTGCTTACAAAAAGTCCGTGGTTGGAACCATACCCAGACGCCTCGGCCATTCCTGTCTACGCTTGAGCAACCTGGCAATATCTTGTGTTTCCTCTAGATTTTATGGGAGTGTGCATCAGGGGAGTGCTACAAGCGAACGGTTTTGTTTAATTTTGTTTCAGATTTTTAGCGAAACTGAAGATATCTACCACAGATTTTTTGTTTTGACCTCGGAAGTCAAGCTGTAGCACACTATAGCTTGACAGATAACCCGGGACTCCAGTGTGCAACATATGTTGTAATGAACATAACAGTCCTTCGAGAAGATCGGCTGAACTAAAATAGTTTTTGCCACGACGCGGTACGATGCTACTTACAACAAGTATACAACCGGGAGCCCGTGTCGAAAAAGGCTCTAATTTCCCAACGATGAGCCAAAAAACGTAAAGGATTTACTCACAGTATGGTGAGAGGTTGGAATCATCAATTAAGCAAAATGATTTGCACAAAGATTAGTGAGAACTTACTTGAGCCCATGTGGAATACTCAGCCGAATAGCGTAACCAACAATAAAATTGTGTGAGACCAATGACTCATGTAGAACCACCGCTAAGATGATCGGACTGACATGGTTCCACATGTTTGGTCCACGTTTTTATTAAAGGTTGAATAACTCGTGTGCTGTTTTCCAGTACACCCACAATTTATTTTAGACCATACCTCAATATGTGCGCTTATGTTTCCTTCCTTCAATCTTCAATTAATTCACTTTTCAGCTCCTCTTCTTTTTAAACAGTTATATTGGTTCACATTCGACAGCTCTCTACCGCATACAGTTCTGTTACAAATGCTAATGGGGGAATGTAAGTCTTCCAAGTTTTCAACGCTATGAATATCGCGGGTTCGTATACATGCCTGCAGTTAAGGGCCTACATGGCCCTCATGCACTTCAAAATGCGCAAATCCATATCCAACATAACGAGAACGCCGATGAGACGGACATCAAATGCACACGGTGATCTGCCACTTGACCCGACAAAAATGAAAGACAATTCCCAGAACCAACAATAATGTCATGAATTTATGGGTAGCATCAGCACCACAATATTGGTTGAGTCATGGATACAGGACTAGAAGGAATATACATGTGCCGGACAAATCGGTTAAAGTTTTTTCCGGTCACCATCTTCAACGTCCAACACATGAAATTCTCTCAACAGCCACCATGGGTAAATATGTGATTCCACAGAGCTGAAAAAAGTTCGATGTACGATGTGCATTTCAACTTAGTTGTTGATAAAGAGTGAAGGGTGCTTGGAGACCTATTTGCAAAATAACTCAATCTTTTGGCGGAAGACTCAACTGAGTTCCATCCAAATTCCTTCCTTAGGAATTTTTTCAACTGAATGTACTTGGCAATCGCCGCCTCCTATTTCAGGCTGTACGATATTCAGGATGTCGTGGTCTGTTTACTAGACGAAGCACACTATATTTACGGCGTAGAAGACTCGTTTAAATTATACGGTAATGAAGCGATTTGGTCGACCTTCATTAACAACAGCATCTTAGGACTAGTTATAACAAAAAGTATTTCACCTTATCATCAGTTTGAAAGCTTATTCCTTCGGACATCCAGCGAATGCACCTCAAAACTTGTTTGCAGATCAGGATGTCGGCTGTCCTTAGCCAATTAACCCGAAAGTTTCACAGCGAATACAGGACAAACAACGGGTCTGAACCACAGGCTGATTTATTCTGCGCCTTCACATATAAGCAGTAATCCTTTACTTTACCAAAGAAGGAAATCAGAATGATCTTGAGAAGAAAACCTTCACTTCACAGCTTACGTTAGCGAAGGCACAATCGCTTTCCTAAACTCCGGAGCTGCTCCATCTACTAAGCATTTAACTTAACAAGTGGTGGAAGCAGTGGTAGGATTGATGTAAAGCTCGAGGTACGAACGAAACGGCATTTGTTCCGATATCCTTTTCTGGTACCCTTCTGGTAACCTACAACCGGATCTGAAATTATGTTAGAAGGAATCCTCCCCAGAAACCGCCTTACCGCTCGTACATGCCTATTCGCGAAGACTAAATGGCTTAATCCGCACATGGCTGATGGAAAGATTGGACAATCAGGTGATCTGGCATCAAGGCGAACTCTGGTTGGTTGAAAAGATTCGTCCAACAGCCAATCGCTATTCAACATTCGCGGAATGCCAGTCACCAACCCTTCACCCAGATGGCATCCGAATTTCCGGAATGTTGTAACTGCATACAATCTGAATACGATGCACTGTGCACGGGTTTTTGACATGTCTTCGGGCGTTCATTACACTTTGTGTATCCCTTAATTATTCATCTGCTCAACAGGCTAGCCTGAGTAGATCAAACCAAGAAGTAAGCTGACGCGTTTCTGTTAATACATGTGCACTTTCATCTCCGGCAAAAGTCACGTCATCAGTCATAGGGTCATCGTTACAGTTCCATAAGAGGTGCAATGGAACAAACAGATTATTAGTCTGTTGCAATATTTTCGCTCAAAATATGAGTATAGAAAAATCTACAGGCGGTTTAGCAAAACTGGGAAGGAGCTAATACCTGGTTCACGTCCTCAGCACTGGTTTTCAAGTAATCAGAGTTGACCCAGTGAGAAGTCACCTTCCTCTAAATTTAAACCAGAGGCCTTTGTTGACATTTCCGAATTATTTCGAGTAATAATCGATTCGAAAAATGAAAATGCTCAATCCAAAAGTGTTTACGCAATAAAATGGTAAAGTCAGTCACAACTTGAAAGCCCAAATTTGAGTCAGTGTAATATTAGGATCTTTATTCTCGAACGTTCGTTTTTCTGTACAAACGAGAAACCATTGTCGATTTTTGGGGGACGTTAGTGCTCGTCGATGAACGTATTTGCGTTCGCAGGATCAGTCTTACGAGGCATCGGAGTTCTCTTTCAGTGTTTAGGAGCTAGCAGGCAAGTTAGCATATGTTTGTCCAAACTTGAAAAAATCGAAGGAATAGATTACTGCTGCGTCTATGTTTCCTAGTTATCTATTGCAAGAAAAATGGCTTGGCTTATGCGGCTCCAGGCACGGATGATTTCACGACACTGTACAGACGAAGCTTAAAAGATTTAGTTCAAAGGACTTTACAGTTTATAGCAGTGGATGATTTTTAATATTATCCTATCACTTTAACTACACTGAACCTTACCATGGTGTGGCAGCTTGTGTGCCTGCATGACCCAATGAAACACTGTGGGGGAGGGTGCCCACCCACCCAACACTCACAGTCTCTCATACCATGTTGGTGAACAGTTAGATGTCTGACCAACACAGTCTCCTGGTACTCCATGTTGGGGTTGGAATATGTGTTCGAGCTTGTTCTGTAACAGTGGTTACGCACTGGTGTGTGGTGTACGGAACTAATATATTTTGCAACAGAAGAACCGCTGGCCATTTTGGGAATGCACCAACTGTCATCAAACTGTTTACCCACTGAAAGGATCTATGAAGTCTATATGGAATTGTGATCGTGGTTTATTGGATAGTGGCCAAGGATAACGTCTCCACCTTACTAGGGTCTCAGACTTTCTCCAGCTGATACAATACCTAGCAGCTAGCAAGTATATAACAACCAGTATAGCCAATCAGAGAGAAGAAATTAGAGTCAATGGTGTGTGTAAGGGACAAGTCAGTCAGCCATGAAGCACGAGGCCTCAAACTAATCGAGTCATTTGTCCAAATATGCACGTTGGACGTAACTGAACAGGTAAACGTGCTTATTTCTGAGCGCTAGGACAGGCTGAGTAGCGCTCAAAAAAGAGTGATGTGCACGTGGATTCTGTAAATCCCGCAATCACACACAGTCAACAAATAATGAGTTATCTGGGATAGTTTTGATCACCTGAATGAGAGTGAATCGCCTTGTTGTGCTCAAATGAATGCTCGGGAAATCTAATACTATGCGCTTGTCTTATCAAGATATCAACGGGCACCCCACCAGCTGGACCCAGCTGAAGTCACCTTGACGAAAAGCTCGCAAGCTAGCTGCCGCCCCCGCCAGAAGGTTTAGCAGTTGCCTGATCAACAACTGCTTAACTCCACCGAGTCACTAATGGTTTGATACATAGCTAACTGTGTAGTGTACTTATGCTGGAACAGTCACTTTTGGTGTTTCCTTCAGCAATTTGACGACATTGTACGGGCGCATGAAAGCCTCAGAACAATGAGGTTTCTCCATACCACGAAATATGCTCTACTGTGTTTTTCTTATCGCAACCGTAGCCAAATGCCTTCGTTTGTTTGGGTTCTTCAAGGCAGGATACCTCGTCTACCCAAACGAAACAAGGAAACTTCCAAGCATACTTGGAGAAAGTTAAAGAAACTCAGATAGTGTGAGGAAAATTGAGCAATATGCTGTTTCATCCCGGAAATCCTTGGACCAAAACCTGTCAGAATTAGGACGTCGCGTTTTGTTCACACATGAGCAGAGTTTGTCTTGCCGCACTGAGGTGAAAATTGAAAATATCGGTACGACTTGACCTTTGCATATGACAGTGACAGACCTGGTTCTCAGATCTCACAGTGGCAAAGACTAAGGCAACGGTGTTTAACACACTTTAATGAGCACAATGTAGATCAAAGAGAAATCCGAATATGAATATCCATAGGCTGTTTGTCTAGAAACAACTACGATGAACTTAGGTTGTCACTACAAAGTGCGTTTGTATTCGGCCCCAGGTGTGTATGTGTATGGAAGCGGATGAATGAGTTGGATTACGGTAAGGCCAAGGCCCAGACAAATATTTTTGTGAACAAGAAATCGGGTTGCGACTTTTGGATGGCGATAACCTCAGCCATTTTGATCGTGCTGTATCACTCTAGGTGGACCAAAATGCACGTTGCAAACAATAGGGAAAAATTGGCCGAACACTGCGTCTGCTAGGCATCACATCATTGGGATGGTTATTGTTACTTTATTTCCAGAAGCAGATTACATTACATATTCGTAATGCACTACTCATAAGGTTGCTGAAAATTCTTCGACAGCCCACGGCAGCACATTCAGTTGCCTGGAAACATCAAAAACGGGAGATTTAGCTGGGTTCCAGGTGAGTCTCTCGCGAAACCAAATTGATTTGCAGACGAGTGTATTTCTCGAAAAACAGTCCCATTTGGGTTCAAGTAGAACATAAGGTTGACGGAAACTCGGGGACTGCGCCTACCTGATGAGCCCCAAGAAGGGCAAAACCGGTCGTGGGCTGTCGAAGAGTTTTCAGCAACCCTATGAGTAGTCCATTACGAATATACATTAGACTAGCTTTGACCAAATTGTCCCGCCGTACTTCTAATGCGTTTCCTGTGCAGAAGCAAAAGAACGAGTGCACTAACATATTTCGGGCAAAGACAGGAACGATATATTTGAGATTAGAAACTTTCCGTATGATGTCCTCCGTGCTCAGTAAATTCTGATCTCTTATCCTTTGCATTTGTACGACCCGAGAAGACTCTACTGAAGTCATATTTGCCAACCCATTCTAGTTCTCATTCTGTATGAGGATTTTTGGGAGGAAATGTTCATTAATAAGGACAGTTTGTCTAAAAAGCCTTCGGCAAGGCTTAGATTGTTGATATTTTCCAAGAGGAATTTAGATTTTTGTGTTTCACACCGAATACTTTCCAGCATTGTCCAAGCAGATTTATCCACATAGTGACATCCTATATGATTCATGGTTTAAACAGGGCACACCCGTTCATTTAGCTCCAAGATTCTTCACAAGCCGCAGCAAATGCATTGCAGTAACCCATAGGCTTGGACCGGTTTTTGTATGGTAATATATACATAGTGTTAAGGTTCCCGATACGGAAATTTGAGTGACGCGTAGGTTCGACAATCCCGAATATCAAAAGGAGAAATTGGGCTCGTAATGCTACGGTACTATTTACATGAGGGTAAGCAAATGTGTACAACAAACCTCAATTGCTTTCTTTTCATAGGAAAGTTTTTATGGCTTTAGGCTTCAGTGTGCGCTGCAGAGATATCAGATCAGAAGCAAGATGAAACCACCGCTAGGAGGTTGTATTTTGAAACAACACATAATATCGTGTGCATGTGTGCGCTAAGAGTAAAAGCGGAGGCCGACGGTCAATTTTCCTCGAAGATTGCCGTCGAAAAATGTGTCCAGTAGCAAAACCTGTGGTGTGCGCACCACGTATTGTTCATGCCGAATTGTGTTTCGTCAAAACGAGGGATTCAGACAGAAATGTGGCCAACATTTGACCTGGCAGAATGTTATGAAACAGATTTAGACGATTCTGGGTAGTACTGTCTGTGCGAAATGTCTTCCAGGAAGAGGTCTCCGTGATCCCCGTTGCGCCTGGTTGCGCCTGGCACGCTGTAAGCTATAGTTGCTGATCGATGTTAATGTTGCGCTTGTTGTCGGTTGTCGGATTGCCTGCAGATGACTATCTGCAGATGTAGGCACTTGTCGTGCCCTTGTGGCGCAATCGGTTAGCGCGTTCGGCTGTTAACCGAAAGGTTGGTGGTTCGAGCCCACCCAGGGGCGCGAGGCATTTTGTCGGCGTGCTGAATCGCCTCTTCGTGGTTCCGACTGGGTAGCCTGGACGCCAGTCTGGGTGAGCTAAGAGTTCAGCAACTCCAGACAGGGCTAACCACCCTGTTTGGTTTCAATGTGCTGGTTACTTTCGACAATGTACACTACAAAACATCTGGCGCCTCCGCACCAGTTCCAACCAGTACACAGGAGAGATTCGTGGGGCTCACGTGTGAGGAATGTGGCAAGTGGTGTAAATCGAAAGCTGGCTTGGTAGCCCACCATCGAGTTCACGACAATGATAGTGTTGGTACGAACATGGTCGCCCAATTGGCCTGTGCTGATTGTTCCCGCCTTTTTCCGACGAAGATTGGCCTGAGTCAACATCGCCGGCACGCACACCCCACCCAGCATAATGCAGATAAGCTCAGCCGAGTGAAGCATTCCGGTGCCCGCTGGTCCCAACAAGAGTCACAATCGCTCTTGCGCCTGGCTAACAATTTATATCCGTCTTGTGAAACGCAAACCGCGCTGTTCGCGAGACTGGAGCAGTATTTTCCTGGTCGATCGGCTATCAGCATCAAAACCAGGTTACGGGTGCTTAACTGGCAAGCACAACAGGACGAATCATCATCTGGTGGACCTGACCAAACCATCGGTCAAATAGCGGCCTACTCGTCAGAAGCCGATGACTATAGCGTCTGGTTTAAACAAACCGTGGATTGCGCCGTGTCACTCTTAGAATCCCATGCTGACAGTTCACTTGCTAGTGTTGACCTTCTGGCATTTGCCCGAGGGTTGCAGTCTGGCATCATGACACCGGAACAAGTCCTCTCGCTTCTGGACCTCCACGCCTCCAGGACATTTCCACACACCTGGAAAACCGTATCCCGACGCCGTCGTCAGTTAGCCCATCGGATGCCGGTCAACCGAAAGCAGATCCGCCGAGCCAACTACGCCGCCATCCAGACCCTATACCACCAAAGATGGAAAGATGCAGCGTCTGCTGTGCTCGATGGGTCATGGAAAGATCTGTACAAAGGCAACTGCGGCCTACCTCCAGACGCCGAGCAGTACTGGAAACAGGTGCTCTCAGCCCCAAAACACGTGGACAGCCGGCCCAGTCGCGTAGTAGTACCATCCGATTGGAGCTTGATTGAGCCCATCACAGGAGAGGAAGTCGGCCGTACGGTCCGTTCAATGGGCAATTCGTCCCCAGGCCTGGACAAGCTCACACCCAGGATGCTCCGCCGGTTCAATGCGAACGTACTTGCTGGGTATTTCAACTTACTTTTATTATCTGGGGGTTGTCCCCCACACCTGTGTCGTGCTCGTATTACTCTAGTTCCGAAGGTCCCTAATCCGACTTCACCGGATCAACTGAGACCGATCTCCGTATCATCCATTCTTGTCCGATGCTTTCACAAGGTGCTTGCTGATCGCTGGAGTCGTAGATTGCAACTGCCTTCACTCCAGTTTGCATTTCTACATCGGGACGGCTGTTTGGAAGCTACATCGCTGTTACATGCCCTGCTTCGTCACTCTTCAGCGACTGCTTCTAACCTCAGCTTGGCGTTCGTCGATATCTCGAAAGCATTTGATTCGGTTTCGCATGACACAATCGTCAGATCTGCCGAGGCGTTTGGAGCACCGTCACCTCTAGTTCGATACATCGCACAGTCCTATGAGAATGCTGTAGCAGTTTTCCCCAGTTCCGAGGTTCACTGCCACAGAGGTGTGAGGCAAGGAGATCCACTCTCCCCATTATTGTTCATCATGGCAATGGATGAGGTTCTTGGATTGTCGATGCCGCAACTGGGATACCAGTTCCATGACACCCTAGTAGATGGTTTTGCCTTCGCTGACGACTGGGTCGTGTGTGCAGAAAGTCAAGCTCGCCTCAAAGAGAAGCTTGAAGCTGCCGCGGTTGAGTTGGGAAGAGCTGGTATGAAGATAAACGCCCGGAAGACGAAAGCGATGGTGATCTGTGGGGACAGGAAACATCGGGCGACAGCAGTCTCAGTCGAACCATTTTGCTTCGCCGAGGAACTCATCACTCCTCTGGGTCCGACAGACACAGTAACATATTTGGGCATCCCCTTTACTTTCAAGGGGAAAGGAGTCTTCAACCATCGACAGCATCTGCTCAAACTGCTCGACGAGGTGACGCGTGCCCCGTTGAAGCCGCATCAAAGAATGGAGATCACAAGGAACTACCTGATACCGAGGCTGACATATTCGCTCGTGCTTGGCCAAGTCCACCGAAACACGCTCAAAAGGTTGGACAACTACATCAGGCAATCTATTCGCGGCTGGCTACGTCTACCGAAGGATACCCCGATCAGCTACATCCATGCCGGTAAACAACATGGGGGACTTGGTATCCCAAGTCTGAGTGCAACAATCCCGATGCAGCGGAGAGTGCGTATGGAAAAGCTGCTTTCTACTCAGTGCCGTGTACTACGCAATGTGGTCAACGATTCCGCATTTGGCAAGGTTGTTCGGGATCTCAGCCTTCCGATCCGTGTCCATGGTTCATGCGTAAACACCAAGGAAGAACTGGTGGCTGCTTGGGGTGATAGCCTGCACAACAGCGTTGACGGTCGCGGTTTACGAGAGTTGGTCGCTTCGCCTCTTTCTAATCGATGGCTTGTATTTCCAGAACGAGTGTTTCCTCGGATATTTATCCGCGGTATCCAGCTCCGATGCAACCTGCTCAGGACGAGAGTTAGAAGCGCTCGACATGGTCACGGTGGCCAGACGATCTTATGTCGTGGAAACTGTGGCCAACCAGAGAGTTTGGTGCATATTTTGCAGTCCTGCTGGATCACGCATGACGCCAGATGTGCTCGTCATAATCGGGTTGCAAGGGAACTCGCAAAACGCCTCCGTCGCCTGGGATACACCGTCTTTGAGGAGTTGAGAGCACCAACTTCGACGTCCTTCATCAAGCCTGACCTGATCGCCGTTCGGGAGCGCCGAGCGACTGTAATAGACGTCAGCATAGTCTCGGATGGGCGCGGAGTGACTGTGTGGAATGAGAAAAAGCAGAAGTATGGTGTTGATGAATTTTCCCTCGCCATAATCTCAGCTCTACGTGCTATTGGTTGTGATGTGGACTTTTTGGTCCACCAACCGATGATCATCTCTTATCGAGGGATCTGCTTTCCTCAATCCGCCAAAGCTGTTATCGGACTGGGACTTTCTAAAGTCACAGTCAGTGACTTGTGTTTGCTCGCCATTGTGGGTTTTCTGCGTACGTACGATACTTTTATGCGTGGCACATGGCGTTGAGCGTATATTGTGGCATTGAGTCTCACACCAGACCCAGTATGACGGACACTTTGTGCTTGATGTGCGAGTCTTGACTGTGCTAGCGCTTACCGCGCCTTGAAGAGCATTCAGCATTGTTTGTCCTTTCTTCGGTTGTTAGACTTTACACGCATGTTTCCTTACCAAAATTCTTACGTGCGTTGGGATTCATCCTATCTGATTGGAACTGTTGGTTGCATGACTTCGAATGAGACATTTCTTTCTTTTATCTCATATTCTCCTGTAACCCTTTCGCATTCATCGCTTGCATTCACTTTTTATGTCTGTGACCATGCTCTTCAAAAATAAACGATAATGGAAGCTATAAGTAACATTCTGTGATTGGCATACGATTATTTGCACCTATGATTTACAATAATCTCGTGGAGATTCAGAAATTCCACTGCACATACTGATGATCAGTGACTAAACATCATTTTAATCATGTTAGTATTTCGATCACTTTAACCAGCCTTCACTTTCAGGCGTTAGCGTGACACAAACATAAGCGTTCTGTTGCTGAACTTTGCTTCTTCCGATGTAGACATCCAGAAAAGCTGTAAGGGCATTATACGGCGAAAGTTGTGCGTGTATTTTCTCCAGTATTTTCTCACTGGGGCATAGCTCAGGAAAAGCAGAAGGCTGAATAAGCAGTCCAGAGAAACTCGTATCATATGAATGTACTACGTGCCGGTGAAATGCATCCATTTCGATGGGACAGAGAGTGAAATAGCCACAGGACGATAATTCTAGGCAGTTGAGCCAAAAATTGACCACACTATGAGTTTTCAGGTACTTATCAAGCGAATTCATAGTCGACTCCCAAGCTGTTCTTCTGGGACCGACTTGCACTTCAATAATTCCCTTTCAAAGGTACGTTCAGTACAATGAACAGCTTTCGTGGAGAGGTTTGTTGCCGTATTTCTTGGAAGAAGAACCTCGCTGAGACTAATAAAACCAAACTGGAGTACACCTTCTTTATGCTTTTAGAGGAGCAAAGAAAACATGGAGCCGGTTAGGCGAAAGCTGGAAAACACATAGAAGCTTTAAAAAACGCAGATTACACTTATGACACTCGGTAACATTGCTCACTTTCAAACCGGTATGACTTCTTCATTGACGAAGAAAGTTGATCCATGGAGACAATGACAAGTGAATTAGTGCACTCGCTGCAAAACGCTTGTTTTGCATGACCATCCACTTGAATTCCACAACCCATGTGGGCATTTCATTCATCAAGTTTACAGAAAAATAGCGTTGTTTCAAAATGACTGTGCTGAATTCTATTCAGGATGCACCAACAATCTCGTTATCGGTAACATCTCAACTTCCTAAGAGGATCGCGTGTGATTCTGTCTTGAAACTTATACGATCCCTGTCTATCCAACTTCTGGACTCAACCAATTTACTGAACCATTTTCTTCCCCGGCACACCTATCTGAATCGGCGAACCGAACCGATCATACTCTCTTCTTAACCATTGTTAATGTGAAATGGAATGCACCATCCACCAAAAACGTCGGCATTTAACTGGACCAAATCATCCTGAGACTCATCAGCGCACACAGCTATGCTCTGTGTATCTCTGCATTCTGACACCCAACGTTCACTCGAAGTCGGAAAATCACACCAGCATATGGTTGCCTCCTTTCGGATGCAGGCAAAGATGTTGCGTATATGAGAAAGTTATCTGAATGACGACATTGCCCTCCCCCCTTCGGATTTCCGACTTATCACTACGTTTATCCCTTTAGTATCATGTGAACACCTGATCGGTCATTTTAACCTTTGTCTTAACTTTCACTAGGCTGCAGAAACTATTCATATCACACCAAACAAGATTACTTCCTCCATCTTTAAAGAAGCCATGGACAAAGGTGAGAATCCGCGAGAAGCAAAGTGGCTATGAGCAACTGGAAACATGAAAAAGTCGGCTGAATGGAATTTAGATGGATATCTGATACAAAATAAAACGATGTTATGATGAGTAGGAAAATTTACAGCAGCTAGGTGGCAGTTCCGTTACGTCTTGTATGGATAGGATTTAGCAGGGAATTCAACGGCCCGACATGTTCAACATCACTTTTAGCACACACAGACCAAAGTGATTCGGTAAGCCCGTTACAACTCCCTTCAGTCGTAATTCTATCACTGAAAAGTTATCCGATTCTCCGAGAATGTTCAAACTAACTCAACTGCGTGACGGGACTTGGAACACTGACAGATCATCTGCTTAGTTTGTGCCTTCAAATTTGTTTGAATATGTAATAGATGGACATGAACAGATGACACCCAGTTTTGGTGCCAATACTCACGTTCTATATTGAGCTCAAATCTGATCCTTTATATGATGCACATCGGTTTAAAAAACGAAGGCTAAAACACCAACAATTTATATGTTACAAGTAAAAAAATCACATGTAAGGATTATGTAAAATTCAACGTTAGCTTTGCACATTATTTCTGATTAGAATGGTGGATATTTTTGACGTATTAGCCAAAGGGACTAATGACATAAAACAGAATGGATCGGCTTCCTCGTTTCACTCCATGGCTTTCACGGACAAACTTACTGGCTTAGGTAACATGAATTAATCCTGACTTACATGGTTGTCGCAGTTCAGTTTTTAAGAAGTTTAACTTACCCGATAAGGTTCAAACAGAAGGCACAGACTGCCGGATTGTGTTTCTATCGGTCTTGTTAACCTAACAATTCCACTGACCCAGATTTAGGTGGTACGTCAAATTTCCCTGGCAACACCTAAGGCTGATGAGAGCTTACGGCTGGCTTGATGTGACTAGTTTGATTCAGCTGATAACAGACATTCTTTCGTTAAATTTACGGTCCCAGGTTGACTCTGCTTCAAGACGTTTGGCAGTACAAAATGCGAATAACTGAGATTTTCATATCGTTCTCCCGGGACAAAGAAACAGAATCACGAAGATGGATCATGATAAGGTAGTTTGGCGCAATATTTTGTGTTTTCTTCGGTGTGTCTCATCAGGCGCGTGTTGGATATTTCATTGGTAAAAAATCAAGAAAACTTTGTCAGAGGCCTCCTCTTCAGTCCAGTGCTATGCTTTGAACTAGGTGTTACTGATTACAAATTTTCGGTTTCCATTTGCAAACACAGTCATTGAATCGACTGGAAGATTTTCTTGATGAGACACTAGTTGTAGCATCTGAAACATAAGGTGGTCTGTGTGCTGTACATTCAGTCGAAGAATATTACGAACGAAAGGTTCAGCTTGGATTCACTGGAGTATCTCATTAAAAAAACTAGTGTGCAAATAATTGTATATCGCAATTCTATGCTTGTTCTCAATTAGATGACGGGAAAAGGATGAGGTTGGTCGTGTATTGATTGATTGTTCTAGTTGTCTTCATACTCTCAACTGTATGCACTCCATCAACCTCAGTTGTGGTTGTCGAACCGTTCTGTCCAAGTAGTTGTCCGTGCAATGACATATGTGCTGGGTTGAGGGGGGGGGCGAGATGGCTATGGCTAAAGTGCGATGACCGGAAGTCCGTGGTCAGAACCCAACCCTGACATCTCGACCGCTCTTGTTTTGTCTTCGGCATCGCGAAACTATCCTAGCCCTCATGCTCACTTCGGGTAGCGTCGCGGCTAGCGACCGAAAGGGTGTTACAGCTGAATGTTTTTCATATGTGGTGGGTTTCCCAGGTAGGGGTAGTGGTAACACTTCCACGCGAGTTATCTTGTGAAAAAACACTAATAAAGTCATCTAGTATTCCCCCCTGCGTTGCAGTTGTCAGATTAGGTTAGGCTGACTTTGTCCCATCTGAACACCAAGTTTCTGGACAGTGCTGAGGCAATCCAGGCTGAACTTCTGCACATCATTCCTCAGCAAACGGCTCAATGTATCTGTTAGACCAGAGAGAGTATTGCTATGGTCACTGAGTTTTGCTTGAAGTGTATCATTATTGAGAATCTGACGAACTCATCCTTCTATCACATCTGCACGAAGCTGATGGAGTGCAGGTTTTGTCTTTTTTTCAAATGTGCTTGATGACCTCTGAATGATTTCATCCGTCGTATGTCGTATCCAGAAACGGGACGTTACTGTTAATTTCGTTTTCCAAACACAGATGAGTGTGTAAACAGAAACAGCTTTCCCTCTATTGGCTGTACGTGGTTAACACTTGGATGAAACTTTGATGAAGTAGCTTTTTCCTTTATTTGGCCTATTGTCATTATCAATAGTGCAAACCTGGTGAGCAAAGGAAATGAAACCGCAGATGTGTTCCACCTTAAAGTTTGTTACGATAGAAGACTGTTTTACATTTATAAGAAATGAATCATATACCCACATTAGCTTCGCGCTTGTTAACAAGGCTACGACGAGAGTTATGTAGATTTTGATCAGTGTCTGAACTGACATTTACCAAGTCCATGAAACAACAACATCCCTCTGAGCCGACAGCTTTTAAAACAACATAAATGTAAGCTTTTCTGAGAACCTGGTATTGTGAGGGGAGACTACGCTAATAAGGTCGAGCCCTCGTATTGTCTGGATTATTTATGTGAGGTAAAAGCCCTCAGTTCTTCCCCACCAACCTCGATCAATCAGAGGCGAATGTCATCTTGAACATAATAAAGTTTGTTGCATTCCACAGTGGTCTGTCGACAGGAATGTGCGGCTATAGCTTGCTCAATGCCACATCGTACGATTAGTCAAGGTTGAGATCTAAATCCCAGTAACATGGGAGGATTCTCATGTTTGACCTTGAAACATGCAATACCCCCTCTCATCATATCTATATATGTCATTGTTACGCATATCCAGAGACAGAAAGGGAAAGATGGTGAAGGTGGTGAGTTAATTAATGATTAATGTTAGGCAAACAGCTTTCTTCCCTAGCATAATTGAACTGAAAAACCTCTGTCATTCTAGTAGAACATAACGATGTAATCAAATGAGAGGTTTCCGTGAAGAATATGTAGAGAGCGAAATGTGAAAATCCTCAGGGGACGAAATCGATGGTTTATATTTTCCCTCGTTTTTAGGAAGGAGCTACTGAAATACGTCGTTCTAAACGCCGAATATTTGTTATTTCTCATGATGTTCGAAGTAAACCTTGGAATGATGCTTTCGCGCAGCGTCCGATTTCACTATGCCTACCTACCATTCTAACGAACTCTAATTTTCCAAAGTGATTCAGTTTGATTCAGCCTAAATTTGGGCTGCTTTTCAAAGACAGATTCTTGGATTTGGGCTGCTTTTCAAAGACAGATTCTAAGATGTGGTTGACACAATGGAATCTGCATCTAAACCTCGTTTCCCATGGATCATTCCTAGCAAATTGGGAGGGAAAAGTGCGATACGGATGTAGAATGTAGACCGACTTTGTAGTTTTTGGAATTATGAATTTTAAATACCATACTCTATAAACAATCTTACGCCCAAGACTATAAATCGTTGATGTTGATGGCTCCATGTTGTCTGATTGGAAACGTCTTTGTGTGGTCACTGTAGGATTACTGTATCCTTGGAGGAGTTCTCTTTTGGATTACCACTGTCTACAACAATCCGAATCAAGCCACATGAAACTATGAGTAGTTCCATTCACACAGAACAGGCGATTTTGGATGACCATTCAGGAAACAGGCCTAGAAGAATAAGGATACACTGAGCCTGACAGTTTGACCGTTTCATCATCAGTCGAGGTGACGTCATCAGTGCGTTGTTAGGGAGCGTAGTAATGCGTAGCTCAGCGAACAAGCTGACAACCATGTACGCTACCTGAGCTACCAACATTTTCCTCCATAGGGATATAGTCGTTTAGTTGGAACACACTTTTCAGCTACATAATTTTGCTTGAATTTTTTGGTGGTTTGAAGTCGAACACCTTGACGAACATTATTATGTTTGCAATCACTTAGTTGGGTCAAAACATATCTAATGATTAAAATAGGGAGTAAGTAATGACATGAGCAGTTAAAATTGTTTACTGAAACAGAAAACGCGGGCGCTTAGACGACTGTTAATCATCGCATCCCACGTCGCGTCTAATAGGGCGACTGTTTAGAGGGCGGTTGAGTGACTGGGTCAATCGCCTTTTGTCACACGACTAGTGCAGACGCAGCACTTGTACAAATAGCTCTTGACAGCACAATAACGGGTTTCGCAAACGTGTTGCGACCACTTCCGCTGCAGTAAAGCCACACCGTTGGATCGATACTGGCAGTCTATTGGGTACTTGTCAAATGAATTAGCTTTAGCAAACAAATACCCAGCGCGTTTCAAGTGTCTGTGGCACTCTGACTGGGAAGTCCTGACAGGCTGGTCAATCGATCGACACAACCAACCGACTAGTGGGTCGTCGTTCGTCGTGTCACATCACTCAAGTGTGAGCATGTTCAATTTTTTACACTTGAAAATTCGGATTCGTTCAGTGTACGCTGGTGGAGCAGTGGTAGCAGACTCGCGTTGCATGTCAGATATATCGAATTAAAAGCCCGGCACGGTCAAGGATATACACTACTGATGAGCTCAAATAAGAGCCGTACTCGAGCCCAGTGCTTCCCTTCTTTGGTGTGGACTGACCAGAAAGATTGTGCTGAGACAGCAGGACGACTGTTCAAACGAGAGTGATTTGAACATGTCATCTACGAACCCCGCAACAACTCAACTAAAAAGTTCACTAGCATTAAATGGCTACCGGATGGACATGATTTCCGATAAACCAAAATAAATCTGTAGGTATAAAATACGTACATAAATATGGAGTAAATAAATACGATGTCGACCAGCCGGTGAAAAAATTCACGTGTAATACGGTAACCTGACTGACCATAAATCTGAAGCACTCTTTGGGACTGCTCTCCAACGTTTCTCTCAATGACCCAGGAAAATAAGGGAGGACGACGAATCCGAATGGGGCATAATTCAAGCAAGGTTGATAGCGATCCCGGTAATAGAGCCCGAAGTCATCGGATTTTGCCAAAAACTGTTTTATTTGTGTTGGCTGACTGATGCTACGAATGAACTTACCACGAGCTACCTCATACCTGTGGGTCTTGTGACCATGTGCAATGGAAGCAACCAGCGGGGAACTGAAACCGATTAACTAGTGCGAGAAAAGAAGGAATAGTTTTTGCATTTTGAAACATGAAAAACAAACGTTCGTCGGTTCATCTAACAAGTTCGTTCAACCCAAATCCATCAGTGTACCTGTACCATATGGGGCTATTCCAGCTAATTGCCAAGAGCTCCACCGTCGTGAGTTACGCAGCTCTGATGTTAGCGATCCGGTATACAATATAATAAGACTGCATTACATAATAAAATACAGCGTACAGATTGCTGGGTAAAACGTTTACAATGGCACCCAGATTTCAAGCTGTCAACTTGTCTTGTTGGTCAGGTATCTGTGCTGCAATGATGGTGCGGGCTATACGGCCTGGAACTAAGTTCCTAAAGGTTCCACCATGCCAAGAAGACCAACGGGGAGCAGTCCAACAAAGAACCCGGATCCTCGTACTGCGAGTAGTCGTATTAGGAAGCCCTCTGGAGGTTAACTTGAACTGTCCTCTGCGGTAGGAATGTGAAGGCAATAAGGCCACCAGCATGTCCATATTTATGGAAGCTGACAAATTTATCATCTAACGTCTAGCTCTGTCGCCTACTAGCAGCTTGTACGCTTCAGGTTGCATACGCACACTTCCTTAAGTACAGCGGCCTGCGTGACCCGCTCATACACTTATTATTTTGCTAGACCTACTGCGTGCTAGTCTACTCTGTGTTCAGCACCATTATAAGGGACATCTCACAGAGAAGTGACAATTTCCATTTACCGACGGTGACCCTTGGACTGGATGATTGCGCCTCTTAGGAATAAAGAAATCGTCAATTGAGGCATGAGTAAAAAGGCTAATCCAGCTGGTACCGCGCCTCCGTCAAACTATGGTCATGGAACGTTAATCCTCCAGCCATCTTTGCTTGCACATCCTAACGTACTTTTTCGTGAAGGGGCCAACGAGACAGGTTTCAACATTTTTATTTATCGGTTTCCAACTTCGTGAAATACCATACCGCCGAAGTCAAGTCGACTCAAGAAAAGTCTTGTGCATCAGGGGGTGGGCAGGTTGAATGCTGTTCACCGACACCAGCAACATGAGCCTAAATATAAAACGAGCAAGTCAGGCGCCCAAATTCAAAAATTGACTGTTAAGTAGCATGTCCAAATCGCCGCCCAGAAAGTTAAACCAAGCTAATCACATACTAACCTCGAAAGTTATGACCCATTCTGCGGACTTAAATGTCCGTACTCTATGTCAAATGGGGCAGCAGGCCCCTCATTCTGAAACCCTACTTTTTTCTGTGTCCATATATGGTATGATCGCTTCAGTCAGCAACACGGTTGGATGTAGCAATCCTGTCGGGTGATATGAATGCCCAATTTGGACGACCAAGTCCGGAAAAGCACAAATAGTTGGGAGATTCGGAGGCGATGCTCAGTGTACGTATAACTGAAAGCGACCGCTTCAGTTGTGTGCGGTCCATCGTCTGTTCCTGACCAGTACGAAATTCCAACACAAAAGCTCACATCAAGTCACTTGGAGGTCACTTTCTACAAGACATTTATGGACTCACTTGGACCATGTGGCTATCAGTTACCGGTGGAGAGCGCCAGTTCTTTCCTGGGTGCGCAACATGACTCTGATCATGCCGTTGTGCGAGTCCGGTTATCACTTCGCCTTCCATCAGCGTTACGTGTGCCAAGGCAGAGCAGTTCTATTCAACAACTTCGACAAGCTTCATTAGCTCAAGAGTATCAGGCTGATCTGGCAAGAAAGCTACTGGAAATGCGGATGATGACGAGTGTTTGGAAGTTGAATGGAAGCGAGTGAAAGACCCTATTCTCTTAGCTTTCAGAAATGTTTGTCCAAGCCATCTAACTAGGTTAAATGAACAGTAAATGTCATCGATATTAGCAGATCTGACTGCTGTCAGAAAGGTTGTATCAGAAACTAGTGACTCTGTTGGCTGCATTTGATTCTCGATCGTCAGTAACTGTGGCAGTTTCTGGTGACCAAAGGTTTCCCTTCGAAATTTAATCCCTTATGAGGGCACTTTATGCGAACTCCTGTGGTCGTGTACGAGTACAAGGCCAGCTTTCACCTGATTTCACGACGCTTGTGGACGCGTATGAGTATACGGGAAGCTTTCGCTTGAGTTCACCTTTTCTTCTTTAACTTTGTTATTGATGTGCTTCTTGAAATTTCTCTGCCTGCCTCTGAAACCTCTCTTTGGTTCAGATCCTTCAAAAATGCAGGCCATTTTACCTCTCTGCCGCACCGTTTGGCATGCGCTTCACACTTACGAATTGTAAAGTGCTTCTAAAAGGCTAGATTAATTCAAATCAAAACATCATGCTTGTAGACCAGCCAATCGACGCGGTAGATAAACTTGTTCATCTGGGCAGTGTTATAAGTTCCGTTGGAGTGGATGGAGATGAGATTACGTCTCGAGTCGGGAAGGCCAGGGCGGCTTTGTCGACTTCCGACACGTATGGCGCTGACGTGACGTCAGTTTGTCTGTCAAGGGAAGAATTTGCACTGCGGCAGTGCGATCCATACTGCTTCATGGATCAGAGATATAGCCTTTCCGCGCAGAGGACACACTAAAGTTGTAAGTGTTTGACCATCGGTGTCTCCAAAGCATTGGTCAGGTCTGGTGGGAACATCTGTTCAGTAATGCTAAGGTACGCCAGATTGTCCTAGGAAGAAGAGACTCTCCCGCGATGGATAAACTACTCAAGCCTCATTGTTTATGCTGTTTTGGACACGCACTCCGCATGCTAGAAGACCGTCTGCCTCGCAGAACTCTTTTTGTCCGGCCCTGTGCTGAGTGGAAGTGAGTGAGAGGTGGACAGTGTGTGACCTGGCAACGAATTATGAAAATACTAACCAGTAAACTGAGTCGGTCGACAAATGCCACCTCCTTGGATAGGGTCGTCTGGACTCAGCTCACCAATGGTCAATGACACTGGCATACATGTCTCAATCATATCTGTAGTAGCTGCCCAGTTCCCGAAATGCAATCGCCTCCGATACCTAGCTGTAAGCTTCCTCATTTTCCAGTGTTTGAACCAGTAGCAACTGAAACCAACGTACCCTTGGCACACGATTTATAACTGATGGACTGAACAAATTTAATTGAAGCTTGCAATCTAGCAGAATAGTTTCATTGGGTTGCGCTTCATTTTCTAACTGCTGTTTTACTTAATCCTTCCATTCGATCCGCTCAGCCCGTTCAATTTGGGCCACCAGCTGCGGGATTGGGCGCTTTTAAAAGTTTGTAGTTCTCTGTATTACTTTATTAGTGCTCTAGTTGTAACGAAATTAACCTAATAATCAGAAAACTACAAGCATTACTATATGTCTGTTCTTCACAATGATGATGGTTGCAGAAGTTAGGTTCACCTTAATAAAATAAATAGAGTGACAATATGAACTAGTGCGAAAAGGTGACCTATCGTTTGGAACACAGTTTTTGGTAGTTCCTCAATTTTTTCCGGACCCGGATATAGTGTCTCCTCTGCAGTTTTTGCCTGCTATAGGTTTTTCCTGGTCCTTGGACTGCGGTCTGTGATAGTTCCTAGCTCGAGAGTCATTTAATGTGTGTGTGTGAGGTGACTGTGTTTTCTCTTCCTATATATGGGAAGGTTTGAGCTGTGCGTGATACCTTCATTAACACCACCTCTAAGGTACTGCGAATCTAGGTGACAAAACCAACTTTGCAGGGAGATTACCGGATTACCGTCTTCCCTGAAGATAATGTCCACAGTGGTCACCTGCTTTGGTGCGCGTTTTGAACGTGCGGGTTTTCATACCCCTCTGCACGCCTTCCAAACTCTGAAAGAATAGGCTTGGCTTCACTGATCTTCAAAACTGCAGAAGTCATGATAGTGTCATGGCAGGTATCAGCATACAATTTAAATTCACCAGCGTGCCTCGTTTATGATGTCAAAAGTAAGCTTAGTTGGAGCTCGGGGACTACTTATTTAAATGTAGATTCAAGGAAGCCTTACTTAGTCGCTTAAACACCTGGCCTTCAAATGCCTTCATTTACTCAATCCAAAGGGTTTCCATAGCGTGATATGGTTTAGCTGGCTGCAGTATATTTGTAGAGCAACAGAGTAGTTGCCCAGGAATCAGATTCACTGGAGATGAGACTTATGAGGCGGAGATCTGTTCTACGCAAACCCCAAACATCGTGTCAGAATAGGCGTTCTTATCCTCTCCTATAGTGGAAGACGGATTATGAATAGTAATTAGCCACAGTGGAAAATAGTGCCACGGAACATTCCTCTTCCCATAGTTGGGCAAAAGGATGTCCTACAAGATGTGGCACGCCGATGGTTGGCTTGAAACCACGCCATCATTTCCATGTTGATTCTCCAGCTAAACGTTTTTCAGCTGTTTTTTTTACTGTGGTAGTGTGTGCCTGGATCCTTCAGATAACTATCATAAGATGCTCAGCCTTGTTGATTTCAATGATGCCAAATGGGTTTGGGTGTCTAGTTTGTACGGTTACTCCCGAACTCCTTAACTATCCATGTATTCTCTTTCCTTTCACCTTTTAATACAATATTCTTTTTGGTCAAACGTCAGCATGTAGTACTGATCACGATAGTGACGATACTGATGTTTTTTTCCTGTGCTAATTACTAGCTTGTAGAAAGCCGTCAACAACCTTACGCCAGTAGAAAGAATCAGGAAAGGGATGTCAATGGCTGAACAAGGTTGGCATCCCAAGAGATGGGGGTGTAGAACGCACACATTAGAATCTGTAAATATATTTGATGTATGTGACGATGCATTGCCAAAGTCGTCCACCCGTGGGGATCGGACTGACTGTCACGAAACAACCACTTAGTCATTAGTTTTTGCGTATGAATAACAAACGGCGTCTGTCGCTCGAATGGATGCAAAATCTGCCGAACAACAAATTTCACGCAAATACAAACAGAAAAGTTATTTCCCAACTAGGTTCTACTTTTCTCCTTGTTCGCGACAATCCTTCCGTGCATCTTCGCCCCCTCAACTGGCCTGGAACACAATTGTCTGATGGCTTTTGCTCCTTGCGGTAAGTGCTGCTCTTCGTTAATTTACTAGTATCAAAAATAATACTTTGAGTTTGCGGTGGCAGTCTGACCAGCGGGTGTGCAAGTTAAGATCCAGGTGATCAGTTGGAAAAGCGAATTTGCACTTTGCATCAAAGTATTCCATATCGTCAAAACCCTAAGAACAATGTCGAAATACTGCTCAATAAGAGAGTCTACCTATTGGATTGCGGTATTTGGTCCCTGTTTTGTGCGTCTTTCATTTTCCGCTTGACCCGTTTATCAAACGCTGTACTCCAGCGAAAGACGTTTGGATGATGTAACATTTATATGTATGTATGTATGTATGTATGTATGTATGTATGTATGTATGTATGTATGTATGTATGTATGTATGTATGTATGTATGTATGTATGTATGTATGTATGTATGTATGTATGTATGTATGTATGTATGTATGTATGTATGTATGTATGTATGTATGTATGTATGTATGTATGTATGTATGTATGTATGTATGTATGTATGTATGTATGTATGTATGTATGTATGTATGTATGTATGTATATATGTATTATGATGTGTCATGATAGCTCCGATGTCATTCAAGTATATTTGTATAAGCAGCGTAAAAGCTGGGTTTGTACATTTCTCCTCCGTATAGTATTCTGCATATGAAACTTATTAAAAGTACTATTTAGAAATAAATAATTAAATATCGGTACCCACGAATTGCTAGCCTCAACAGAGCCACAAAGGACTCACACATACTGTGATTAGCTGTGAGGCAACATTTCTCTCTCTGTTTCCTGTCTGTGACCTGCAGCACAATACAGGTCTTCTTGCCGCGTGGAAAACAAATGCGAACAATTGATGTGGTGCCTGAGAGAACAGCTTCCAAACTGCGGTAAGTTCCTCGAATAGCACTAGGTTCTGCAAAATCTACCTAACAAGCTGCCGTTAGCTAACGTGAAGGCTAATTGCACGAATTTTTTTTAAAAACCTTGCAAACCACTTTCATTTGTTTCCAGTACATTGTATGACAGATTTGGGTGGCAGATCTGACTGTTTGCCTCCGATCTGCTGGCAGCTGATCGAAAGTTCGAGTGTTTATTTGGCTATCGCCCAACGATGACGAAAACAGGAGACGAATAATTTGAAAATTATTTCCAGAAATGTTTTATCAGGTCTCCTGTGTTTTGTGTCCTTGGTGTTTTGGTTCGTTTCGAATTCATGTGTTTACTACTAATTACACGACGGCTTGTGGTGGGACAAGTCTACTTCCATACAGGTTTAGGAAAACTTCCGAAAGTGCCAATCGAACCCAATAAGTACCGTTTATTCCACATTCGTTCGACGACCCGCGCATTGGCTGTCACGCACAGGTGTTGTGGAAATTGGGATTCCGAGATCTGTTCAAGGTAAATTACCTAGGTCGCTCTCAATCGAGTTTCCAGTCTGGAAATGAAGTCAACCTGAGCTGTTAGATGGGGGAGGGCGCGTATTCTCAACCCCTCAGCTTTTTGTGAAACGCGCACTGCTGCTGAACTCCAGCAGAGGTGAGATACTTGAGGACTGTTTCTCGGCTTTCCATGATTTTCCACTTGCCGGATGAGACCTTAGCCGAAAATTGTGTCTCTGCTATGCATTTATCCATGTGACTGTTAGGTCTCAAATTCATCGCGCTGGTCAGCCGATTGTTTAACATGTAGTCTGCATGTCCCTGTGAGTTGTATGGATTCCCCAAAGCAACTGCAGACTCTCGGTCCATTTTGAGTTCAACGAAGACCATTTGTAGAACGCAGATTAATGCGAACAACCAATTTACGGTTCTCCTTCGAAGGGGAAACTCCGCAAAGGGTAAAAGCTGGTTTGAAGATATATATTGCCAGGTTTACAACTTTATTACCGTAGTTACGCTGAAGTTAAGCATACAACTTCTTCCAGGGGTTAAGCTTCTAACTTACTGGTTGAACACTTAATCTCAAGAAGTAAATGCCCTACAGAGCCAGTATGCTTGGTTGAAATAAATTACTCGATGAATCAATAAACCGATTCATCGGATCATCATTGCTTGCTAATTTATCTCATGTGGACTACGGTAATTTGCTTTGGCTGTTGCGGAAAATTTCCAATAGATTATTTTAATCCATACGTCAGTCAGTTTTTTCACTCCACAAAATCACTTTTAGACTGGAGTGAACTGTTAGTCCGAAGTGAGTCTGGTCAGAAAAAAATTCGCCGGATTAATATATAACTTTGTATTATTCATAAGCACGCCGGATACATAGACGCACTTAAGTGATGCGGTTTCTCTTTGATTCGAATTTCTACTAACCAGTCCGTGCATTTTCCATCTAAATTTAAACAATATTTGAAAATTCTTGCCCTTTGTTCCCAATTTTAGGAAGTCTACGAACAAGAAACAGAGTAGAGTAGTAACCCCGGACTGCTCGACATTTTTCTTATGTTTGCAATTTATAATTGCATGCTAGCATCTTTGCATCCGTTCTGCTACTTTCATTTACTGAGTTCCACCGATTTTATTTTGTGTACTCGCTGTTCTCGGCACTGTGGGTTCATCCTAATTAATACAGTCAGTTGAACGGCTGCTCAAACAGGATTATCCGTTGCAATTGGAGGTCCTCTTACGGTACAAGCAAAATTTGAAACACGATCCAAATTACAGTTCTGCATTCGTCAAGTAGCTCAGACTCTCCTTTTTCTGGCTGGTTAGAATCACGTCTGGAATTAGGTTCTTGACACCCAGTTTGTTAGATTTTGAAATATTTATTCTAAAAGCAAGCAAGTAAAACTATTTGACTTTGTTGCGCTCAAGATCCGATAAATTCGAAGTTATAAGAAGAGGGGTGGCACTTACCAAGCCGACTGCCTGTAAGAACATCGATGGTAAAGCCCCCAAAAAAGCAGATTATGACCAAGACTGCAAGCAAAAGTGCACCGGTCATCAGCGATACGAAGAAATCTGATCGCTATAGGTCTATTGCTGTCGCATTCCGTGAGATCAGCTGGTAGAAGAAAACCGCCGAGCTTTTAATCTGTAAATTGTCTTTCCAACGTCTAGGTTACGACCTAAAACGGATGCCGTCCCAGCCAGACTAAGTCGTCGGGACAGAATAACTAGTAGACCACAACAAGCGCAAAGTTGACAGCAGTCAATTTTGAGCTGTGTTCATAGAAAAACTCATGCGACTTTCGAGATTATGCTGTTCCAATGAGTTAGTTCGACTGTGATGTCTCCTATTTACTTTCGTCGATTTATGCAGTTCCTTTAGAAGCAACAGTTAAATGATTCACTTTGTGTAAATATAGGCCGGTGCTGAGGTTGCGGGATTTTACTCACAATGCCGATAAAACAGCCATGCTCTTTTCCTCGGAAGAGTCGTTCTGGTAGTTCGTGCTGGTGAGGAAACACTGGATTTGACTAGTAAGCTAGTGGAAACTGGTTAACCATGCTTCTCGTTCGTCCAAGGCAACCACATATCTAGTTCACCATGATAGCATATTAGGCAAATCTTAGATATCGGATCTCAGTGGTTTGCCTGCTGGTAATCTTAAGTGAGTTGAATTCTTGTTGGTAGAAGCTTTTTGGCTTTCGTAACATACCTATGGGCCTTTTAAAGTACAGTTTGTCCTTGGCATGTTAGCATTGGTTTGCGAACGAAATCCAGTGAGAGTTTTGCTCCGTTCGAAAAAATCATGTCATGTTTGTACTGCTTGACGGTCTCCGAGAATTTGTGTTCTATTCATCAAGTTCTTCCTGAGGATTTCATCCACTTCACCAGAAGCCGACCACAGAGGAATAACCGTTGCTTGGTTTGCTTTATCAAACATATTTCCCTGCACACAAATAAGAGTGTTTATCGTCAACCGTAAACAGTTTGTCACCCCTTTTCCAATCGCCACTGCTACATATTTTGCAGGATTCAAATACAGAATACCTTCATTATCCTCAGGTGCTAGACTCTAGAAGGCTGTACTCAAAATGGTGAAGTGCGAATGCACTGGCAACCTACCTGATGACGTCTCCAGATAGATCTAGGGTGGGAAAGATTTTGTCACAATGTCTTGTCGGAACCTGGTCGGTGCCTGGCTTTCTGGCGATTTCCAAGGCCGTCACACCAGTAGCAACTACTGATGTTGGTTCTGAGAGCAAAGCCACAAAAACTTGAGCAAATGCTTTCCTGAATAGCTGTCTTCTGCAAGAGGATTCTGGGATTAGGCACTGCCTCTCGATAACAGATCATTACAGCCATTACTGAATGATCTATTGACTCACTAGACAACCAAGGTTTCAAACGGTTTCGTAATAACATTCGGCATTACTATTTTCTGCGAATTAGATGTCAGTAAGAGGTTTCCAAAAATACTTCCGCTGTAACCCATCTGCAGCATCCCACCTGGTTACTGTTAGTCGGAGTCATGCAAGCGTTTACGGGTAGTTTGTAAACCGAAAACCGAAAGCTGAAGGGTTATATGAACAAGCAAACAGTTTTATCAGGACTGTGTGCAATTTTACAGCTGTGTGAACAGGGACCCTTAAAAACCATTTGCACGGGCAGCACCTACGGCGAAACATAACTTAGACAGCGCTTATTAATTGTTTTTAAGACTTCGCCTCAGTGTTGTGGGGCAGCGAAGAACTGGAATTCAATGTACAAAAATACGAGTCTTTTGAACAAGGATATCCATGTGGAGTAGCTTATCTCAGAGGCTTTCGTAGTGTTTTAGATCCGCAAGAAAGTTTGAAGATTAGAATTATTTTTCCACGTTGCAAGATCTTTCCAATTTTAAATAATTATTTCCCTGTAGTCTCCATGTTCAGGTACAGCCATATTTTGAAAATAACTACTTTTGGTCCGTCCCTTGGGCTGGTTGCCGAGGAGAGGAAAAACTGTAGATTGTTAGGTTTAAAAACAACGAATGCACAAAAATAAGCCGTACAACTCCACTTTGGATAGTAGCCTCAGTAAAACCAAATTAGGCAGACAAAAAAAGACAAAGAAGTCATCTTGGAGAAACACAGGGCGAGTTCATAAAGCCGTTTTGTTCGCGGGCATCGCAAGAAGCATCTAGTATACAGCAAAGAGTTCGGTAGTGATCACTCATCAAAAGGATAACTCCACAGCTCCACGGACTGTTCAGCATAACCGGTTAGGAGCGTTTGCGTATCATTTACCATTTCAATACACTGACGCTGATCTCTCCATCATAGTATGTAGCACCGGTACCATAACAGATACACGACTGCAAATCTCCAGTTTTATGAAGATGGTTTTCCTGGTCCTCTCAAGTTCTTGATCGCCGCCAGATAATAGAAAATGCTTACGACCTTGTTGCTGGAGCTGAACTCAGGTGCAAAATAAATCACTGGCGTGTTTATGAAATGAAAAAACAAGATGTGTTCCATATAGGCCACATAATCAATAAGTTGTACGGATGTTAGATGTATTTAAGTATTTTTCTTGACAAGACAATATTCGTGAAGTTAGCAAACACTATTCCTCGTACGAGAAAGTAAATGTTCAGTTTGTGTTCAAGTCTGAAAGCGGACTGAGGAAAATTTTAAGGAGTGACATTTAGAAAGTAATGAATGTACTTTCTTAGATTTTTAAGATCATCATATCAAGGCCATGACGATTCGTTGCAGCCTGCAAGCGATTGTAATCTGTTGAATGGTACTTTGACGCAACGTGCCTGGTACCAAAAGCGTCACCAACATGACTTAAGTATAGAAACGGTAAGACGTCTACGGTACTATCTATTAAGGAGATACAGAGAGGTTCCACAGCCCACTTGACTGTTCAGCATAACCGGTTAGGATGTTTACGTATCATGTGGAGGTATATATATATATATAGATATGGAGGTTGTGTATACACAACCCCAGCTCAGACGAAGCCGATTATTACAATTGATATTTAGTGCCCTACCGCACGTAACTTTTGGCTGCGCCATACCAAGTCGGGCAACCAGGTTAGATGAAAAATGGAGCTGAAATGTAGGCGAACACACAGTGGGCCAGGAGTCGTTATCGGATTCGGCTTTGACATGTTTCGAAGTGCGCCGGTCGATTCCGAAGGCGGATTCACAGTGCTACGTGCCTCTGAGTTGAGCTGTGCCTTCATGAAATGAAGTCATCTGGATGTTGTGGTAAGTGCGAACGTGAAAGTGTATGACCAAATAAATAGCAGCACTTCTAAACAAACTGATCAGAAACAATAAGAATAACATTGGTTTTTTATTTTCTCTCTACAGCTAAGTAGCAGTTGGGCATTTAAACGCTTGAATTCAAGTATAAGTAATCGCAACTCATTGGAGTAGTGATTTGGAAATACTATGAATATGTAGGGTTAGACAATACGCACTCTGGTCATTATGGTCCTAAAGCAGTCGCAGACTTAACGTATCAGAAATTTAAGTAGCTTTAAAGGGGGACTAATTCAGCATAGAAAGAGAACTAGACCCGATCCTGACTTGAGACAAGGAATGTCCCACTATCATACATTGGGCTGTGGCTAGTGGTTAGTTGTTTGGTCTTTGTCCAGAAAGTTGTAGTTTTGTGTGAAGGACATAGCCAACGACGTTTAACAGGCACTGAATTCATATCTGGGATTTTTTACTAACACAGTGAGATTGGTAGTTCAGAATCTATCAGACATGTTGTTTGGTTGGTCAACAGTATCACATTACAAAGTAGAGGTAAGAAGAGCAAGTTGGACATTTTTATTTTGATCTTGTATGCCTGATGATACTGCTGAACTTGAGACTGTTTTGTAGTCAGGCTCTGGATGTCCTAGCTCGCAGGAAGTTTTCTATCTTCTGAGCCCATAGAAGAATGAAGCCAGTCGTCTTTTTGCAAGCCGTCGCGTGCTATTTACATCGAGCAGAGTCATTTGGTATGGCGCTTTAAATTGCGTCTTCTGTGCAGAGTCCGTCGCAGTCCACGTCTTGATATATAAACGAGAGTTGTGATGACGAATCGCCAAAGGTTCCGCAAAGCGCCTGCCTGTGTTTTGACGTAAAGGCGTTTGAAGTCATAAGGTTAACTAAACTGCTGGTTAAAAGAAAGCCCCATCCTTGGCGGATAAGGACATTTTAATTGATCGCCATTCGGGACCACAAATCCTATCTCCAAAGAGTCTGCCTGTTCTATGGGTATATTCAAAGATGAAGATGCCATTAAACCGGCAGGATATACTCAATTTGGTAGTCAAAGACATGGAGGTTTTTCAGCGGGAAACAGTGATGCGTAGCTTCTTCAAAGAATACTGTTCCAGCACAGTTTCGTCTGAACGGCTGAACAAGTGTCAACCTATGCCCCGATATCCAAAGTTATCCTCACCGTTTCTAGATCGTACAGGTTTTGACGAAGTTGAACTCAGGCTTTTTCGAGTACATTTCCCAAACACGTACCCTACGTCACCCAAACTTTCTCCGTTTGTAGTGTCTTTGAGTGGGGAATTCAGGATATTGTTACTGTGCCGTTCCTCGAGGCACAATCACGCCAAATTGGGAAGTGATCAGCTGACTTACATTTTACATTCTAACTACTCGGTAACTCACAGTAGTTAATTTTCAGACTTCCTTCAGACATTCAGTTCCACTTGCTGAACGATCGAAATTAAACCCAAATTTTTGTTCTACGTGACGGTGACCTGACCACAGTAATACACCAGTTAGTCAAGACCCGTTTCGTTCCAGCTTATCTGACTTTGTCTCAAAGAATGAACTCTACGGTTTACTGGTGGGCATTCGTTTCGTTCTTCAGTAGGAGAGCAACGTCACCATTCGATTTGTTACCAGAGAAGATACAGGGTATGTTCTTTTTCGATTCAATTTGTTGTGAACTGGTTATCCAACCAAATACCAGTTGAGTTTTTCCGTTAAAGTAAACTTCAGCTAAAATTGCAGTGCACTCTGTTGAAGATCACTATGAACGGGAGGTTCAGATGGTATTCCGTTGCACCTCCCGTTAACACCAAGCTACATTACAAATTAGTTTATAGCTTACTGCAAACTCATAACTTTATAGCTTGCTACAAATAAGTCCGTGGAGTAAGATGCGGAAGTACGATTCATAGAAGCTCTAGGACTACGCCTGCCTGATGATTCCGAGGAATGTTGAGATTCTTGGAGGGTCATTGGTAGCTTTCATTAGTATCAGTAGTGACGGTAAAATAGAGGGTGTGTGCAGATCATTATATCAGGTTATGTATCATTCAACAAAAATGACAGATTCAGTAGAGTCACTCGGGAAAACCAAACTGATTTAAAAGTGAGTGTATTTGTTGAAATCTATCTGTTTTCGTTCAAGCAGAACGAAAATTTAGGGACTGAGCCTACCTGGTGAGCCCCAAGAATGGCGAAACCGGTCTTGGGCTGTCGAAGAGTTTTCAGCACACTTGTGAGTAGTTTCATTTATGAAAATATACCGCAATATCTCGATTACCGTACCAACTGAAACATGAGGCGGTCTTTATGCAGCACATTCAGTTGGAGAATATCATAAACGAGTGATTCAGTACAGTCTCCTGAGAAAAACAAATTGATTTGCAAATGAGTGTATTTTTCGAAAAAAATGACTCTATTTAACGGAGTGTGACTGCCTTCCCAATAAGTTTTCCACGGAGAGACAGAAGAGGAAAATTTACATATGTGTGACAGTGCGTAGCCTGGTGTTCAGCGGTAGTTAAAACTAAGATTAGCTATACATCCAAGCATTTTTAAGGTAAGGGGTAACAGGTGATTCTGATGACCCATGCTAAGAACAGATAAATTAAATAAGGAAGTAATCCACTCCCACCTCAGAATAGCCCCTAGATTTTGTTGACTTTTTGTAAAAATGTATGGGATACACTAAGTTACATTCTAAAGAGTTCTAAGATAATTTCTGTAGATGGATTGCAATATAGTTTCAAAATTTGTACCTCCAGAATTGGATCAGATGTCCCTTACGACACTAACTTGTGCGACTGAGAGGAAAAGTATCTTTTCGATTTTTTTGGAAGCTCCTAGTCACGGCAATGTCATTGGCTACACCGAGTTAAGTAAAGCATTCGATAATGCAAGCGTCTGATGGAAAACCGACTGAGACGTATATGCTTTGATCGATAGATATCCTGGACAAACTTACTAGAGCAGTCTTTGGAAGCGTGATTCAAAAAAGCTTCTCAGGAGACTGGTAAATATATGTGACTAAGAAATCACACAATTCAGACTTATTTCACTTGACGTAATTACGGAGAAAACGTATTTTATATTGGCCAATTACGAGAGGGATCGTAATATCAGATGTTGTTGCTTAGTGTAGTAAAGCCAAGATATCAACAAATCCCAATGGAGACTACACTCTAGAGGTGAAGCTGTCTATTGTGGCCTTTTTGCCCTCATTGGGGCTCATTATTTGTGAGCATCTTAGTAGACCTACGAAGCTTGGAACCCGAGATACAAGGCCAATAGTTCGAGCACAACACTTCTGTCACGAGTTGCCCATCAACAGTATGAATAGCTCCTGATTAGGCAGGATATTGGAACAATCTGTGAGCAGCTCAGAGGAAGCATACTTCACACGATAGGTGAACATTCCAACTAAAAGGTCGCCACTGTTCTAGGCAGTCAACACCTAACCATATGATATAAATTCCGTGACTGGGTGATAAGCTGCACTATATCCCATCTTAATTCGATTTATTCACTCCACTGATTAAGCTTTCGTGGCCGGACCGTTAAGTAATCAAACTAGTACCAGGGAGGTCGCGGGCTCGAGACTCTCTTGGATTTCATGATGTTCGCACAGGTGATGATTCCCAATAGGGTTGAAATATCTGTGCAGTGAGTCTCAACTTTTCAGCATAGACGGGCTTCACCTACAAGGTGAAATATCCAGTGAACATTCCGAGGTCTCATTGCACTACTAACAGTTCCCATTTGCTCATCCTTTTTGTCAGATCCGAGTGGCGTAAGACATTGCACGACGATTGGAGCTGACGGACTATACGCAGTTGTTACTCAGTAGGAACGGGGTAGTTGGAACAGATAGAAGAGTGAAGTAGATACCATACTAACAACTGTTTCTATGAACAATGTGTCCAATAAAATAATGAATTCAGTGGAACATACAATCAATAATAGAATAATTGGTAGGAGCAGAAAAAGCGTCAGTGAGAGCTCGAAGCACCACAGAGACGTAGGGATACGGGAAGTCAGACAATGTCAATCGGCGGTACACTGGGTTCGTGGCCCGGAGGCACTCAGTAATTTCAGGATGGATGTCCAAATTAAATGCAAATGGAAGCAGTCTGGAAATTCAGGTGTGACAAGCAGCACGTGCTGAGAATCAAAGTTGACATTCGCACTTAGTCCTGTCCAAAACAAACTCTCAACATGCACTATCACGTAAGGTGCAACACACAAGAAATACAAAAATAGGGCTGTCAGGGGATTTTGTTAGCCTAGGATTCCGAGTTCGACCCCCGGATTACGCAAGTTCCCGTCAAAAATAGGTAGGATTGACAGGAAGTTCCAAACGAAGACGGAAATGCGACAAATCACGCTTAGTTGAACAAATGGGAGGAGTAACCGGTGATTGTCGTTGATTCACATGATGAATCGACACTTATAGTGCCTTAAAAAACGCATTTCTCCCGCGTAATCGGAACTATGTAGAGTCTTTTCACTTTACAGAGGCACCGAAAATGATAAATTACTGACACAATGAATTCAGGTCAGAAGGACAATTTCAAGGGGTAGAATCTAGGATTCAGTTCTATGATAGAACTGGGTCCTGGTGTAGTTCCTCGTGGTACATTTCAAATCTTGATAAGTTAAACCAAAGACACCCGGGACCAGCTTTTCCTACGCACATCTGTGTGCAGCAAGGGTTGTCTGTCAAAGAACACTGGAAGCAATACTCTGTGGTCTTTGTTGCATTGTTGACCTGCTCCACCGATTACGGACCGCGAAAGTAGACGTTCGTCTCGCCACTTAATTGCGCTGTCTTCCATAGGTTCCACCCAAGAGGGTTGGAAAGAAACGTGATTTGTACGAATCTGCTACTTAAAGATGCACGTCCATTCAACAGTGTTGCGGTTTCTATCAGGGAAATCTGGAGTACTCGGTGGGATATATGTGGTAAGTCACATGGCTGAATGATTTTTCGGACATTCGTGGCCGTTGGTTTTATGTAGACTGCGAGAGCCAGATGAGTGAACGTCATTTATATGATTGAAAACCTGCGGCTGCAAAGTGTGAGAATAGATGGCGCGTAGTAAAACTTAACCGGGGGAACCACCAGGAACTTTTAATGCAAAGCATCTGAAGAAATAAGAAGGGATTCACATGCTCCAAAATATGTCAGTCACAAAAAATTAATTCTCTGGCTGCTACTGTTGCAACAAGTTACAAAAAGCAGCGTACCTTGTACGTACCTTACTAAGTGTATCCACATATTGCGATCCAAAAACATGGCTTGTTTTATAAATGCAACGATAGACTTCCTGGATACCGTCACTGCTGTGAGTGTGTGAGTCTTGAAATAACTCACTGTTCATAAGGTTGATGAAAACTCTTCGACAGCCAAGTACCGGTTTTTTCCTTCTTGGGATTCATTATGTGGGCACAGTTCTATCGAGCTTCTATCGACCACATGTTCTGCCTGAACAGTAAATTTTCTACAAATGCCTACCACTCGTGTGTAGGCTGTGATGGTTTTAACGAAAGGCTGAAATGAATCGCAGGTTTATGATATCCCTCGAAAATACCATAAACGAGGGATTCAGTTGTCTCTCATTAGCACTAATTAACTTGCAACAGAGTTCAATTTCTCACACGAGCCTGTTTAAAAATCTTCAGCTTAAAAGCTGTTGACAACCTGTTGCGCATGGGCATTCTCTGAGGCTAAAAAGGCTTAAAGTCGGCGTTTGTTTACCTGAAATTTAGTGGTCAAGTAACTTATGCAAGGTGTTTGTCAGTGATCAGTCAGTGATCACTATTTTCAAGATAGCTTCAAGGGATTCGGGAATTTTCAACTGGGCAGTCAGCTTTTAAGTGAAGTCAAACTATGCCGGAAAGCCGAGAATCACTGTACAAATGTTTCATCCTTGATGAAAGCCAGCAGCACTGCCTAACTCACGAACGTCCAGGGCATTCCCAACCAGCGACTTCCCGGCTGGTAGTTCTCAGGCTACACCGTTGAGCCACGGTCAGCTAGTCAGGTGTGATTAGCTCGCACTTGAAGGATACGTGAGGCCACTCATCCTCCAATTGCACAAACGACATCACGTGGTCGCGTGCTGATTGGCTCCTTGAGTGACGAATCAGTTGAGTCGTTAGTTCTTCGTGAACAACAAATCACTTGCTCACACTCAGGAATGGCGATTTCAAGTCAGATATGTCTAGAGATTCGATGATAATGCGAAATACAGGGGATAATTTTCATTCTGCGTCAAGTGCAAGCCCATTGAAACGATCAAACGGTACCATTTACTACTTCGTTGATGCGGCGCATATATGCATCATACATATATATGTAAATATTTATATATGCATATATAGTTCATCAGTTGCCGAAGAGAAACAAACTACGTTCAGCTCTAACCCAAGGAAGAAAAGGAAGAAAAACTCCAAGTCTTTGGCTGAGTGTTTCAAAACCAAACTTGCTTTTGGATCGTTTAATTTGTTGTAACTTCACAAGATAACTGATCGAAGTCAGGCTTACCTCTGGTTGTTTGTGGAGTTCCAGCCAGGCCATTTATTGTCAGTGGTTCATAAGTTCTTCGGATTTCTTATACCAGGTTTTGGAAGCTACAAACTCAGGTTAGAGAAAAGTGGACAGAACCATATGAAGCTAACAGTTTTCATAAGAGTTTAGCCAAATTCAGAAACCTTACTGAAAAATTTCGTTCAACGGAGTGCGCTCATTTATTCCTTGGATCTGTCAAGTTTGATATGTTTTATATGGCTCAGACCGATTAAACTGATGATATATATATAGTGCACATTGTTTACTGATCTGTTTGAATCATCCGTCTTGATGGGGAAATTTAAGTGTAGATTGCCTGGTTTAATTGCACGGTGGCAAACGTACATGACGGTTGCTTTGGTGGTGGTTAATCTGCCTACCGAGTTTGGCACATGACTGCAAGCGTTTCGCTACTGTGCACCATTGAGCGAGTTGAGCACGAATTGAGTGACGGCATGCCTGCAAACCACTTGCCCAGTGCATTGAGCAGAGCAACTACCACATGATCAATAGCCAACATTCCCACCCGAGCTATCAACGGTAGCGGGACACTGTCGACAGACTGTGGACTTTTGCAAGTAGTAGTGCACGCCTTTCTATATATCCGAAAGTAATTCATTTTGTAATAGTTTTATCACCTAGATTTTACCAGAGTTGATTTCATGAGCTTTTTTGTGTCACTTCTACTGTCTATGTGTGTTTGCCAATGGTCATGGGTTCGAACAAGACTCTTCGAGTAATTCTTGTGCTGTAAGTTTCTTGAAGAACGCAATAAACAGAAAAATAGTTTGGGTCGTACGCTACTATATACGCAACTGCAAAAGCAATAAACAGAAAAATAGGTTGAGTCGTACGCTACTATATACGCAACTGCAAATGAGTGAAAATGGCTGCCAATGCAAAAATAACTACTAAGATCGAGGACCGTCATACTCGATGGGTCTTAAAACCAATAAACCGATGAACCCTCACCAATATTATAAGTTGTGTGTAATGGCGGTGTAGAACACGATCGATAATCGCGCATCATTTCGTCAAGTTTCTGCGTTACTTTAGCTGACAGACTGCTTAACTTAGTGAAATCAGACTGAAAATGCGTTGTCCGTTTCACCATACACAATTTGCCCAACAAACCGTTTGGAGAACATCAGTATTCTTATCATCATCATCATCATCATCATCATCATCATCATCATCATCATCATCATCATCATCATCACCGCCATCGTCGTCTTTATCAGCAGCTTCATCACCAGCCTTTTCTCAGTCACCCGTGCCATCAGCGACAGCTATCATCAACATCGGCATTTTGAAATTGATCCCTTCCTTTGGTTGCTTTTGGTAGGGTTGACTGACATTTTAAGCGATCAGACAAACGCAAATTTGTTTCTTACCGAGGGAAGACAGACACTGATTGCAAAAATAGGTTGCCGATTGCTGGCCGATACAAATTCTTCGCGCCAGGTTGAACGGAAATCGATTTGGCGGTTGTCGCACAAAAACAACAGCAATTTGTAGCTGTTTTGTTTTTCATCTATGACAAGGATATGTGGTTATGTGGCACAGTTATGAAATCAAACAGCTGCTACTAGGGACTGAAAGAGACAAGGCAAACAGTCCCTGGAGAGCTAGGCAAACTGAAGTAACCTAACAAACAAACTGACAAGCAGAATCGCTATACCTCATATTTTTAGAAATTTAATTTCTGAAAGCACCAACATTACACTATGGACTGCTGCTTTATAGCATCCATCCCTCTTACGAAGCCAGTTTCGGTAACTACTGGCCAAAAACTGTTGTAATAGCAGTGGAGATTTTTTTCTCCGTTTTATAAAAAAAAGGCCGCAGTGATTTTCTATTCACTTTACTGAGTATAATTCCACTCCATAAAATTGAAGGGAAAGCCTACGTGGCATTCATCACACATGTGAATAGAACGACATGTTAGATTTTTGCAATTTTATTGGAGATTTCTTCCTGTGGGCGAAGCCGATCTACGCTCAGAAGCCGGGAAGAATTGTATAGCTGATGTTTCAGCCTTATTGAGAATCAGCAGCAGCGCGCATCCCAGGAAACACTCACGACCTCACCCCTATAACATAAACATAACAGTTAGGCCACGAGCGGCTGAAAACCATTGTGATCAACTCGCACCTAAATTGAATACAGTATCGCTCATCGTTCACTCACGGACCCACATCACATGTTGACTTGTGTTAATCACACTGCTGATCAGGCGGTCGTGGTCGAATCGTTAGGCATTCAAACGACTGGCACGGAAGTTGGGGGTTCGAGTCTCTTAATGGAGTTTCTTAAGTTACGCACTGGTGATGATTCTCAATAAATGTTAAACATTTGTACAGTGCTCCTCGGCTTTCCAGTCTAGATTGTCTTCGTTTACAGGATGAAATCTCCATTGAACAGTCCCGAATCTCCTCACACTACCAACAACTTATCACAGTTTGTATATTTTTGGACAGTCCGAAGCGAGGACTTTTGGGACCAATGTGGATCCACTGTAGAGGAGACCCTACTTCAACATGATTTATCACCATACCGTTTTTAAAGGCAGTGGTTGTTATTTTCTTGGCGGAATACACTGTCTTAGAGCTGCCAAATTCTCTTCATAAGTGAGTGATCGGATTTGGCCTTCTTGGGTCTCATCAGATAGACATCGTACTGATTGGCCCCAAAAAGAAGCTGTCAAAAAGTTCCGGTAACCTTATAAAAAGCACGTTTTTTCATAAAAATATACTATAGTATACTGCAACATAACATAGTATATTATACTATACCATGCTCCAATACACCACACTATACTATACTACACTATACTGTACTACACTGTTCTATTTCACGCCATATTATGCCTTGCTCTGCTGTATTCTACTTTACTGTGTACTACCTTGAATATCATTCCAACCGAAACATGACGCTTCTTTTGTACGGCACACCCATCTGGGAAATACCATAAACGAGAGATTCAGGTGGGGCTCGGTCGGGCCTTCCAATAATACCAACGTATTTCACCTACAGCTTCTGTTACTTTACATTCCACCATTGGGTTGCCGCAGGTCTGGGGGGACACCTGTGTCAGAAAATTAGCATCTACACAGGTTCGGTAGGCAGAGAACTGAAGATAATTTTTTTTAAAAATGGCCGTCTGTGTCACCTTTAGGAGGGCAGTTACCTGCATGCTTTCACTCTATGCAACCGGTCGGATAAACAGAAAACACCTCATGGTCCACCTGCCTTCTGATTTCACGCTAAGAGTTGGAGTTGGGGAAAACTCTATTCCGGACAATCCATGTGCCTAATTCTGCTAGCAGAGTACCCACAGAAAAGAGAAATTGGACTTTTTTGATTGCTTAGATCCTTGGTGAAGCTTTGGAGAAGCTTTTGAATGGTGGATAGAAAGTTACTGGCAGATGCGTACGTAAAGACAATCCGTAATCACCTTTCTCCACTTACGATGAAAAGTTCCTAAGGTGATCTGAGTTCTGATTGTGATAGGGATTCCCTATTTACTGCCTACCCTGAAGTAACTTGAACAGATTATCACAGTATTTATGGTCGTTGTGGCTCGCTCATAATAAGAACTTCTAAAATTTTGCGATGGTCTGAAGAGTCGTGACAAGAGGTGAATATTGGGGTCGTAGCATCCTTTCAACTGACTGAGGAGCTGAGGATGAAAATCATCGAATATATTGGTCCAGAACAAATATTCTCGAATGGAGGATACTTTCTTAGACAATACGCATGACGATTCCATATCATAATTCTTTGAAGTTTTCTTATTTATGTCGAAACCAACTTGCCCCATTGGAACGCTCTACGCATTTCCCCGAGTAGCAATCCCACAACCAGGCAAATAACAGGAGTCTCATTACCTATAGGGAGTTGCATCCAAAAACATATTCGTCAGGGAAGGATGGAAATCGTGAAATAGGTGACCATGAGAGCAAGCCGTAGCAAGGATGCCCTCACAACTATCCAAAAGCCACCTACACTAGTTGCATGGCTTCAGACTTAAACCGAAATTCTAATCAGTTATTGTTGAATTTGCCGTCATGTTGCAAGCATTCGGGTTGAATTCTTCTTTATTGCAGGTGTCTGAATCAAATCTATCTTTCACCAGAGATTACCGAAAACCTTAGCAGTAACACCTCCCTTATAGCTAGTGGTGCCTACTTGTAATACACTCATCGGGGAGGGAAATGCTATAAGGACGCCGCAGTTCCAGCGCACAAAGCTTCATTTCCTTAAGGACAGTGAGGAAGAATAAGCTGTCCAAAACTTCGATAAGCATTCATCCGACCATTTTATTGTGGTGAGGTACAATTAGCAGGATTCAACCACAGCTTTTTCTACCGAACATAAGCCCAACATACAAGGACAACAAACAATGGTTCGCCAGTCCAGCTAAATATGATGGCGTGCTGGTCACAATGACCGATAATATGCCATGCTCTAATCATCTGTAAGGATAACCATTAGAGATATCATCATGTCTGTGAAAAAGGCCGATTTCATTTCATGATGAAGCGTCATGGACTGTTCCACGGTGTGGAATAAAAACAGCGCATTAGTTGATAGCATGGAGTTAGCCCTATGATTGGCGTGTCCCAACCAACCTTAAGAGCTGCTATGGCGATTTCGATTTGTTATCGGCTACTAGCTTATACACTGTTTCAGTGTACACAAGTTGCAGTTAGTCAACTACTGCCGTAGCTGACAACTTTCTGTATGATCATGCACAACATCATGAGTTGTCATTAATGGATAGTGATTTTACTTTCCAGCATCATTTGAATGAAATTAAACGCGGACACAGATTTCAAAGGTATAGACACTATTGGGACTACCGAGTTCAGTTTGCTTCGGAACAAACTATGTTTGTCCGGTGCGGGTTACACTATGGTTGTAGCATAAAGTAACGTTAGTCAAAAACCGCTAAATATTTCATTTTACTAATACGTTTCCAGAACACATCACGAATTTTAATTCAGTGTTCCACTAAGTGGTACAAGGATGATGGATTGTATGCGCAACCCCTGAACGAGACTGATACCACCACAATCTGAGATTAAAGTGCTTTTTCCCGTGGTGGTCTGTCTTCAGTGCATGATCATCTCAGTCCATACTCCACTTCAATGAAGTGGTTGGGACGTGTTCCTTAAAACATGTAGATCATTGCTTCATTCTTCTTATGCTTGGTGGACGTAAGCGTGGCAACTCTGTAGAACAAACGGACGAATGACTGCCTCACTGACTGACTCCTGGACACAATGATCCATCCATAAATTCTTTCGTGCCAAAACTACCTGGGATTTTGGGACTACTTATTGCTGTTTCTTGGTAAGATAAAATGTATAGGGTTAGCGGAAACTCCTTCATAGTTCACCACTGGACTCTGAAGTAATCTCTGACTTTTTGAACGTCGACCCGACTAAAAGATAACCTGGCCTTTGTGCATCGACCTCAGTTGAGGCATGTAATCCCGACGTTCATTTGTAGCTCAGTGGGATCTCACTTCAAAAAATCCAAATTTGTATATGCTCGGTGCTCGGTTTCAGTTGTTTTTTTTCGTGTAACGGCTAGCAAGTCAACTAGAGAAAACCTTTGTTCTGTCAGTGGATGAATAGATAGGATAGAAGAGTTTGATTTGCACCCCAGGCCTTCCGATTACTTTTGCCTAGTAAGGACTACGAATCAACCTGTGATTTACCAAAGGCCTAATAATCCGTCTTATGTCGGATTAAGTGAACTATGTGTACTGTAATCTCCATTAAAAATCACTGTGGATGACATAAATTCTTCTTTTTTTACCAAAAAGATCTTATCCTTAGGTGTCGGCTGTATTCAGGTCCACTATGCACGATTCACCAAGTCTTATGGGATTAGGTGGTCAGTGTCGTGTCCTACAGTCAAAATGAAAACTGATCAAACCAATTCAGAAATATTCTGTGGGATTACTGACATTACTGTCTTCCTTGAGTTTTGAGTAGAATATCACCCTTAGAATTAAAGGGAATATTGAAAACTCAGGTTTTAATGATTGCCGCTGGTTTGTCCGCTAAGGTGGCCAGTTTGGTTGCAGAGGTTTTCTCGCTAATCGAGGTGATATAAGCAGTGCACTGCGAGTGGAGTTACATTGAGGTATTGCGTGTATGAGTTGAAGTAGGGTCTACTCATCCAGACCAACCTTGACCGATTATTGTTTGTTTGAGTTGGTTTGTTGTGTAACTTGTCCTCTGGTTGGTGAATGTCAAGGTCATCTCTCTACTGAGGAGAAATGTGTACCACCAAGTTAACTAGCTCGGCGGACAAGCCAAAGGCTAGCAACTCGCAACCTTGGTTCTCGAATTCGCTTATCCGGACGCATTCTGGCACACAAATCAGGGACGTGACATAAGCCCGGTCTTCATTCATGTTCTCTGTAGTCGCGATGACAAAGTCAGTCTCACCTGAACGGTTGCGCAATCGCAGTCAACTGTCTGATCCGTCGCCTCCTGGTTCACATGGAAGCCATGCTCAAAACACCTAACAGGTGGCTCTGCCAGTAGTGATCACTGAGAGGCCATTTAGACCGTTAGATTCGATCATACGTTACCTGCATGTATGACCATACCACTTATAAAAGCTTATGTCCTATCATAACGACATACAGCATTGTAAGCTTAGTATTACACAGGTACCGGCCATTAGCGCATATGGGGCCATTTCCATCAAGCTTAGGGTGTTCACTGAGGTCAGGTGACAATGACCACAAGAACCACAGTAAGCGAAATTGATTTACTCAAGCGTAATTACTGAATAGACTAACTTCATCCATACAGAGTCTTTGCACCTGAATAAACAGCTAGTCACATCTTATGTTTTTCGTGCTCGGAGAGGGAAGTGGGGTATAGCGAGTTTCATTCGTTTGCGGAAAATCGATTGAGCCATCGTAGACCACAAGAAATGTCCGAGTTGCGCCTAATTTTCTTCCCGCCTGAGACTTTTTTTACACGCTGGTCCTCTCCATTTAGCACGCAAATGTTTGGACCACAAGCCGTCATCGTTCCATCTAACGCAGCTGGGACCAAACTCATCAGGAAAGGCGGCACGGGATAAAAAACACTTTAAGGTTAGACTTTTACAGTGTACAACGTAAATTACAACTTGGTGCATCTAACAGAATTCAGGATATTGATTTCTTTGTGAAACGAATTTATCTCCCAGCCTAAGGTCAACGGCAGGACACATCGATATCGCACCACCAGTGATTTGGAATAAACACTACTGATTGATGGCCAGAAGCACACCAGCCAGGTATCAAAGCAATTGACCTCGCGCACTTCAGGTAGTTTTCCGTTCAGTGCCCAGTGAAGGCTATATAGTACATTTCGAAGGTAAACAAAAGAGTTCACCACCCGACACGGGTCAAAACGTGTAGCTCAACTGACGGTTTTTGAAACACTGACATCCCTCCTACAGTTTCAGCAAAGTTTGGAATCCCCAAAAAATGCGATTCCAAGTTGATTTGGGCATTATTTTAGTTTATTTTGGATTTGTACTCAGAGTATCAAACTAGAATCAGTGCCAAAAGTTGAGTCTGCTTTTAGGTGAGTTAAAATCAGGATAGAGGAAACATGAATTATGTATGAAAAGTTGACACTACTAATAGTCCGATATGTGAGAGAATTCCTCAATGAATTTGTTTTGAATCCCATTTCTATCAAAACAGAGCGTGCACAGACAGTGTGCAGTTTTTGGTACCGATAGAGATTCCCTATGGTACTATGGTTGCTTGAACACCGTACTACAGGCTTTAGTTTTGTCCAGACGACCTGAAAAGTTGTTTTAACATGTGCAGTTGGGGTCATCTGGTTACAGCCACATCGATTTCTAACTCTAGTGATAAGCTTTGATATTCAAGAACTCAGCAGGTGGCCAACATCATAATTGTGTCTAAATCCTTAAAGTGACGGTTTGAACGCCACATGCTAAGTGACGAAATCTCGACAGCCGCTCGTAAGCACATACATCCCGACAATGGACCTAGTTTCGTCACATCCAAGGTACCTAGCTGTGCGGTTCTTCATAAGGAAAAATTTCGAATACTAACCACTTAAAACCCAAACGGTAGCTTGCAAACCGCCTCACCACTGTGATGATGACTTGCTGACTTGTACTGCTGGGCATGTAAGCTACGAGGGATGCTAGGTATGCTTACCTAAACTGCTTTAAATAGCAGGCCAGTATAGGTGAATTCGTTTCAAAATCGGACACTGCATGAAAAGATTCGAGACGCGACTCGCTGTTGCATGACGCGCATTCGAGACGGATTTACCTATCGACAGTGCTTATAGAATTCTACGTCTACGCATGTTTACGATAGTACGCACGGCCCGCACGCAGCCAGGTGTGATACTGCGGTTGAGCGTGTAAATCCTATGTGGTGAAACGCCCTCTTCCAAGCTGGATTCGAATGGTCCTGAGAAGTAGAGCGATGAGGAAGAAGGTTTATATAGCCAGAGGTTGGGGCGAGATGGCTTAGAGCGCGAATTTACTGACCGGAAGGTCTGTAGTTCGAACCCCACATCTGTCTCTCGACTTCCCCTGTCTAGGCTTGGGCAACCTGACAGTATCCCAGCCCTCGTGCTTCTTTCGGGTTGCATGGCAGTTAGGCACGGAAGGGTTACAGCTGAACAATTATTTTATTCTTTCATGGTTAATCGCAATTTCGTAGACTGATTTGTTTCCGAATGTCCAGGTTGCTTTTCTGAACCGGTTTGATGTAATTCACCCCGAAGCACTGTTGCCATAGTCTAACAGCTGATGGCAGAACTTTGTTGATTAAAACTGCTAGAAAATAAAGACCTCTCATTCGGACCCAGATGGCTATGAAGGACTGGCCTTGTCCGGAGAAGCAGAGAGTACGGAAGTGATACTTCATTCCTGATGCTGCCACGCACGGCAGCTACGCTCTTAGCCGCCCTAGGTGTTATGCCGGCAGTCACGGTCGTCCGTTTGGTGATCGGATTATGCAGTTTTCCGGACTGGACTTTTTGACCTCCCTTTCCTCCGGTAGAGTAACATCGGAGCTTCCAGTTCTGGTCACTCTTCTTACAGCTTTCGTAATCCTACCGCGAATTCCATTAGTATCTTATCTACAAAGGACCCCATATCATGGGATGTCGTTGTCCTTTCCATTAGTATCTTATCTACAAACGACCCCATATCATGGGATGTCGTTGTCCTTCCTTTGTCCGCTCACAATTGGCTTTACCTGCCTGGTTGAATCCAGTCAGAACACCTGTCAAAGTCATTGCAGCACACAAACCAGAATACCGCGACAAGACAGCGGTCTGCTGAATTAGAGCATAATTCAAGCCCTGTTGTGCCCTCACTCAAACAATATTTTTTATAGTTAGTAACATCAGCTCTTCGAAACAATTCGGACCAAATGAAGAATAACCCTTCAACGAATGAATTTTACTTTCCACATTCCATGTCATGGTGATCCTGGAGAATATGGAAAAGTTCTCAGGTGACTCGCATGTGATTTCCAGCGAGTTTTAGGCGTAAAATTAGGTCACATGGAATCAATACACTCGTGTAGCATCTGCACCGACGTTCGAAGAGAGTTGAGGAAATCTGGGATAAGCGGTTAACAAAAAATATCAACCAAATGGTGGCTGATTTAAAAAAGTTGTACAGCCTAGTTGAGTGTACAAAACGTCTTGATGGGAAATTAGTTACCAAATGAGAATCACAGGTCCTCGCGATATTTGGTTTCTCGGCAGACACAGTAACGTTGGCAAATGAATGTAATAATGAAAATAATAGAAACTCGCGCCGATGACGAACTGTCAATAAAGTACACCTAAAACACAAAAAGTGGAATACATAACTGACAGCTGGGCGAAATGGAGGTCAGGAACACTGATTAGAATAGATAAAGGAGTGTGGTTCATTGGTTGTATGGAGAGATCTGGTAATGTCTCACTTGTGGTGTCGTCTTGAATGAGAAATCTTTAATGCCAAAAAGCCCAGAAGCACGGTATGATTGCTTCATTCCCATTGAAAACTATCAGCAGTGTGCTCCTCATGGATCTCGAGCGAAATTGGACCTTGCAACATTCCAAAAGTATCTGAAGACCCAAGTGTCTGACCAGCAGTATGATTGACTTTCAATTGGACAGAATGTAGCATCACTTACTCTTTAGGTAAGCACTCAGTCACACGCAAAAAGAACACATTTGAGCTTCCGCGTGCATGTCAGAAACCTGTGCAGCTGTCACCTTATAGTGATCGTCTCTTGGCGAGCTTGGGAGAGAGGTTCATAAATGAACGCAAATGTGACGACTGTATCCTTTTTGGTATTTACTTAATTTGCGTGATTCATGGATGGGAAGATGGTTCGACTGGTAATCGTCTACAGCATTTGTGGAAACGAGTGGATGATGGGTCTGCTGGTCTAGGTAAGAACTAGATACTTGCTTTCAATGACGTAATAGGTGCATAACCGCTCAGAACCGCAGTCGATTCTGATAGTCACACAACAAAAGGTGGTTACTCAGGGTTGTAGAGCTATGCTTACGTAGGTCATGATGGTTGACAGTCATTAAAGGTTGATAACAATAGAACCAGTTCCATCACTGTGGTCATCGATGAAAGAAACTGTCAGCTGGATTCCGTGTAAAGACTGTCATCATCATCGTCGTCATCATCATTACTAGCTGTAAGAACCGCGTACTTGTCGTAGACTGGTCGTAGCTGTCATAGTTTCGTTCATCGATGAGTTGGGGAAGTGGGGTTAGGTAGCTGCGCACAGGAGCCGGAAGCTGATAGATTGGTGCGTAAACACAGGACTGTCAGTGAGGGGATTGGGCAGGGAGCTATGCATTGAAGACAATCGCTTGGATGCACGAGGCAATACCCTGGATGCATGTGTAGAGACTGTGCTCAATGTTGTATAGCACAGGCTTACTGTGAATACTATTTACGACCTCACGCTCGTCACTAAACCGTTGCAGCCTTACGGATAAAACCGGAAAAATGTTGCGGCTGGCCCATCATTTACGTCCGGTTAAAATACCAAACAGCCATTATTCACACGTGAATTCACAAACACCTCGTGACACGCACGACGAACATTAACGAGAACGGTGGATGTTTTTAATAGTTAGCCGTCCTGCCATTCTGCAGGCCACAGTATGGTGGAGAAATGAAACGACATATTGAAGCTGAGAGGTAAATATGAAACAGTAAATTTTACAGGTTGCGTAATAAAATTTCAAACCACTGTCTGTATAGCAACCACGGCTGACTCAGTCCGAAATCTAAAACACTGGGTGTACATATGACTTAGTTAGGAATGATATTTTATTGTTTAGATTCTTATTGATTATTGGTCGTTGTTTATTGTTTACTTGTTTATTTTTTGTTTAGATACCCCGTGAGGCATCTTATAAAATGCTTTTTTCCTATTACATAACACAGCTACACAATACCCGACACTGGAAGTGGTGCGGGAAACAGGTACTTAGACACTGCTAGTATACTGCCTCAGCTGTGGTAACATTAGAAAACTTCAGCTGAGATTATTAACGCATAAGGAGTTTTGCTTGGATAGCCTTTTTATAATCAGGGCCGTGTTGATAACAAATTCATCGGCACAGCAATCTTTATATGTTGCAAACTGCACGTGAGCTCTTCTGCAGAGACAGTTGGCGAGTTGGCCCAAGTGGTTAGAGCGCTAATTTACTGACCGGAGGGTTCGTGGTTCGAACCCGACCTCTGCCTCTCGACTTCCCCCGTCTAGGCTTTGGCAACCTGACAGTATCCCAGCCCTCGTGCTTCTTTCGGGTGGCATGGCAGTTAGGCACCGAAAGGGTGCTACAGCTGAATGACGTAGGGACAGTATGCCGACCTGGACTGGATGCCATCTGATGTTCACGTCCAAGCTTCACACCGTTGATCACGACGTCGCGTGGCAATCATTCACTACCGCGTCACCAGCTTGATCCGCATGAGAAATGAGAGATGCTGGTACAACCATCTCCTCAATCAGATTGCAAACGAATTCAATGCGTTTACTGTGGCAAGCATAAAACAAGTCTTACGTCTTTTACTGATATTCTGGGTGGAGCAGACGGTACTTCGGCCAAAAATGCATCCAGCATTGCAAGCCAACATGTCTCGGCCATGTGTTACCAACTGCGGTTTTCCGGCCTAATTTGGAATGGTGCAAACATCGAGGTGGGCAGAACTTGACATGGCAGACGGGAATGAAGGATGTTACGAAAGGTTTGGGCACTATTGCTGTTGTTCACTTCTTGAGATTGGGTCCATGTGACTCTCCCTGTGTTTGGCAGCTAACCGATGTTAGTGACGTAGATGCCGTTGGTTTCTATCCAGTTTGTCTGACTGAGTGTTGAAGGTCTAGACACTCGGAACTTTGTTTTGGGCCGGCCCCCATCTCTCTGTCCCATTTTCCTTTATTCTTTCTCTTATAAGGCTCCAATCAAATAAAATGACATGGTTGCACTTTACTGAAGCACCAGGGTTCTCAGCTAGTCTTACCGTCAGTGAAAATGATAATGACTGACCTTTCCCTAATGGGTAAAATCCCGCTAACCACATTTTACTCACAAGTTCAAGTATTTCTTCAGATTTTTTGGAAATTATCGATTCTGCCTCACAACTATCAGTTGGAATAAGGCAAATTTTGCTGAGTATCATCAACTGAGGATAGTGAATAGTTTGTAATACTTTTGGCCAATCATTTGTAGTCTAATTCTTGAAGCACTCCGGTGTAAATGTGGGTTTATTAGACTGGAATATAAAGGGGTTAATTATGAAGGCGGATGAAGGCGTTTGGTAGCTTTCAAGTAGTCTAATTTCCTAGCAAAATTCATCGCACCCGTTATTTCAGTTATTCATATTCACCATCAGCATAATTGTGGGTGGTGGCTTTGCCGCGCTGCGGTAAACTGATAATCAGACTGATAGAGGAGTGGGCTGACCGTATCTTGCGTCGAAAATCATTCAGACCTGTCTCACGTAAAACGATGCTCTCATTCGTTGCCCACCCTACTGCTGATCCATTAGAACTACCAATGAGGTTCGGATGAAAGCAGTTTATTTTACATCACGCATATACTCCATGGAAAAATAGAAATATCGGTAACGAACATTCGGTCTAGTTGTGTATCGATCATTGTTCTGCTGGACTTTTTATACGCTACACCAACTCCCAAAAACTGCCCAGCTCAGCGTCGGTCTACCATATCGACACAGTTCTATGAAACGAAGCCAATGTTGGATGGCGAAAAAAAGATAATTTTTATTTGTGCACAATTCGACAGTTGAAAACAGTTGGATGTACCTCATTTTAGGACAATATACGTATGTACTGGTCGTAGAATTCGCTGATAAATGCGACAAACGAATTCCTCATTTTTTCTTTACAAATCACAGAATTATATTTTTTCGGTAATAATGCTCTTACCTCTTGATTGATCCTGTCTTGCAACGCCAATTCCTTAGGTATTATTAATGACCCAGGAAGTTTACGAAAGTACAAAAGAAAATTTACAGTTTTGAAAGACCAATCTACGATCGTGAAGCCCAGGAACTTTACGAAAGTACAAAAGAAAATTTAAAGTTTTGAAAGACCAATCTACGATCGTGAAAATTCTTACTCTGACCATACAGAACGTATTGTGTACTCCCGAATGGACAAGGGCCATTACGACATGATTGGCTGCACGAATGAAATAATGCTAAGTAAACGTGATTTCGCACTGGTATAAAACTGTCATCCGCACTCACTTCAGCCGTGGCCAGCGTTGTAAATGTGAGTCTGATCGACTGTTATACTAGTCAACTTGGGTCTATTTACACAAAGCTTATGCGTTCGATTTTGTGCAAGTACTCGATATCAAGTGTGGAGAACAAACTGGACCATACATGCAGTCTAAAGCGAAGACCAGCTCATTTCGTAGCTGTTATTTTACAATGGTGAAACATTTGGAAGAACCTTATCTCACCTTTTGATCTATCTCATTGTTCCTTCTTGTACTTCTGCTCTCGCAATGACGGTGGCTTGTAGAACTTCAGTATTAGCATGGAAGCGATGCGATGTTGAAATGACGTTCCGTTCAGCGGTTAAGTTCATAACACCCAGTGTTACTGCAAGGACCACCATTGTCTGTCCCAAGCTTAGCTCAGGTGCTGTTTTTTATCCAGTGATCTAGTTTACTTCATGAGCTAATCCCCCAAATTGCACTCACTTCCCTGTTGCCACACCTTCATGAACAAATGTGCAACTTCAAACAGTTTTTTCATTATGCTGTTCCAGATCAAGTCGACGGAGGCTGCCCTAATTGGAAATGAAAACTCAGCAAGAAGTATCGCCCACTACCGCTACTGGGATAAGAAGTCACACACTGATTTTCAGTAGATGACGTGGCGGATTAAATTCAGCTTTGCAATGATCCACCGGACCACACTAGTTGGATCATTATTCCATTCATCCCAAAAAGATCAATGAGGAGTGACTAGACAAGGAGAAAGAGCTGTCTGCCTTAGTTGTATTTCGAGGTAGTCTTGGGGTGAAGTTATACTGTTCTCTGCGACAGTGGCGTGAGAGCAGTAAGGCACTTTTTGCTGCAGATGATTAGTATTCACCTACTTATAGAAGAGGCCAGATTGCCCTTCACTGAGGAAAGGAGGGTAAGAAAAGGTCACATTCCAAAAATCACATACTTGGCCATTCATAATTTGAGCAGCATATTATCCAATGCACTTATAATGTAGCCAAATGCGACTGTGCGCTGTAGCATCAGAAAAACGATCAGTGTATTTTTCTCCCTGTATCTTAAGGTAGGTCAGTGTCCTTTAGCCAAGCGTGTCAGACTGCTGAATGATCGAATTTGGGTAAGGAGGTACAATTAAACACCACTACATGCTGTCTTGTAGTTCAGACACCTAGAATCGTTTTAGGACAAAACTTGATGCTCTGAGACAGACCACTGGTGCACGCTGTTGGATCAAAGGCTGGACAGCTCAAACAGACCCCTTTCTCAGAGTTGTGAGTGAGTGATGAAATAATGTTCACCGTACAGATAATTAGGAGCCACTAATACTTTGCTGAACTTAACTAGCAAGCGCTCACACCATGTTACTCGGAGCGAGCCAGCTGCAAACCATTCTTGGACGGACTGGATTATTTGGTCGACATTTACGAGCGGAGGGATTCAGTTAAAGACTTTTGTCCCATCTGAGGTAAGCATATGTCACTGCCTGTCAGTTTGTTTCCATTCACGACCTCACAGGCTGACACGATGCCCTTCCTTCTAGCTAACGAAGGTATGTAGCCCAATAATATTGGATTGCTTTGGCTGGAGAACCAATGGAAATGCACGAACATACCAGTAATGAAGACCCTTTACAGGATAAATAGAAATTTGCAAGAATTAATGTCCCAAGCAATTGAACTATTCTAAGTGGTCCGGTTCGAGTAACTGAATATCATGCCACTGAATGCTCAACTCCCCATAACAGCAACTAACAGTCATGATGGCACACCCACATCCATCGGTTTCCAGATTATCGCGAACTTAAAGAATGATCGAAGGTCTGATGGTTTAAAAAAAACTCGGGGGACGGAGGGGGATTTCGCTGTGGGAAATAACCACGATCCCTTTGATTTGAATTGGTTTTGCCATCCAAGGAATAATGGGTGTTGGCGAAACGAGTTACGAAAAAGATGAAACATAATTTCGTTTTTCAGTTTGATCGTGGGACAAACGCTTCAGGAAGCGCGAGTTACAGTTTGTAGAACGCAACAAAGTGCCCGGTCCGGATAGCCGGCACAGAGCACTCCTACAATAGGCTGACAAACCCGTGGTGAGCAGCCTGACAATATTACGATGGACTTTTGGGAAATAAAATAGAAGTGCGATGATTTCAATTTCAGACAGTTTGCAAGAATATCACGTGCAGATTATCGTAATGTCAGCCTCAAGCACATTTCACCCAATGGGCTTTCTGGTAATATCTTTGGTGGGCTAATCAACTTACAGGAGAGGCAAGTTCGGCAGCCGGATTTTACCGTTGCCGAAGATAAATTGACTATAATTTCTCTTTCAAATAGGTGAATGAACAGCCCCACTTATTCATACTAGCTACACTGGTTATTTTTATTGTTTTGAAAGTTGCTTTTGACTATGTTGGTTGCAAGCAACGATGGGGGTTCTTTGCGGCCAAACGAGTTTTTTCCTAATTTCTACCCCCCCTCCCCTCCGCGTTGCATATTTACGTCTGCTACCGTCAGCGTCGACTGTTCTACGGAAACGTTTACCTGGACTGATTACATTCACTGTCCAAAAAAATTACCGCCTCTAACCAATCCTCTTTATAAGTGTTATTGGTGTGCTTAACAAGAATGTTTGCAGCTAATAACTTGTAGGTCGAAATGCTTCCGAATGTTTTGCCAAGTACACCGTGCACGAGGACGACGTTGTTACCTTCAGTTTTGATCCTTCATATATATATATACATATATATATATATATAATAAATGATTTTTTCACACTAGTTCGAGTGCGTTTCATAACTGGAGGATGTAAGTTGCTGCTCCAAAACAAGATGAAAGTAAACTCATGCTCCAAACTTGCAGCTCAGTTAATCGACTTCGTGGATAAATCCGTCGTACGCGGGTTACCTGAAGATGGGGTCACTACTAGGACGAGAAAGCTAGGGTAGATTCGTTTACCTTTAACACTAGTGTTGACGGCGTGAAATCAGTTTGTCAGTTTGTTTGTTTGGTGCACCGAAGTGGTGGGCTCCATAGTAGTTTATGGACTAGGGACGCGGTTTCTACTGACCAGATATATACGGGCGCTTTTGGTTTTCAGACCACACCGTGGAAACATACGATTAGAGGTGGTAGATATTCTGCAAGCTGCACGGGTCCTGGATAAACGTAAATGATTCACCATAATGGTGCCAGAAATGGCGTACTGGAACATTCAATCGCTGCACTCAAGGGGAACCATCTTAAGGAAAAATCACCCCGCAGCAGAAACCGCCTGTTGCTGGACCATTGAAGATTCTGTTGGATATTAGGACCTTGAAGAGACCACCAAATGACTCTGACGAAGGTCCGAATTTTTCCAATTATTGCCTGTCGACAGAAACCGTAACCTACGGCCTGTTTTGGGTTCCCAAAATCCTGTCAGAAGTGAGGGGATTTTGAAATTTCACCCAGGATTTCGTCCCGAAAGTAAAGTCAATCACAGCTGGAGAGATGATAAATACTGTGTGGTTACTTCATGGTTGAGAAAAATGCCAACGTTGCGCACCTAATGAAGCTCTAGGACAGCCCGAATTCGAGATCATCGAGAACCCTGTCCAACTCGGCCACAAATACCCCGTCTGAAGTGTGATTACATCGCACCTAGATAGGACATCCGTACTCACTCGAGTAGCTGAGTAACGCGCGACCTCGTCCTCTGAATTCCGTAACTGTAAGGTAGGTGACGAGCTATCCTTTTCAAACTGCTGATGAACTACCCGTGACAGAACGGTTTCATCTCCAACTGCTAGCCGCAAGGCTGTCAGTTCGATTCGCTCTGGAGGTTTATGAGGTGAGTGCCACGGACGATTCCCAATAAAGCCGAAAAAGGTGTACAGTGCCTCGAACTCCTTAGGACATGAACTGTCTTCACTTGTAAGGGGAAATTCCTGAAAGTCGTTAAGTTATCAAGACCATCCACGAGACAAAGAATCAAACAGTTGTTCTGCGCACATATTTTCTCTTGGGCTTTTCTATTTGCATCCATATGTGTGGTTCAACGAAAAATCATAGGCAGGGCTACACAGTGACTGTACCTGCTAGTCTGTTCCTTCTAGCCGCGTCTAAGATGACTGAACTTCATCGGCTCGAAAGCCCTCGGCAGGTTTAGGCCCATGTGATCGACTCGCTTAAAGTAATGCAGTTTGATAGTGAGTACTCAGAAACGGGTCTGTAGTACGGAAAGAAAACATACTGTATAGGTTAGCTGGTTGCATGTTATTGCTATCGTCCATTATTTATGTGCTTAGAAACCTTGAGGAAGTAGGCCAGATACGGGTGTTCTATTGCCAATAGGAACTGCTGAGATATAATTCCCTCTACGGTATTACAGGTGCATTTGCTAGTACGAATATGTACGATATTCTCGAAGTTCACGCGGAACTACTGCCTATGTGAAAAGTTCTAAAATGAGAAAAGCTGTGATTGAAAACTCATTATTAGCAGCCGGAAGTCATGTCTGGAAACTTAGCAAAATGCATAACGCAAAAGATATGCTCTGTTTTAGCCGGCTGTTCACTATGTTGAAACATTCTGGCTGTCGGTGACCAGCCAGATTGTTTATCCTAGCTATCGACCCACCCGTATAGCTGATAATCACGGGCCGTTGTAAGTTATCGTTTAAGTGGAGATCCTGCAGCACCGAGGATTTTTGTCCATGATGGGTGCCGCCTGGCGGAAGAATATCAATAAGAAGGAAGGGCCTCGTGTGTCTTGGCATCCCGGGATCTGACCATGTCTGCACACTGAAAGTATGAAACATAATGATTTCGAATGTTTAGTAGCAAAATTCCGGCAATTAGTTTCACAGCAGTACTACACACATCAGATAATTTCTATAAGCAGCTGAAGACAAATGGAATCGTAAAGCCATTATCAATGTAGATGAAGCTTCTGAAATGGTAGTTGTGAAAGCTGTCCAAAACGAGAAAAAAAACCTACAACTACAACTTGTAGGCCTCTCGGTCAATGCGTCAAGAACTCGGAAATCCATTCTATCCAAAAGAATGAAGAACATTTATTCTGGAAAAATATTTTTCTATTGCTTATCATTTTTCCACCACTGCTGATCATGAAAGCACACGAAAGATTAGGCCATCACTGGCACGTGGATGCACTGAATAGCCTCGTGGACTGACATGTCATCAGCTGACCAGGATACACGTGTCAGACTGTGCCACACATAAGGGTAGGCCGACGCACAGAGAATTCCTCGCTTAGGCGAGATGGGCAAATGGGCCGGTGGCTGAATGTATAAAGAAAGACCTCATACGAACTGAGGTTGTATGCCTGTGGCAGATGAGAAAATGGGTTTAAACCAAACGGAAAATCACTATCGACTCCCGCATCGTAACTTGTAGCGGTCACTCACTGGATCACGGGTCACTCAGATCACGTAACAATTCCTGTCCCACTTGCAACCTTAGCCGATGACATAACTACACGTACATTACAGCTTCCTATCCATTTTTGTTCACGCAGCTACCACCTGCGTCACATGCCAGGCTTACAAACTTCAACCACATCAGGTCAAGTTGTATTCATGTTCGTGCAATTATCAGACACGAATGAACACCCCTCACTTCACACTGCACACAATAAATAGGCATGCAACTCGGCCCAAACACACACACACACACACACACACACACACCCAGAGAACTGGAAGTCAACCTAGCTCCACAAGTCTTCACAGCCAATTACGGAACACGCGTAACAGCTATACCGCAGAGAAGACACGTCCCGATTCCGGAACTTCACTAAGGAACTCTCAAACGGTAAGTCACTTTTTGGCTTATTCCCTTCTTGCATTGTATTTATTTTTACCAAGTGCGCATAACTTTTGTAATCATCATCATTCTGGTAAAACAGACATTTGTTAGTGCTTGTCACCTTCTGATAAACAACCTAATTACATTACAACCAGATCACTAACAAACTTTATTTGGTCGCCTTTAGTTTATTTATGTGGGTAGCAAGTACGATACAGGATAGTTCATAGTTTCTTGCTCGGATATTCAATCGTCAAAATGTCCAACCTACTAATAAGAGTATAAAGCCGTTCTATGCATGTGAAGTGTAATGACAAGCCTGGTATATTTCTGGAAAACTCTTCAGTACCATGAGTAGACCCAAAGAGAACTGTGCAAAACTGTGTCTTTCAGTGGCTGATACTGAGGAAAGTTGCATATCTTTGGGTTTTTCCAGGTCAGCTACCCACCGATATGAGTCCAATGCTTGAAGATATAGAATTTCGAAATCAAATATCTAGGTGGGTGTAGTATAAGCCAAAATTAATACCTGTAGATGTATTCATTGAAGGCATACCATCGAGAGAATGCTCTTCCTAGTTTTAGTCGGTATTTACAACAAGTGCTCTACACAGGTAAGAAAAATTCCAAATTCCTATACATTTGCCACTGATTCGTTTCAAGCTCGTTTGTAGTAAAGTGAATTCCTATACATGTGCCACGGATTCGTTTCAAGCTCGTTTGTAGTAAAGTTGAAAAAATACTTGTTAAATTCAGAATATGGTTGTTTTCTTAGTGGTCGTTTACTTCGTTAACCAAAAATCAGGTCAGTTGACAATTCGTGGGGCCGCATCATTGGTTTCCTCTATTGATGCGTGCACTGTAGAAATTCTCTTTGTTGGGAGAACATTTTGGTTGAATAAGATGGATGCCGGACAGTAACACAGGCCCCAAGCAATTAAATCCGTGTTGAAATCGCCGGCAAATTTTGTATCGTTGATCGTTTGGATAGGTAACAATATGCTGTGATTTCTTTTCACAGGTACCTTGACGAAACTAGGTCGAGTTCTCGAATGCTTTCTTGCACACCGATTTGGTTCAAAAGAGGTGTTCAGACGAATTTCAGCTTTCAGTATCATTATGAGCAGTTCCCCTAAGTTGAATTCCCATTGTTGTGCTGATGTTGATAGATTCCACGTACGTGCAAACTCAGTAATTCTACTTATGGTATTTTTAATTGTGAGATGGCCCAAGTGGTTAGAGCGCGAATTTACTGACCGGAGGGTTCGTGGTTCGAACCCGAACTCTGCCTCTCGACTTCCCCTGTCTAAGCTTAGGCAACCTGGCAGTATCCCAGCCCTCGTGCAACCTTCGGGTGGCACGGCAGTTAAGCACCGAAAGGGTGCTACAGCTGAACGATTTTTGCTTGCAGAGCAATAATTTAACAAAGTCTAAAGATGATATCTGTCTTCTAGTCCGAACCCGTTTGTGCTGAACCCGAAGTTGGCTTTCGAATGCAATTCATACCCGTGCAAGGATCCTCTCTTCGCCTTGGTTCTTTGGGGGTTAAGTTCAACTCCTGTGAGAAGCGAAGGATCCTGGAGGGCTCTTTTGAACCTGTCCACCTTTTAATTCACTAGAAGACGCCCGGTCTTTCGGCTAGTATTGAAACAGAGCCATTCTTTGGGGATGAACGACCCATAGGAGGATTGCGACTCTCATACTGAGTTTACTTAAATCTATGGCTTCGAATTAACGACTTTTGAACACGTAACACAAGCGGGGCCATGTAAACGTCGGTACAGTTTTTAGTGGAGGGACGTATGCTTACTTGAATTCAACCTAATGCAGCTGCTATTGGAGGTCGGGATAGATTTTTTGAATGTCACATTTTGAGGGTTAACCCTATGGTCGATAGGTTCCACACGGGTACTTATCACAGAATGTAAGGTATTTCTTGCCAGGGGAAGCACAAAATATATATAAGTTCCCCACATTTGGAAGTCAGCTCGAGGGAGGAAGATCGTACGTGGCAGACCTTCTCTCCAAGTCCTTGAAAGCAGGCGGAGAAGCAGCGTCGCCAGTAAGGTATGGTAAGTGTATTAACAAACTCTAACAACTGTTCCAACGTTAGGAAGGGTACTTAGACGCAAAGAATAGAAAAAAGATCCTCCCATGCGTGCATACGAATAGAATGTGTTCAGACCAACAAGGATTATCGATTAACACAACAGTCAAGTGTTTTTTAAACAGGTTTAGAGGTGATCCGACTGTCCGCTGCAAAATAAAGAAAGGAATCGCCGAGCTTGATAATGGTTACCAGATAAAATATTAGGTATATCAACAAAGCACTTAAACTATGAATCGGGAGGTTGCTTGACCAAATAAATTAGCAAGTTTTTTTCAAGATCGTATGGGCCTGTTGACCGCAACATTCACCATCAATAATTGCCCCATCCGCATACTCACAAACTTTTACTAAGGCTGATAATGGAGGGGTTCAATGCAGAGTGAAGCAGCACCGCCAGAGAGTTGGTGCATTGAAGCCAGCCAATGGTTATGGGAAGTGAGGAAGATTTCTTGTCATTACAAGTCGCGAACTGCACATCACCTCTAAATTGTCTATTGAGAGAATAATTATATTAGGGTCAAGAGCCTCAGTGAGTAGCACCGTTCTGTTCGGGTTGCCAAACGTTTTCTGGCACTGAGAGAAGACTACTGCAATCGCTGTCAGCCTCGTATGCAAAACCACACTCGATGCCGGTCACAATACCACGCATTGAGCCAAATGGACGCAACTTGAATCAATTCGGATAATTTCTTAGCCCTTTATACTATCCAATCAGGACTCCTCCGATAAGTTATAGAGATTGGAAACGCAAACAGTCGTGTGGTACTTACTGCTCCGTTTCCCCGACAAAAGGGTTGTGCGGACGGATCTCAAACAAATTGGACTAGTTGAGCTGGGGAAAGCAGAGGGTAGTCGCTCGTGCACAACCACCGACCCATCGCTACGCATCACTGCGCTCTCTAACAACACACTGATAATGTCACCTCGATTGCCCAGCTCAACGAACAAACAAACGACCATCTATGCTACCTGAGCTAACAACATTTTCCTCTATAGCATTTGAAGAAGGTGTGCCTAAAAGTTCTCTTGCGTGCACTATGCGAAAGACTTCAAAACTGTAGAAGCTTTTCTTTGGGGCAAATTTTATGACATATAGTCTGGTTTTGTTTTATTGTTTTTTATCTCTCACCTGCTTTCCGTTTCCCTCTTATATTCAGTTTTAAGCAGCCGGTACCGATTGTGAAATGCCCTCTCAGTATCGACTACCAGGTGCAAAGCAGTCGCGTTCGAGTTGATCAGAAGTTTGCACGAGTATACTAAAAATTCATCGCTCTGGATACCTTAAGTTTTTCTTTAATTTACTTTACTCAATTTATCTTCATTACAATGTTCAGGACAAAGCAAAATTGTAAAAGCAAGTATGCTACAGGTGTGGTACAATATCCCAAATGAGAGATTATCTCTGTTGGGAAGTTTCCATTAGCTAAACGGGGGACCTAATGAATTTTGCCTTTTGGAAGGCCATTTACAGTAATGGCTTTCAAAGCTTTCGGGTCCTCAGTTGCAGATCACAAAATGTTCGATCTATAGAGGTTTCTGACCTGAGTACAGTTGCTTTTTACTGGGGCTGTCGTAACTCTTCGGGCGAAGTGCTAAGGTTAGAACAAGCCCATTGTTGCACACAACTCATCATGGTTTTAAAGTGTGACATGATTGGTCCATTAGCCAGCAAGTAGACTAGGGATTTCTTAGGACACCGTCCAGCACGAAGTGCTGATGTTAGAACAAGCCCATTGTTGCACACAAGTCATCATGATTTTAAAGTGTGACATGATGGGTCCATTAGCCAGCAAGTGGACTAGGGATTTCTTAGGACACCGTCCAGCCAGAGAGTAAATTGCAGAGAGTGTCTGTCTTACGAATTTCAGTTAGCAACAAACCCTGACGCCGATCCATATTAGAATTTCACCTGGGGAAATGAAAAGAGATAGATTGCAGTTTTCAACATCTGAGAATATTTGACGAACTAAGTATTCCTCAGATAGTGTTGGCATTTGCTTTGCTTTGTTATTGGACTGAGCTTTTCTTTCCAGCAAGTCCGATATTCTGAAATCCTAGTTCAGAAACAAATTACCTTTGTTCATTTTATCGTAACATGTTCCTCAGATTCTCCTAATTCTTGTCTATATTCTGTGATGTCCACTTCAGCCGATAAATCCCACTGTTTCAGTTGCCGATTCAAAGAGATATTCACATGTCATTGATTAGGAAATACCACTTTTCATTGCCTCGTTTAGTTATTGATGGGGCTCGTTACTCCTGTCTGTTGGACTGGCTTTTTATCATTTCTAACATTTAGAATAGTCAAAGCAAAGATTTCTGCTTACTACGATGGACCCACGTAACCTTATCAGCACCGCGAATCTTCTTTGTGTGAGTTAACTCAAACAAGCCAACCCAATTAACTTTGGCAAAAAAGATCTTCTGACGTGACTTCAGGTGTCGCCATCGATTGGTTAATGGGAGACGATCATAGTCCCTGAAAAGTGTTGTACACTCTCCTCGACGTGACACACTATTCATACGGTCGCTGAAAACGCTTCGACAGCCCCTTACCCGTTTCGTCCTCCTCTCTGCTCACCAGGTAGGCGCCGTCCCCTAGTTTTGGCCAGTACTCATCACCGAAATGCGTGCATGTAATTGGTGAAATGCACCCACTTGCAAATTACCTTGGTGCTAACGGGAGACTCAACTGAATCTCGAGTTTATTATATTCTCCAGCTGAATATACTTCTACGGCCTGTTTATTCGCCTGCATTGGCTGCCAGCCACATTCATGAGCACGTACAGCTGGAGCATCCACCGACTCAAAGTTTTCGCCAGTTTAGCGGATCATGAGTCCGTGCAACAAAGCGATAAATCCGTACGTGCGAACTTGATGGATCATGAGTCCGTGCAGCAAAGCGATAAATCCGTACGTGCGAACTTGTATTTCTAGCCTGGACTACTTCTGACGTAGGTTGTAGGCGAAGGCTAGGGCCGATGATGCAATGTGAGAAAGCGAAAGGAATGGTGTAACTGAGATTAAGATGAATTTTTTCGGAAGCTTGCGTACATCACTAAACTAATGCGTGATCGTAACTAATACTGACAAGACCGAACTGTTATGCAGTTGGCTATAAACAATCATCACCGTAACAGACCCAGTCCTTCTCCACATACAAATTTTATTAAGATTTCGAAGCAGTGCGTGACGCCATTAAATAGAACTTACATTTGGGTTAGACACACAAATGACTCGGGGTTGTCAGACAGCATGAAGCCCCTGGGCTGATAGTCCAATGAATTAGGCTGGGATGGTGCACAACGAGAAGCACCTTTGGTGACGCCATCGATCAGGATGTCCGGCAGTTATGAAGTCAGGTGACCACAGTATGCTACGCTGGAATTAGATCTGGGGTCATGAATGATAAAACAGACGAAAACGAGATAGAGAAAATAGCAGGTGCTTAAATCCTTTTCGTAGTTCCTGTCTGCTGCTGTCACAAAGATTTGCAAAAACAACTGAAGTAATGATATTTTGATTCTGATTACTTCAGCAGTAAAATATAAGTTGAAATTGTTGCTACTTTGACAAAGTGTTGACAGGCAGAATGCAGGATTATCCTTTTACTCTGGTTTCATTATTCTTCCAACCAGTTGGTGTGAAACGGGTGTTTTTTATTCCCACATTTACAGGTTAATAATATATAACCAACCTGGAGGTTTCAAATATTTGGATCGAATTGTTTTCATCGTCGGACAGTAAATGCTGATAGTCAGTTCACTTCCGGATGACCTGACTATTGTGAAGAAACCGCAGAAGCAAACGAGATGTTAGTGTCTATCAACAATAATATTACTAATAATAATAGTGTTACGGTGGTAATAATAACAATAAACCTATCTGAATGGTGCAGTCTTCCATGCCGTCGAAAAAGAAGTCCTAGCTACTACGGGAAACTGTGGCTACTCGTCACTTCGTGGGCCTACGTCATATGAGTCATTTTCTTCGTTTTAGCCGCATAAAGATTGCTGCGCTTAGAAAGTGTATTTTGACCGGTCTTTGTGACCGGAAAGGTGATCATCCTCATATGACGGCAAGTCATACATTCGGGACGTGACACCCGTTAGAAGGCGTGGTGGTAAGTGAAAGGAGAAATGTCCTTCTAAAAACTACAAAATATTTGACCCGATCAGTCGGTCATATTCGCCAAGTCCTGGATTTCCACAAGGAATTTCTAAACCAGTGGTTTCGTAGTAGTCAGATTCTTTAAGAGGATCAATAACCGTAGTGCACTACTCATAAGTTTGCTTAAAATTTCTCGACAACTCACGACCAATTGCGTCCTTCTTGGGGCTCATCAGGTAGGCGCAGTCCCTGAGTTTCCATCAACCTTATGTTCTACTCGAACCTAAATTGCACGAAATTGGCGAAATGCCTTCATTTGCAAACGAATTTGGTTTTGTGGAGGACTCACCTGGAACTCAGCTGAATCTCTGTTTATGATGTTCTCAAGCAACTTTATCGCGATATCTCGAATATCGTACCAACTGAAACATGAGGCGGCCTGGTGCAGCACACTCGGTTGCTTGAAAACATCATAAACGACAGATTCAGCTGGGTTCCAGGTTAGTCTCCCGCAATACCAAATTTGTTTGTAGATAAGTGTTTCGCTAGGATCAATGACTATTTTGAGAGAACATTCCGAATATCCAACAGTAGTCACAATAGTTTTTGAGCAGACTGCTGGCCAGAACAGAAATAAACCTAAGTTAGAAAACGAAGGCGTCAAATCAAAATCACCGTTTAAAATAATCGTAAAGACTACCGTGAACCGTAATAATAGATTCGGATTAAAAGCCTCCAATACTCCGAATGGATTCATAAACTATCTGTTTATTTGACTCAGTGGTCTCAGTGGACTTTAGTTAGTAAAACGCCAGTTGTGTTGACGTCTGCTTGAGTTATCTCGTTTGCTGACCCTTAGAATCGCCTGATATGGAAGTGTTGAGGTCATAATACGCGCGTCCAAGACAGGGGTGTCTGCGGTAAATTGTCACTATCGTATATGTCTTCGAAACATTCCCGCCTGTGGTTCAGATGACATTATGCTAACTCATAAATGTCGTAAAAGGAAACAACAAGCCAACCGAGTTACGAGCGTAGAGTGGGCAGATTTCATGTCAATGAACTTCGCTGATATTCCGTTCGGAATACAGACAGTGCCAGGATAACGGCAACATAATTCGTGGTTCCACCTGACTACATTCGCTGCGAAAGCTCGAACGCGAGTAATTTCCAAAAGTCCTAAACAAGTGAGCGGTGTTTAGAAAATAATTTATCTGCCTTGGGATAGTTTCCTCCAGATGCCCAGGCGTACCGGCACGGCGGAAGTACCAAAACTTCCTGTCCTTTCAGGTACCTGGAGTAATATCTACTTATATAAAGTACCAATGTTCCTGGTGCTTCTGGTGAGAACCTATAACAGCGGTCTCATCGTGACAGTTGGCCGTTAACGCGCGCTGAAAACCGTAGTTGATCATACTGCTCTGTCAATGTCATAATGATTCTTGTGTAGATCATTAGTAGATGTCCTTTAATTATCGTTTATTGAGATCTTCCAGAAAGTGATCATCCAAGTTATTCTGGGCATAGCAAAAATGTGGAGGTTACAATAGTGATATGCGAACGAGGACGCATAATCCACATACGAGTTGTTTGCAAACCTGCTTATGTTTAGATAATTCTTAGGACCTTTAGTGTAATCATATATTCCCAATCCGGTTTGCACTTCGACTTTGTATCAACCATGCCGTTCATGTATATCCGTAGGAAATGTGCGAAATGACTCGCCACCTACAGATTTCATGAGAAGATGTTTCAAAATCCACCTGATACACGAGCTTCTGCATTTAGCCAGCAGGATAACCGGCTGTGCGATTAGGTTTTAACGACAGCTTGTTATTAGGTGAATACAGATCAGTTGTACTAAGCGAACTGCTGGCTGGCATTTCTGAATGTTACGCTCAGACTCCACTTGGTAATCTTCAGTTTAGCTAGTCATTGGTTATATGGCTGAGTTTTACTTCGTTCGGTCGAATCCCAAGGAAACACCAGTCACTTGCACCCATTTTAGTTATTTCTGTTTTTAGAGTCGTTCCCAGGCGCCTAAAACTGAAATGTGACCTTGATTAAATTGCCACAAACAAATTTTGATAAGCTAAATAGTGACAGACCAAACCGGTTCAGAATGGACATACAACACTAGAGATTGAAAGTTTTATCACAGTAAGCGTTTGTTTATTAATCTGCACATTTCTCTTGTATCTCTTTAGAGGATGGCAGTTCCATTGCGAAATCAGCCACGCGACATTTCAGCATCCCTGGCGGCGGTGAATTCATGGCAACCCTTCAGAGAAACCTAAAGCTTGAGCACCAATCTGGGGCCGATAACTGGATGCTGAGCACAGAGATCATGGACGTTATTCCGACAACAGGTACACTAAGATCCCAATGGAACCATCACATTTCAGTCTCCACATGCTCCCATTCATGCAGTCCCCCTTCATTGTCATAATGCGATAATGGTGAAGTTGCTACTGCAGAAGATCCCTCGCAACAGTGTAATCATTGTAGCCATACGGAAGTGTCAAATTCTGCTTCTGTGACAGAATTCGTGTGAGTGGATGGCACACAGGAAAGGAGTTTCGGTGGGCGATATTTTCCACTTACCTTTCATGACGAGGGTGCTAGTATGTTCCTGTTGCAAAAGACAGAGAACTTTATGCTTTCTGATTCCATCAAGACTGAATGCTGAAATCAAGAGGTGTGTGTTGTTATCCACAGTCAACTCACGGATCATGCAACAGGTCGGATGATAGCAAGGGTCAGAGAAGGCAGTTGTTACGGAAGCTCTTTCTAAACACCATCGCAGATGTAGAACTCTAAAGTAATCACAGTCGTTTTTAGAAAGCTAGCCTGGGCAACATCCGGAGACAAGAGTTTGGACACCAATTTTAGAAGTCCGCTCTTGACGTCTACTAAGAAGTGGTGATTTTTATAACCAGTCCACTGTTTAGAGGGACCTGCGTTATTAGTCCTCGTGTCAACCGACCGGGTGAGATTGACTCGATTGTTGAGCTTATATTTTAATGTCTCTTCAAGGTCCAGGAACTACAATGACAATAATTAACTTTCCCCATGTTATCCTAATGAAATCCAGAAACAACTCGAAAGATAAGGCGCAGAGCAGACTCGCCAGTTTATCTCTTTTTTTCCGCAAACTCAGAGTTTTCGTCACTTGTTCTGATATATTCTCGTAACAAAATCACATGTATCAGGCCAGAGAACTGTTACTTCGAATTGTTACAGGTCAATTTTCGCCCACAATACCTCGGTGAATCGATGGTAAAATATCGTATAATAAAGCATCGTGCAACAGTATTTTTCAGTGTTTTTTGAGGCTCAACGTGTTCCTAGCGTTATGTGTGCCCCAAAACAAAATCGTTGAAGTCACCTTCCGAGTAGAAGCTTGCTGATCCCATGCACAACAGGATCACACTGACGTCCATAGTCAGCTGACCTTATCAACATGTTTGCGCACACATTTGGACGGGAAAGTTTACGTAATGAATTCAGTCTGACGAAAAACCGATTTGATATTAGTAACACTAGTTACCTTCTTTATTGTTACAGTTAGGACAGTTTATTTGGATTTGGATAGTTGCGTTCGATGAAGCACCAGCCCTGTGATACCAAATAGACGAGCCGTGGGATCGTTCGATGATGCAGTGCAGCCAGTGTCTGTACGACAAGACTACCAAATATAGCAACTGCAATGCAACTTCAACGAAGGTTATCCGAAAATATAAAAAAAATTAGTGATGGTACTAATTATCTGCCCAAATATGCTGAAATGATCCTTAGCCATCGAATACATGGCAAGCAGATTGAAGAGAATCAACTTAGAATATCGTTCCTAATTTTCGTAAAATGACGCAGATTAACAAGGCTAATCAATCAATAAGGGTGTGATGAAGTGTACAAGGGCTTTGAAAATTGATACCACCACCGATTCCTCAATTCGAAATCGGTGCACTTAATTGGTCATCAGGGTTTTTCCCATTCTTACTCGTGCCCAGTTCATACTGATCTCCGTCGTGAGATGTACATTTCACTGTTTCTGGTATCCTACAAGAAGCTGCAAGCTCACTTATCAGCTTGGTGAAGGACAAGCTGAGTTACTGTGCAAGTTTTCTGCCTTCGCTCGGTTGTTTAAACATCCAAAGGAATGTGATATGATTGCATATAAATCAATATCGTGTTGACTTGTTTTACGGATGCATAGTTTCTGGTTGTTTTCTAGATGGATTTTCGCCTGTCCTGCGAAACACGCGATTCGGTTCTTCAAACAATGTTTGGAACCAATGCCCAAAAGTATGGTTTTAATTACCTAAACATCTATACGAAGAGTCGAGTAATCATGCGGTATGAACCTAAATGGTGTCACTCAAAGAAACAGAAGTTTGAAAGGCAATGATATGAGGCCTACCAAGCTGAATCTCTCTTCAAGGTTGCCAGATAAATTGAAAAGACTGTATTGGCTGTTCTTGCTTCTTCCAAAAAATGGCACTGTCGATATGTACTCATCCTCGTCATGGTGTACACCACTTAAAGCAGCACGATTGTTGCTATGCACGTCTTCTATCAAGCACTCAATTAAGGAGCAATAGACAGCAGTTTTGGGGTAAATAAGGATACCAACGATCTTCTCAACACCATGGTGCTTTAAAACCATGTTCTAGTCACATACGCAGTTGTCTTACGGTCGTCTTATGGGATTTACCGATTCTCGTCTCTCAGGTTTCTGTTCAAACATCTGCATCTGTGTCACGTGTCAACGAATTTACCATTTAAAATGGACATGCGGGTATCCGGGTCTTGCATGTTTGCCATGTGTTTATCTGTGCTTTGTACCGGTGAGTTTCGAAACCACGACCTCCCATCTAGTAGTTGAACATAACTACGGCCAACAGGGACCGACCAGCACCTTGAGCAACTTGCAGTCAGCGAGAATATAGCGCCATTCAACCTTCAGTCAACAAAATTCTCATCACTTGGTGAGGAAATGACTAGCGTCTCGGATGATGACTTCTCAGACTCACTCGTCGTTTGGATTATTTTCCCTTCTGAGCTCATCACACTTCCTTGGTAGTATGAAGAGATTTGGGATCCGCGACTTCGTTCTATAAGTGAAATCAAAAAGACCTGTATAGTTTCATCATCCTAACTGGGAATCATCAGCATTGTACATTACTAAACACGTGGCCTCCTGGCAAGTAGTCGCATCTTCGCATCACACCGCAGATTCGTGGGGTCAAAGAACCAAAGAATCAAATCTTAGTTGAGAAACTACATTCTTAACAAAAAGCTTGTGAATTGGGTCAAGGTTTTCGTGACTTCTCTGACTTCCGTTTGGAACATGTAGTCAGCTCAGACGTAAGTGTTGAACCGGTTATTGATTGCCACTTGGAACTAATGCCATGTTAATGTTCGTACTGTACTAACATTGACTATTTAGTGACTGCTCAGTCTGTCGAATCCATCGGTATTAGTCGTGCTCGCCCTGTAAAACCCAGGACAGTCGTGGATTCCATGGAATCGGTTTCAGCTGCTGATCGACCCAAAGTGACCCCGATATTGACAACTCGACTGTGGCAAACAATGGATGAAGCTGTAGGAACCATGGATCTCGTCTTAAAAAAGATTCGTTCATGTGCAGCATAAGTACAAATGTACCATCTATAATGGCGAAATGTAAAATTTCGGAGGGATGTAGGGAACAGTTACACCAATCACTGTGGCGGTCTGTACGTGGCAACTGATGTAATAGGCCAGTAAACTTAGTGAAATTACAGAGCAACCAAAACACTATACGTCCTCATCATTGTGTACACCACTTAAAACAACAGGGTCGTTGCTTGCACGTCTTTTATCAAGCACTCAATTAAGGAGCATTGAACAGCAGTTTTTGAGTAACTGGGGATACCAACGGTCTTCTCAACACTATGGTGCTTTGAAACCATGCTCTAGTCATACACGCAGTTGTCTTACAGTCGTCTTATGGGATTTACCGATCCTCGTCTCCCAGGTTTCTGTTCAAACATCTGCATCTGTGTCACGTGTCAACGAATTTACCATTTAAAATGGACATGCGGGTATCCGGGTCTTGCATGTTTGCCATGTGTTTATCTGTGCTTTGTACCGGTGAGTTTCGAAACCACGGCCTCCCATCTAGTAGTTGAACATAACTACGGCCAACAGGGACCGACCAGCACCTTGAGCAACTTGCAGTCAGCGAGAATATAGCGCCATTCAACCTTCAGTCAACAAAATTCTCATCACTTGGTGAGGAAATGACTAGCGTCTCGGATGATGACTTCTCAGACTCACTCGTCGTTTGGATTATTTTCCCTTCTGAGCTCATCACACTTCCTTGGTAGTATGAAGAGATTTGGGATCCGCGACTTCGTTCTATAAGTGAAATCAAAAAGACCTGTATAGTTTCATCATCCTAACTGGGAATCATCAGCATTGTACATTACTAAACACGTGGCCTCCTGGCAAGTAGTCGCATCTTCGCATCACACCGCAGATTCGTGGGGTCAAAGAACCAAAGAATCAAATCTTAGTTGAGAAACTACATTCTTAACAAAAAGCTTGTGAATTGGGTCAAGGTTTTCGTGACTTCTCTGACTTCCGTTTGGAACATGTAGTCAGCTCAGACGTAAGTGTTGAACTGGTTATTGATTACAATTTAGCCATTTGGAACTAATACCATGTTAATGTTCGTACTTTACTCACATTGACTGTTTAGTGACTGCTCAGTCTGTCGAATCCATCGGTATTAGTCGTGCTCGCCCTGTAAAACCCAGGACAGTCGTGGATTCCATGGAATCGGTTTCAGCTGCTGATCGACCCAAAGTGACCCCGATATTGACAACTCGACTGTGGCAAACAATGGATGAAGCTGTAGGAACCATGGATCTCGTCTTAAAAAAGATTCGTTCATGTGCAGCATAAGTACAAATGTACCATCTATAATGGCGAAATGTAAAATTTCGGAGGGATGTAGGGAACAGTTACACCAATCACTGTGGCGGTCTGTACGTGGCAACTGATGTAATAGGCCAGTAAACTTAGTGAAATTACAGAGCAACCAAAACACTATACACAGCGAACAGAGGACTTACAAGGTCCGTGAGGGTGGCCGACTATTGGGGGTGGGTGGGAGGAACGAATGTAAAGTAGGGCCAAGGGATAAAAGACCATTAGATGCGGAATGAAACAAATTTTGACATGTTCTAACCGGACGACCTAAGGCGCGTAGTGAATGGAGTGATCTTGATAACGTGCCTCGTGACTGGATGAGTGGCAGCCTAAACTCCGTCCTCACCATCCACGTTCGTTCCCAGGTGAGACCAACTCCACTCCGCAGGGTCTGCTCAGCCACAACGGCAACAAACATGGTGGACTAGCCTTCGTTTCCGTATCGGCCTGTCACGTCGATCTACGTCGATGGACACTCACGCAAATTGAGTGATACCACATGTTTTTTACGCTGAGATGCATGTGCATCCACCTTAACACCCTGTAAGTGGTAAACCCCAGGGGATAACACCGGATGTTGAACAGGAGGGTTCATTTCTAGAGCCATCAGCATACCAAACTTGTCACATATTGCTGTCAACAAAAATGGACACAACTTATTAGGTGAATCCCACAATGCATACAGTGAGGCATTTGATGGCCCGTAGCACTCAGGATACCGGCGAAGCACACGAAACACATAAGTAGAATGCAATCGGATATTCAAAACAATACAGTACGATAAAAAAAATATAACGCTTGTAAAGTGAATATCGGATGCGAGTGAAAAACAATGTTCGGCCCCTCAGTGAGAAATCATTTACAGTCATTTCAGGTCAGCATCGTGGACACGAGTGAACAGTTGAGACAAGCTGCGTTTGCAAACAAGGGTCAGGTGGCCCACCTCACACATAAGATGATGCACTCAGGGCGCACGCATATGACCAGCTAGTGTTAGGCATTATTCAGCTTAATACATACAGTGATAGTCAGAGAAAATCATTTCTAGAAACGTTGTATTCCTAAAGCTATGAAACGCGGGGCAATAATGCAGGGTTTTTCTGACACAGTTGGGAACAGCCTAGGAGTTGAACCCAACTATGTCCGCTCAGATATACTGGTGGCCTCAGTGCTGAAAAACTGAGCCAGGAAAGGATGCAGGTGGCGCTCTTTAATTATCCGTGACTCTACTGGATTCCGCTCACAATATAATCACAACTGAAAGTTACTTTAATACTTCAGTGTAGCACACCGAATCGCTCAGTGTGCTAAGGTATCTTCGTAGGTTTATGTCCGTACGGCTATGGTCACCGTCGCCGGTTGAGCTATCTGCTGACCTCAGAAAGCTACATCCAGAGTCAGCGGCTCACTGTGTCCGCTGGTGGACAACCAATCCGATGCCACAAGCAAAAACCAGCCACAGTAACTGTATGTTCAGTTTGTTCGGTCTCCAGGTCCAACAATCCTGATAATACCTATGCGCCGCGAACGATTCAAGCCGTTGGACTGAAGAGCCGTAGAACCTATCGTCTCCCCCAATGCCATCCTGTTTTGGGTTCCACTTCCCACTTCATGAGATTCGTGTCAACAGCCTTTTGAATATCAACTAAAGTATGTAGGCTTCTGTTTCTTGGTTTTCAGCCGGCCATTCTGATGCTGTTTCGGAAGCTTGTTTCTGTAGATTCGGGAAATATGTCTTAGCCACCATAAACCGTTTAGAGTGATCATGGCCTCCATTTCATTTCAAAGCACTGCCTCAGGACCTTCTTACCCGGTACTTCTTTAATCTTCAGAGCACTTATTATCGGCCTTAGCCCGTGCATGTGCAAGGAGGTTGCAATGGTGTATGATCGATGATTCCTTGCCGCACAAGAGGATAGATAGGACCATCGCCTTGTTCGGTCTCCAGCCGCAGGTTCCGGTTTATCCATACCCATTTCTTCACTTTAACGAAAGCCACACTAGCCTTGGTAAAGCGAGATCTTAGCTCACGGTCGGCTGTCATGTTACCAGACAACATGCATCCGAGGTGAACGTAGTCCGTGCAGTAGTATACAACCTATGCTCTAGCTTCGATAAGCGCAGGAGTGTTGGGGGCTCCACTTCGCGCAGGTTTATGCAGAACGAAAGTCTTCACTGACGGAGTCGATAGCTTTTGTGAAGCTTGTGAAGGGTGCACGGAACAGCTAGCGATGCACCTGACTTTCCTCAGAGCTATCATGCAGCTCACAATCAACACCGTTCTTCTAGAGCGTGTGTGCCAGTTACTCTTACATCAGTCGTTCGGAGTGGGGATTGCGTTACAGAATCATGCTCTTGAAGCTCACCAAACTGATGCCCCTCGTTTTCAAGTGAAATTTGGTTTCCTTTCCCATGGTAGAGTGAGGCGTTTAGCGCATCCTTGAATTTCAGTGGAACTTCCTCCTGCCAAATTATGTTGGTCAGTTGAAGTACATAGTTCGGGTTCCAACCACCACGTCTGAACAGTTGTTATGAGGCATATCTTCTAAAGCTGCGTTTTGATTCCGCGACTGTATGTTTGTCTGCCATGTCAGGGGAATTTCCACAGACACTTTATCTCCCATTGAGACTACTTATCCACTGCAGCCCAGTCTGTTAAGCAGTTTTTGAAGTGATTACACCGTATATCCAGTATAATTGCGGTCGAAGTGTGGTTCAGCCGCGTGTCGGCATCTGGGAGAGTAAAAGTCGGTCTGCTGTTCGGTTTGATGCCTATAGATAGGTTTCCGATAATCGTAAAATTCTCTGAGCTGCCGCCCTGCAGTGAATCCCCCAATTTGCTCATTTGGATTTCTTCACCTTTCGTTCTTGAGGCGGCTGTGTTACCAACTCAGGACATTTTCGGCATCTTCTGGCTGCTGTTTCTTGACCTCGCTGTTCGGGTGTGCAATAGATTCGGCATGTGCTTCGATTTTTCTAGGCACCCGGTCGTTTTATAAGCTTGGCTTTGTCAAGTAACTCAGAGCTTCTCGGGTGCAGTTGTCCAATCCGGTTAACCTCAGTCGTCATCATCCGATGATTCAAACTGTTCCTCGCTTCTGCCAGCAGGCCGGATGGTTTGGAGGCTTTCAGCAGGGAGGTCAGTTTTGGCTGGTGCATCAACCTCATTTTCGGATCTTTGAGATGGTTTACATCAATTGTTTTTCTGGCTGATTTAGTTAGCCTAGTGTGGCTTACGAAACTAAGAGTTAAGCTTCGTCCGGATAACCTTCTTGGAAGTTCACAATCGACTTCTTGCAGCACGCATGTGGTGCACATCTCTGAAATGTCTCGTTGGAGAGTGGTAACGTAATCGAGGGGATTAGGGTGGTCGTTGCTTGGATGTGTCCATGTGTGACCATGTGTTGCTGTTCGAGGCAAAGATTCGTGTTGACGAAAGCAAGCGCTTTGACGACGCAGTCTTCGAGTACATCACTGTTTGCGTCTACAGTCTTGATGCCATGGAGTCTGAGAACGCAGCAGGGACTGATATCAACGGACAAGTGCAAAGAAGCCTACTAACGAAGGGACATTGTCCGTTTTCATAACTGATCGAGGTAGGGTACAAACTTCAACGAACTGGTCTTTGCGGTTGTCTACCGAGCTTAGTGTTAGAGCGTATGAACTAAACGTATGTTTTGACTGTCATATTTGGGCTCACAGAAAAGAGACGGATTGATTTTACGGAGTCCTCTGTAGAATAATTTCTTAGTACGGTCAAACGGGACAAAACCGTGATACAATTTTTCACATGTCGAGTAGCTGCTCCAGTAGAATAGTTTGGCCGAAGTGCAGGCATCCGATGCAAAAGTTCAAGCAGCAGTAATCTTCAAATACACAAACTACTCCATGCCATTTACGAAACGCGCGCGATATAGCCCTAGGAATTGGATAGCTTTTATTACCCATCCCATGCGGCAAACATCTGAATCGCACTTTGTTGTCACAGTTGCTTAAAGCGATTAAATTACTCCTGATTTATATGCAAATCTGCTTCGCACTCCCAAGTGTATATAAGTTTTACGGGGAAGTTTTATTATCCAGCAATAAAGCACGCGAAATAATCTGATCAAGAGCTGACACCCGCCGCCCGGAGGCGCCAAAAGCCCACCTGATTCGATGTGAGACATTGCTGGCACTAACTCAGCTGGTGAGGCACTTTTCCGGCAGCGTGGAGCTCCAGTAGTTACTTACTACCTCCCAGCATACGTCTTCTCTTCGGCATCATGTGTACTTAGGGTGTCGTTCAAGACTATGGAAATCTCGCTTTCTGTACACCGAACCAACAGAGCGATGCTCTGGTGGTGCTTTTTTATCACGCGTAATTTAGCTTCAATCCTATCTCTCATACTTCCTTGAAGGAAGATTAGCCTATCTAGCTATCCTACGTTCAAAGTACTCGAAAACTACCTGTGCGGTATGGTGAAACGTGGCATCTGGTTTAGGTTGAGAGCATTCAAGAGTATATCCTGAGTTCGGGTCACATTACCCAAGTACCATTGAAAAAATGTGGATGAGCGATGCTCTGGTGGTGCATAATAGCTGCTTTTCGTCTGGGGGTTCTATAACGAAGAAGAGTCATCGGCTTAGATGACTATGAACTGAGTGTAATGGCCAGTTGTATCCCTCAGCTGGTAGGAGGTTAGGGTGTTAGCTTTTGAGTTCTTGACATTTCGGTTGACCCGACTACGTTTGGGCTGACTGATTCCATCTCATTCCCCGTAACTCCTAAAGACTTTGAGGCAGCTGTGCATGAAAAAAAGCTTGATTCGACTGTTCGATTTCTCAGTTAGTGGTAAAACGTTCTGTAGCTATCTGCAAAACCTTTCACGTTCTCGTTTGCGTTGTCCTTCCATCCAGTGTCCATCTTCATGTTTATCTGAAGGGATAAGAGGATAACCATCTTCTTCGTGTTAAGCACCGTTCCCGCTAAAGTGCTCCTTGGCAAGGTTGCTGCCACGACTGGTGACACTACGAAGGGTTTCGTGGTACATTTGGTTTTACCATCACTTCTTGTCGAAGCCTACCGGCTATATAGGGGGGAATTCGGAATATCCCAGATGTCTGTTTTAGATGTGTGCACATGATACGCTGTTTGATACCCCATGCCTGCCTATCATTTCAGTTCCTAATAAAAGCCATCATATCCTAATCGACGGATACAATGAACACACGCGCGATTTAGCACTGGTCGTCGATTTGGTTCATCACAGATAATATTTCATATTGTGAAGTAACATTTTAGGCAACCTTCCGATGTGTATGTATGTATGTATGTATGTATGTATGTATGTATGTATGTATGTATGTATGTATGTATGTATGTATGTATGTATGTATGTATGTATGTATGTATGTATGTATGTATGTATGTATGTATGTATGTATGTATGTATGTATGTATGTATGTATGTATGTATGTATGTGTGCATACCTGAGCATGTCAGTTAACTTACCCGAGGTCAAGCCTAACACAATGGAGGGAATGTTCACCAACGAGTTCCAGTACCTCAATTTGGACCACTACAACACTCATCACTTTGGGGAGCTCATAGACTAGGGTCGGTGGTATCATTTAGGATTATCGTCCAAAAGCGGCTAGATGGCCCTGGTCATCCACATGGTTGAAACAGCCCCGCTGCTGGTTTCAGCTTGAATCAATATGGATTAAAATAAACGACTGAAGCAAATACCTCACCAGTGAGACGGTCGAGGAATGCCCCGGATGGCTACCCGAGTAGGTGTCTACTCACACTTGCAGATCTTGGCTTGCAGATCTAACGTTATTCTTATGCGGAGAAGAACGCTCCAACTTCCAACACCTTTCAGATGTACGTTTCCTGAATTCAGTGCAAGATAGGGAAGGGAATTCTATTTACTCGTGTGTTACGAGAGTGGACAGTACTGCCAGTTTGGAATAGGGGGCTCCTTTGAGATTGCTCAGTTTGGGCTTCTTTCATTTTTTTCAAAATCACGACTTTAACCAGTGAATCGAGGAAACGCGAAGGGAAACTTTTTAAGCTCTCTTTGAATACTATAGAAGCCAGTGACTCAAAAGTTTGACGTCGGTTGTGAGAAGCACTCCTAAGGATGATGAACTTCACAATAAGAAAACTTCAAGAGAAGTGGCCGCTCTTTAGTGCCACATCATTTTAAATGGATCCGAACAGATTTTGCACCGCGTGAGATTGTTCATGACGAAGGGTTTTTAAATACACTGTGGGTTTTTAGTGGTTTTTAACTGATTCCATGACTATCCAAGTGTAATCTTCGTCCGGAATATTTCAGTCCATAAATTACTCATTAATCTGATAAACATGTCGAGCACACAGGGGTCAGCTGAGGACAATTCCATCCGGTTTAGATAACTGGGTCCGTTTGTCACGTGAGACAGTCTATGGATTTATGTGCTGGTTGGGGTGATTTTATACCTCCTAAGTATTGGCTACCGTGGCTTGGCTGTCGGTGAATCAGCACCTAAATGTTGACGCCTCTCCTCTTATTGTTACATCTGTGGTGCCTGGAAACAGCAACAGCCTCGGTACAAAGGCGTCTAGCGAAACTACTTGGGCTTTATTGCAACAGTTCTGTTGCGGTGAATTCTGACTGTCAGCTAAAGCATGTGACCGATGGCCGAGTTGTCTTTGAGTTTGTTTGAATTCACATTCTTGTAAACATCTGGCAGTGATTTCCACCGACATTTATTGAGGTGTTTGTTTTACTAATAGTTAGCTTGACAGACGTAAACGGCGTTGCAATCAGTACGATTCACATTAAATATGTAATTATTGGTGCCACTGTTGTTTATGCGTTCTCTATATTGGTTTAGGCATCTGCCAAGCGTAATCAATGCCTTACTTAGTATGCTTAAATTTATGCGCACTTTTCTCCAGCGGCTTCAGAGGTTCTGGTCCCCTACGTTATACAAACTGCGGCACACCTCTTTGCTGATCTCTCTAGTGTTTTTCAGGACACTTTCTACAACCCTTGGCATATCTCAATTGCCACGTAAGATGGCCTCAGGTCAAAAAGCAAAACATCGCTGCACTTTACGATAGCTATAATTAGAGAGCATAAAACTGAAACAAAATAGCGACAAGAAAGTATGGGTTTCGTACAACACATATCTCAGTTTCTTGTGTGTTCTCAGAGGGGACAACGTCATGTCGTAAATTTCAGCTTCCCCAGTAAAACCACCCGGCTTCTGAGCCGAGTTTAAAACAGTTCGTGGTATCTAAGACAAACGTCCGCACGTCACCGCCATATGCAAGGTGAAAGGGGGGAGTTTAGAACTTCTGAATACGAAGAATGAGGAACAACAGTTTGCTATAATAGGTACCTTTAATTGGACTACTCAATTTGTGCTAAAACGTAAACCATGCTGCCCATAGACAAAACTCTCAATCATGTATAATGCCTTCTATGTTCAGCCTTGCAGTTTACTGTCGTGTGTAGCAAGTGATTCGGGGCAGAAATGAACTGTTAGTTGGCATACTGGTGTACATGCGGAAGCTGTTGTTGTTGCCTGGAAACAGCTGTCCAGGCTTACTGGAGCCTTTATACCATTATACCAAGTCGTAGTGTTCCTGAATAAGGGAGCCCAAGCCTACGGGACCCCGATGTGGTTCCCCCCCTCAACATGGACTGTCGGCTTGCCTCCTTAGAGTTTGCCTTCCGTCCGCCGTGTCTCAGCTCGATCAGAGTGTCTCAGAACGGTAGTGCTTGTAGGCCTACGTTCGCCCTTTGGAGATAAAGCCAGTTATCAACACCACCTAGCTATTTCCAGTACGGATCGCCGACACAGCCAATCACACCCTTTATGGGGACAGGAAAAGCTTCTCTAGAGCACAATAACTTACACTTATATCTGATGTTCCAACAGAAAAACCGATGAAGTATTACATCAGATTGTCAGTCCGTCTTGTTACAAGAGTCTAATGATAGATGGCTGTCTGCTATCATCTGATTCTTCTCACCGTTTTGATATATGCGCTGGCTGGTGTGCCATACACACTGGAGCATACTGGAGCATACTGGAGACGCATAGGGATCAAGCCGCAAACGGTGTGTGATTCTCACCTGAAACAGTCATGCCCCTGATTTGGTGGGGACGCAATGCTATTCTCCCGCTCGAGACAATGGGGACTAAGAAAAGACATTCCTAGGGTTTAATCCATATCCAGTGCGTGACCGAAGCCGAGCTAAAAAAAATGCGGCCCATAAAAATCAATATTAATCCTATCAATAAAAAAACTCCAAGGCTAAATGTGGCCACTCTAAAGCAGGGCATCCGGAATGGGCATCCGGGAGATGCTATAGCAGTCCATGTTAATTCCTCCCTCTTGCAGGTAAGATGGAATCAGTCACGTTTCTCCACCAAACCGCTAAATGCTAGTTTTTGGAACTTCCGAGTACTCGGCAGTCGGTAGTGCTAATGGATACGTTCAGTACCCCCTGCTTTCCCACATATGCGCTGTGTTGAATCCGAAACTGTTGGTTGCAACAACCGCGCAAACAATAGCTACTACACAAGCTTATATCAGAATGAGGACAAAGGGTGGAGATTTACTATTCAGTTCACCAAACAAACAGTCCGGCCGGAAGCTGTGGTAGTTTGCGCTGCCGGCAGTTCACTATAGTTAAGCTCTTCACATACTTGGGACTTTTGCTGTTATTTCAGGTGGAATGAATCACTGAGATATCGATCTATTCGTGTATCCGCCTATCTCTGTTCTACAGGGCAGTGATAAGCAAACACAGAGAGCCTACCTCAGGTCCTTCAAAACAAAACGGGGATGGGAGATTTCTGTTATTCTATTGATTATTTTGGTCGTTCACCTCAAAGCCTACCGGACTCAGTAGCCATGGTATCTGAGGTGAAAGCCGGATGGTAGACGAGCTCGGGTCACGCGATTGTCACAATTACCGGGAACAGCCAGTAAGCTGAACAGATTTAAACAACATAACGGAATTTCGTTGGCAACTGTGATTTGAACTGAGAGAACTTGAGAGCATCAAGCAAAAACAAATTTGGACGAACATCTGGATTGTTGCGGCTCCAGTAATTTATCCTGTCATTTCGGAAATGTTGATTCTGTCGTGACATCAGGAACTTAGACTAACTGACCTTGTCTACACTTCCAAAGACCTATGATTATACATTTAGTCTCCCTGAGAAGTGATACTTTCTAGTTTACCGGAGTCCAGGGCATATATTGTCAAAAACATCCCTTTGTCGAAAGTAACTAATGTGTTATCCATCCAATTCATGCGCTGCACTATACTCCTCTTTGCTTTCGTACGAAGATTCTGTCGTCTTTCGAACTGCCTCTGTGCACCGTACAAGCAACTCACACGTCAGTGTAGGGAGACCAACGGTGAAGCAACATGAAACTATCCCCAATAACAGTCGAAAGAGGACTTTGCTGTCGTCGTATATTTAATGCGCGTTCAGTTTTTCTGCCAACACTGACCACGTCAAACAAAACGGTATTATACTTTCCCGGCTGCCAGTAAGATTTTGGGTTTCTGAAACCCTAAAAGTAGACATGAATACATCAGAAAAATGAAAAAATTGTTTAGACATGCGATCCTAAACATACTCAAACTCAGACATTTTCCAGACCTGTTCCATTTCGCTACACAAAACGTCACGCCATCTCTGAGTAAATCTTATGCAGCAGATCCGTTATCGAGCTTCCACTGAAAATTTAAGAAAGTTGAATGGTAATATTTCTCGAAATTTTCCACATACTTCAAGACTAGGCTGTACATACCAGTTCCGTAGAATAAGATGGTCACGTGGTTTGATGATGATGGTCCTGGGCTATTGCGGCTGTGTTCTAAAGATCAGTAAATAAATCCATGTGAATTTATCAGAACATTCCGACATCAATTACACATGTAAGTTATTTCTCGGCCGCATAAGGAGCAAAACATATTTTCCCACCAAGGACACTTAGGGTTAACCTAAATGTCACTGTCTGAAAAATCCTATTAACCACACAACCCTGACGCAATACTTCCAGTTCAGTAACCTAAACCATTTGACTGGCATGTTTTCAGACCACCGAGAGCAGTTCATTAACTAGCAATTCTGTGCAGTTACTTGGTCGATATTTCGTAAGTCGGCACGACGAACCACCTCCTCGTGGTGCCGACTGGCTACCCCGGATGTCAGTCTGAGTGCACTAATAGTTCAGCAACTCCAGACAGGGCTAACCGCCCTGTTTGCTTTCAAGGGTGCTGATTACATTCGACACTGTTCAATACAAATCATCTGGCGTCTCCGCACCAGTTCCAACCGGTACCCAGGAGAGACTCGCGGGGCTCACGTGTGAGGAATGTGGTAAGTGCTGCAAATCGAAAGCTGGCTTGGTAGCCCACCATCGAGTTCACGTCCATGAAAGTATTGACACCAATGTGGTCGCTCAGCTGGCCTGCGCTAATCGTTCCTGCCTTTTTGCGACGAAGATTGGTCTGAGTCAATACCTCCAGCGCACACAAACCACGCTGTTCGCTGGATTGGAGAAGTATGTTCCGGGTCGATCGGCTATCAGCATCAAAACCAGGTTGCGGGTGCTTAGCTGGCAAGCACAAGTTGACGAATCATCATCTGGTGGACCTGACCAAACCATCGGTCAAACAGCGGCCTACTCATCAGAAGCTGATGACTATAGCGTCTGGTTTAGACAAACCCAGGATTGCGCCCTGTCACTCTTGGAATACCACGCTGACAGTTTGCTTGCTAGTGTCACTTCCTGGTATTTTCCCGAGGGTTGCAGTCTGGCATCATGACACCGGAGCAACTCTTTTCGCTTCTGGACCTCCACGCCCCCAAGACATTTCCACCCGCCTGGAAAACTGTTTCCCGGCGCCGTTGTCAGATAGCCCATTGGGTGCCGGCCAACCGAAACCAGATCGGTCGAGCCAACTACGCAGCCATCCAGGCCCTATGCCATCAAAGACAGAAAGATACAGCGTCTGTTGTGCTCGGTTGATCAAGGAGTGATCTGTACAAAGGTAACAGCTGTCTACCTTTGGACGCCGGCAGCATTCGAATCGGGTGCTCTCTGCTCCAAAACACGTGGATAGCCTGCCAAGTCGTGCAGTGCTACCATCCGATTGGAGTTTGCTCGAGCCAATTACAGGAGAGGAATTTGGCCGTATGATCCGTTTAACGGGCAATTCGTCCTCAGGTCTGGACAAGCTCAGGATACTCAGCCGGATCAATGCCAATGCGTTCACTGGGTATTTCAACTTACTCCTATTATCTGGGGGTTGTCCGCTGCATCTGTGTCGTGCTGGTATTACCCTAGTGCCGAAGGTCCTAAATCCAACTTCACCAGACAAACTGAGACCGGTCTTCGTGTCATCCATTCTTGTCCGGTGCTTTCATAAGGTGTTTGCTGATCGCGATAGCCCTAGCTTGTGACTTCCCTCAGTGCGGTTGGCACTTCTACATCAAGAAGCTTTTTAGGAAGCTACATCGCTGTTCCTTGCCCTGCTTCGTCACTCCTCAGCGACTACTTCTAACATTAGCTTGGGGTTTGTTGGTATCTCGAAAGCGTTTGATTCGGTTTCGTATGACGGAGTTGTTAGATCTGCCGAGAATTTTGGAGCTTCGCTGCCTCTAGTTTGAAACGTTGCACATTCCTATGGTAATGCTGTAGCAGTTTTCCCAGTTTCGAGGTTCAGTGCCAGAGAGGTGATATTGTTGTTCATCATGACAATGGATGAGCTTCTTGGATTGTCAATACCGCAGCCAAGATACCAGTTTCATGACACCCTAGTAGATGGTTTTGCCTTCGCTGGCGACTGATTCTTGTGTGCAGAAAGTCGGGCTCACCTTAATGAGAAGCTTGAAGCGGCTACGATCGAGCTGGGAAAAACTGGTATGAAGATCAACGCATGAAAGACGAAAGCGATGGTGATCTGTGGGGACAGGGAACATCGGGCGACAGCAGTCTCAGTCGAACCATTTTGCTTCGCCGAGGAACTCATCACTCCTCTGGGTCCGACAGACACAGTAACATATTTGGGCATCCCCTTTACTTTCAAGGGGAAAGGAGTCTTCAACCATCGACAGCATCTGCTCAAACTGCTCGACGAGGTGACGCGTGCCCCGTTGAAGCCGCATCAAAGAATGGAAATCACGAGGAACTACCTGATACCGAGGCTGACATATTCGCTCGTGCTCGGCCAAGTCCACCGAAACACGCTCAAAAGGTTGAACAACTACATCAGGCAATCTATTCGCGGCTGGCTACGTCTACCGAAGGATACCCCGATCAACTACATCCATGCCGGTAAACAACATGGGGACTTGGTATCCCAAGTCTGAGTGCAACAATCCCGATGCAGCGGACAGTGCGTATGGAAAAGCTGCTTTCTACTCAGTGCCGAATACTACGCAATGTGGTCAACGATTCCGCATTTGGCAAGGTTGTTCGGGATCTCAGCCTTAAGATCCGTGGATCCAAGGTGCATGAGTAAACACCAGCGAAGAGCTGGCGGCTGCTTGGAGTGATAGTCTGCACAGCAGCGTTGACGGTCGCTGTTTACGAGAGTCGGTCACTTCGCCTCGGTCGAATCGATGGCTTGTGTTTCCAGAGAGAGTGTTTCCTCAGGTAGTTATCCGCGGTATCCAGCTTCCATGCACCCTGCCTAGGATGAGAGTTAGAAGCGCTGGGGGTGGTCGTGGTGGCCAGACGATCTTCTGTCGTGGAAACCAGTGGCCAACCAGAGAGTTTGGTGCATATTCTACAGTCCTGTTGGATTCATCTTGCCCGACCGAAACTGCTGGTGGCACGACTTCGAATGGACCTCGTTTTATCTAATATTCTTCTGTACCCCTTCCATATCTATCGCTTTTATTCACTTTTTTTTAAAAATAAACGATAACGGTGTATAAGTTGTTGTCAGCCTTACTGATTGAGTAAAAGGGTCCATCGTGCGGTCTGAAGTATGGAGAACGGGAGCTACTAAAAAGGTTTCGTAAGTAGACTATGAAAAACACGGTTTGTTGTGGGATACAAACCGAGGGGCAGTTGTGCACTCATCGATATTTCTCCAGTGACTGGGTTGGTTCAGCTAGTATCGGAACTGTGTGCTTGGTTTGCCCATCATTGTAGAGTTCCTTCTGTGATACTGTAGGACTAACTGCTTCACCCATGAATCCAACACAACTGTCAAACTGAAAAGCATCTGCACTGCTTGCTGAAGTATTGTCAAGGCTACTTAGAGGATGCCCAAATGAAGGTAGAGTGTCCACGTAAGAGTAGATTCTGCAGTGCCTTAAGTTTGGGCAGTTCCTAGGTTTGCTTGACAGAAAATGTGCTTTCATCTGTTCTTCAGTATTATCCGGAAAACTCAAGTACACACTCTCCTCCGCTCTGAGGTTTTCAGTTCGAACAACCCTGGCCTATCTAAAATTCATTAGGCTACGAAAGTTCTGGTTTCATCGCCATCGTCATCATCACCTGATCTATCTATCGCTTCCGAAAATGAAACATATTACCGAATAAGTTAATGATTTATTCGCTGAGTTGATTTCACTATGTGTGGTGATAACCCGTAGGTAAGAAGTCGGAGGTATTCGCAGCGTCTGTTTGGTCTCTTATGCATACTCGAACTACACCATAGGATCTAAAACGTGGTAAAATACGTATTACAAGCAGGCAGGCTTTCTCTTCCTGAAATGGGACTTCTGCTAGAACTCACGTCATTGCAAACTCAATATCTCTAAAAGACCGAAAAGAACATGAGAAGTAGTCTTACCCTTGCTGACTCGAAGTAACTGGAAATAAAAAAGTCAACAACTTCCAATAAATCGACTTACCGAAACTACATATATTACCAGCCAAAAATACGAATGCCTTTTGAGGAAGGATATGTTTCTTGCCATTTTTCATCACTATATTTGTTACCAGTGTTTGCTAGCTACCCAAACACTTTCAAAAGAGAGATTTTGTGGTCCGCCATAATTTTGCAAACACACTGACGGTCGCTAAGTTGAACGCCATATCAGGATTCTGGTTTGGCATGAATTGTAGCACAAAGTATCATATTCTTACCAAAGGGCAACGGCATCCTACATGAAATAACTTTACCCACTGTGGAATAACCTCGATAAATAAGAATTCTTCCAAATCCCCGCAAGATAGAGTTTATAAAAGTAGCTTGTCACTATTACCCGAAACGGCTAGATATAATAATGTCCCATGCATGCTTTTGAACAAATCTGGAAAAACGGGCGTAATTGGGCGACATTTTGCTGCCACAGATCATAGTTTAGCAAGGCATCGCTAGTAAAGGAGAGAAGTTCACCAGGGTTGTTTTGATACTAACTGTGTATTCTGTAAATATCCTATGGACAGAAAAGTAAGCCTAGTTCAAGACTAGTCAGATGTTCACTGTAACGGTAGATCTAATGGGCCGGAAGAGCGGAACATCCTTGCGGTGTGATCTGCCGAAGAGTAGACACCAAAGCTGAAGTTCTGGGGAAACAGCGAAACTTCTTACATACACAACAAATCGTAATGAAATAAACTGCCTGCTGAAGTGCTTATAGAGACTGATCGGTTACGTTCCACATGGAAGACTTCCCACACAAAAACGAATAGTCGGTCGAAACCCACTTTAAATTGATTTAAGTAAAGCATGAGACTGGGGGAAATTCGGAGAGCGCTTCTACCTAACGGGTTTCAAGAAAGGCAAAACTCGTCTTGGTTACTGAGAAGTTTTCAGTAGCTTTATGAGTAGTTTTGAGTCAAGCAAAATTATTACTTTGGCCACCTAGTAGTGGGTTGATGAAAAGTGATATAATTATTTGGTTCCCTTCTACTATAAATAAAGGCGATTTGTCCACTTTTAAGAACACAGGTTCAGGATTTTGGGACTACCTCGGCTCAGATATTGCCCATCAAATTGAGAGACTCATTGTCTGTAGTTCAGGAAGATTGGTGCGGTGCTGTATGACGGTGCTTCGCAAAAAACTTTATAATAGAATGAGTTGCATCATGTAAGAAGTTATTTCTACCAGCTACCTTCGGATTGACTTGTTTCTGAGATCACTTGTTAACCAATTGCGATCGACGATTCTACGAAGTGCCCGTGTGCAATTCTAATGGGATGCAGACCAATCTGTTATGTCTACTGCGGTCACCTGTGCATTATGGTTAACGGTCCAGTCCATACAGGACGATTTAAGTATATCCGGTACACGCTGCTAGAGCAGTGGTAACACTCCCGGCTTGTATTTCACATGTCGGGGTTTCTAATCGCGGTACGGCGAAAAATTGCGCTGATGATGAGCTGTAGAGTGGGACTGGAGATCAGTACCGCCACTCTTCGGTGTAAACTCACCAGAATATCTGTCACATGATAGAACAAGGGTCGTTCAAACGAGTGTTTTGGACGCACGTTTGTTTTTCTGCTCGAAACCCGATCTGTCTGCTACGGCTCAAGTTAAACGAAGGAGAAATTAACACAACACACGCCTCACCAGACAGGGACGGCAGACGTTGAACGGGATTATGAACAGTAGCACAAGCTTGATCTCTGTCGACACAACAGACTGGGTCGCATCCCAATTAAAGCACACAATAACACGCAAGCGCACATTGATCTCACAAGCACGCAAATCAACAAGTATGATAACAGACACAAGTCAGGCTGTGGTTGACCCATGTTCAATTCATTGTAAACATCCATGACAAGGGTCGCCTACGGCATCTGAGACGTGGAATCATTCAGTCTTATCTCACTACGCTGTTTTGACTCACCTTTCTGTATAACGTAGGGCCACAGGTTGGTGGCTGCACATGGATACAATCTGTCTGTGTTTCAATCAGTGAAAGACTAGTTTCTCGTCTGGTGCGCAAGCGCAAGGACACATTTTTAACTAATAAACTTTCGCTGATTACGTTTGTGATGTGAGGGTTCCATAGTAAATTCTATTCAAGAAAATATACGACGATATCTTGAATATCGTTCCAGATGAAAAACGAGGCAGTCTTGAACAGCTTATTCAGCCACGCTTCAGTAGAATCTCCGTTAAAATCCAAATCACTCTGCAAGTGAGTTTACTTCGCGAACTGCGTACAATTTAGATTCAATCGGACCATAGGTTTTATGGTTACATCGCAGCGCCGTCGCCCTGAAGCAGTGTCGTCTCCAGCTGGGACGTTTTCCCCTTCAAGGAAAATCAGTCGCTTACACTATCATACTATCTGTAAAAGCCGACGACAATGAAGGATTGTAAATCGTGTCGCTCGGTGGACTTATGGAAGAAAAGTTAGGGATAACGAGAATTTGGGCTACAAGAATGGTTGGTGTGAGTTATCGCATTCGGACAAAACACCTCACAAAGTGAGCAAAAGCATACCGGTTTCGACCTGGCGTCAAAAACTAATACACTACTTCCAATGGACTAGCAGTCTTTTTCCGAAAATATATCTTTCATGAAATAAGTCTTATCAGACACGAATCGTTTTCCGCCGAACAACTCCTCCCAAATTTCGGTAGCCCTCAGTAAATTACATTGTTTGCGATACCAGCGGACACTTCTTGACTTAACTTGCCTTGCCTGGCATTCCAACGCACCATCAGTTCCGACCAAGCTATCCAAACCTGCATGTAAGCTTCCCTGTTAAACGTTGTGACAATGAATTACATCTTTCACATACATTCAGGTGTTTTTTTTCTTGTCTATAGCATCACGTATGCCAACCAAGCCACACTTCGTCCTGTGAATGAAGTGAGTCCATGCCAGAAATCCGAGAAGCAGTGCGTAGTTGTTTCAGTCGGCCTTTTAGGCACCTCCGGGAAGACTTGAACGCGTTACCTCTAGGTTGTTAGCTAGCTAAACCGTTCGGCCAGTTGTGACTAACTCGCAGTCATATATATATATATATATAATTAGGCAAGAGTCCAGGTGCTGAGAATCAATTACCGTTATGCAACAGACTGGTGAATTTGCACTGACCACATGCAGAAGTCAAGGGAGACGATTTTTCGTAGTCACCTGCCTTACAAGGGGATACATCCGTCAGTGATATACTTTGATATCCTCAGAAGGTGATTTCTTTTGGCGGGGAAGGAAGTAGTGTACTGATACTGGATCACAGACAGTAGGATCAATTACAATGCTGTCAATTAGTCTTGTACCACCGTCGTTTACAATGACGCAGCCAGTGCTCTGTGTGTGAAAATAAACATCGGGGTATGTGACAAGGCAATCAGTGCTTTCTTGTCTTTTTAGAAGATTCGGAGGCAACCTGACTCAGGGAGTGGAAACACTCGTTGGATATTAAGATTTATCAACGATAGCAAGGAGTGGAAAACTGGGTCGGCGTGGATTTATCTTTGATTACTTGTTTAATGCAAGAGAAGGAGCGGTGAACACTTAGGGCTATGCACCGCCGGATAAGCATCATCCCAAATTTTTCTCGTAGAGCTGTGATAGGATCATGAAAAAGTTGTCTTTTACTCATGTGTTAGACAGCCCATCAGTCAAATTGATGAAGTCTCATGAGCAGCGACCTTTTTTTCAGAGAACAAGACTTTTTTGAATGGTTCTAGACAGTCATGTGGTTTGTGAGGTATGCATTCACATAAATCTGTATCGAGAACTCTCAGTCAAAATCACTTTCGATCTGAATACTCCAATAAAGTTGAAAGAGATCTTAAAAGTACAAATACAACATTCCTATGCTAAGAATGATGAACCTCCACCCAACCTTTAGAATGACCACTGCATTGGTGTATTGCAGTGTTGGACTGTTTGAAGATTTCTTCCAGGTATAAGACGAAAAATCGAGTAGAAAACGTCCACTTGATTTCTCAGAACTATGTTGCAAATGCTTCTATCAAGGGATACTAGATTTATTACAGTATTGCAAGGAGAGAGTTAAACAGAAACCTCAGTGTTACGCGATGCAAATGGGGGAAGTACACTGATGACGCTTGCAGTTAAAAATGGGCTCATTAAAAATGGGACGTGATGCCGCAGAAAAACAAGCGCGTAACGTAAGTTTGCGCAGGTGGTTAACAATGGGACGTGATGCCGCAGAAATACAAGCGCGTAACGTAAGTTTGCGCAGGTGGGTCATCTTGTACTCTAAATGTTAGAACCTGAAATTAAGCGGAAATTTTTATAACCTTGTAACTAAGGCTGCAAAATAGTCACGAAGAACACACCTTTTGAGAAAACCTTCCTTCTCAAGGCTTTCCTCGTGAATGCGGAGATTTCTCCACTTATAGACCACCGTGTCCAATAAACCGCGTTTACACGTAGCCACAGAAACGACGATACTGAACATTCCGAGTCGACTTACATTAAATAGTTGCGCTGGCTGGACCCACAGGACTTTTGGCTGCGGAGTAGCTGGGAATGTTAGACAGCTGTGTGATCCTCCTGAGGAACGGGTATCCAGAAGTCTTTGCAACAATCCACGGAAAGTTATATCGTTCCTCAGTCGGAGGTGTTCTCGCATCTACCTTTCAAGAGTCATCAGATATTTTCAATCGATACCCACCGACAATTCTCGTAGCTGGTGTGCCATTACTGGTTGTCAATCAGTGACTGTCGTTCAGTTTACATCGACAGTGATCTTGCAGATATTTCGCACCAACTGCTTACGGATGATGCCTTTTTATTTGCAAATTAATCGCCACTTCCGGTGAGCACTTCATCAGCCATTGAACCAGTAACCAATATTTAGCTCTATTCGCCCAGCCGTTCAGTTGATGCCCACACTCTCTACTCAAAGGATCGCAGTGCAAGACGGTGAGCCCCAATTTCCTTAACTCGCTGCAGTTCACGTGGTCTGTCATTTCGCACGAAGCCGCGTTGTTTTTCTTATGGAATGAAGTACACGAAACGGCGGTCCTCAAGAAAACAGAAACTAACAACTGTCTCCATTGATTGCGGGAGTATTTTAGCAACAGGTCATTTGGCTGATTCCCGTCGGTCGTTTGATACATCCACTAATGCGCATGCTTAGTCGTGTTTTCTCTGCCCGCATGGACCAGCCCATTAGACTAGACAGAACGTGGTCATTGGCGTGCAGTGGACGTGCTTTCAGCGCGGTTATGACGTAACTTAAAAGAAATGGCGAAACGCTGGGTAAAAAGGTGACAAAGTGACAGACAAACACATTCAACTGATCAGACGAATGCAGTCCATCACGCTCACCACACTCGGTACAGTCGTCGTGCGCGCTAGACTGCGCGCCTATCGTAAATGCGCCTTTCTCCAAAACGATTTGCTGTATTGTGAGCTCTTCCGCCAGGTAAACTGTTTGCTCCAATGTGCTGCATTAATAGCAGCCAATCTAGACGACGTTACCTCATTGAAGATTGAAAAACCTTGGAGTTATTTGGAACAGTGTTATTCTCTTGCCCTGGTTCACTCGAAAATTGATGGTCATCCACCGGGAAAACAAATGATTCATTTATCTGCGTAGCTAGTTAGAGATAGTTGGCACCATGCTCCCCGGTTGCGTCATCACCTTAAGGTAGTGCACACTCACCTGCACATTTCGAAACTATCAACAGCGACGGGACTGAAGTACATATCCAGCATCAAAGCGTGAAGTTAGACACAGACATGTATGTTCATACAGTTCGAGAGAAAAATCGAACCATCAGGACACTTTGTTTTTCAAACAGTCGTTATGACTAGGAGCGACTATGAACGACATGTCAAACAGCACTTAGCTGATCTAGTTATTACCAGCATCGCCACTAAACCAGAAATCAAAACAAAGTAGGGTGGAAGTTGTCCGGCATCAGTGAATCGCGGAAAGGGAAACAGAGCAAGGCAAAGCGTCGATTATGCCCTAAAAGTAACACTTAACTGCAAAATTAAGGACTCCCTTCCCTAAAAGGCAGACATACCCAGAAAGTCAACGCTGCATGGTACAGTTTACCTACTGAAAAACCAGCCCGACAAGTGTCATGAAATCGTTTACCGTTTACTACATGGGAAGTCCGTTTGATTTTGCCAATAGGGTGACTAAGTTTTTTGGATAACCTGTTGTCATTTATGATATCCACCCGAAGGATCCAAATGTCCCGACGATGTCCCGATAATAACAATAATAACAATATGCTCGTTCAGCTGTAACACCCTTCCGGTGCACAGCTGTCATACCATCCGAATGAAGCACGAGGACTGGGATACTGCCAGGTTGCTCAGGCCTAGACAGGAGAAGCCAAGATGCAGAGGTCGGGTTGGAACTACGGAGGTTATGGTCAGTAAATTCGCCCTCTCAACCACTGAGCCACTTGAAAAGGAACTAAGCTGTTTTTTAAGTGGCTGCAAGAACTCATATTACTTTTAGTAAAGTAACTGACTACAAATACAAGGTATAGTTGAGTCTCGGTCATCTCGTTTGTGACTTAGCTGTCCACTCTCATGAAAAATTTTCAGCAATAAGAGTTCCAGTTTGTCCAGTTTTGGCTATTATGTGTGTAGAAAACTTCGCACAGAAGGTGTTGAGGTTTACGATACGGAACTTTGAGTGACGCTTAGGTTTGACAATCCTGAATATCAAAAGGAAGAACTGGGTTAGAAATTCTACGCTACTATTTACACAAGGGTAAGTAAATGGATAAAACAAACCTCAATCGTTCACATTGGGAGCGTCAACAAATGCACGAGTCTGTCGCTGACCGGGACAGTGCAGTGTCCACGTCCGCACGCCAAACAGCGGCGAGCGGAAGGTTGGCTCTTTCCGAGGACGGTCCCTTCATCCTGATTGGCGGGGCGATCACACGGAACTCATGAGAAAACAAGTCAAGCAGGCTCAGCAAATGGGACAAGAATGCGCACATTCACACACATTCACATATGCTAATACACAAGTGTCTGGTGGGGCGGTCTTTTTGGCAAGGTGAGCGGCGGGTACAAATGAGCAAAACAAGTGGGGGTTGAAAGTGCATCGGCGAAGTGAGCAAATGAATGGGAGAATTATTATGAGGTCAAGTTAGATTCAACAAAAGGCTTCAGCCGGATGCAAGTTCACTTACTTGGTTTTTGCGTCATGTATCCGACATCTCCGTTGTGATCAAACGTGGAAATATCAACTATTTCCTCCGGTAATTCGCTAGTTTTGACTCTCACAATAAGTTTAGTCAGTAACCACATTTTACTTCGGGTAAGGTGTGACCTAAAGATGTGGTAAGTTCTTGAAAAAATTTATCCACTTGAGGTCAGTAATTTGACCAGGCGGCTGTAGATTAGCTTGGTTACGTAACCCTTTTGGTTGGCAATTATGATTTGTTCAACGTCTCTTGTTTAAAAAACTTCTCCGACATTAGTCCGACCTGGCATTGTCGCCATTCCTCCGAAAAAAACAGCCACCTAAGTCTTCACAAAGCGTATTCCAGGGAAGTTGGTTGAACGTTATTGATCGGATACATTTTAGCTGAATACAGAAGACATTAACGTGAAACACTACAAAAAAGGTCATGACGGACCTCGAAATGTTACTTAGTTCTGATCATAGTGAGACAGGCAAAATTGGTACATGAATTTCAATGGACGGAAATAAGTTTGGTAGCCTGCATTACCGACGGTACAACAGATAGCTACCATTGAATCCTTACGATCCCGTATGTCGGTTTCGAGCGTGAGCAACGTTTTAGTACCGCTGTGACTTGGGTATTTGCGGATGAACAAACAGGGTTGTCTTTAAGAGAACTACCTACTTACTGTTCAGCTGTAACACCCTTTCGGTGCCTAGCTGCCATGTCACCCGAATAAAGCACGAGGGCCGGGAAACTGCCATGTTACCCAAGCCTAGACAGGGGAAGTCGAGAGGCAGAGATCGGGTTCGAACCACAGACCTTCCGGTCAGTAAATGCGCTCTCTAACCACTTGAGCCTTCTCGCCCCTATCTACTCAACTGAATACCAGCTGAACTTCTTGATTGTAATGCTCTGTAGGTGAATGTGTCAAACGTTGCCGTTAGCAAGATATTCGAGATATCGAAATATATTTTTTTGAAGTAATACTAACCGCAAGGTTGCTGAAACATCTTTGATACTCGTCATTAGATCGCTTACCAATGGCGTCACACGAAATTAGCTAAAGTTGGCTCGTTCCAGAAAATCTACAGTGAGTTAATCAGAAGCAAAGGGGATTTCAATTGAGAAATGCATGAGAACATTTCAGGCAGTGATCAAGCTGGTCACGCTGTGCTACCATCTAACTGGAAGGACATTGGTCATTCTTTTCCTAAGATCTGAGTGACCCGAACCCAGAGGTAAACATAAATATGACCTGGAAACTTGGGACCGAGACTTTTACGAAAAGTCTTGATACTAAAGGTCCTATCTGCTCACTACGCTGAGAACCATTTGACCCTCTCTTTATTTGGCTGGAGACACCCAACCGTGGTCACTGGTGTTCATCATCCTAGTTTCTGTCCTATTTGAGTGTTGGATGCGTAGGCGTATCACGTGTTTGTGCTGGTACATGTTCTTTTCGTTACAGGGAGTAATTTGAATTTATTGGCACAGTCGCTTGGCAGTAAGGTAGCAGTGTTCTACACTGTAGTTGCTGTCGTGATAATAATGGTCGTGAGAGGCTGCACCTAGATGATTATGACAGAAAGCACAAAAAGCTTGCTGCATACAGGTTAGAGTTCCTTAGAAGAATAGTTCTCAAACGCACGGAGTGTGACATCTTGTACCAGACTCGAAGATTCGAAGCGAAAACAAAACAGCACAACCCGAAATTCTTGTAGAGAATTTTCCCACAAAACTGCCTTGAATTTAGTAGTTCAAAAATAATTTCCGAATTTCTGACCTTCTTGAAATAACATAAATTTACCGTGGACAATGTAACGTACTTGTTGTGAATGAGGTCCAGCAGGTTGTGTTGTGTAGTGCGAGATGGCTCAAGTGGTTAGAGCTCGAATTTACTGGCCGAAAGGTCCGTGGTTCGAACCCGACCTCTGCCTCTCGACTTCCCCTGTCTAGGCTTGGGCAACCTGGCAGTATCCCAGTCCTCGTGCTTCCTTCGGGTGGCATGGCAGCTAGGTACCGAAAGGGTGTTACAGCTGAACAGTTCAATTCAATTCAGTTGTGTAGGGCAAATTTAAGTTATTAGTGGGAAGACACAACATTAACGGTAGAGTTTCGCAACCTGATGCTTCGATCAGCGAGAGGACCTTCACTTGGAGAGAAAAAAGAAAAAATTCAGATCACAAAGCAATACAAGTCGAGAAGAAGTCCGATGAGAACGGCAGAGGAAACTACTAAAAATAGAAGGCTTTGGGATGACCAATCGACTTGAGGGAACGCAAACCACAACGCAACAGATATCACGAACGGACCAATAAATTCACGAAAGACGCTGTCAACCAACCAGCCAATCACGTTAGGGGATAATAGGTAGCATTTAAGTGCTATGCAAACGTACGCAGGCGAATAGGAGATACCCACCCAACTGCGCACTGATGACGTCTCCTCATATGGTAACGGAAAGTGTGCAAGTCAATTGCCAAGCTTGGCGAACAGATCAATAGCCACTTGATCAACAACCAAGAAGTGATGGGAATCACAAAAGGTCAAAGAAGGACGGGTTGACCGGCATCAACATTCATGACATCAAAATTCAAGGAGCTGTTCGACAAGTCGATGTGGGACAGTCACTTCTGTGGGTTGAAGTTGAGGTCACACTGTTCGCGAGTTATGCATCCATTATCAAGCCTTCGAAAATTGGTTCCGCCTGGTCGGATAAAACTTTGTGATTCTTCATCAAGACAGAAAAATCAAGTTTTGATGTGACTTTGCATCGTGAACTGATACAGCCCGCACGATCTCTGGGTCATTTTCATCACCTCGTAAACTATCCGATAAACATACAACAAGATAGCTTCTGAGGAAGCCTCCGAGTTCATGTAGGTTAATAATGTGCCACAAAGCGACACTATCCAGTCTGGTTTTAACGATCGACTCAACTGAATCCCTGCTAAATCTCTCAGTCATGATGTGCTTCAACTGGATATGCTGCACAGAGGCCACTTCATGTTTCATTCTGTACGATGTTCGAGATACCGCAGTACATGTAATTGACGAAACACTACTTATAAGTTTACTGCAACTCCTCAACGGTACAGTGGGGTGTCGAAGGGTTTTTTCCGCAACCTTACTTTGGGAAAACTACGAAGGCGCTGGATCACTTAGAGACAAGATGGAACAACGAAAGCGGATCTTCTGCATAACCTGCCGACCGAATTCATGTCATTTCACCCCAATTTAACACACAAAGTCATCAAGACTGACGACAACAGTATTGCGTCCTTTGCTAATGAAAGACTATAGATTCCACCATGGAGTGAACCACATTCACATCCGGTGCTTCATTTCTGTGTTTGCTACATGTAAGCGGTTCACCAACCAAATCATCGTGGAATGCCATATATATATATATATATATATATATATATATATGCACTTGGACTGCTGTTTACCATGCCCGAACAATTTTCGGACGCAAACTATATGGGTTCTGGGTAGTAAGCGGCTTTTTGAATTGACAAATTGTTCCATTGAGAGCGTTTTGGTGGAGTCAGAAGGCGAATCTGCTTCGACCTGAGCAGAGTTCATTCATAACATACGGGAAGTGAGTCTTGTGGTTTGAGTTGTTGTTTTTAAAGATACTACATCAAGCTTCAGAACAGTTCACTGAACTTTATACTGCAAGTTGGAATATCGAAGAAGAGTTAGAGTGATCATTTACCGTCTAAACAACATAATGAGTGGATCGCTCAAACACTATGTGCGGGGACCTCATCCGACATTTTAAAACTGCCCTCTATCAGGAAGGTAAATTTGGGGAGAGGGGTGAAATCTCATCGTCACACGTTTTTCCAACAGGCGGAGGAGAACGCGTGGCAGTATCCATTCAGGTAAACATAGTCCAACACTATACTACTATCAGGCCACTCACTGCAGTGGTACTGCTATGACTGAGAGTCGTCTACTAGCTACCCAGATTGATATGATGTGTTGTGATTTCACGTACAAACCTATGAGAATTTTCCAAAACCCGTACGTTTGAGTGAGAAAGTATCCTCTTATGTGGGTAATAAGGCAGAAAAGTTATGCCAATGTTAACATCTTAGTGGAACTCGCAATTACCGGAAGCATGTCTTCCTTATTCCAGATCCAGTCAAGCTGGGCTGTTCCGACATATCTTCGGTTGTTTGAGGAAAAGTTGTGATGAAACCTTTTTCACTGATCCGGTCGTTTTCTGGTTTACACTCTGATGTTGTTTGACTGGTCCCGTTAGGTTAATCCTCACCGTCAGCGACCGCCCATGCGCCAAAGAAATGTGGCACAATCTCCTCCAGAACTGTGGTATACGATGGTAAAGAAGTTACTTCAACTCCAGGCTAACCACGTCCATAAGAAAGCAGAATATTGTCTAGCTGGATGAACAGGAGTATGCATTGTCAGTGACGATAGAATGTCGAGGATATGTGGTCTGGACCAAACCTCCGAAAACCACATTTTTAAGACAGAAGCGTTCTGGTTACTCTGTCAGGGTTTGGGCAATAACCTTGGTTGTTGGATAGAATCAGAAAATCACATCAGATAAAAAGTGAATTGAATTCTATGAAATTGCCGTCCTCGACAACTTCCACCATGCATACTTGAGGGCCGAGACGTCAGTCCCAGCCGATACGGCATTCATAGACTCGGCCCATGTGACAAAATCATAGTTGTTGTTTCGAAATAATCGAATACTGCATTAGTCATTGATACATTAGCATTGATACATCTAAGGGTGAGACACGTAGCCGTTTTTCCCCTTTTTATCTTTAGCTTACTTGTATTATAGCTTTTCCCACTTATTACATCCTCTTGTTATTTATTCACCGGTTAGCCTGTATCTTCAAAAGTGGAATATTTCGCCCCGTTTTCCTATCTAATGGGTGGGTCATATTCTGACTAAAATGTGCTCACACCTGCACCTACCTTGGGTGTACGAATTTTTGGATGTGAAATGAAAGAGGTCACTTTCATCTCGGATTTGTGGGTGTGAGTAGCAAGTGCAGATCATGAGCTCAGTCCGTCTGCAGGACAGTAAATCGGTGCAACTGAGGCTGGCAGTCAGGAGTGGAGTTTCATCCGATTCTCGTGAGATAGGCCGGCCGAGCCACTACATTCCCTATAGCACCGACGGAAAGTCCCCCGTAGAATTGCAAGCGCTTGTAAGGGAGCACGAGTCAAACAACCTTGACCGTTGCAGCTTCAGGCAGAACAATCGGTTGGACCTCAGCACAGTTCCGTAAAAACTACCGATTGTTTACCAAGTCCATCTGAAACTTGAAGTATCACCTTAATCTTCCTTTAAACCCAGAAAATCTCGAGCGCTTGTTGCTGTTTTCGAGGAATAGTGAGCAGCCGTTGGCGGAAATAACCAACCAACCCAGAGACGAAATTCGAACTGTTGTTAATTTATTTAACTGAACTATAAGGGCAGTATCGTAATGTAATTTGTTGAATGGATACATATCCAAATAGTGCCTGCCGCAAAAGTTTTCGTAGAAATCATATTGTGGGCAGCAAATCGGACTGACCAGATACGCACGTGGATTGTCTCGTTGGACGCAGGCTTCGGTCATTTATAGCCAAATTGTAAGTTTGACTCGCTTGCTATTCATTCATTTTATATTTTATATTTTGTTTAACTTGTTGCTCTGACCCTCTGCAAGCTGAACCCCTCGATTATACCCATCTTCAATCGAAAGTGATGCTCTAATTTTGCCTCGATTTTCACTTGGGGTCGAAATGTCTTTCTTGACATGATACAAGATTGATGAAAATTATTCGACAGCCTATCGACCGCCTTGTCCCTCTTGGGGTGAAACTGAGTTCCCGTCGGTCCTATCCCATTTTCGCACCGGAATATATTTATGTGGCGTCGCTTATTCGCAAATTTTTCGATGCTTGGCCGTGGAATCTCAATCAGAAGTTTGCGCCGTTCAGACCTAGTGCAGAATCACTTGTCACCCACAGTGTTATCAAACACAGTCCGGTATACCTTGAATGACCAAACTTCGACGTTAAGAACTTAAATCTCCTACGTGGAGGAACAACCAAGATTTCAAAAGAAAACCAATTGGTTTGGTGAGGAGTTTGCACGCTGTACAGTGTCAAACAAAAGCAAACCTGACAAACGAGAAGAGACTATGGGATTTTTTTTACCAGTTACTAGCTGCGTTGTAGCAATTAACCCAGTCCATTAATATGGATTGTAGTGAACGCAAGTAATGAATGCAGCTTCGCTTCTCTGGCCTTCGAACTGCAGTCATTTTTCATCCAATCATTTTGACCAGCTTTACTGACGCAACGATCTGTGCTGCGTGGCCAATGAAGGTACAGTTTTTCCGCATTTAGGGTCAAATACTAGGCCTGGATCTGCGAGCAGACCCACTTTGTTGTTGCCGCCTTTTGTTCCTTGCAAAATTTCGGGAATTTTAAACAACTTTACGGGAAATGATATTTAGTTAGGCAGTGCAACATTAGATTCGGAATTACACAACAACTCTGCACAACATGTCGTTCAAAAACTTCTCAACAGGCTTGCCCAAAATAATCGGCTTCTGTATGTCCTACGCAAATCAGCTAACGTCGACCCTATGTGGTATTCTGATGGAAGTATACCTGAATACCGACTCTTTGAAGCAGTCAGTACTGGACCCTGGTTTGACGCATAGCACAAACGGGAGATTCCTCAAAATCAACCGAAACCTCGGTTCACATCAGTTATTATGCAAACTAGTCTTTTCAACGTTGGTGACATGAGCTAAGCAAGGAAAGCACGTCATTAAATGAAACGACGTGACGACTCTACGCACGGCTGACGCATCAGGTCGCCCTGCGCTATGGCGGCTAGGAAGCACCCCGCGAGGTGTGCACAGACTCACTGAACAAGGAGTGAACTCTTCACCATCCGAAGCAAGATTACACGGTCACACTCGGTTCTCACACAGATCCGCCCGTATTACCGAGACCGCCAAGTTAAACGCTTAGACTTAGCTCATACACCCGACTGTCATGCATTCTGGCAATAAAACACCCCGAATGCACAGTAGTCCGACAGTGAAATCGCGCTACGCTTGTCACTAGGACAATCACCCGGTCATTTATGTTGTACACCCGGGAGCGAAAGTAGTCCCTTACCTTTCTTTTCGAGATGTCCGTGCTGTGATTCGTCGCTGTTACTGTCTGAAGACACATGAGTGCACTGAGAAAAAGTATTACTACTACGACTAACTACGGTCATTTTTGACCGTAGCACTTAAGTTGAAAACACCACGGATGAAGTAACAAGCTCATCCACTGCAGGACAGGAAATTTCAAAATCATTCCGACTACGGCAGTGGCGGTCGGCTCGAGAGGGCCCAGCAACTAAGGTGCCCGAAAAGTTCTAACACAATTTCAGATTTTCAGTTGTTACTGTCCGGGTTTAGGTAAACCGGTAGTAGCAACCTTCGTGCTTCTTTGGTGCAGCGAGGCAACAATGCACTGAAAACTGGAAACAGTTGGACTGTTGTTGTTTTCAATTTGAAAGACTGACTTGAAACCGTGGCCGGAAATAGTCAGTGCCCGAATTCGTCGACCAGGATTTGGTGGGTTATTGATACATTTTCCCAAGATCTTGGATGGTCTTTGAAGCGACAAATACTGAACAGAGTAAATTGAGGGAAATTCAACGAAGTTATTGCAATGTCCATCTTTCTTCACTTTTCAGCTGGACCCAGCGACAAGCCAAGAAAATGAGTTACAAATCCGTCGATCGTTTGTAGTCATTCTCGTTGAACCCCGTGGCGACAGGCTCGTGGTTTTAGAGCCAAGGAATTTTGTGGGGTCGCTGTGACGCCAGTACCATGCCATTATGTCAGCACATGCGGAGAGTAGCAAAAGTACCGTAACAAAGTTCGAAACAAGCCGCGGCTTAAATGCAGTTCCCGTGGTCCGACTGAAAGCAAGCATGTGATTAGCTGCTTGTGGTATACGGCGAAGGACTGTAACCATTATTTGACTCTAATTCACATGATATCAGCAACTTATCCCCCCCCACCGGCGGCACGTTTTCACTTTGTTTTGTACCAGTTGTTTGCACATTTGCCCGGAGAGTTGTGGATGCGACATGGTAACTTAGCATTTTATATCAAATGATGTGTGTTCTATAATAATGATCTAAAAATACACTAACAAACAGCACTCCATATTTAGGGACAAATGTTTTTAAAAGGCATTTTGTGTTGCGTTTCAAGAACAACCTGTTATGGGATAATATGTAGCAAATATTTCTAGGCGCGTTAGCCTTATTTCATCCGCGAGAACCATTCAATTTTTACGACAGAGTTGCTGATGGCACCAGCACACGCCACCTCGTAAGACAACAATTTATCCTAATGCGTTTGTAAATTTGTATCGACAGGTGTTATATGCATCAAACATTCAAGAGCCAACTCACAAGCGAACTGCAAAACACCTGACTAAAACCGGCACCCCCCGATCTACACGCAATCTGCAGGTAACCCTGGGATTGAAAGTTGTCTTTATTTAACAGACGTCAACAAACACTTGAGTGATTATCTCCAGACAATGCCGCAATTATTTCCACGTAATATTCTGCAGACCTCAGAATTCTACTTGCTCTAATTAACTATGTTACGTTGAGGCTTCTTACGACTCCTTTGAGAAATAGCCGCATTGTATTGACATCTACAGACCTTGTCTGCTACAACTGAATTTATTCAGACTAGGACAGAGCGAAAAAATCTGGTCCATATTTCCTGCCACATTTCAAAAGTTGGTCACAAAGTGAGGGGATCTGTGCCGTGTCGGCAAACGCATTTTACCGAAAATGCTCTTTTGGATCCTCGTCAGGGAGCCAAGCTGGTGACCTTTTTCAACTTATTCATCCATCAACTGACCTCCAAGATTCACACCGGGTAAACCAGATAGAGCACACCTATTCCGTTTGTGCGGCCACATTCTTGGGACGTGGCCGAGCCGCTTGAGCCAATCGAAGGAAGTTCTGCACCCTCACTGTCGAGTAAGACGTACAGTCGTACTTCAGCACTGATTATGCAATCCTACCACAAAACGCGGTAACTCTCTACGGAAAAGCGATGGTCAAACCTAGAAAGTCGTATAATACCTTCACAAAGTACGGACTTAACTTCACACCCACTACAACCACCCAAAGAGAAGTACCCTCGTCCTTTAAAAATGGCTCGTCGAAGGTTGGACAAATCGTTCCCACTTCCGCAGTCCTAGGTGTTATTTAGGAACTTGCATCTCTTCCGACTGATATTTGACAAGTCACGATTTCTAGATGTTCACCAGCGGGAGTCATTAGAGTTGAGGCTGAAGGCTAGGTTTGCGCAAGTATTTCGCAATTAGGTAATTTCCCCCTAACAAGACTGCATCGTCCGCATATTCTAAGTCGGAAGATGTTTCCTGGACAAGCTCTACGCCACAAGGGAGTCGAATAGGGAAGTAAACACACTTGATGAAGTTATCTGAAAGGACGATGAAATTTTAGAAAGGCGGACGTGACCTAATATATGTCATCCTAAACAGCCTCAAAGGGACTGACGAATTTGTTGGAGTTATGGATTTCCAGGAGGGCTGTTTCATAAGGAATTTCGATCCACCGAGCCGAAGACTGCTATGCTGTCTAAAGAGACCCTAATCGTTGGCTTTAGGCATAGGCCGCAACGTTTCAAGTTTTGTTGCCATGTGAAGATCTGGTTACAATAAACACGAGTACTCTGAAAGTCAGCTGGTTGCTCGCGTCACATCGGTTCGCGGATGGAGATCCATCTACGAAAATTGGAGACCGCTAGGATCCTCAGAACTTATTCCTGAGTGCTTTGCGCAATCGCCTATTCGATCTTTCTTTCTTGACGAGAACTATGGTTGGTACCATCCAATAAGCAGGGAGGCACTATCATAACAAGACTTCAGCGTTTAAGTCAGTCAGCTGTGACAGTAGTGACACCATCATGTTTGAGTAATTCCGAAAGCTGCCTGTCTTCAGCGAGAATTTTGACATTCTGTGCAGAACCAACGGCACTGGGCACTTATTTAGTGGGCGGACTGAGTAAGAAAGGCCAGACTGTTGAAAAATGTGGTGATGGAAGCGCCGTGGTTAAACCGGAATACGAAGTGTTTTGCCGAACGGTTCGTCGGTCGACGAAGGCTCATGATCAGCGTTCCGCCACACTCACTTAACAGCGAGTTGCCGTTTTGCGGCTTAGCTCAAGCATGAGAACTATCGTGTCTCGGACGGCTCGTGCGTAAGCCGAGGTAACAGATGAACAGAGTTGTGCGGTTCACTTTGCAGTTTCATTGGTATCCAGTTCGAAAGTGTGGATTCCGCGCGTTGACTTAGAGATAATCCAACATTAGCCAGGCTTGTGGACGATGCAGTCAAATCAGTGTGAACAATGGATCCCGGGGGTAGCCAACGCGATGAAACAGAGAGCCCAAGCATTCCACCTTAACATGGTTAGAGAGACGTCAACTATCAGTGGGATTTTCTTATGCCCAGCAGTGGGTAACTCCCAGCTCGTTAGCGGGAGCCCAAGCAGTCTCTGGCTTCTTTGAACAAAAAAAACAGGACTACCCACCAAACCAGTGTTCACAAGGAAACCACAAAACACTGCAGTTTCTCATAGTTAAATTCATACGACATACCTAGGGTAGGTCTTTCACATCTAAAAGGCAGGTAACATATACCAAGCGGTCGGTACGGGAGGAGGCTAGCACAGCGGCGGTCACCGGTTTTTGGTGTCGCTGAACACATCCCACGTGCTGAAGATGGATAAAGTAGACTTTCTTAGAAGTAGTAATCTACTGCTTTCAGAGGTCGTTATAAGCGAGTCTATATGCGTTACACGCATTTGTAATGAATGCTACAGAGGCTGTATGGGTTTGAAAACTTTATTCAGGCATTCTTGAGTGGATTTGACACACTGGGATATGTCAATTGGACTGGGGACAGAACCATCTGCAAAAAATCAAAAAGTAACGTTCCCGTGTTAGTGCAGACTTCGACACTATCTTATATCAAGACTTGTCCCACTGCTAATTATACATTCTTGTAATACTTACACTGCATATAATCTATCAAAGTGCTACCGAGGGAGGAAGGGGTAAAAACACGAGATCATCAGGGGAAGCCCTAGCAGTTGATGAGTGGAGGAAAAACGGCACAAGATACTGGGAGAATTTGCAACAGCTGAAAGTAAAATTTCACAAGGGTACGCAATCCGTGTGACTAGACGGCAACTTGAGGTTATTTCAAGTGGGATTGTGACGGAGAGGATAATGACAAGGGGCGGGATGATGGAAAGAATATGAACAAGTCCGCAAAGGCAACAGAAGAAATGAGGGAGGAAGCTAAACCAAAAAATATATATGGAAGGATGGTCAATACCAGCGAACCTTGTATAACCTTGTTGGCGCGAATTCAGTGGGGAGGGTTGTTTGATATTCTGCAGGGCCATCGAGTATGTTTCAATCGGTGAGTTGTTCGGTGACCAAACAAGAAAGAAACCAGGAATATTGAAAAGTCAGCTGCGAAATGGCGCGCAACAGGAATTTAATAAAGTTAAACAAATGGATCGGAGATCATGCGAGTGTGACCAAAGGCAGAACGCGCTGTCCAGATGAGCTGTTCTTGCGTCCGGCGCCCATGCGGCCTTGATCCTCTGGCGATACCTTGTTCGGAGATTGTAGAGAACCAGAACCTGTCCCGGACGCAACATCTGCCACGCCAGACAAGTTGTCAGCTGGTGTAGTCGCTGCAGTTGGTGTAATCGACTCACATGAGTTCGTCAAGTAACTGTGCGAAAGTTTTTCTAATTCCACCTGTTCACGCATTACTGCCACGTGAGTTGGACCGAAAACACTTTTACTTGGCACAACATTGGGGTTCGATTCTGATGGGGTCTGTTCTGGTGATCCTACACTACTTGCCGGTCTCTGCATTGTAGGAGCGCTATCAAAATTCGGCACAGAGACTGTATGGAGAGCATCTAGTGACAAACCATGTGGTTCAGGTGAAGAAGCTTGGCTTTTCTGCTTGAAGATACTAAGGGTGCCTCGTTCTTTGGTTTCATTGAGCCTGCAAATGAGAGGAGTGTGGCAGGGACATGTATGGGCAAATGGGCTTCGATTAAGCATTCGGGCAGCAAGCAGCGTTGAAAAACAACGCATGGGGAACAGAATAAGGAAGTATGCCATGTGGATCAGTGTAGGCTACATCATAAATTCGATTGCTCCAGCCATAGTATTTGCATTTTCTCATTGTTGTTATGGCGGTGGAAACATACATAGTTGATCAATAGAAGCGTTGAGATGCTGTTTGTCTGACTGAACGTCACACACAGACGGGCAGCGACACAACTAGAGAACACAGGCTCGCCACAAATGATTCATGAGTCACGAACGTATGGTCACTCTCTATCATGATGCGGAGATGTTCTTAACACAGCTGAGCCGGTTGAGTGGGGGAAGTAGAGGGACAGAATTTCAAATAAAGCTTGCAATCAGCAGTCTAAGTTTGTGCAGCTGTTATCTTTTTGTCAATTTCAAGTATCAACTAATACTTTCCTTATTCTTTCGGCTGCATCAGCCACTTCAGTTCTCTGAGATCGCAATATGCATCGTGTCCGTTACCGCTCTACTTCCAAACGAATTACATTCAACGGTTTGAATGACTGTTGCTCCTATTCTGCTCGTTTGCTCTACTCTGTTAGCACTGTCTCCTAGCTGGGAGATAAACTTTGGCTACCATTCAGCGAATGTAACTTAGACGGTTTGTCCCATGAAGTACGAGCAACTCAGCTATCGATGAAGAGTTGCCTCACGGTGATCCAGTGTCCAGAATCCCCACTAGACCAGGGCGGTGCTATGGGATTGCCGATGGTCGACAGACATCACAAAGCGGATGTTGGCATGTCGATCAAGAACGTTTAATCAGCGGACATAATCACCATTCTACGGCTGAACTTCGCAGAAACTGCTAGTATGCCTCATCCATCGATCTGATTATCTCAAAAGCCAGTCTACTTTCCATATGAACTCAGCTCGGACTACTTGGGATAGACGAAGGGATAAATGAGCTGGACAATGTTTCCAAGAATCAAAGTTTCCTCCACAGACAAAGTTGCAATCAGAGTGAATAATTCCCGCAACATTTTCCTACAACTGAAGCGCATATCGCGACACAACAAAGAAATGAGCCCGAAGGGTGAGGTGATTGCGTGTTCCGAACAGTCGCTACAGTACCCTGGTCTTTAAGGGATATCCTCTAAGTGTGTGCTCAAGAGGATGCACGAGACGTAGATGCTCAACTCAGGAAGCTACTACAACAACAACCTCGACTTCGATAGTTCACAAGTGAAAAAGATTGACATCATCTTTGACATGTTCAGCTAAAAACTTGGGTAGACGCCGTTAAGTCCGATCATAGATGTCTATGATTGTCTATGGCCTACATCACTAGATCGATCGGTGAGTCCACATCTATGAGAGCCTTGGCATATGCTGCCAGGTTGGGGCAGCTGCAAGCCGAGATATTCGGGGAGCTGGACCATTCTCGCACAACAGACAGCTCAAGTAAAATGAAGTAAAACAAGTTCCTTACTCACAAACCAGGATAAAAAACATTGCGTTCTATCGGATGTTGGCAAAAGCTGCTTATGTCTTTCCGATTCAAGTACCGATTTCGTTTTCTACTAAGCAGCTGGGAGTGATACAGCTACCAATGTGGGCGAACTGTTCGCCACATGGATTTATTGATCCAAATGTACAAGGCCGGTATTGCAGTGAGGCATACACTAAACCGCGTGATACCATGTGTTCCAATATTGAAAATAAATCCTCCGCGTTTCGAAGTGCTCATAGTTTCATCGATGGTAGAGTTTCTCCGATCCTATCCTAGAGAAGGCACTTTGTTTGCATACATGGAGTGTGGACGGATAAATGAGAAACACCTGAACGCCTATGTGATAAAGGTAGCTACAATTAACAAAAAACCTCAGAACAAACGCAGCTACGTGTCAACCAGCGGCCAAGTAGTCTTAAGACAGGCCCAGCTTACAATGACACACCACAAAACTAGCTTAGAAGATTAAGGGAAAATAAAACTTATTTTCCTGGAGAAAACCGCAATGTCATTCGTAATAAAATCAAAGTGACACAGACACCAGGGTTGATGACCTGAAGATGCTAGGACAACTAGAAAAGCCTGGCGGTAACATCCGCGTCTACGAAAGACTGAAACGACGAAGGGGTCGCGCATCAGTAGCGTTGGAAGGCTGAAGCCCATATGTTGGAAAGAAAAGTGGGACAATTACAACTTCCCGTCAGTAGGCAGAATCGACCTAAAGGGACCTGACATGGGTGAACAAATCGTGAGAACTCACGTATCATATATAATGCCGTCTACTCCAAGCTCGGATAGTTGTGCTCGCTTTTCCGGAGAATTGACCGCTTCTCCCCAAGCCAACACGACAAGACCATGGAGATGGGCGAGTTTGAGAGCATCTGGTACTTCTAACAGACGGTCGCTTTCCAGACAAACTCCCTGGAATGGAAGGAGGAAGGTGATGAGGAGAACAGAGAATCACAAATGGATTGAAAGGCACCAATAAAATTGTGCCACTTAGATTAATGAAATCACCATGATGAACGGCTGTAAGGTATGCGCATACAGTACTCTGCTTCTAGCTGGTACATCCCCGAGGATTTCGATAAAGGATCGAATTGCATTGGAGACGACAGCTGAGTTGCGAGTTCCGCTATTACGAAGGGTGTTTTGTTATCCGTAGGGCAATACGGTAGTAACTGAATAGGGAAAACAATCATTCAGATTAAAAAGGATCATTGAGTACGCGAAAGTATTATGTCCGCGAGTGTTCTTAACCGGCTACGCCCCAGGTCTGCTTCGGTGAAACGACGACAATTTACAAACGTGACTCAGTTTGTCCGTCATGGCTTTTATACGTCACTGCTACCAAACGTCTCTCAAGCCGTTTCTACCTCATAAGAGGTTGAGCTAAAATGTTCATTAAGTTCGGTCTACTGGCACTCGAAGTGAATGACCAAGATAGCGTAATTTATGGTGTTCGGACGGCCCAATCCGAAAGGGATTCCGCACGCTACAGTGTTACTATCTACGGGTTAAGATATCGCTGATCAAGCATCAAAAGTTTTGTCAACAACCGCTTGCAGCGTTACGGTTTCCAATGCACGAGAGCACGATGCACACTGTAGCACGCAATTTGGACTTTTGACGGATAGCCTGCCAAGTCTAGGTCGATCTTCCGGTCTATCGCTACTGAACCACTAAACACCTGAGCGTGGTTGCGGTTTGTGCCGAGCTGAATGTGGTGCATGTTGTGGACTCCGATGTAAATTTAATGGAATATGACCACCGAGTAAACACGGAGAGGCTTGTTAACAGCCACCAAACGTGGTCGCACATCATTGATATCAATAATAATAATAATAATAATAATAATAATAATAATAATAATAATAATAATAATAATAATAATAATAATAATAATAATAATAATAATAATAATAATAATAATAATAATAATAATAATAATAATAATAATAATAATAATAATAATAATAATAATAATAATAATAATAATAATAATAATAATAATAATAATAATAATAATAATAATCACTCAGCCGTAACACCCTTTCGGTGCCTAGCTGCCATGCCACCCGAAGGAAGCACGAGGGCTGGGATACTGTCAGGTTGCCCAAGCCTAGACAGGGGAAGTCGAGAGGCGGAGGTCGGGTTCGAACCACGGACTTCCGGCCAGTAAATTCGCGCTCTAACCACTGAGCCATCTCGCCCTTGATATCAATACACCAGTTGTAAATACTGGTGCTTAACTGTCATAGTGTAAAATTGAAAAGAGGCGCTGGTTCTTTGACATCAAGACACTAGAATCATTTCTCGACTCTTTCAAATTGTGATAGAGCATCGAAGTTTCCACGAATAAATAAATAACCCTGGAGGATGCTCATTACCGCTTCACTAATGGAAATGGAAAGCCAGGCAGTTGACGAGTGACCAAATGGATACTGGTATGCTCATCTCGTAGTATGATAGTAGGGTCGAACCGTTATTGATCAGAAATCGCAGTAAATGTAGGGAAATAATTCGGGGTTACTTTATACTTTAGAGCGTTAACTAGGGAATTGGCATCTATTCATGCATATGCACCCACAAGCTGCACAAGTCCATGAAATGTGTTCGCACTCGGATGACCTGTCCTCTTTCGAGGATCGAAACATGCTTCGCTTCAAAGTTACTCAAGCCTGTAGAGATAAAAGTTCCCCAGAATGCTCTGTCAGGTTTCAGACGTTTATGACATCTCAAACCAGGATTACAGTTTTTAACCATATCTGAAGGCTGTTGCAATGGCGAAATTTCGACCGTCTTCGACACTGGGCTCTATTTTTCAACTGACCACAGAAGTCTTGCCAGGACGCGACTATCGGCCGTCCGCCTTAATTGAGCTGCAAGAAGAGCATTCAGAGTGTATTCATGTCAGCTAATCTTGTCTCATTCGGAACTTTTGGTTCGGGGTTCGACTTGACCGCTGAATCGGCAATGTGACTGAAGTCTGTTGGGTAATCTCACGAGCGTCTATGTTTCTCTACAACAAAACATAACAGCCCAATACGCTATAGTCTTGGCATATATGCGCAGGTTGCGATTGTATCAAACGCGTGTATGTGGGCGATCAAGTTCATCGATCACCGAAACAATCCGAGTACTTGGTCAAATGTGGATTGTCAGCAGAAATATACACATCACGCCATACTGTAACCATTTCCTTGAATGCAGGGTAGCCTGAGACCAGTTGACTAAAGGCGTGAATGGTCCACGCAAATTCCGCAGACAAGGCAGTCATTTGCAAAAAAAAAACAGCACACGGATTTTTGACACGCACATCATCGTTTTCGCCAAGAAACGTTTCGAGCTAACGAGATGACCATCTAGATGATGAGATTGGCATAACATCCTCGTAATCACGAGACAATTCCGACACATTGCAGTCAGACTGGTAGGTACAGGAGGTTTCAAAAGACTCAGGTCTTCAAACCAGAATCAGATGATTTGAAAATGTTGACTGCTTTTATGAGACAACCAAGGTATTGAGGAGTAATATACACATTCCTGTTCAACGGAAGTCAAAGGAATTTGCGAAACCTATTAGCAATGTGTGTGTGTGAACGTTAGTCATGTCTTCGCCGTTTTACTGCTCACTTATTACTCGGATTGCAAAGATCGCTCTTCAGAGGCCCTGAAGAACTTCCGACGATATCCTCGGTCTCGAGAGTATACACCGTGCCAATGCGATCTATATTGCTTTATGGATCAGTGATGTGGCCTCCAGGAGCGAAGGCCTTCTTGTCAGACCATCGTTGTCTGCGAAGAGTTATCAAAGTCTAGTAGAAGCAGCAGATCAGTATCGCTAAAGTAGGTCAGATGGTTGTTAGAAATAACTCTCTCACCATAGTTCTATTCCTTCGGTTACCCTGGTTAAGCCATACATTCCGCATGCCAAAGACCGTCTACCTCGCGTAATTATTTTTACCCAGTTCTGTGCTGGACGGAATGGACGGTACAGTTGTCACAGTCCCGCATCCAATGGCGCTTCTGCACCAAAGCTATCGTCCTTAACGCGCAGCTATCTCAATTTACCATAAAAAGGCTAGAAAATTGCCTCTAACGCTTTGTGGCCCGTTCCCTAAACTACCACTTCTCGATGAGTTTAATTGTAGCAACTTTGCAAATGGTCTGTAATTGTTTAACAACAATATGCTCTTTCTGTAATGACTTTGATAGTTTAACTGGCGACCATCTTAACTTGGTCCAACATTCGAAACTACTGCTCTTCCAGTGTTTGTAGTCCTGATGTATTGGACACCCTGCGAGTGGCAGCCCCAGTGAAATTCGCATTGTTGACTGACCCAACAACTATCGGATATTGAATATGGTCGACAACAGTATCGTCTCCCGATGGCACGAAGCACACTATTAGTTGTAATAATGTATTACCTAGGCTGCAGCGGTACAACTTTTGTTGTGCCAACTTCCTTCCGAGAAAAATAGAGCCCGATTGACATTCAAATAGTGTCGACGAGAAAGTGACGGGCAGTGTTTAACATCGAAACAGGTAACAGTGACGGCAAATTCCACAGCCACACACACATTAACAACTTAGCAGTTTCAAACGATTCAATTAACTCTTTCACTGTGTGTGTACTAATTGGTTCGGTCATTTAGATAACCCATGGGAAATATGAGATCACGTGATCGAATGAATCTAATGGTGGCTAAGCGCTGCTCGTGAAAGTGGTCAGGCTCAACTTCTGAGCGATATACCTCATAAGATGCACACTAATAAAAGTGATGGAAATCCTGTCTGACAGCCGAACCCGGACTACCATTGCTTTCACGTTGATGAGTTTCGATCCACTCCATGTCTCCCCAACTATATAACTGGCGTACGCAAATCTAATCATCTTGTGAAGTTTCAGATCAGTAAAATTGCAGCCAGCTTCCGAAAGCGAGCAACCAATCGAGTTTCGTAGGGTTCGACCAAACTGAGACAGTCTTTAATTAGCAGGTGCTTTGAAAATCAACATATCAGTGAACTTCGACCTGGAGCTGGCCTACTATCGCAGAAACCCTAGTCATTGATACCGGCGATAGATGGAGTGAACTCGTATGAGTGAGAATTGCTAACCATGTCCATTATAAGTTACCCAGAGCCGGCGAGCGAACCCAAGAAAAACAAATACAACGCACCAGTAGCTGATGACTCAGGGCCGACCAGAAAAGATGTTCGAAATCGTTCTGCCGCGTGTCTGCGTATTCGGGTGCTATGCCCAATTGAAAGACAGGGTAGATATTTTGTTTCAGCTGCAACCTGGATGGGGCACATGAGAGAAAGGGTGAAAAATAAGTTAGGGTACTCATCTCAATTCATTTCGAATCAGAAACTTGCCGGGTCCATTCAGTGCATGGTTAATATGCAAACCAGAACAAGCACGGTGGCTGAAATGCTGCTAAGATGCTTGAGCCTAGAGAAGGTAGGTCAGGATAAAACCAAAGTGTAGAGCACCGGTAAACCGCCATGGTATAACGATTCTGCATGGTTGAAGATCCTCGTGCGTACAGGAAAAAGCTACACAGAAGAGGAAGCCTAGTCCCATCCTACCGAAAAACATCCGACAATGTCATGCATACTGGATAAAAACTGACGGTGGGAACGACAGTAAATTCAGTTTGCTGCCATATACTTTTATCTGTACTCTACCTTGAACCATACATTGTACGGAAGGTTGACGTCATTCCGTTCATCACTTGGAAGGAAGCTAAGTGATTGATGTGGACTGCAACACAAGTGAACCACAAGTTGGGCTGCGCTCAGATACTCCTCCTTCTCCTCTGAAAGTCATAGCGTTAGAGGAACCTTCAAGACACGATCCAAAGTGATTTTCTTGGGATGTTTTTCAAAAACTGTAGTATCAGTGGCGTCCAGTCGGACCTCTCACACCTAGGTGATACATTTAGCCTACAGATTGTCCACTTAAGTGGATGATGGGGGAGATGAGAATAGCATGAGATGGGGGGGGGGAATCCCATTCCGATGTTGGAGAAATTACCGAACAGGGAAGAATGGAGAGCGGGAGACTCGTCGTTCAATCAGGTCTTCACACGCCTGTACGTGTACTTGCAGATCGTTTGCAAACGGCTATCTTTAATCATTAGGGTGTGAAGATAACAGCTGGTTAGGAAAACTGTCGTCAAAAGAGCAGCTGTTACTTAAGTGGTATAAATTTGCTTACAAAACCATTGGAAAAGCGGTAACTTATCAGGTGATGAACAGAAACTAACCAGAAAACCATTTGCAAAACGTAACTCATGACAAAATCATGATGCTTTAACAGTCAGCTGGAAATTCGAACGTTTATCTTGCTGGAAGGCAAACGGTAAACTATCCAAAGTAAGACGCCTAGATAGAGAACGTAGGACAGAGGTTACCCGTCTTGGCTAGTGTAAGCGTCCTAACATTCGCACTGGTCTACTACCTGACTGGGCATAAATCATAGTGATCACAACGCGAGAACTCTATGGAGGCGTCTCATGACCTCGAAAGAAATCGCAGTATAATAGGACTTACATGATGCAAACATTGGGATCAAAACAAGACAACAGGATGCGACGGGGACCGGCAAAAGAGAGAATTTCTCTGAGTATTGTATCCACATAGAAGTTATATTCGAAGAAGTTGCCCATCTCACAACCACCGGCCTGTGGAAAAGAAACAAATTTTATAAATGTCAGGCGATTATGGCTTTTTGTTGAGTTTATGCCTTCTGGACAAATTTCGCATGATAAACGAGTCACACGAAGAAATTATTTTCTATTTTCAGAGTGGGTTCGGTTTCCAAGACAAATCAAATGAGAGCGGCGCACAAGCAGTGAGCGGCTAAGATTCTCTCAGGTTGGCAGCATGCCTACGCATTGGTAGCTCGGACGAGTTAACTGGCCGTTGATCAGGTCGCAACTGATTCGTTTGCCGAGCGTGCCGATTGGCTTGCAAACGTTTCATCATCAAGCGAGGGGACACCGTCAGTGCGCTCACTGGAAGTCACATACTAACCACCTATGCACGTATGTAAGTGCAGCCAAACCAGCACCATTACGTGTATGGGACATGCAATGTGGTCGGACCTCGGTTTACCATCATTTGGTGTTCCAGTCGGGTAGCTTATTTCCCTTGACTCCCATTCTGACATACAATACCCCTTCTGTCGTTTCAAGAAGTTGCTTGAATGCGTCAGTAGCCTAAAAGGACTGTACGGCTGTTTTATCCTTATTGAGAGAATCATCAACAGTGAGTACCTCACGAAACTCAAAATAGCTTCGAACCAGCGACCTCCAGGTTAGTAGTCTGAGCACTTGAACGTTCAGCTCGCACTTAGTCACGATATAACCCAACTCATCCTTCAATCACGGAAGCCACATGATGTAGTTACGTGTTAACTGGTTCCTGGAGTGGCGAATTCTCAGATGGAAGTTGCACTCATCTTGTAAAATCATTCTTTCCCCGAGCTATTAATCTATTGATGGTAGTGTGGGGAGATTCGATATTTTTCAACTGAGATTTCTTGTAACTGGAGCTTGTCTATGCCGAGAGGCACTGTACAGCTGCTTCATCCTTCTTGGAACTCATTGGCAGTGCGCATCTTACGAGACTTCAGAGAGTTGCGAACACGGCTTTTCACTTACGCGACGAAATCTCAATTGAAAAACCCCAAATCTCCTCAAATTACAAACAAACTTCAGTGGGTCGGTTTTTCTTCACCTCTTGGCTGTTTATAGGAGGGTTTTTTATTTACCTCATAGTACGCGAAATTGGGAGGATAGTCATCTCCTCTGCCCTGTCTTCTTGGTGTACCTCAGTAACTGTTACGACATACTGAACTGAAGTGCCTCTCGTGTTACAACAATGATCAATAATTATTCACACCCAACATCGCCTATTGTAAACGTCAACGTCAGGTTAACTTGCAAATAGGAATACCTCCACTGTCTATATCCTCACTAACGGTGCATAACATTGATGAAACATGCAAGCAGTGTCTGGTAAAGTGTAAAAGCGCCGTCCCTTCGTCGGACGGAAGATTGACAAGGAAATTAATGAACCGCTTTGCAGTGTTTATTCATTATTGTTCGCTATTCAAAGAGATATTGTCAGACATGGTCCAATCGCGCCCTCAGTGGTGCTCATGCATCCAAGCTATTGCCTTCAATGCATAGCTCCCTTCCCAATTCCCCGACTTAACAGCCCATTGACAGTGGTGCATTTACGCAGCTCGCGCCTCCAATGCGCAGCTACCTACCTCACCTCCCCAAATCACCGGCGGACGAAACTGTGGCAGCTACAACCACTGTACGACAAGTACACGGTTTCTTACAGCTGATGATGATGATGACTATTCAAAGAACGTCCGGGAAAGTTCCAAAGGACGCTTAAGAATGTTCCCATTTCGGAAACTTTGCGCAAATGAGGTTTTTACTTTCGTGTCTACTAGCCTGTAACCGTTTGGTTCATCAGTAAACAACTCCACAGTTGAGGGCGCTCTTCATTTCACCAGCACAGTGACTCTGAAAATCAGACACCAAGCAGTCAGTAAAATGCTAAGTGTTCATCGGTTACGTTGTAAGGAAATTAACAGCCAGTTTTCTTACTTTGAAATCCATAGGATATTTAACTTCTATCACGAAGCCAAGATCAGGGTCTAGTTCATTAAAACAGGAGCGAAGAAGTGGGAAAGACTGCATCTCGATCGGATCCAAGTCATCTTCATCCATTTCTATGAGGTAAAAAAGCAAAACACAATACTGAGTTATACGAACAAAAATGAACGCGGGTTTTTCGTAATTTGCTCGATTTCCTTCTAGAAGGGTTATCACTGGATAATTCCTTTGAAGTGGCCTCTCTTCTGAAGCAAGATAGCATACTAAAGTGAGCGTAAGTGAAAGCACACGGCTTTGAATATTACCCGAACGATGGCCTCCAAGGTAATCAGTTATTTTGCATTTTTTGTAAATATCAGGAACCGAAAAATCCCCCTTTTGACGTCTTCGCCAAAGGCGTGCTGAGCCGGGTTTCATAGAACAAACGGAAGTTAGATCGTGAAAAGCTATGACCTCAAATGAACTGTATAAAGTCGACTGAAAATAATACACAAGGCGAACGGAAATGTGGAGTAAACGGGTTTTAAGGACACAAGTTGTTGTTCGACGAAGCTGAACTACCAGTGGACATAAGAGGATGAAACAGGCTGGAATAACTTAATCAACACCGGAAGTCATTCCACGAACCAATGCGGAAGGTGACCAGCTACATGAAAACAACGTTTGAAACTCACTTTCGTGAGTGTGAGGTTCTTGCAAAACACTCGAATGATGAACTTTCAGTTCACGAAGGTCATCGTAGTTCAAGTCCTTAATTGCGATTGGCAGATAGGACAGTCGACCACCACGTTTCTATGGGACATAAGTAAGAATATTAAAGTGTGTGAGAGAGAAAAGCACAGAAAAATAAACCATCACAGGCCCAAAGATAAAGAACCCTCAGGTGTCAGTGCAAGCAAGGTTCGATAAAAAACATAAGAATACTGCATAGTGCCTACCATGTACATCTAACTTGCCATACGCCTCTATGCCACACCATGCAATCCGAGCACAGCACGAGGCTAGATTGCCCCAACCTCCGATTAACGATCAGTGGTGTGATCCAAAAAGAGCAACAGTCAAGCTGTTTCGAAAAAAAACAGGCAATACATACGTGTTCTAAAAGTCCTCGCGTCATTTTCCTACTCAGTAACTTTCTCACCGAATACTACTGTTTACCGTAAGAAATCTAATATGGGGTGAGCGGAACGCGAGGCAATGTTGAACAGAATATAGTTGTGTAGTTGTCAATGTGAATAGCATGTGTTAAAAACTGAGAAAAAATGGAGTGAGAGGACTGAAGGCATGACAGTCCAAATGAGGACCACAGGTTGCCGCCCCATGTAATGAATTGGGCGGATTTTGGTAGGAAGTCTGAAGATTACAAATGAATCTTAACACAGTCATTATTCCAGACCGATACTCCAGAGAGGCCTAACTAGATCCGTCCTTCTTCACACAGAAATTAGGGAAGGAATGGCTTGTTGAAGTCTACATGATCAGTTTCGTGCAAACATTGAAGTAGTGCTCACTAGCAAGACCATGGAAGCTTTTATTTTGAACCCGTCCGTCTTTGAAACACTGATCCATGCGATGAGAGGTGAGAAAATTTGACTACTTGAGAGCAGGGAAATGTTATTCCTGACATCCTTACGGAGGGTCTGCTAAGTATCAAATCTAATGAACTTGGACTTGAGAATGTTAATCAAAAGGCAAAATATGATTAGTCCTGACAAACAAATCAGTAAGCGATTCGTCCTTGTTGAAGCCCATTAAGCCGCGGGTGTCTTTGGTCGCAAAACACACGAGTACTGACCACAACTGACACGCATGACGAAGTTGAATCAGAGATTCTTTGGCTTCGTCCATGCGATGGAATTTGTTGGGAAATATGGCTCCCACTTCTTACTTTTGACTGAAAACGTCAGAAGAGTCAGTCGCGGTGAAACGACCCGAAATTTTTTTCGTACAGAGGGCGAAACCAGTTTTGTAGCCTAATCTTGAAAAAATCCGGCCGTTATCTCCTTCAAGCTGACCCATTGTATTGATAGCATCACACCTAATCAGGAGGTCCTGAAAGGCACAATCTACAGATGCACCACTCAACTATGAACAAATGCACCAAGTCAAAGGAAGGATTTGTTTCTTCAAAACAACCATCGAACGCGCTAAACTCGATTGGTACGATATAACAAACTCATTCAACAGACTCATCAAAATCGAGGTGATGCATCGTCGATGAGAGTGACTCTTGCGACTAAGGCTTCTTGTTTGGTGACTGGGTTAGGACGGGCATCTGTGATACGATCACATTAAATCAGATTCAAAAATATCACGGTATTCGCGAACAGTGCAGACTCCACCCAACAGAACAGATGCTCAAAAAATTCTCAATGTGGATGCAAGTGGAGAATGTTCGACTCGTTGTCAAATTAGGCTGACGAAATGTGACGGACAACACAACTGACTGTCACTCAGAATATTTACGAACAGGGCGGGGCAACAAACAAACATCCGGCGCCAACGATGATGTTAACAAATCGTCACAGAATTTATTAATCTCTGTAAGATGACGTTAATAGCAGTAAATGGAAAACCAGCTTGAGGTCTTGAAACGCTCAAGAAGGATGAGATTTTGGGCAACCATTAACATCAGCCAACATAAAAGCAGCGAGTGAAACTGGCCTTCGAGTGTTATAACCAGAACCCCGGTTGTGATAATCCTGCACAAAACACAAAAGTGAAGGAGAACATAGACGAGAGATTCAGCTGGACTCGGTTGAGACTTCATTATGGGACCTTAATCAAACGAACTGACACGGGTAAACGGCAGCGAATCACCAGTGTTCTCAGCTGGTGTTGCTGCCGATGACGATGGATGACGATGATGATGTTGATGAGCCTCCCGTCAAAACCGAAATAACGTAAAGATGAGTATTTTGGAAAAAGAGCCTGACCAGTTTAAGATCCCTACAACCTAGGTGCCTCAGTTCTCCAAGCGGATAAAAGAGTCACAAATTTCAGTCAGAACACCACTTCGGAGTAGAAAAGGTTGGATGGTAGTGTTTGTGGCAAGCAATCAACCAGGGATAGGTACTGGACTCAACTAAATGGAGTGAGCAAGCCTCTCCTTCCACCGAGATCAACAGATCGTCGGAAGAACGATAAACCGTAAGTGAACCATCAGATGAGCACACAGTCGTGCAAAGAAAGGCGGATAAGTTTTTATCCGTAGTTGGTACCAAAAAGGTTCAAAATAGAAGAAGACATTCGGTTAATCGTACCGCATACCGTGGTGAGTGAATTCAACACTGTGCTAAATTATTCAGTGCATTGGAACATGAGTAACACTGTATTTCATCAGTGTAGTGACGAAGCGCTTAGGGAACGCAGTATGAAGTGAATAGAATAGCGGAATTGTTATTTATTTCACGGAAGTGATGATAAATACAAATATCACGTCATAGACCTGAGACCAAGCAGAATGGGTATATCAAAGTTTTGGCAATTATATTCTAAGTAGCGATGATGTCGTTACACCGAATAACATGTAACTGTCAGTCGACAGTGGTTGAACAGTCGAATGTTTGTACAGTGAAAAACTGAATAAGCTTTCTACGGATGCGGTCAGCAGAATGTTACTGATATACATTGCCCCAAAACCTTACTCCTCATTTGTTTGTTTTGATTGAGTAACCAAAGTAGAACCAATCAGGTTGGTAGTCACTTCGGTTGTTTTCGCACGATAACTGACAGCTGTTCTGTTACTCCTGACTAGGATAACACCCGGTCCACTTCCGTGCATCTCATCTTTTACTCTGAGGAGTAGAAGCTCTAACAGAAACACTGAGGAGCCCGCGAATCAGGACGAGGGCAGACATTCTGTCTCCACGTGAGCGCCATGCCATGGGTTGACAATGGCGATGACCAAGTGAACTATGACCCACCTGGCGCGCCTGGTGTGGCCCTAAAGAACCCTCAGACTCAAAGAGCCAGAATCCAAGGTGATGGGTACGCATGGAGTGTACAAATCCCCGTGAAGAAGCATCTCTAAATAAAAAAAATTCGCTGGTGTCCCTTGCGATGCAGTCTGGATTGATGCCTCTTTGAGGGAACAGCCCGTATTGTTGAAAAATATATAACAAGGTGCAGGTTGCAAATCTCGTGTTTTACCACAGTCTACTACGACAGGCGTTCTAAGAACGATAAAACTGATGTTGATAAAGATCTTCACATGAGAAAGCATAACATCACGCCACTAGCTTCAGTGCTTCATTGTAATATTGTCTGAATTTGAGATATTGTATGATGATTTGCTTGCAAGGTTGGTCCCCTCCGAGAAATTGGAACGTCTTCGTGAGCGACCTTCGTCCAGAAGGCAGGGGCCATTGCACTCGATCAGTTTTAATGCTCCAATAGGGGACGAGATGTGTTGGTGGTTAGAGCGCGGATCTACTGAACGTAAGGTCCGTGGTTCGAACCCGGCCTATGCAGCTCGACTTCTGTCTAGTCTTGGGCAACCTGACAGTATCCTAGCCCTCGTGCTTCCTTTGGGTGGCATGGCAGCTAGGCACCGAAAGTGTGTTACAGCTTAACGATGCTCCAATACGAAGCCCATTCAAATGAACAAGCTGGTCCCTCGACCAGTGGAGCGTTAGGGAGGTTCGACAATAAAACAGTCATGGGAAATCTTACCACAGTCCATTCAGTGTAAAAATAAATTGTTAAAAGATTATATATCCGACTTGCTCCACTTCTGCACCCGTTAGGAGTTGGAACAACCTGTGAACTAGGTCTTGTTGAGGAACAGTTTCTTCCTTCAGTATGTGGCTTTGACTGTTGAGGACAAAATCAGACTGATACTTCGGAATGTTCTAGCTACAATGACGTTATATATGTGTGTGAATTATATATAAATATATACCCAGAAATCAGATATTACTCAGGTGACAACAAAGTAGAGGGATTTGTTTTCAGCTATCTTTTAACGGCCGCTATGTTACACCATGTTGGGCAGCACAGTGTATGCTCCCGAAAACCTGAAGGCCGCATAAACTGTTGAATGCCCCAAAATTACACGCAAAGCCATCATCAGTTAGTTCCAGCACTTAAGACCATTCAAATAACGCAATCAAATCGTACCGCAGAATAAAACCCAACACCTCCCTCAGTCGGGTGCATTTTTACTACGAAGGTCTAGTTGAAATAGAAATAATCCTATTCAAATAGCGTTGTAGTAAGTCCGTCCTACGAACACAGGCTCGGTGTTCTTCCGTTAACGCTGACATTCGATCACGAAAATAGGCCCTGGTATGACCAACCGACAACGTCGATCGGATACGAATTGAAGCATGATCAGCTTTCACCCTGCGGTTTATCAAATCGTATCGGTTTGTTACCAACCCTACCTTAGTGCCTCGCAAGCTTATGAGACCAAGCGAGTAACGAGTGAAGTGAGGTATAAAAAAATCACACGGAGACGCAGTACCTCTCCGGGAGCATTTCACACCTCACGGTGCCACATTTAAAGCCTGTTGCTCATTTCATCCGGGTGTCCTTAAGTAATTTGTGGACATCATTGATAAGTAAATACAGAATTCCGAGACCTAGAAGATGCACCTCTAAGTATGGGACGCTTCGTTATTAAAAGCTTCTTACTGATACTAATTCACCCAAGCCTAGACAGGAGCGATTTAAGATCATGGAAAAATTCCGAACATATATAACCTGGTCAGGAACTCGCCTCTCAACCCAAGGCAGCTTGAAGACTGTAGCTTTTGTCCCTGTCTGAGGGCTGTAACTGCACATTGGTCAGTTAACCGTTTCTTACGTCGTCAGCCATGAAATCCAACAATTTTAGTCCCGCCAGGTCGCTTGTTTACCAAGCTGTTATTCAAACAAGGCAAAACGAGTGAAACCAGATGGTTTTGATTTCCACGCAATCATTCAAAAGAAAGGGGGACGGTTCATAGCATGAACTACGGAGTGTTAGCCCAGTCAGTATTGCTTCTAACTGGCTGACAGGTGCCATCCTACACAGGCTGACCGGCACTCACGAGATGCAGAATCGTGAAGACCGAGTACTGGTCGCTGTCGAGTTGACCATAACCTTACATTGCAGCAAACTCCCAAACACCGTCACGCAAACAAAAGACAAACAGTTACTGCTTTTTTAGATTTAAAAGCAGTTTCTGCCTGGTCGATTGGGCCACCCTGTGGCGATGTCCCTTCTTCAAAGGTGCTTCGAAAGTCCTTATTGTACTTCACCAATCCTTAGTAAAAAACCTGTGGAGGTGAAAAGTCTACGAAGAGTGCGCAATTCTTAAAGTGGTGTTCGCCAGGGCCGTCTTTCGTCGCTGTTCCTCTTCAACTTCGTAAGCAAGTTACTTCCCGGAGAAACTTTTGCCATGTATACTACATACTACTACTACTTCTTCCTGGGAACACCTTAAAGACCAGAAGTGTACCCAAAATATCGCTTTATTTGTTTCAGATTTCACTCGGATACGAATCACACTAAATAATCAAAATACTGTTGTCAGACAATTCGGTATTCGCTTTGCACATTCAAAGCGCTATTGCAAGGCTGGGCGGGTACATAAGCAAGTCTGGTCATGACGTCAGAACCACAGTAGATAGTGAACAAGTTTATCGGTCGGATGACAACATCGTTGGTGAAGTGACCTATAGTCGCCGACCTTCTAATTTCACTCAGATACCTTGAACACCTCTGTGATCCATGCGAGATTAGTTTGCCAGTGAAGGCTAGGGCATACAGCGCAGCAGTGCGTAATGTTGCTTCAGGCTTGTGAAGCCTGATCATTGTGCGCTGAGAACAAAGTATTATTAACGCTATCTTCGAGGCAGTATACAATATCGTCAGGATAACTGAATCGCAAGACTGAAGTGCGATGAACGGGTTTTGGCAACAAATCCGTTGCTTTTCCAATTGGCCGGTTGATTTGGCAGCACCGACTACGCTGGCTCGGTTATGTGTATCGTATGCCAGGTAGCTGATTGCATTGCTATGCCTGTTTGCTGGTTCCAACTGGAAGATACCACAAGATGAGCAACGCAGGACTTTCAAGTGAAACGCGAAAAACATAAAAATGGGTCTCAGAGGCTTTGGTGTGTTTCCTCTCCGAAGTCGAGGTATCAGGTTGAAGCCACAAGGTACAGCAACCAGCAACATACATGCACAGTTCACGCGGCCAAAACGAAGTGACCACTATAAGAAGTTCGACGTCAGGCAGCCCAGCTGAATGCACAATCAACTTTGGTTAGAATGTAGGCACTGACTGGATCAATACAGGTCAAGCGTTTCAGTATTTATCGGAAAGATAGGGTAAAGGTTCTACATGACAGACTATGCTTCAGTCACTTGTCTGGTATGCATTACAAACGGAAATTACAAGTGAGTATCCGACTGGGAGTCTGCTTTCGAAAACACAGAGGGCCGTCTGATGGGATTAGAAAACGTAGGGCTTTACTTACTAGCATGTACCATTCAAAAAGAACACTGACATCGTACCTTTCTGGAGATAACAACAGCTTCGTAGTCATGGTAAACAACCACTTTGTGATCCTTCGTCAACTGCACGTCCATCTCGACAAAGTCTGCTCCCTGTGGAAAACATGGTCCGGGGTTTTCGGGATAACGGAAGAAAATGGATGCGACTGAGTTTAGGTAAACAAACCTACAGACAAAATCCACCCACCCACTCAAAAAAGAAGACACACGATACCATTTGCAGTGTGTAGGTGTTCGGTGACGAGTACCGTGTCCGCGGATGAACAAAAGTTGTAGGATAGGTGTTCAGAAATGAGATGATTCGTTACCAAACAGAGACAGTTGCAGACAGACATGGATGAATCTGACTGAATAAGTCACCGGGCCTGGACTATGCTAAAGTGGTGCAATGCCTATGTAAAGCAGCAACATAATTCTAGATTGAACATCCCATTTATTCCACCGTTAAGCCATTGTTCATAGGCCGTCGTACAAACATGTAGCACTCGCACCTCAACCTGGGAGGAGGATACCGGTTTTCAGTACCATAAAGATGGGAGGTAATCCTATGAGAACCAGCCTGGACCAGACACGCCGAGAATCTGTTACTTCGGAGGGATGGGAGAAACCTACTGTACACCTCGAATACACATCAATCGTTTGAGTAAAACCAAACTAACAAACAACACCATTTCGAACTAGGCAGCATTGCCACCCAACTCCAACCTAATGTTGTTATCTACCCACGTCTCAAATTTTACGAAGTCCACAATATATCCGGTTGTAGGCTCTCATACAATCGTATTGATAATCTGATGGCTCACCAGGTTAGTGTTTGGCCGAAGTTTAGTGGCCGAACCGTGGTATAATTCTCCGCGGGCAGTGACAGCGAGATTCTTCACCTTTTTGAACTTTGTGTTCACACTTTTCTTGTTGGATCAATGGTAACCGGCCCCTTAACGGTCGGCTCACACGCGAGCAAGCTGCCCTTCCATGGCATCTCAGTGAATTTAATGGATTCGTATTCATAACCAGTCCGTTTCTCCACTGTTCGGACCCAACCTCAGTTAATGAGTCGCATACTTACGTGCCCAGTGTCTAACTACTTGACTCGTACAAAGCCTACAATTCGGAAATGATCCATTCTGATGAGGGTCACAGTCCTGTTAGGAAAGGTGAATCGAGAGACTACATCCATAGAACTTCTACAAACGCATGTGACAATGTTTCACTAAAAAAAAGAGTCAACATTCAGGCCATGAAATTTTAATTTTAATTTTAATTTTTTAATTTTTTAATTCGGTCCACATGCAGTGTGGGAAAAGTGCACTCGTTCGGGATCAACTAGTACTATAGGCAGACTGAGGTTGGCTAAACGTAGAAAATTAATTTACACGGGGGAAACAACAGTCCAGTCCAGATGATACGAACCTTACATATTCACTACAACGTTGGTGGTAAGGTGGTATAGTATTCAGAAGTAACCCCTTGTGGCCGCTAACAGCTAAATAGGCCATTCTATGAGAAACTGTGTACGTTTCGCATTTTAGTGAGCGTACAGATAGTGGAGCGCTGCCTACAGACGTTTAAAAGAAAGTGTATTGCATTGAAGAAAAACGGACAACGGCAGAGTGCATACAGCCGACCAGAACCGACAGCGCCACAACAAAGCTAGGTTGTAAGTCCATCTCAAAATGAAAGCAGTACATAACATATAAGCAGGCATACAAATTTTCTTTGGTAATGGATCGAACGAGCGAATGGACGATACATCCTAGATGAAGTTGTCAAAAGCACCTGGTAGTTCAAAGGGCTGTGGTCAAAGTGGGATTCCTTAAGATGTTGCATCCTATTGCTGATGATGTATAGAGTGAAGGCGCGCCTACGAAGGCAGAACCGCCTTTACCTACGCTGGTGCATGTCATCGGTTGGTGAGGTTGAGGCAACAGAGTTCCACTTCATCAGCGTTTGAGGCAACGACATCCGAGCAGTGGCACTATTGATCACTAAGCTGCGATTTATCACTTGGTTTTCTGCACTCTTGACTCTAGGTTATTTTCCATCTGATTTCACACTACAAGCTTCAAACGGCATGGGTGTACAGGCAAACTGAACATATTGCCGTGGTCTACAGTTTCTTGATAGAAATGCCCTACGTATGGCTCATCGACCGACTCTGGTGATGGCCGAATATCATAATCAGACACACAAGGTTGTGGCGAGACATGCTCTATGAGGATGGTAGATACAACCCGGTCGATAGGGACTAACAAGCTTTGCCTTTTCAGGCTCTGGACTTGATGATGGAGTTGTTGTAATCTGAGCTAAACGCATGCAGTGAACCATCAAGTCGTCAAGAGCAACACTAGCTAAAACGATCACAAGTGGAGACATGCAAACCTCCTACAAGAACGTCACCGCAGATTACCAACAGAACAAGCTCCTGAAGTCGATGAAGACGGAATCAAAGATGGCTGGTTGTTGGTACAGCGATGAGGAGGATGCTGTTGCTGCGGCTGTTGTTTTTGTTGTTGAGGCGGATGGAGGTAAACGTGAATACACAAAAACAAAGCGAGTCAACTGGTTGTAGATAAATTACATGTTGGACTGCAGTCCTGAACGAGTCCAGAGTATTCTCCTTATTATTGGCCGGCCTGAAAAGGGAGGTAAGACACAACAAGAGCCACACAAAATGCATGCGCATGTAAGCGATAGCAGACAAACAAGCGAAAACTAGGAACCTATCGCAGATAAGTGCAACGAACACGTTGTTGCAGTAATCGGCGAGGGCAACAATGACGGTGCATCGATCAACCACAGGTTCAATGACTGCCGATACAGGACACTAGCGGAGAGGACAACGTAGTGTGTATTACACAAATACACTAGAAACCTGTGGCTTCACCTCGGGGAAATTTCAACTGGTTGGCCGAGGGCTATACAATCGAACAATGATAGGTTTTAAAACACCCATCGGACCACAGGTGGTATCCACAGTATCACTGTAAACCAATGAGGTTAGCTTGATTGTTTCCTGAATCGCCGACACATTGAAAGCAGCCGGAAAAGGGACTATGTAACTCTCCTCAGGAAGACCCAGTAGAGGCAAGGAACCTCACCACAACAGACAGCATCTACCCGTAACATATAGGAACGTAACTGGGCACATGAAAGAGCGCGCACCACCTCCCTATAACATCTTTCACTCAGTCTATGCAACGGATCAGATTACATGCAAACATGGTCGAGGAATATGCCAGCAGAGACGACAGAAGACTAGTCCTCGTCGGTGCATGGACGTGCGTAAAGATGGTAGTGCATCTGGGCGGACGAACAGGGGTCGTACTAAATAAGAGTCGCAATATAGAAGATTGGTGGAAGCACCAACAGAAAAAAATGGTTGGAAAGTGGAAAATACGAAAAACACGATTACCACTACAAGTGATGCCACGAGAACGATGAGAAATAAAAATGAACACAAGTCCGTAAAAGGCAAAGGCTGTCAGGGAGGAAGGATCTTAAACAATGTCAACCAACAAAAATTTATCCGTAGAAGTGAGCAAGCTCCACTAAGCAGGTTACGTCAGTATGAATTTATCCGAGAACCTGGTGTCCAAATGGTACTTGAATACTGCGGGCTGTTTCGCTGACCATAGTTGGATAAAAGGCTTCAAGATGCTTCAATTGCTTGGCCGCAGTGGTTATCAATATCTCGTTCAGCGATTCGAATAGGGTGTGTGTGGTTTACTTAACTATATGTCTCTGAATTCTGCCCAACTTACTACCCACAACTTTAGCAGAGCAGAATTTTCTGCTTCAGTCAGGCTTTTGATAGCTATACGAAGTCCCATTTTGCCTCCTTCACCGCGAAAAACGCCAAGCCCTCAAGTTCCATCCCTAAAAGTTTTCAGAAACTAGCGAAATCAGCAGTTAATGCATTCGAGCATTCCGTTGCACAATCTTCAAGTCGTGGTTGCAAGCCTGTAAAAATTCCATGATGGCACATAACACAGACCTGCTAAAGCAACAAAAGCATCTGGGGACATTCGCGAGGTTAATACACGTCCAAGGTGGGGCAAGGTGCGGCTTTCCATTCCAGACTACAACTGTTAATAAATGGAGGACATCGAATCAGACATGATTTGAATCCTCAGATCTCTGACATTGGGCGACTTTAGCATAACCAGGCGGTGGTGCACTTGTGGGGTTGAACCATCCGTTCTCATAAGGTGGTAGCACTTTAGGACGTTTGAAGCAGCACCCCGGACACAGTTTATTGGCGTCATACTGAACAGCCTTATATCTGACGTTACCGGGTAATTTTACGTCATTCGCAGACAAACATCAAGGGGTTTGAGATCCTCTTCGTAAATCTATTGCCTCTCGACATGTCCGCGCGTATAGCAATCCTTCCCCTAACAAGAAACCTCCCAACAACCAACACTTCTGAAGGAAATGATTTTTCTGACCAAACCTTCTGCAGTAGGATAGCTCCGGTAACCAAAAATACTCCCAGAGAGCAGCAAGGAACGATTTAAATGGGGGATTTATCCCCAATATGAAAGGGTTTTTATATTGAACAAAAACATTCTCGTCGTTCGAGTTCGGAATGACTGAGCAAAACTGCACAGAACGTGGCACGAATGGGAGGATAGTTGACTGATCCATTGCTCTTTGGAATAGAACTGACCAATACAGCTGTTTCAGTACACGTTACAGAGTTAGTAAGTATCGCGTAGACAACGGCCATAACTTCATTCAACCGTAACACCCTTTCAGCGCACGTGTCCCACAACCGGAGAGATTATTCCTGTCTAGGATTTTGAAACCATCAGTATCTCAGTCCTCGTGCTCTTCTTGAGTTGCACCGTGGGTACACACAGGAAAAGTGTTACAGCTGAACGACTACAAGTATTTTTTTATCAACTTAACTGAAGCAAGAGGGCTGGAACACCACCAAGTCGTCGAAGCTTGAGGAGCAAGAACCAAGAAACCCAGTTTCGGTTCGAACCACTGACTTTCTAGACAATAGTTTTACGGGGAAAAACTTCACATCCTTCAGTCGAGTCACATTATATCCACCTCGCAGTTTGCACCGTTCTTAATAGACAACGGAACAATATTCGTCTCGGGGAGCGATGTTTCGGTATGCATAACGCACGGCCTAGCCACTGCAGTTGATGTTACTGGATGCTTTCTGTTAGTGAAGTACCTGCTACACAATCAACTACTAATATTCTGATTGTCCCATTACGACTTCGATGATGCCACATGAAACCAGCAACCTTTCTGAGACATCGTCGGTCAAAAACCTGAAGAGGCATGATATAAACTTTCCGGAACTCAGCTAGTCACTGGTTAACGACACTCAGAATTAAACAATCACGCGGTCAGTGGCGCTCCTCCATCAAAACCATTGTCTTAAATGCGTAGCTGCCCAGTTTCCCGTTCCATTAGAGCAATATACAATACAAACGAACTGGTCGTCTCACAGCCTCCATTGCTTGGTTATCACTCACACGCTTCCTCATCTTCCGGTGACCAAATATGTGGCAGCTCGAATCAAGGTATCCAAGATAAATGGTTCATAGCTAGCATACTGAACTGAAAAGTTACAAACGATCTTCACAGTGAGGAAGCGGTGTGTCCATGTTCTTGTCCCCTTAGTTCCTTATCGAATGGCCAGCGTGGATGCGCATTTTGCGAACGACGATGCTGTTATGCAGTTCGGATATCGACATTGTGAGTCTCTCTTCCGTGCTAGATGTTCTGGTGCGAGGAGTCTACCCTTCCAGCCGAAGGTCCACAACCTGTTGTTTGCGAGCGACTGTGTATTGCCTGCGAATAGATGTACTGAGCCGGAATACGGCTGTTGCGCAGCTTGGGTTGTGCATCAATTCGAATATGACTTTCGTGAAGCACCTGCGCTAGACGGAATCTCCAACACTCTTCCTGGCATCAAGACTGCAACTGAGTTCGTGGACTCCTGTGCAGCTTTCTTATTCTGTGACAAGCTGTCTGCTAATACTGTTGGCAAGTCTAGTGGGGCTTTTCGACAGAGCTCTTTTTGCCCAATCCTGTGCCGGGTGGAAGCAACCGAGACGAAGACAGTCCATGACCTGATAACGAAAACTTCCGCCACCTTGGTTGGAAATCCCGAGACTCAACTCACCAATACTTAACTTTTAATGAGAGACATGGCTCAGTCACGTAGTCAGTAGCGTTCGGGCATGAAAACTGTCTCCTTCAATATGGCGCTCTCCAGTTTCCCATTCCTTCAGAGCAATATACAACCTGACAGCCTATATGACCAGGCCTAAGAAGCACGTGTGACATGGCACTGCGCTCGAACGGTTGCTTTTTCTCCATCAGTGATTAGCATTCTAACACCTGAGTTCTATTGTTATATCCTTCGCTCGTCTGAGATTGCAGTTCCTCGATGGGTTTCAGTCGGATGGTTTCTGCTGGTATAACATTTATCCATAGTTCGCCGTTTGCGGGACTCGTATGCCCAGTCGACTGCATAGGAATTGTGCTGGAGCTGAAATAATAACCACAAGTGAAGTGGATACTTCGCTTCTTTCTAGTAAGCAGAGCTTTCTGGTCCCGTTAAATGTAGTCGGAAGGCGGAGATACCTCACCAAAATTCATGTTTATTTTCCTCAGAGGTAGAGGAATTTTTACCCGTTTCGTCTGTGTCCGGTTCATGGCGTTTCCGGTAACACTTGAAACAAGCGATAGCGATTTTATGTAACTATTGCGTCTAGAGAAAAAGTCATGAGAATTAGCGACTATAAATAAACAGTCAGAATTGTCCTGATGGGAAAATCAGCCCGAAAAGCCCACCAAATCAAAGAGTCAAATCCTTCAGCAGAATAAGCCTTTCGACACATTGCTGTCATGCAAAGCGCGATGGCCGACAGGTTGTTCGATCCCAAATATAAACAGTAGAAAAGTTACGAATGGATTCGACAGGCAGCTCGTACCTTGGTTACGAAGAACTTACCAGATCACAGATAAAAAACAAGGAATGGACAGGTGAAGTGATTCATACAAAAGCGAAATTTAGAGACAGATGCATACAATCATCAAGCCAAGGCTGCAGTGCTGCCAATCCAGTCTTCAGGATGAACAGACATAAGCGTTCCTGACTCGTTGCTGAATCACCGTTGTTACAGTCAAACAAACAAACACCGGTCGATATGAATAGCAAAAAAGCACCAGCGAAACACTACTCGGCAACAACAGGATGAATCTGTAGAACAGACTGATGCAACTCGCAAACCAGCAAGCCAAACGACCCACAAAGATGAACGGCTTTGACCAACGTATGAACGAACAATACAAGTCAAACCAAACGGTTCGGTTGTAGTATTCTACAGGTGCCCTGCTATCATGCAACCAGGAGACAGTAGGGTTGACTTAGAATCCCCGAGCTCTTGTTCACCAGCTCGCATCTTTACCTCGGGGATAGCCTCAAGCTCCAACGACGCGTGAAATCAAGCAACTGAAATCAACGTACTTTTTGGTACTCTTTTGTGAATGTCCGAGAAAGGATGTGCCCATACCTCGGTGTCCAATGTCCACAGCCTTGCGTTTCTTCCAGTGATGTTGGTATGTCACAGCAAGGCTTGGGGCAGGTGCCTTTGTCATTGGATGTATAACCAAATATTGAACTGAACGAACAAAACAAACGGTAGATATGAGTGTGTTGAAACAGCCACTGGACTGGTTTTATCTACGAATGTCGTCTCCACATCTGCCTAAAGGAGTACTGTTTCCGAGATCCCCTTCGCAGGCACCTGAACCAAGATTTATCAATGCTACTTCATGGATAGTACACGATGAACAATGCTTGAGTGTTGTTAGTTCCACCCCCCCCCCTCTGCGCTGCGCGGGAGGCATGGCGTTACTATCAGATTCTATCTAGAATGGCTGACTAGATGTTTTCTGGCTTCGTACGGTGTTTGTGGTAGGCTCGATCAGCCCCTTCTCTACTTTCTTCTCTATTTCTCTGTGGGGCTTTTGTATAAACTTTCTTTAGTTACGATATAATAAAAACCAACCTAACGTTTGTGACCATGATGAGTATAACTAGTGGACGAAAGCAGCACATGGCTTCCGCTGCTAGCCGATAGCACAAGCAGAGGCGCCGATAAAGTCAGAGGATCTAAACACGCAAGCAAACCTTCTTAATCCCTTGTCCTACTCACAACCCACTCACCACCGTTAACCGTAACCCTTTCATAAAGATATCACTCTGTCGGTGCGGAAAAAACTGACTGATCTATCTCGGAACTATTGGTGGGCTCTTAGACTAGTATGCGAATATGCGTCTTAAATTTATACATATATATATATATATATATATATGGAAGTCCCCAAAGAGGTTTTGGTGAATGTTTCCTGTGCTTACAGTAGCATATACAGTAATCTGTTCATTTTTAGAGGCGGATGACCCGCTATTAAAACATAACTCTATAAAGTTCGGCTAAACGCAAATATTTCAAAACGAACATAGCTCAAATTCGAAGTAACCAAAACCTGCCTATTCCTAGGCCTGATTTACGTCAAGAATGAGATGAATCGCAATGTAACCCAGCATTCACACACATCAGCAAAGCGGACATTATCTGAGCACCAGTGGAAAAACAGTAGAAAATGGGTAAGACTCGCCTCGTAAATCCCCAATGGGAAGCTGTTTGGAGCTCAAGATCTGGGAAGCCTTACGGCCATAAGTCCCCTCGAACGGGCCAAACCGTGCACAACCAATGAGCCGAAGCGGTGAAGTGTTTGTCTGCGCAGCTGAAAAAAAGTGAAATGTAAGCGTTCAGAAGTTTTCGTGAATATCCAAAGGTTTACTGTTTTGTACATGAGGCCAATGTTATCGGCTTTACCGCCAATGACTCCCATCTTCCAGAGTTCCCTTGAAGCAGCCGTGTTTCAGATACAGTCATCATCATCATCATCATCAAGCACACCAACATCAGTGTTGACACTGATGCTTCACTGCCGTACAACCATAAAGTTCGTCTAATTTCATATATATATATATATATATATATAATACAGCAGCATGTGATGAACAACCAAACTCAACAGACAGCGTGATACTGATGAGGTCTGTACAAAAGTCCACGAACTCAGCTGCAGTTTTGATGCGAGAAAGAATGCTGGAGATTCCACCTGGCACAGGTATTTAACGAAAGTCTTATTCGAGTTGATGCACAGTCCAAGCTGGGCAGCAGCTGCATTTCGCCTCAGTACAACTATTTGCCTGCAAACAAAAGAAGGCAGAGTTTAGGCTGAAGGGCCGGAATCCTCGCACCAAAATATGCCGATATTCTAAATGCACAAAAGTATTGTCGTTCATGAAAGCCGCATTCAAGGTGGCCGCCCGATAACGAACTAAGAGAAAAATGTGGACACACCACTGCCTAAGTGTGAAGATCTCCATATCCTTTGTTTGTATATTTTCAGTTCAGTATACAAACAATAAACCATTTATCAAGGATGCCTTGATTCGAGCTGCTGCATTTTTGGTCACTGGGAGATGGGAAAGCGTGAGAGATATAGCCAAGCAATGGAGGCTATGGCACGACTAGTTTGTTCGTATTGTATATTACTCTGAGAGAACCGGACACTGGGTAGCTACGCATTGAAGAAGATGGTTTTGATGGAGGAGCGCCATTGACCGCGTGATTGAGTCATTTCTATCGGTGTCATTAACCAGTGACGAGTTGAGTCCCGGGGGCAGTTGTCGACCCGACTGAGCTTACTGCTTAATCCTTTTGTAATTAATTGCCTCTACGTAGTATGTGCTCTCTCTTGACAGATAAAATGACGCCGGTGACCTAGGTGCGCAGGATCGCAAAAGCTACACTGGCTTTCCAGACTCGAGAAGCAATCAGGTATACAAAGTTATCCACAACTACGATCGACTCATCCGTAAGCATAAGTTTGGGTTTGATCGTACCAAGTACTATAGAAGCACCGTGCACATTACAGGTGTGAAGAGCATACTGAACGATGCAGCACAATTATTTATGTTATTTGAATTTGAAGGATCCGAGCCAAGGAGAGCAATATCGTCCAAATATCCTACGTCTGAACGAAAGCCGCGGGAGCAATCCAGCCTCTGAGGTTTCAGAGGTCAGCACAGAAATTTCAAGCAAAACGTTAATAACAAACCTGGAGAGGAATTATGAGAGGACAGTCTTATCTTACACCACTGGAGGTGGTAAAATCATGGGAAATCTTGCTATGTACCCGCATGCGCCCATGGTAGTTGGTACATAAGGGTCATAAATTTGGAAGAAAAGCTTTTGCTCTCCAAGCACCGCCACAGTTTCTGATGATCGACAGAGTCGAAAGTGGCTTTCGGATCAAGAAAAACGACCAATTTGGGATGTAAGTGTGGCGATTTTCGGGAATCTGTTTCAAGCTAAAGACACGGTGGTTGCATCCTCAGCTGGGACGGAGCGCAGCTTGATTCCCACGAATCCACCTCTTGGTGCAATCGACTAACCTGCACAAAATAATGCCACACAGTACCTCAGATGTGACGGCTACTAGTCTGATGCCAAGATGGTTTCCACACGACATTCTTGCGTCCTTTTGAGGATTTGGATCAAGGTGGAGGTGCTCCTTCCACTGCTATCTTCTTCCCAATCAGTCAATGACAAGGTCATCGGACTGCTTGTCAGGGCTTCACCACCATCTTTGTATCTGCTGTCAATCCATGGTGTGGGTTTCGCATGTGGTACACAAATCTTGGCGGACAGCAGTTTCTAGAACGAACTTTCCACGGTAGATCTCGACTGAAATAGTCGAAAATCTTTATGAAACCTATGAAGAGGGTACCAGGAAGCACAGGATGTTCGTGGGATTTTCCTTGAAGCTGACGTGTGGGAAATATCATATCCAATATGCAATGACCAGCGTTAGAACCAAACTTCTGCCCGGAGATGTGCTTCTATGACTTCAGTGGTCATGTGGTTGATTGGTACTAGTGCCAACAACTCGCCCGCACATCTCAGCAGGAGGACTCCTCCATAAATGTCATATGAAGTCTTGCTCCCTTTACCTTCCTAAAATGGCCAGAAAAAAGCACTTCCAAATGCTGACTGAACTGCTTCTTTCTGCAAAATGACATAAGTCGACTGGGGAAGTGCGTTACCTAAATTCGGGCTATCATACTCTACTGAAAGCAGGATTTCTCCAGTTGACTTGCCATTCCGAAGTTGCACACTCGCATGTCGTGTCTCTACAGCAGTCGGAAAAAGATAGAGGGATAGTCTAATCATTGAAGCTTAGAAGGGGTTCTGTTGGCGTGCTTGCACCCTGTATTCACTAGCTGTGTAGGTGAAGTTCACTTCATTTCCGTGTCAGTATCCTGGAGGGTTATGTCCAGTTCACCCCTTGGTTCGTAGAAGGGTTTCGAAAGATCGGAAAATGCTTTGTGTTGCCGCTGGGTAGCGAATTCATTCATCTCCTCACTTTGTCTCTGCCACCATTTTTCAGGTGCGGTTGAGTTGCTGCGTCAGGTCGTTTCAGGCGCCTGCTAGATTTAGTTATTTGATCTGATAGACACGAGAAGCAACAACGCATTGCCCTATCCAGTTACGATGAGCTGTTTGTTCTCGTTGAGTCAATCAAGGTGTCGTGGGCGCAGCTTCTGTTCGGATTTGTTTAGCACGCGTCGTCAGCATTTGGTGCCCCAAGTTGTGCGATGCCTCTGTCGCCGGTCCGAACGGATTGAAGTCTTTCGGTGCAGAGGCCAGTGGATACTGGTACAGCAACTCCATTTTCAGAACTTTCGGCGTTTACCGGTGGAATTGGCATAGTATCACCCACGAATCTGGATGTTACGCTTAGTTATGACAGACTGATAGGCTGGTCTGTAGTCAGCCTATTCCACCACTCGTGTGACGCATGCCTCCCAAACACCTCCCCAGGATGAGCAATGTAATCCAGTAGATACGATTGACCGATGAGTCGTTGTTTCCATGAAGTGGCGGATCGCTCTGAGGCAGAATCGGGTGCGAATGGTGGCAACGAGTGAATAGCACAGTCTGAGAATTTGGTCCAGGTACCATGGCGTCCGAGAACGCATGGAGACAGGGAGCGATCCCAACTGACGTATGTAATGAAGTATAAGGAGAATGTACCGTTGCGGGACGGGAGACTCAGCTGAATTCCGGATGAATTTCTCACTTATGCTATCCTTCGCCTGGGTGAAAGCTCGAGGACTACTTCTACCTGACGAGCACTAAGAAGGGAGAAACCGGGAGGTTGTGGTTGAAGGGTCATCAACAACCTGATAAATATTGTCAGGTCGGGAATGCTACCGTTTGTCGGAACTCACCGACGGGCAATATCAATATCCGGGTAGAACTCTTGCCAAGCAAAGCGTCCGCGCATATACACTGCTCGTGATCACATAATTATAAGTACATTATAATTATAACGGCTGTAACACCATTTTGATGCTTCGCTACCATGCCACGAGAAGAAATTACGAGGGCCGAGGTACTGCCAGGTTACCCAAGCCAAGATAGGAGTAGTCAAAATTCCGTGGTTGGGTTAGAACCAGGGACTTTCTGGTCGGGAAGTTCGCGGCTTAGCCAGATGGTTACGTAGTTTCCAGCGGTCAGTCAGCCGGTCAAAAACAATGGTTGAGCGACCAGAGTGCGGTTTTTAGAGGCATTCTTTTCAAACTTGTCTTTCCTAGATTGTTTCCACATACACGAATCGCCGTTTTCACACCCCTATAGCAAATGATACTACGGCGGTGCTCTCAGATCGCCCCATAATTCGATTGGTTGCGGAAAGAATGCTCGCTTTTGTATGCCTGGCCGCTCTCCTTAAATAGTCTTAGCATGTTTGAACCTTGGGGAATAGGTTGTAGGCAGTGTATCTCAGCGGACCACAGTGGTATTAAAAACGCTACTACCTCAAAAAGGCGGTTTTATCTAAAAATCTTTCACTAGATGTGCTCTGAGTCTGAGATGCCTCCACATGAACAAAAAAGATCTGCCTCATTTGAAGACTAAACACCACAAAGGAACTGGTTAGATCTTTGGAATGATGATCGACTGAACCGGTGGATTGACCGTAACATGCTTCAACTTAGAGAGTGATGATAATGAGGAGTGACTTCAAGGCCTGACGGATTTAAAGTCAACGTTGAGGGGTGTCTTCACCTGTTAAAATAGCGTTCGGTCGGATGTGTCCGTTGAGTGTAACCAGTTCAGTTGAAAAGTGCACCTATCATCTAGTAATCGTAATTTGTGCGTTTAAGCGATGACGAAGCCTCAGATCATTAGTCCACTGCATGTGGATTAGATAGCACCTCGCAATTCTAATTCAGTTGATGAGAAGTGCATCACCAGCTGACAAATAGGGGGTTCATCTACCATAGTATTGATGTGTGTTTACGGCCCAGATTTTGGTGAACAGTGCATCCCCTGTTTAAAGCTTGTAGTGAACTTATGGGTTAACGTTGAACATGCAATTCTTTGGCATAAATAGGGTACTCACTCGAGATTTGAATGAATTCACACCCAAATGCTTCTAGATTCAACTGAGTTGATATTGGAGATATCGGAGTACATTATGTTAGGTACTTGCTAATACTGTGGGAAATGCACGAAACCATAGTTTCTGGGTTCAGCTGTAGGTTACTGTTACATTTATAGTGTATTACCAAGAATGAAATTCAAATGTTTGGCCGCTGGTCAAAAATTACTTCCTAAAGACAAACTGTTTGTGAGACTTTTTTGGAGCCCTTTAATAAGGACCCACGCAGCAAACAATGGCATAGCGGTCTTAGGACCAATAAGGGCATTGTATTTTGGAACTACTAAACAAACGTTAGTAAACCATACATAGGAGTGTCTGAAAAGTCGAGAGTGGATCCGAACCTATGAAATTCACACAGAGGCTAGCTTCTTCTGCCTCGAGCTAACTCGAACGTAGACCATCGTATATTTCAGTGCGCGCTCTATTCTGGGAAGAAAATAAGGCGTCCGTGTAAAACCACGCAGGAATGTAGTTACAGTGCAAAGGCAGGTTCCACCGAAAAACTCACTGTCTTGTGATTTGGTTCTCCTTTCCTGTCGGTAAAATTCGATCACGATAGCTGTGTTCTCGATATCACTCGTTTCCACATAGAAATTGACATCGTCGCCCGGTTTGTAAAGAGTACCCCAACATTCAGTGTTCTCCCCAGGATGTGCGCAACACCGGTTAATTTCCAGAGTAGATAGCAAAACAGGCTGGGGACAGTTGCGTGGAGTAAATGAAAATACTCCGGGAGTCACGGGGGATGAGATGGATCGCGCCTGTGAGTCCACGCGGCGTAAACCCAGAGTACTTTCTGATCCATCCTCAGGACATACTGCGGGTCGATCGTCAAAACCTGTGGACAAAAAGAGAGTAACATGGGTAAATAACCACCCCATTTCACAAAAGGTCTACAGTCATTTGTGTTGAATCACTCACTGGTTTAGTCCTAAGAAGAGACAAAGCCCAAAACTTTCGTCGATGTATCTCTCAGGTTTGATGAACTAAACCAAGGCCGAAAGCCGCAATGATTGCATCCAAAACCAGAAAAATCAGGAAAACGGAAAAATAGGGACATATGTTGAGAAATTACCTGGAAAAAGGAACCCACCAACCCTTTTGGTAAAGCACGAAGTGCTCGATCCAGCTTGAGAATTCAAGTGAGGAATAAGTATCTGACGATAGTAACAGGCTTCTAGCGGTCAATCTGGAGGTAAGTGGGTAACAGAAAGGCACGAATTTCATAGTTTGAGACAGAGCTTATCGTTCAGCTGTAACAACCTTTCGATGTCTAGCTGCCATGCCACGCGAAGGAAGCATGAAGGCTTGGATACTGCCAGGTTGCCCAAGCCTAGACAGGGAAGTCAAGAGGCAGAGGTCGGGTTCGAACCACGGACCTTCTGGTCAGTAAACTCGCGCTCTAACCACTGAGCCATCTCGCCCAGACAGAGCTCATATTTCAGGCGGAATGCGTGGCGTGCGCCAAAAGGTTTCTGTGATCGTAATGTGTTGGAATATTGGTAGCTCGGGCGAATTCATTGGCGACTGATTAGGTGGCTATTAATCTGTTCACCGAGCGTGAACACTGACTGCTGGACAGTTTGACGTTCCCACTACGGAAGACTCGGAAAGCAAACAGAATAGCTGTGAAATGGGTCTCACAAACCATCGCCATAGTCTCCAAAAATGGCGGCCATGTGAAAACCATTGTGGCAATAGCCTTGTAGCCGACGCATCTGTTGGGACTGGCGACCATGTTCCCCACGCATTGGTTTGGGTCGCAACATCTGCGCACCAGACGGTGGCGAAAGACTCAGACATCTCGAAATCAACCTTCAAACATCAACGATCGGCCTATCCGGCTGATTTTACTGTTCTCATTCTGTAGAAAGGAGGACAACAAGCAGCTCTTGTCCTCACCCTGGACCTGCTAGACAATGACGTGTGTTGCGCGCCAGGAACGAGCTCACAGTCCGAGCAAAGTAGTTCAGCTAACTGCTCATTCACTCTCGTCACCTCCAGCTGCGCATCTGTGGCGATCCAGCGGCCGCTGCGACAGGATGTGCAGGGGTCGGTAGTTTCCTATGTCAGCCGGTGGAACGATCATTGTATGACTGGATACCCGCTGATAGTCACCTCTGTGCGGCACATCTGGCAACGTCTGTGAAAAAGTTTCACTAGCGGGAAGTTGATCGTTGTTGCTCCGTGGTGTCGGCTCACGCCCCAACCGAACGTAGCTCTAGTACCATTAAAGACAACTTTCTTGACGCTTTTAACGCCCTCTTACAGGGAGCAAAAAGCTCAAATGCTGTGGCTGTCGAATGCTTGAATGCACATCTGGCAGGTTTAGCGCATCTGAGGCTCAACTAGATGGTCACACAGACTGAACTCGATACGCAGAGACGATGGCAAACGACTTCTTCAGCAAGGTACCGACCGTAAACTTTTTATGCAGCACTAACTTCCGAAATAACCGAAGACATCCGACAACATGGTGTTGTCCAACAGTGTACCAGCTACGGATCCAAGTTGATCACATTGCCAGCAGGGACCAACGGTGCAAATCAAAAACTAACTAACACTCATTTTGGAACACTTGCATGGAATCCGGCCACGCGCTCGTCAGAGTCGCATCTCTGCTTTCAGGGCTGCATAACATGCAAATAATTAGCTCAGCAACTAAGACGGTGGCATATCCAAATTGGACAAATTTATCAGGTTCGTCTTCTGGACACTTCCAACCGCTACGTCGTCACGTGCGGATTTGTAAAGGAACGAGATCAAAACGTCTTTGTACCGTGCCCGGAGTTGTGCCTGTGGGACGACGCTACCACGGCCACTCAAGTAGTGGATATCGGAGAGAATGCCAGCACCACTTGAACATCCCAGAATTAATCCCACCGGCCCCTAACATGATTCAGCCAGATAAATTTTCAGACTTCAAGTCAAACGTATCGTGCACTTCAACTGTGAAGTCGAGTAGACATGGTGGTCATAGTGATGAACATGCTTATTTAACAGGTTGTTTCCGAGAAGAAGTCTAAACTCCACCTGAGCTGTTCAGTGTATCGCTAGAATTGTTTGTCGGTAGCAGCTGCCGCCGCTGCGTACGGCTTATGACCTTTAAATAGAGCTGCATCTCTCACAGCTTGTGAGATGCCCTTCATCTGGCGTAGACAGCAATTTTGGTACCGTGATGAGTAAGAGAGTAAACAGATGATCTATGGATGATCTTTTCTATATAAGTGCAGGTCCTCATGAGGGCTGAGGGAAATTGCTTTGGGAAGTGGGAGATGGGCGCGAGAACGTACATGGTAATTTCTACTAAAGTATGCACCTCTCGCCCACAGGATCCTTCAAATCCGCCTGCCACAGTGGATGATAAATGACATTGAAGCCACCTCTAAATCAAGTTCCTGTATTGAGATCCGTTACACAGCAAGCCGACTGAATTACTTCCAATGGAGGTCAAGTGTGCTGCGTTGCTGGACTCCATTAGTGATCTAGTACCTAGGTCATCCAGTAAGCGTTCCACCGAAAGCCATAAAAAACTATGATAGAGCAGGCTGATATAAGATTCTAGAAATCGCAAATAATTTCTTTAAAGTTATTTGCCTATGTAATATAAACCTCCCTTAATTTTCAGTGTTATATGCAAGTATGGGCAAAGTTAAACACTGCATATTGACCTCAAGAAAATGGATTATACTGCTTATACAAACAACATAAATTACCGAAAAAAAGTTCACAACCCACGGAAGCCCAAAAGCATGGAAGGTCACGGAAGGTGGAATGCTCGATGATGGTTCAAATTGATTCATGATTCATTCAAGAAACTACCGGCGAGCCGAACCATCATAGATAAAAGTGGTGGGACCATCTTCAATAAAGAAAGATGCATCGACCGCTGAGCCAAACACATTGAGCAACAATTCTCGAGGCCACCTGCCACCATTCTGTTGGATCTTCTAAGTGGAATAGAACCCTGTCCCAGATAACGAAGGAGAATGGATGATATTGCCCGCTTCAGATATGCAGCCCGTATTGAGTGCTACTAACACAGAGGAATCAACTTGAATCCAGTCATTGCGAAACACGTGGCGTCACTTGTTCTTCAGAGCCCTGTGGTGGCCCATAAAGCATTGACGCGACAGCTGCAAACGGGATTCCGGCCTGGTACGGGGTACGTTGACCAAATTCTCACACCATTAGGTGCCGGGGAAATACCATGCGTATAAGCGACCCAGAAGTTTAATAATACTCATTGCCAGGGTGAACTCGACTGACATGACCGCACAACTGCATATTGAAACTCCACACAAGTGTTTCAAAACCAGCAGCAGCCAGTTATTGATTCACACCGCCTGTGACTGATGGCGAAGTCAATGGCTGGTACCCTGTTGGGGTAACATCATGTGGCTAGACAACCCCGGTTATTTCAGAAGTAAGTACCGTCTAAAAACAACCTGCGCTAGCAAGCGGCTGAAGCAGTCGTCAGCGGTTTTCTGTGTGCACTGGGCGATTCCATGTGTATCACCCAATCTAGCCTCAGATGCGCTAAATTTGCCCATCTGTGTATTCAATTGCGAATAAACCTATCAATATGTTAGATAATTTCGTCCATCTGGGTAGCTGCATACGCCCCACTGGACTGGCGAAAGGCGGAATCCCTTCCAAAATCTGGAAAGCCGAGGCAGTGTTTTTCAACCTCCGACATTTGGAGCGCCAGTTTGGCTGCCAAAGGTAGGGTATGCAATACCGCAGTCTGATCTGTCCTACTTTTCGCATCAGAGACATGGCCACTGTGTGGGAAACGCCGTCGGAGTCTCTCTGGGTTTGACCATCGGTCTTTTGGAAGCGTTGCACGGGTCTGGTGTAAAGATCAGACCAGCAATTCTGAGGTGCGCCAGATGGTTGTGTGAAAGTTTATCCTCCACACACACACACACACAAGGGCCAAAGTATTAGACGAGTCAGAAGAGTGAGACAGTGTGTGAGAGGAGAGTCCAACAGCCTCTTAGTAAACCGGAAATAAAGCCGAAGTTTCATTACATTTAAGAGATTGGACATTCCCCTTGAATCGCCACAGTCCATCTGTGAGTAATCGTACCTTGTAACACTCTCCGGAACCATTTTTATCAGCAATATATGACCTTATTTTCCCTCACTGGGTAAGTTGAGTAAGCGATTCGCGCTACTTTTCCAATATAACATGATGGTATGCAGTCCACTACAAGCGAAGGAAATATACACTGCTGACAAGCGAACTCCATCATTCGGAAGCGGATGTTAATTAGGACTTACCTGTATCTGTATCAAACTCGTCACTAAAAGTGGGCTCTACGACGAATTTTGAACAAGCAATGTACATATTGTGCTGCAGCTGAGCCGTATTCGATAGGCAGGGATTGAAAAACTTGCAGGCGGTTGCTGATAAGCGCACATGCAGTTCAGAAGTGTTGGTAAGCCAACCACGTTGGATAAATGTCCCATTATCTATAAAATGTCAACTCAAACCTGGGTGGTATACCATAAACACCGAACTTCACATGCGTCAAACAAAGTTTATCGCCAGTATTCATGTAATCTGTGTCGAACGTGTAAGCACCGGGTAACAAATACCGATTATTGAGAAATTCCGCGGTTTTAGACGAGACTCCCATGCCAATATCCTAAGCATTTTAGAGTCCGAATACTCATCATTGGTTTCTTCGCAAGCAGCAACAAAATAACGGTATTGAAAAGACTGGCATATATCGGAGGTAAAACAGCAGGACCAGGTTTCGGTTCTAGTGAAATGAAAGAGGAATTAAAAAGACGGACCCTGGAGAGTCAGCCTTCTGAAATTTGCATATCATTCCCTTTTCCGGATTCCATGAGCCCAGGTCATTCGTGTTACCCGTTATTCCAACGACTACCTTCTGATCTCTGTCTGTCGAAATGGCATTGATGTAGGTTCCGACGCCTTCAAGCAATTTAAACTCAACCTCAACAGTCAGTGACAACGTCAACCGACAACCTTCACTGGACATCTACGGCTGCGCGCAAAATGCCTGAGCTGGAGGTGGGTTCAACTAGCCGCCAAAAAAATCAATTGCTCACGCGTAGGTTTACTATAGACAAAGCCATTCAGTTCCATTTCTAAGATTTACGGACAAATATAAAACAAAAAATTCAGTGCTCTCCAGCCAGTTCCTTAGCTTTCCGGAGGTTACCATGATCACCTGCCGTAGCTGGGAAAGGCTCTTTGAAAAAAGTGGGTTTTTTCATTTCCTCCTCAATCTTGTCCACGCTGTACCTAGAACTCCTGCCAAGGTAACGTTCATTATACTTCTTGCGAGTTCTCGGGCTGATGGTCTTACTACCACGACGTCTTGCAGCACCATTCTTTCGCTTTTACCTCACAAGTGAACGGAAGCTGCTGAAAAACAAGAATAAACTGGCCCCGGGAGACCTGGGCAAAAGCCTTGATCCCGTGTATCGAATCGTTAATCAACCGGTGAAATTCAGCCGCAGCCCGTAGACAAATTTAATCCTTCTCTTTTATGTTCGTCGTGCTGTCCAGCAACTACTGTTTCGGGGTATTATTCAGATATTATTCAGGGATTATCCAGATGCAACCCCCCGGTTTATACAGCCTCAAACTCTATCGTGTTTTGTACCCTTCAACGTTGCTTCAGTCAGTCCTTACGAATTCTCCCATGATTTTCTTGAACGCTTTTTCGCGTGTTTCTCCCGGGAATTCCTAGAGACAAACGAAACAGAGCACCCGGTGACGTAAACTTTTTTTTCTAAAGGAGATTTGCCAAGCTTGGCCAATCGACTATATCAATTCTTCCGTCACAAGTTTATTTTTGCGAATTTATTATACGATTTATTGGTGTGGCCCTAAATCGCTTGTACCAAATGCGGGATGCAGAATGCGGGGCCGCCAGTAATTTCAACAGCTAGGAAATAAAATCTTTTGATTCTCAGTTTTTAATTTTTCGTGAAACGGATAGGTTTTTGGTCGTGGCTTCTTCACGGATTACCCATGAGTCCACGTATTCACGGGGTAACAGGATTGAGGTTTTCGTCCAAGTTTCCCGGGCCAGTTTCTTTCTTGTCATGGAGCGACTGCTGTTCATCTGAAAGGTATAAGCGAAAAAGAGGTGAAGCACTGACCTTTCCTTTGTCAACACCGGGAAGGAAGCTTGCCGAAGCAAGAAGTCGCAGAACAAGCGTCTAATGGGGCTTTGAACTGGGTACTAGATGGAGCGTGCACAACCGTCTGAGGAAGGTTATCCCACACAGCAACTGCGCGAAATGATAAAAATTTTTTACGTAGTTAAATTTTGCACTATGGACTTGAAAATCCCCTTTCCATGCCCCGCTCTTTGTTAGATGGGTCAACAGTAAAAAATCTGTCTGCCAAGCCTTACCCAAAAGGGGCTTACGTAACTATGACGTCTCCTAGGGGGTGATGATTCTCCAAGAGAAGGTGGTAGTATTTCACAGATTTAAGGCCGGGAAACATTATCCCAGCGGCCCGTTGGACACGCTCATTCCTGCTTCCTGATTAGACAACTTGGTTGGCATATTCAAGAAGCGGTCTGACGTAGTCCCTATAGAGTATTTGGGAGCACATGTGAGTAATACTGAAAAAAGTGCACCGATTTCCTACAGAGTGACAAGCGGTCCTGTGGATGGTAATAGAGTATTGGTTTTCAGTGTATCGATGCTGTGAGGATCGTCCAGTACTAAGGCCGACTGGCGGATTGTCAGTATTTTTTTCACTTCCGCCTAGCCGTTCTCCAGTCAGCATCCACTCTTGGGGAAGTTGCAATTAGAACACGTTCAACCAACCTTAGCATTCCCTTCCAGTCGTTGCCTCCGTGACTGGCATATGAAGAATTAAGGTGCCACTCATCTTGTCGCAACTCCCTTCTCCTTATTTTGTCGCTGTCCGAATACTCCTTGAATCGCTCTTATTTTATTTTCCCCCAACAAAACCGGTACATTATCATTATATATACTCTCAAGGTTGCTGTTCGACTGATGAACCTAAACACGGTGGTGTGAAACAAGTCGGTAAACAGTAAATAAGTTAATTCCCTTGGCCTCGCGCGTCTGAAAGTATGTAAAAAGAACAGCAACATCGCCTCATAAAAATATCTTTGCAATTTTGAAATCGTCGAAAGCAGCCAAGAAGTGCTGTCGCAAACACGTGCTCTGACCGTTCCATTGAGGCTGGAAGCCCCACTTTCGCCTGCTTGGCTGGAAGTACACAACTTTCATTATATACGCCGCTGACCAGCTTTACGGTGGTCATAGCATATAAGATCCGTTTCACTCTTAGAATTCCATTATTAACATTGGCCTGGCATTTGCCCGATGGTTGCAGTCCAGCTTCTTGACATCGGACCAAGTCCTGTCGCTTCTGGACCTCAACGATTCCAAGACATTTCTACACACCTGGAAGACCGTATCCCAACGCCGTCGTCAGCTTGCCCATCAGGTGCCGGTCAACCGAAAGCAAACCGTCTGGGCCAACTTCACCTCCATCTAGGCCCTATACCACCAAAGACGGAAAGATACACCGTCTGCTGTGCCCACTGGGCCATGAAAACATCTGTACAAAGGTAACTGTAACCTAACTTTGGACGCCATTAGTTTTGAAAACCGGTGCCGTCTGCTCTAAAACACTTCGATGACCGGCCAAGTCGCGCAGTGCTACCATTCGATCAGGTGAACCATGGGTGGGGAGTTCAACTGTACAACCCGTTTAACGGGCAATTCGTCCTCAGGTCTGGACAATCTCACGCCCATGATACTTAGCCGGATCAGTGCCAACGCGCTTGCCGGGAATTTCTACTTACACTTATTATCTGAAGGTTGTCTGCCGCATCTGCTCGTATTACCCTAGTTCCGAAGGTCCCAAATCCGACTTTACCGGACAAATTGAGACCGATCTGCATGCCCTCTATGCTTGTCCGATGCCTTCATAAGGTGCCTGCTGATCCCTGGAGACGTAAATTACAATCTTGCACTCCGGCTTGCATTTCTACATCGAGACGCTTGCTTGAAAGCTATATCGCTGTTATATTCCCTGTTTCGTCACTTTTCAGCGACTGCTTCTAACATCAACTGGAAGTTTGTTGATACCTCAAAAACGTTTGATTCGGTTACGCATGACAAAATTGTCAGATCTGCCAAGGCGTATGAAGCACCGTTACCTCTAGTTTGATACATCGCGCATTCCTATGACAATGCTGTAGCACTTTTCCCCAGTTCTGAGGTTCACAGCCACAGAGGCAGGCGACAGAAAGACCCACTATTCCCAGTATTGCTCATCAGGGCAAGGGATCAGATTGTTGTATTGTCGACGCCGCAGCCAAGCCATCAGTTCCATGACACCTTGGTGGATTGTCTTGCCTCCGCTGACGACTGATTCCTGTCGGACTCGTTTTACAGAGAAGCTGGAAGCTGCTGTGGTTGAGCTGGGAAAATTTAGTATGAACATCAACGCACGAAAGACGAAAGCAATGGTGGTTTGTGGAGAAAGGAACCATCGTGCGACAGTGGTCTTAGTCGAACCATTTTGTCCCGCCAAGGAGCTCGTCCCTCCTCTGGGTCCGGCAGACACCGCGATACACTTTCTCAACCGCTATACTTTCAAGTGCAGAGGAGTCTGCAACCACCGACAGCAGCTACTTAATCTGCTCGATGAGGCGCATGCCTTGTTGAAGCCACATAAAGAATGGGGATCACACTGAACTGCCTGAGACAGAGTTTGACATGTTTGATTGGCAGATTCTGGCTGTCTGTTTGCTGTTTTTTCACACAGCTGCTGCTGGATTCCCTCTATTTCCGCTTCTTCTTTGTCCAATGCCACACCTATAACAGGAAAATACACCCCGCACTTCTTGTCATATCTAACCTAATCAGTTTAATCTACTTGCCAGCTCTATGTTACCGTCTACTGCGAGGCGGTGCCGACGAGATCCGACCATACATTTATCTAATCCTCCCACGCAGGCTTTCATCATATCAGCATGTTGCTCGCTGGCGCAAAAGCTCCATGCTTCTCAAAACCAGCAGGTTTTACTTATAAGCTGGATTGCATTTCCGGAGTAGAACCCCTTCCCCTTATATGCTAACCAACCATTGTTAGTTATTTTGGCTTGGCTGCGTCCCTTGCAGTAGTTTCATGCAGCTTGGGGTGCCCGCACTTGATTACTTTATTTTTTGACTGTATCACTGCGGTCATGCCAAACACTATTCCACCCAGCAGTTAATGATACACACAATTGTTGCCATTATTAATACGAAAAATCCACATTTTGGCTGTTAGACTCATCTATCATCTTTCAACAACTTAGGCCCCCAACAATTTCTTATCCTTAGCTTAATTCATTGAACGGAGGTCATGAAGAAATTGGACGTATTCTTTCCTCAAAAGATGGACTTCCAACAGATCTCTCCTTTCGTCTGCCAGAGCAAACTTAAACGGCGAAGCTTAGCGCAAACCTCTGCTGGTTTCCAAAGGCGAGACATTGATAAATTCCGGACATCCTTGTATAAAGCAGAATATAAAACAGCTACCGCTAAATTTGTAGGAAAATGTGCGCCTTACGCGATCCTTGTTATTAACTCGGTGCTCTAATTCATTCACTATCACAAGACTTTGCAATTTAAGTTCAGATAAATGGGATAGTTCGCTGAACTGCTTGCATTCTTCTGTAATTACTGGTCCAACATTGTACGTTCGAGAATTATTATTTTTTTATCACCGCGGTTTCATCCCCATTTTGATATACTGTTACCCGCAGTTTTTTAACCAATATAAGCTTTGTTTTTCAACTGTAACGACCTCAATACGCAGCAATCTGCACGCCTCCTGAGTTAAAAAATGAACCTGTTAACTCCAGAGGATAGAAGGATGCTTCTCAAAACAGCACCCTTTGAACACCTATTGTTGATACTGGAATGGTTAGGCTTCTTCGAAGCTCCACTGTATATTAACAAGCCTTTCTCTAAAAAAAGAAATAGATGGCAATTTCGGACGACAAAAGCGGTCCAGCTTATTTACGTGACAGTTTCAATTTTGTCTCTGATAAGCTTCCTCTCCGGCTTCTGGCAGTTAAGATCAGGATATTTAAACCGCGTTTTGTTTTCTTGTGTTATACTGACAACGGAGCCACTGACAAGCATTTTGTGTGTCTTGGGAGCGCTGTGGCAGTGGTGTACAAGGTCATCTTCTACACCGAGTTTAGTGTTTTTCACGCGAAGCACGTTTGCTCTCTGCATGTGGATGACACAAACGTACAATTTGTGGCAGCGGTCAAAACGTTTACGTAGCCCTTGGTTTGTATTATTGCTCTTCCCAATAGCATCCGACAACCGACAACAAGGAATTTCGCGCAAACCCTCCAGGGGTTCAACAACCCGTACGGAGATAGCGGGCTTGTATACCCTCTCGCCAAAAGTCATAAAAGTTACATCTGTATGCGGCGGGTAATTACCAAAATGTAATAACCAAAATGCATCGATCACTCCAACAATCCTACACTTATATATTGCAGAGTGTTTCCTCCTGCAAGTGTTCGATTTATTATGAAAAAGGTGATGCTCGCATGTAACCGCAGTCCAATGGAGTACCTTGCTAAAACGTTCAAGCAAAAACGCACGCCGAGACTTGTTAGTCATGATTAAACTTTCCTGGCCCCATAAGTCGTTTTCGTCAATCTTGTTACTTTTTATACGGAACTGAAAGAAAAAACTCGGCGCAAGCGGCACCTTAACTCCTTGCGTAAAGGTATTTTGTGGTCGGCACCAGTGACGAAAAATTGTGAGTTCCACCAAAGAGAATGCAGCTCAATAATCAAGCAGCAACATGATTGGAAGATTCCTAGGCAGTCTTCGTGAGCAGAATCGTTCAGCATCGAGGTTATTTCTCTGCATGCAAGGGTCTCAAACCCCATGCAATCCGAATTTTTCCTTAAGAATTGCGCAATAATAAACTTTCCTAACTATGTCATTCGTTCTAAAATAGGTTAAACGCGTTAGTAATTCAGCTTTCTATGGCGTGTCCTGAGATTTGCCATTAAACCTTTTCCCATTTTAAAGAATCAAGAATAATAGATGCGTCAAAGACTTTTGAAATTTCGGACGTATTGCGCTATGTATTTCCCTCATAGCCCAAAGCTAGGTTTTGCGCACGCGTTGGCGGATGGTGTGCCCACAATTTTTGCCGCTATCGATTTCATTTCTTGGTCGATAATAAACAATTAGAGGGCAAAATTATAAACATTTCTATATGCCCGGTGAACTTTGTCTAAACGTTCAATGACTTTTGCCAAGAAAACTAATTTGACACCATTGCCACAAGTCACCAGGCCGCAAAAATTCCATGAAAGTAGGTCGGGATCCAAATGGCTTGCTGAAGACTAGAAGGCTTACCACTTGATCCGGCGTTTCAAAAAAATGGAGCCAGTTATTGTTCCACACTTCAGTTTATCGGCGAGACGGTCACAAAGCGTATTAGGCTTGAACTATGCACCGCATAATAGAGGTAATGGAAGCTCAGAACTAAATCAATAATGCAAACGATATGCTTATTCACGCAAAAAATTGTCACCTCATAGAACGCCAACAAAGCAGGAAACAAGTAAAAATAATCAATGAAAATTAAACAACCCTTCAGGATATTCAAAAGATCACGAAACACCAAGCAACATTACCGTGCCATGGAACGCTAACCTAAAATCTTTCGAAGATACCAAGGCAAAAGTTGAAGCATACTGCTAGTTGGTCCTAACACTCAAGCAACGAGAAGGAGCAATTTTTAGAGAAACTGAAGAACACGTTGTGAGTTTTTGCTGAATTCTTACAGTGCACGCTTACATTGTTGTCGTTTAAGTGTCCTCATCTTGTTCTTGCGCAGTCATTTTGGTAAAATCACACCAAACGAGGAATCGCTGGACCGCACTTTTGCTCTTATAAGAGCTCATCAGCAGCGTATATAAATAACCACACTGGTGTTTTAATTCACGCACCTGTCACGTGAGAACAGTTTGCGCGGAAGTAGTGATGGTAACACGCTCGCGGCCGAAATTTAAAAGCGTTACCTGCTACGCATTTGCCTACATGATTTTGCAGCTGTAACAGTTTTTAATTTTGATTATTGTCCATGTTAGCCGACTACTGAATAGTTGGAAGCCACCTTTCCTAGACTTGAAGCGGGTCTTTCTTAGAAAATGCCGGAAGCCGTTCTCATCCCATCATCATCTCATCTCTTTATTCAAGACCTTTGCAGGTGTAATAAAAGTTTTTACCTAAAAATGCTGCATTTTTTATATATTCACAAAATCAGCCCAATCAACCTTCATTTTTGTGATTTGTTTTAAATGATCTCCTTGGTGCGCATTTGGATTTCCTGTGCAACAGCTTCAAAAGTGGTTTCATATATTTTTCTGAGAACTTGGGAGCTATTCGCTGCTAACTGCCAGAATAGTATTTTCCCTGCGGTGTCACGTTGTGCTACTTTCCTACTCGGAAAGTTATTAGGAGGCACGTGTCCATCATATAACACCCATGTGTTTTTGGTCACAGACACTGCGGACGGGCGGCACATATCCAACCATATGGCTTACCTGGACAATGGCATACCGTATGTTCTTTTGCTATAATAATAATGCGACCACCGAGTTCGACAGTATCTGCAACTACCCTACCTCGCGGACCTGTTATTCGTCTCTTATCTTACGGCCCACCGGTTGCATACCACTCGCAAATGAACCGTATATGTACAACCTAGGATGGCCCGTTTTGGCAATGCGACCAAGAACTGCCGGGAGAACAAAAACGGTCGACTGAAAACCGGACGCACCACTCAGACACACTGGAGCATCTCATACAGGTGTCCCGGTACGGCGAGTGGCTCATGCGGGAATGTGAGATGCATACGTCATAACGCTGAGGCCAACGGGCATGTTGAAGTGCGACAGCTACATTCTGAACGTTGTCTGTTGATTGACTAGATATGCATGTTCCCTGGATCTGAGGGACTTTGAACTGTGATTCTCAAGGTTGCACTATCATAGTGTTAGAAGGAACAATGTGAGGTCAACCTACGGTAACTAACTTAAAATTGCTGGCGCAAACACTTAGGCGCTCCCAGACGGTTGACACCTTCTGGTAAACGCACATGCCTTATCTACCAGGTGATGTGTCCCCTGAACCCATTTGTTCTCCGTATTTGGAGACCGGTCGGTTTCTATCAATAAGAAACATTCCTCATACATGTTTCCTCAAGTTGTTTCCCAAACTATTAACGGTGGCTGTTGGCTTACAGCCTACTGGAACTAGCTACACCGCTTACACTTGCTTCCAAGCCACCACCGTCGCCTTTCGACGGCTTGTATAAACAACTGAACCAAACTACTAATTCGAGAACCCCGATTCCCCTGTCTCCACTCCATCCCATACTGACCTCCCTGGGCTTACCAACTTTTTGCTAGCCGCACAACCCACCTCCCCTGATCCCGCTAGCAATATTTCCGTCGTTCTAGTCAACACCCGCTCTCTATTACCTAAATTGCACTACATCCAAGCTATCTCCACTATAGCTTGTCCGACCTTCATATGCATCACTGAGACGTGGTTCTCTCCTAGCACGCCTGATGCCCTTATCTCCCTTCCGGGATACACTATTTTCCGTTCCGATCGTTCCCACTGCCTTGGAGGTAGCTGCCTCATATACTCCAGAACTGCAATGGAAGTCTCCACTATTGACGATGCACTACTGGCGGACACTCCAGACTCTGTTTGGCTTTTTGCCTGTCGAGGTAATCCGCCGTTCATCCTCGGGTGTTTGTACATGCCCCCTTCACACTCCACTAGCTCGATTAATCGTCTATCCACGCTTCTTTCTCACACCCAAGCTCTACCTCACTCAAACAAACAAATTGTTGGGGATCTCAACCTTCCTGAGATCGCTTGGGCTCAACAAAACTCCCCTTTGCGCCTTTCGCCTCTGCTTGCCCAACTTAATGTCGAAGGCTGGTCCCAGCTTGTAAGGCAACCAACACGCGGTACCCACACCCTGGACATTGCCCTTGTCAACGGCTATCTGTGTCCCACCGCTGCAGTTGGCCCGAAGTTCCCTGATAGTGACCACTGTATTGTCGCTTGCAGTTGGAAGAGTATTCAACCTAATCCTACTCTTCCCCCCTCAACCTCTTTCACCCTTTCCCCGGACATTCTTGATGCCTTTGCAATCTCATTGCGCCATAAGGCCTGGGACGATTTCTTTCTCTCTGACGACACGCAAAGGGTTGCCAACATCTTTTACGGCAACCTACTATCATCGCTACATCTAGTTGCCCCCACACGAGCTTCCTATGTTTCAGGTTGCCATCCAGCCACACGATTACCCGCCATACGCCATAAACTTAGGAATTATCGTAGGCTCTTCCTTGAATCCCATGATCTCTCTCTCCTCATTGTAATTAACAAACTTACGACTGACATTGCCACTGCCAAACTCGCTCTTGAAAGGCGCGAGGAATCTGCTGCCATAGCCCATTCTCTACAACCTAAGATGCTGGGGCGCCTCTTTCACCGGCGTTGCTTCTCAAATTCATCTGCAGTTTCAAATATTGTGGCCGCTGACGGGAAGCCTCTGTCTGACCCTGCTGACATTGTGGAATCCCTAAACTCTTACTTCGCTAGCTGCTATGTCCCCTCCACATCGACTCTATCTACTCATTGCTCCCCACCTGGTTACGAAGTTACCATACCTGCTAACGAGACAAGCCCCAACCTCTGCACGCTCTCAGTCACTTTGTCTGATGTAACTTCGTCTCTCGTCCGCCTTAGAGACTCCAATTTCCCAGGCACTGACGGTATCCCTTCTCTTATCTTAAAAGCTGGTGGCCCGGACGTCCCCACCCTCATCCTTAATCTCTTCAATATCTCCCTTATCACTGGCACAGTCCCAAGTCAGTGGAAGCACTCTACCATTGTTCCACACTATAAGTCAGGTCCACGAACTGCTCTAGCCAGCTATCGTGGCATCCACCATACCTGCTTACTCCTTCGTACCCTAGAGCGCCTTATCAAAGTCCCTGTCATGGATTACCTGCTCACCACCAGAACCCTTAACAACCGGCAGTATGGGTTTATGGCACGGCGGTCAGCTAACACATGCCAGGTTGATTTCTTTAATCATATTTCGTCCGCCTACGATGCCGGACTGTGTATTATTCTTATCTATCTTGATATTCGCAAGGCGTTCGACCAAGTTCCCCACGGTGCACTCCTCAAAAAACTACGATCTACGGGGATTGGTGGCCCGCTACTGCGATGGTTCACCTCTTACCTCACTGGGAGAAACCAGGCCACCAAAATCGGAGATCTCTCCTCCTCACCCCTTCCTATTACAAGTGGATTTATTCAGGGTAGTGTACTTGGCCCTCCACTGTTCTTACGATACATCGATAACATCACCGATTCGATCACCAATGGATCCCCTTTTCTGTTCGCTGATGACATTAAGACAGCTTACACGTTTAGGGACAGCGACTCTGTCTCTACTCTCGCTAACATTCAGTCCGACCTGGATTCTTTATCACTCTGGTCCTCCAACTCCTGTCTTTCTTGCGCTGTTCCAAAATGCCAAGCCCTGTCACATCGATTCCAAATTCCTCCTGGGTCGCTTACTCTTAATGGACTCTTGATTCCTACTCTTCCCGAAGTCAGAGACCTAGGCCTTAGGTATTCCTGTGCATTTAGCTTTAACCAACATGCGAGGTATAGAGTGGCTAAAGCTCGCAAGCTCTGCGCTTACATTCGCCGATCTTTCCATAGCAAATCATGCTTAATCGCTATCTTCAGACAATTTGTAAGACCCATTCTTGAATCCAGCCCTGAATTCGCCTCACAGTATTCACAGGCATGCCGGACTGCTGTGGGGTATGTGCAACGCTCGTTTACGAAGTCCTTGTTCCCGGTGTCATCCACACTACCGCACCGTCTTCGCTGTTTGTCACCTGGGCTGGATCCATTATGGCTAAGGCGCATCAGGTTGAATCTAGGCCTTCTGCATCGCCTAATCTACCGGAGGGCTTACATAGCTGACTGCTGCCCTGAATTTTCTTCCCGTACCCCCTATAATATTCGCAACTCTGGGTGTTTACTCCCATTGTCGACATGTCGAACCGTCTTTAGACAAAACTTTTTCCTTTGCCTGTATTCCAAACTATGGAACAAGCTCCCCTCCCATAACCGTACTATCTTATCTCATGTAGGTTTTCGAAAGGCCATCGATTCCTACCCTTCTATTGAGGGAGCTGAGCGCCTTTTCGCGCCTCAGTTTACACTAGACACTTTTTTGAAATAGACCCTAGGCCCTTCTAATCTGCGCACTCACACCGACCGTCCTGTTACTAGGTCCTAGTATTTACACTCACCAGCCTGAACCCTTTTAGCATCAACTCAAAAGTGCGACAACCACCCTCCCAAGTGTTCTCATTTCTAACTTACCAATTTATCTATCTCTAATGCAGACTTTCACTTCCTGCGACTACATCTTCTTCCGCTCTTTGAAGCGTAGGTTATTTGCAGAGAATGTCTAGCGCCTGCCATCGTAATTGTCGTTGTTCCCGTCTCTACTGACCTTGTTGTATTTCCTTTATCCGGCCGTGAGCTTTTATACCCAGCCATATTATTCCTAGTTCTTCAAGCCTGGTCCCATCCCTGAGTAACTCTGTCAGCTCCATTTAATGTCTGGTGGCTTGCTTTGACTGGATTTAACTAACCTAAGCCCAACCGAAGCCTTAGTTTCTCGCTGTTCTGGACCATTCTGCATCCTCTGAACACGCGCAGCGCAAGTATATCAACTGGTGGGTCTGGAGATGCGCTATAAATCAAATACTGGTTTGGCTCCACAGCCCACTCGGTCACACACACATGCACACACACACGCACACACACAACACTGGTGCGCTCTACTTGACAAGGCGGCTCACACCAATGCCTCGTCTTCGTTTAGCCATAGTACACAGGCTCTGAACATCTCCATTCCACCCCATAGCCCAAAAGGTAGTTGACGTTTCATTTGCCTCCGCTACTTGCCTCTTGCAGCAGTTGTTTGCCGTTTGTTTGTTCGAAATGACTGAGCTGTATTACTGGCCTGGCTTTCCCCCGACCGGTTGCTGTTTGACTGTAGCTGGACTGGACTTGTTCCGGTTGTTATTTTCTCGCAACACCAAGAAATACAAACAAATGACAGCTGTCCTTTCGTTTGTCTTAATATATATATATATGCATGGGGTAGCCTGAGGGCACTGTGTGGCTCACGGCTGACGTCGACGTGCAGGGAGTTGCCACCTTCGTCTTAGTTGGATCACACCATCCCAAGCCCACTTCATCATCCAAACAGCACACACGTTCTTCCCTCTTGTCATCTATAACGGTCATATGCACAAAATGCAAATAAATTATTGTTTCCTGATTACAACCAGTCACAGCTACCACTTAATGGCTGTTTTTTGCTATGCACCATTCGTTTTCTGGAGTTGACAGCAGTGGCGGCGACTGGTGATCCTTAATTTTACTTTCCTGTTAGGCTGACGTAGTAGATCTCAGTTGAGCCACGGTTCTTATCCATTATCTTGGAGCCTGTTGCCTGTCCGCTGTTTACATGTCTACTGTCACTGCTCACAGTAATCCCTTTTTTGCACAACGGAGACCCTATGTCATGATTCTTTGGTAGGCTAAAAACTACCGCCCATTCCAACTAGTCCAGCAGCTAGCCCCCTGCTAGCGACCTCGACGACAAAGTTCTTACCTTCCTAAAACTAGGCACCTACCCTGGCCCAACAGGTACTTGGTTTCTAGATCAGCAAAGGTGTCCACCTTTCCTGGGTCCATTTAGCTTGCTGTCATCCCCTTTTAGATTTTTTTCTGTTGACACCGTTGTATCATATGCCTCCTGACACTCGCAACATGCTACTGCTTTCATTCTATTTCTTCCTCGTTGCCCCTCTTCCCAAGCTTCAAACTTCTACTGCAGTTGCCCAAACGCCCCGTAGGACTGTTATTCGTTCAAACTGGCTGGTCCCCGGTCTACACTCACACGGTCCTCCAACGAAAGGGAAATTATATGTGACCCTGCATCCGTCTGACTCTGTGTCAATCCCCGTCTCACCCAGATCCAGCTGCCACAGAACTGCGTATCCCTTCTCCGATCGCGGCACCCTTGACGACCGTTACGGGGCTGTCCATAAACCGAAGCATGTCAGTGCAATGATGGCATGGCACTGTCATACCCAGTGTGATGGCACTCCCGCAACTATTCTCTTCAAAATCTCGACCGCAACCCCTCGCCCAATCGAGCCTGTAGTCGCAAGTACGAGCAAATTTTTCATCCGGCCCCGTCTCTGGGACGGGTTCTTTCGTACCCGATGAATTTTTTGCTCAAAATTGGCTAACCTGGTTTTCTGCCAAAATTTCGGCTTGCCTCTTCCACAAGTTTGAATCCGTATACGGTGTTCGGTTCGCCCCATGTATTAGCACCATATCCTTTTCCAACCTATCCGCTGCACCTGACTTCCCTGCAACAGTGCAACCAGTGAGTTTGCTTCGTTTCAGAATAAACCACATTTTTGAGACAAAACTCGCCATATGCTCCCAATTTTAATTATTCCACCTCCATCTCCACTTTTGCTCGTTGCGACTCCGGCCATTTACCCAACCGCCCAAGGTCATTCGTGGCCAGCAATTGTTTTCAGTTTTAGTTCACGCCATGTTCGTATTTTTGAACCAGTCGGACCTCATGCCCATTGTTCCCTACAAGTTAAGAAAGCAACCTATTATAATTATTCCATCGGATATTTCCAACTTTCATGACATTGTCCTGTTTTCGCGCAATCCGCATTACATGCAAATCCCCCAGTCATGCTTCATTCTGACTGTAAACGTATGATTATGCCAGACGGTATACCACCCACTAGTTGGGAATAAACATTATTATTGTTATTATTTTTGTTACAAACTACAAGGTCTGGAACCCAGGAAGTCCAGAGCCATCCTTAAGTAGTTTATTGTTCGGGGGGCAAATCGTGCTGTGCCAAAACTCAACATCTGCAACTAACGACCTGCTGCTGAAGGTCAAGAACACTGCACCTCAACCGAGATGGCGATTCAGGGACACAGGCGTGGGCTTTTGTGTGCTTTGAGACCGGCTGACTGTCTGCTGTACAGTGCTACTCTTCAGGCCTGCCACAAAGATAAGCCACCAGACCCTCATTTTATTTTGCTACCTGTCCTTCGGCCCACCCAGAAGACGCAGAGGTATGCCTGCTAAACGGTCCACAGAGAAGGCTTCTTATAGTGTGGATCCGAATCAAAGCACAACTTCCCAGCACAGCGTGTCACGGAAGTCTTTATGCGCCTGTATTTTTGGCTTCAAGTAGGGGGTAGTCGACAGCCATGAGTTGGACTAGAACTCTAGGACTAATGTCCTAGAGCACCAGTTGTAGAACAGCAAGGTCGACGATTTTGTGTGACACATACATGGCCCATCACTTGCAGACTATTTGTCAGTTAATGAGACATCGTGCGCTTCATGTAAGCCTCGTGTTTCCCGAGGCCTGATAGTCAGCAGGTACCCAGCTACAAGAAGTAATGCAATACGAATCAGCCGTTGACGATGTGGTGTAAAAAAAACTTTTATGTGAATCGCCGCGAAAGTGCTTATTCTATAAATAGGTATTGTTTCCAGCTTGTCAGCCGCCCCCCAAATAGCGATATTTCGAGAATCTAACATATTTTTCGCTCATTACATGACGCCCACAGTTCAATGAGCAATGCGCACCAAGAGGTCCATACGCTTTTTTGCATGTACCAATCAAAATGACCAATAAAATTCAGCCTTTCCTCTCATACAATTCGGACCTTTAGCTTTGCCCACTTGAGCTGAATGGGCGCGTGTCGGCCAGCTGTTTGAGCATCGTGTATTCCTAGCCACCTTTTGGTCGTTTGAGTCAGTTAGGATGACTCAGCTGTCCGCTATGACTGACGATATGATCGTCCTGGCATGCGTTTTCGGGTACAATGGAGAACTCAGCTACAGTTTATCACCAAACTTGACCTGCCGGCATACTTGGGTTTTTTGACGGCTTCGTAACGGACGTCGTGTTTGAAGTGATTTGGCTGGGATGTGCCACTCTGTGAGCAGCGGAATATTTGGGCCGGCGCAGGGGATCCACAGATGAAGAACAAAGCCACTGTAAGATTGCAGATATTTTTGGTCCGGATGGGGATCTCTTTGAGTGTAAAGCTCAGATCGGGTGGAGCGTATAACAAACAAACGAGGCATCCTAATCTGATAATGCCTAAGGCCGAAGCTTGCGGAGGAGAGGAAATGGGATGGGACAAGTAAGGCCTGAGGTGTCCTAGGAGGCATGGGATATGATTAATTCCAAAAATAGAGAGAAAAACTTAAAATTTACCACAAGTAGAGTGGTGACAACAAGCGATTAAATGAGACGAATTAGAGGTAGTTGCGTGCTTGGTTGCCTAGTGATCGAAGACTCTCTAAGCTTGCCAATATAAGCTATTATAATACCAGGGACAGAAAACCATTAAGTACGCAGAGGCAAGACGTGGTAAGGGAAATCAAACACAAGGACTGACGGGAGTAGATCTTCCGAGAGGTGTGAGTAGATTTTCTGGGGGTTATTAGCTGAGTTTGACAGTACCATCATCTAGGAGGGAAAATGGATCTATGAGTAATGGTCACTAGTTCCCGAAGCACTACTACCAGCTTCAATCAGCGGGTGGTACAGGGCGAAAAACCTCTAGGCGCTAGCCTTGTATGCTGATAGCGGAGGGCATAGGAATCTTATTGCCTATATATTATTCGTTTTTTACTATGTATCCACTTCTGGGAGAAGTAGTTAGATGTGTGTGTTTTGCTCGGCTCACGGGGTGAGCTTTTGTGCGGTACGACCCCAATTATGAAGAAGGCTTTGTACGTCGATGTAAGCCGTAGGCATTGCATGGTATCTTCAGGCTACCCCATGTGTTTTAAAGATTTATTGACAGATGGAAGTTCAATTCTTTACCATCTGCTGTTGGTGGTGTTGTCGGATAAGTGACAAGCGGGACGAGTCCACCAGCAGCAGCAACAAACAGAAAACAGCAGTGTTCTTTTATGGAGTTCCTGAGATTTGTAGAACCCGCGCTGCCTGTCCTGGCGCAATAAGTTCAGTGCACCTACGTTAAACATTCTATATTGAGTTTCTACCTTATAAGAGCCGTTGGGTATCGCCTCCCCTTGGCCAGGTCGGGCTATGAACGTCGGATATTCAAGAGGGGAGACAGACGTGATACCACTGCTCGAACAGTGCCAGAAAGAGACACTCTAGTTATAACTGCTGAGTTGGCGAAAGTGTTTACTCTTGGTCAGTGCGATTAGTCTGTCCGACGCTTCGCGTATCGGACGTCCCAGGGACGAACCCCCACACGATCAATGATAACCACCGCTGATGACTTGTAATAAGAACAAAGCACGAACCCAGTGATTTCCCTTTTTATATGCACATGTTGAAATTATTTCTCCACCGCAAAGAGAGGAGGTGCAAGCGAGAATGATGCCAGCGTGAGCAACAAATGAAATACCTAGTCTTGTTGGATATCCTATGTAAACAAACCAGACAAAATGCACGGAGTATAAACCTAGCAAGAGGTCACCAGTAGACGCGACTCAAGCAAAGCGCCATGATGGACAAATCACAGAGTAGCGCTTATGGAAATTACCAAGATGGCCGGATGCAAGCGGAGATAGGGCTACTAGCCACAGCTGTGGAAAGTGCGGAAGGTGGTGAAATATTGATGTTGGTAGTTGATAGAAATAGCATTTTGCTTCCTAGAACTATGATGTGCAGCGAACTTTAATAAACTCACCGATTTCATTGGTGGAGAGAACTCAGATGTGAAAGTCCTTTGGGTGAGGGGAGTAGACACCGTCGGACTGCAATGCAACTGGGTCATATAGGCTTGAGATTCTGGTCAGGAATCCGACATCAATTACTAGTAGCGATAGTTTCGTGAAAGATGCCCAGCACCCCTATCGTCTGTAATATAAAGAGCGCATAATTTGAGGTCAAGAGTGCCCCGGTACGAATAATACGGTTTTGCGTATTTTTTGTCCCGTTATTGTTTGTGAGGTTGTTTCTGCCTTATCTCCGGGTTTTGGTGCATGCAACAACCTGTGATGTCGTCCCTCACAACCTGATTACCCGCAGCAAACAGTTGATTTGCAATTTCTAGCCATGTGACAGTCTTCCAAGCAAACAAAACATGCAACTTAGCACCTATCAAAAACTTCCATGGCTGGCAGCCGGAAATTGGGTGAGGCTGCTGGAATAACGAGCAAGACCTTGGGCCGCGGTCTGTGTCCGGCCTTATGGTGGTCAGGAAACTCGTGAAACTGTCCCGTCTAGGAGCTTGGTTGGTATAAGTTAATGGAACGGAAGGGCGTCATACGTTTCTTCTCAAGCCAGTTGCTCAAACTGACTTCATGAATCCCGGGATTTGGTGTCCACAAACTTTGTCAGGTCAGTGAACGTTGGATCCCGGCCACATCAGTCAACTTGTGTTACAATGATGAGGGGAGAGAATGCACTGTTCCCTCTATAATGGGAAGCGAGTGCAAATGTGAAACTTGGCGTATCTGCGGTGGCGCAATCTCACAACTTTGCATTTTTCTACACAAATCCGACAGATTTGGCTGTCCCAATTGTCTGCCGTGCTTGTCGGTACGGGTTTTCAATTCGAGAACGAGCAATAATATGAGGCTGACCAAACATGTTGCGTAGAATCTCTCGAGCTCTGGAGTATGCTCCCTCCAGCGGGAGCACCAAACATTCTTCAGTGGCTGCCTTTGCATCACCTTGGCAATTGTGAACCAAGTACAGAAGCCTGTGACCGGCAATCTCCACCTTGCCCTCAATATACCTCAAACCGGCGTGCAAACCTTCAGTAATTATTTAGATTATCATTAAAGTGCAATAGTTCTACCTTGTTAGTTCCACCGTGACAGTCACTCTAACAATACAAATGGTTTGCACTGGCCCCAGAGATGACCGTCTAATATTATCGGCAAGTCCTAGGGATCAGTCACCTCTCTGACAGAGTATCAGGTACTGCGTTAACCTTCTGTTGCGACTACTGGTTCTCAGACTTTACCTTGTGAGTCCTCCTCGGCCTCCAACTCCATCTTAGCTACGTCCTTTTGTTCTGTCCTCTAGGAGAGCCTGTTGCACTTCAAACTCTCGCTTAACCCGATTTTCCTGGAGCTGAGCCTTAAAGCCTGCAAGGCTACACTAATTTTGCCTAGATGCAAAAACTAGATGCAGAAACTGACGTACGGGAACCGAGTGCGAAGCGCGCCGCATTGCAATTGCTTCCTGCGCATCCTCGCTAGGTTCCGCAAAGTCCTAGGCTCCTGTTTCGTTCACAATAGTTCCAGAGTTTGACATGTTCATTTCGAACAAGACGACGTAAGCTGTCAAGTACTGTAATATCCAAACGGTACCTCAGAGTTACGCGTAATATCAGAACCGCCGGGGAGGCAAAGCAAAGTTCAACCTAGTTTTCTATACGGCACTGTTGATGTAAGACCAATTTACAAAATGCATAAGCCTCGACAGTAGAGACTCGTCCACAACAGGTGGTCCACCTGGTCAATAAAAAATACAAAGCAAATGAGCAAACAGGTTCCACGTGAGTCAGTCACACGTGCAGAAGGTGATCAGAAAACGGCTGGGTTCTCTCAAGGTCAACCGCGTGAAGTGATAGGGACGAAAAAACGTCAGTTCATACACACGCATTAGGCACAGAAGTGGAGCAGGAGTTACACTTAGGGACAGAAGGAGCGTAGGAACTTTCAAATGTCAAAGTAATGGACGACACACTATTGATGTCTATTACACGGTACTCTCATCACGTCACCGGCCTGTTTAACTTTAGCTCAAAAATCAACTTTTTACCCGAATTTGTGTGGACGTTTTCAACAATCTGAGGCTAGTGGATTTATCTTAACGGGCGATGACAATCTGCAACTTTGGCCATACGGCCAGCCCTTACGTATCTTTTTCATCCCACTAACAATTTAGCTGAGTACTCCATACCCCGTAGGTTCTTTTTCCGGTTTGTTGTTTGCGGTATCCTACCTGTCGCTTTGGACCGTCCCTTATCCCATTTTGGCTCTCAGTGGGCTGCTCACACCCAAGTACATAAGGGCTACCCTACGCCTGATGCTTTCAGGCATGACAGCATGACAGTCGTCCTCGTTTTCCTTGTCAGTATGGCCTGTAACTTACATTTCTGCGCAGCACTTCTAGTGGCAGGGCGCATTTCGGAACGAACTGTATTGCAATCACCAGAGCAAGAGAGACAAATATGCAGCATAGACACCTTCCGAACCTCGGCGTCAAAGTAAGCACAGTGTCCGATCCAGTGTTGAGGCTGTGATCTCGAGGCAAAAAATTGGTTACTCAGCCTAAACGCACGATCTAGGACTCCTATCTGACAGGTAACGGCTAGTCTCTTTCAATGTAGGACGGTCAGGAACAACTGCGGCGAAAATGAGTTCTACGGACCTCACCTGCATTTGTTCGGTAATCGCAACTGGGCAGCCAAACAGTATATTGAATTCAGATGTGGGCAGACAGTACAGACAGGTAGACCGTGGTTCTATAAGAAAGTAACAGTAAACCGTGTGCAGAATTAAAGGAAAACTTACGGCTAGGTTGAACCTTGGGCAGTTAGCAGCATAGGAGGGTACAGAAAAGGCGGTGTGCTATCGGAAAAATTAAACGGGACAAATGTTGTTCAATTCAAAGTTGGACAAATGTTCCACAACAAGCCCAGAAATGTGAGCAAATCGACTACAGAAAACAGTTAATATAAAATCGACTTTGTACAAAATAGAATAGTTCAGTCTTGAAACTGAAGCAGCCACCGGAAGGGTAATGAATTGGTCTGAGGAATAGGGAAACACAATTAATTACGTCACGTAGTTAACACACAGAATTACAAACCCTTCCTACTTCACCGTTAGCTTTACCCCCCTGTTTACCCACATCGGAGTGCAGCAAAATTAGTGTGAAAGTGCCGGCCCGTGGAGCCCCACCTTCCTCATAACAATCGTCTTGATATTGAGCAGTTAGCCTAAATGAAGAACATGTGAAATCACGCTCAGAAAATATGATCTACACCATATATCTCTGCTAATGCGCTCTTGTTGGAAAGCCACCAAATTTTCCGGGCTGATCGGAGGTGTGGAAGGGCGGCTTACGTACCTTGGTACCTAAACATGACCCGGCTTACTCCACTTGCCTTCTCTGACACAACTGCGCTGACCCAGGGCAATCGAAATAGCGCCAGGGTTCAGGGTGCCCAGGCATCCCTCAAAAATCGTGCAGGTCGTCTGCGATAGCTGTTTAGATTTGGTTGTATCTAATGAAGGGTTCTCCGTCAATCAAATAGCAAATAAGTTTTCTGTAGGATATAGTGAGAAGTTTGTGCTAAAGTGTGACCAAATGTTCTACTAGACCAGAAACCCTGAACCTCAAGTGTTCATTCGAAACTCCATTTATTCTTGCGTACATTTTCTTTGACCAGGTTGAACTGTGGCCTTCTTTACTGGCCACAGGCATACAGGCACATTGCCCCAAGAGATCACGGAGCTGATTTAGTATTCCTCCAAGAGAATCCAGCACGTAATCGAACGATGTAAAACATACCCAGGGGGAATTGCAGTCTTCTGGATTTGGAGTCAAAACTGCTCGTAAAAAATTATTAAGGAGCTCTCACAAGGCGATTTGGTGTTTAGCACGATTCTGAACCGCTGCTGAATAAACCCGGGATAGACCATCTGAATAAACCCGCGAAAACATGGCATGTTGACGAGTATTGCCAAAAAAACAAAAGTTCACCGTGCAAGCTTATAGGTCTGCCGGAGAAACATTCTAACGTTGGACTTCATGGAGGACGGAAACGGGGGACACACAAGCAACCAAATGCTGGCATCGGAAGCAGAAAGGGAGCACTATACGGGATTGTACTCCGCTTTGTGGTCTTCATCACAGCCAGTCGTGGCAAAACTGAACTGTCAGCGGCCTCCGATTAGCTTTTTCCTCGCCAAATCCTGTTCAATTCAGACCGATTCAGCGCATTTATGGCAGAGAGAAAACCCTCCCACTTATCGGAATGTTTCACCTTCATGCTTTGTCACCCGCCCGACGGAGAGAATCTTCCTTGGGTTCGGTAACCAGCGATTGCCGTGCCCCACTTAGAAGCTACCAAGTGATTGTCTCTCTGTCTCACTGGCGTACCGCGCGTGATGATGGAAAGCATTTCAAAGCAGGTCGATCCAACTATTCTAACTGCTAGCGAATTGATATTCCAGAAAACCAAGTTTTCTCTGAAACCGTTGTCGTGCGACAAACGCATGCAGCAGGACGAAGGCCAAAACCTAAGGCCTCAGGTTGGACGCCCAATTTTTGACTTCCTAAAACATTCAATCGTGTTCCATTGGTCACATCGTCAAGCAGTCCTAAAGCCAACGTGACTCAAAAGGGTTGGCTAGATGGATCGATGTTTTCCTTTCAAACAGGACTTTCCGAAGGAAGGCTAGATCAACTTACATTTCCTCTGCATAAGTTTCCATTAGAGTTCCTCCAGTCCCCGCCTCAGGGGAAACACTGACCTGTGTCAGCGACCGTTAGTTCATGTCTATTTTCGTGGACTTTTATATCTCGGTGGTCCAACACCAGCACAACCCGAGCTAACGTCTGAGCCGCAAAGCGAAGGCCGCTGGGCTGGCACATATTTTGAATGAGCGGGTGCATACAAGTGTCTTTCGGAGGAGATTCTGCAAGGGCCTCTACCGTACATGGTGAGAGAGAGAGCCAGGTGATACGAAGCAATTTGCCATGAGAACTCAACTACCTGGCTGTTTTTAACCATATCCATCTTCATATATCACCAAAAAATCAAACGGAAGGCATTCATTCTTTTTGGATGAGTCAACGCAATATAACTGCACTGCGCGTGTAACTTTCTAGACATCGTTTGGAGCTCATGTCAGGCCAATTCTTGAGCATGCTAACCAGGTTTTCTGCTTCGGAGGAAAGAAGGATGGGACCATTATGTTTTCAAGAGGCTGCTACGAAGATGATGCCAGCCCAAAAGCCGTTGATTGTGAAACACCTCTTCATATCGTTGGTCGATTTTCCTGAAATTTTCATCACCTCCAAGGGGTCTGAATTTTATTTTTGCTTTGTTTAAAAAGGGTTTTCAACTAATAGAGCTACCAACACAGTGAGGACGTAGAAAGGATTTTCAAGGTTGGAACACGCACTTTTATTAGGGGACGACTTCTCTCCCTGTTGCTATTTAGTGCGAGATTAACCTTTTCCCAATAGCTGTCCATGCTGCTTATAGTACCAGACCAGAATAAACTTAGGGGACTCCTCGCGCACGCGAACTTGCTACCCAGATCTTAGGATTAAAACGGTGCTACTGGGGATCCTGTTCCCTTTGGCATTCTAGGTGACAGGATGCTGCTGTGTGACAAGAAAAAGCACCACTCTTAGAGCTTGAGCGGGAGCCCAGATGTCGTAAAGCAATTCGTAATGCGTAAGGGTCCCCGGGCCACTCTGTCCCGTGAGCCATATCGCGGCGTGGAATAAGTCGGTCTGCGTACTTTGGTTGGTCCCAGATGATAATCTAGTCCCAGAACAAGCGGGAACGGCCAGTTTCATATCGTCCCAAGCCACGCTTAGCCTGTAGAGCTTCCGTCATAATAACATCAAAAATAGCCATAGATTTTGAGTCCTCCAACTTTTAAAGATGCAGACATTTGCCACTGTTATGTAATAAGAGGTATGGAATAAGCAGTGCAGGTTAAGCGGCAACTTGAATGTGCAATGACCTCTCTGGCGAGGCCTTATTTACAAAATTTTTTCCTGCTGTTGGTAGAGTACCGCCGATGGTTCCGGTTTCGAAACTGTGGAAATACACACATGCTTTGTTATAATCATAAAAGATGAGATATGGATGCTGCTACAATGACAAAAATAGGATCTAACACCTCCCTCAGGATTTTCAGCATTTCCGTTCGGTCGTGGTTGCTATTCGACTTTTGTGGGCTATCGCCGGCTCAGTCCCACTTGCATTAGAAAGGGTATGTTGAACCGTTGCCGCGCCACTGGCAACTGCACCCAGAATAACCTGGTTAACAGTTTCAGAATTTTTTCTGGAGTTCGAGTTCGCTTCCTTGGAAGAGACCAAGGATAGCCATCCAGGTGTATATGGTTTTTCAGTGGCAACTGAGAATTGCTCGTTTTTGACACCATGTTGAGTCATGGATGCAGCTGTTTTGGCATACATTTTTTAGTATGAATTTGGCCGGGCGAGGCTCTGACCATCCCTTTACTTTTTCCATTTCAGCCACATTACTTTGCTTTCTGGTGCAGTATGCGGAGCACGCAATGGATCTTTCGGGATGAACATTTCATCAGCTCCGGAAATTTCTTCGGATGGTGATCCGGTTATTCTGCACCGGTGAAATTGGTTCTTTCTAAAGCTGGCAGATGGGACTATTCCTTCCTACGTAACATTTATGTTAGGAGTTTTAAATACGATGGTGAAAACCAGTAATCAATACATGAACTGCGGTTTGAGGATTTTGTATTAATGACACTAGTAAAGCATGAAACACGTCCATCTAAGCAAAATGCTCCCGAAAATGATAAAATCCTGAAAAAGTAGAAATAAACGCTTATTAGGTGTGTATTAAAAAGATTCAACTCATGACGCGCTTTTCATTTTGGAATCGGCCAAAATATTTCGAAAATTTCATCCGCGGTGAAATCAGTTAGGGCAATGAAGAATAACTCCTGAATCGATAAGTAGCAAAGTTTCAGGTGATTGGCAACTGGGTTTCGAAGAAATGCACCAGTTTGAAGTCGAGTATTGTGGCAGGAACAGAGGTTTTGAAGCCGGCGTTTACTTGGATGTCGTGAAAATTTGTACTACGCGCTGCCTAGCTGGGCATCACAAACAACACCCATTGTTATGAAAGCCACTACATTGATCTTACAGTAAGAGCTATCGATAGTTCGTTGGGACTGGTGATGTTTTGGGTATTATGAATCAGGGGATGTTTACAAATTTGTTTTTTCCGTCGGCACTCTTGGTTTTGGCGCGCTTGGGGTCGCAGTCGTCTTGTCATATTCTGGTCGTAAGTCTCTCAGATGGGCCGAGTTATCCGGAGTCAGCGTAAGGGTGCTGGAGGAGTTTTCAAGGCTCACACAAAGCATCGGAAAGGGCCAGCGCGTCTCCGTGCGGTCGACTACGCTGAGAGACATGGTTATATTCGTGGCGTCGTGAAAGACATTATCCATGATCCTGGTCGGGGAGCTCCGCTAGCTCGTGTGGCCTTCCGTGATGTATACTCGTATAAAACGATCAAGCAGCTCTTCATTGCGGCAGAAGGTATGCACACTGGTCAGTTCGTATATTGCGGAAAAAAAGCGAAACTGCAGGTAAGTTACTTTTACTAATATTGCTTCTATCCCAGATTGGCAACATTCTTCCCATCGGAGCGATGCCAGAAGGTACTGTTGTGTGCAACCTTGAGGAGAAGTGTGGAGACCGCGGGCGACTCGCACGAGCTAGCGGGAACTATGCGACAGTGGTGGCTCACAATGTCGATACCAAACGAACCCGAGTGAAGCTGCCATCCGGGGCTAAAAAAGTGCTCCCTTCAGCGTGCCGAGCTATGGTTGGATTGGTCGCTGGTGGTGGAAGAGTTGACAAACCTATCCTGAAGGCCGGTAGGGCATATCACAAATACAAGGCCAAGCGTCACTGTTGGCCACGTGTTCGTGGTGTGGCTATGAACGTGAGTTATTCCTATTATAGTCGGTCATTGCTTGTTAGTCTCAGGGTTTTGTATCTCATGTTAAATTGTCATTCACTCAGCGGGAGGTTTCGGCGGTGGCGCCAGTCCAAATGAAAAAGGTTTCCTCCAGGAGGACATCTTCTAGACTGGGCAAGATTTCGCCGAAAGAGGTACTCCTAGCATTGACCCTGCGACTCCATTTTGTGATTTTACTGAGTGGCTCCTGACATTGCCGTTGGCTTGCGTCCGTATACGAACTCTGACCCATATGAACTCTGATCCCGGCACCAGCGGGCGTGTTCTCTCCAACAGCCATCCGATGCGCCTTGAACGTCGAGCACTTCCTACGCAGTTTGCTTTTGGAATTCGTACAGCGATTGCCACTGATTTATGGTTTCCCAACGGTGTCCGTTTAGTTCCCAATCTGATGAAATCGTAGCCTATTGGGGCCTATCTGTTATCCCGTTGGACGCCTCAATTACACCCGTCAACGTCACGTTCACTACAGCCTGAGAACGGCCGCTGAGTAACAGTTATCGCCTCTCTTTAGCATGTGTGTCGTGTTTTCAAATTTCCCTATCAGGTCTGCCAAACCAGTGCCTCGGTTCAGGATCAGCGTGTGGACCTGGAACAATATTTAGCTGTAACACCCTTTCGCTGCTTAGCTGCCACGCCATCCGAGGGAAGCACGTGGATACTGCAAGGTTGACCACCGCCGTGTAAACTCGTGATAGGCGAACTGACGTCACCTTGGCGGAGGTTGGAAAAAGCTGTCCTGAACTTTCCGCACGTACGTAATTCATCCGTACTTCATTTCACACATGCCCGGTCAAAGGCTAGTCACCACTCTGCTTCCGGCACTCTGAATTAGGCACGGAAGACATCACTCTTTGGCATACGCAATGCATGGCCTCACCGAAGCAGCTTCTGGTGCGTGCTTCAATAGAAGTCCCTGCTGCCCTACCGAAAACGTGCTTTCTAAGTGTCTGGTTACGGGTTCGCCGACACCAACTCGCGGGAGCAATCGTCTTGAGACAACAATTTTCGAATACCTGAAGATATCTCAGTTCCGTTAATCGGATAGCCAGGTCTCGCAGTCATACAAACCCCATACTATAACCTGCTACATGTTCCTTGAGATTCAGGAATATACATAGCTTTAAGGCAATTGGTGTTTCAAATTGGCAAACGCGACCCAAGCCTTGCAGATCCGTGCATCGACCTCATCTGTCGCACTAAAATCATGACTAATACAACTTCCAAGGTACGTGATATGCTCCACAATTTCGAGTGCCTTTCTCTGGATTGTAAGTGGCGTGTCTAGTATCTGCATGTCCAGGTGCATGAACTTGCACTTTGTGAGTGCGAAATGCATGCCAAAGGAATTTGATTAGTCCATCTAAAACACCTGCGCCTTCTCTTCGAAGATAAGAACGATGTCTGTTTGTTCCATATCGGTTGTTGGATTGGATCCCAGTGAACATTCTTCTTTGCACCGTCCGGTTATCCAGCTCAGTGTTTTACGTTGTGTTGACTTATGCCCCAACGCACTGTGGTTCTGATGCTGAAGATACTTTATCACGAATTATCCGGCCCCATTTGTTGATCGAGAAGCACTGGCTTCGCGGGCGAAGTGAATTCACATGTCAGTCGTCTGAGCTACTTGGAATCACATCTGCATGTCGCACACACGACGGAGAGCAACTCCCCCAGCTGTGTACCAACCATTAAGTGTTTCTGGTCAGAGCGAACTTTCAGCATAAACGTTCGCATCGCGTCACCTAGTGCCTACCAATTGCAGATCAACTGTGGACCCAGTTGCACCACGTGGCCATCAGCTAGCTACCCGACCAAAAGCTGCCACCTTGACGTGGTGGTCGGGCTTGAGTGCTGCAATGATACCGCAGGCTACACTGGCTGGAACTTCGTTCCACAAGGTGCGACCATGCCAGGAAGGCCAAAGAGGAGCAGCCAGACCCCGTATTACGAGTAATCGTGCTACGAGGCCGTCTGCGGGTAGACTCGTACTGTCCCCTGCGACCGGAGTGTGAAGGCAGTAAGATGTTTCCCCCAGGCGACCGGCATGTCCATATTTATAGAAGCATCGATGGTGTTTTCCCCCGAGGAAGGACGGGTTAGGAAAGATTGGCCCCAAAAACCGCACACTCCGATCGCCCGACGGTTGGCCGTGACCGCCGTCGAATTATCCACTACGGTCGAAATACTTTAAAAACTGAAGAGTCCGGTGCTGCTCAAAAGGCAACTGCTGTGCGCAACCTAATCAGGAATGAGACAGTAATGCCTTATTCCCTACGCCCTCGGGTTAGGCCAACCCCCTGCAGCCGAGCAGGTCAGACTATTGAGTTATCGGTTCTTGGCAGTGTCTTTCTACTGTCCACTGCCTTGTGGGTCAGGTTTTTGACGACATACCTCTTTTTGGATCTGGCGCGTCGTAATGCAAACAATATCAGATAACCTTATCAATTTCATCTCACGGTTTGGCATGCGCTTCACGCCTGCAAAGTGTAGAGTGCTATTGAAAGACTGGGTGGGCTCAAACCTTAGCCTCATGCTCACATATGAACCGATTTAGGTAGTAGACAAATTTGTTTACCTGGGCAGCTGTATCAGCCCCGGTGGTCTCGCGAATGATGCTATTTCCATGCGGATTTGGAAGGCCAGGGAAGCTTTTATGAACCTGCATCACTTGTGGCGCAGACGTGACATTAGCTTATCCTCCAAGGGTCGAGTTTACAATCCTGCGGTGCGTTCCATACTACTGTACGGTTCAGAAACCTGCCACTGCGCGCCGAGGGTTTGACCATCGATTTCTGCGGTGCATTGCTCGAGTCTGGTGGGAACATCGGATCAGCAATGCTGAAGTTCGTCGAATGGTCTTCCAAAGAAATAACACCCACTATAGATTAACTGAGCACTATACAGGTTGCGCGGGCTTGGCCACGTGCTCCGTTTGCCAGTCGACCGAATTCCCCGAAGGTTTCTTTTTGCATAACCACGCGAAGGGTGGAAACGAGCCAGAGGTGGTCAAACAATGACTTGGTAGCGAGGTTTAAGAGTCATTACCAGCAAACTCAGTTGCGCTGGTGATTGCCGTCTCCCTGGATGGGGACATCAAGGCGGGACGAATCGGTGGTTAGAGACATTGTCGGACACGTCTCAGTGGCGCCCATGCATCCAAGCATCCGCCTCCATTACGCAGCTATCTGCCCCACCTTTCCAAATGATCGGTGAACGAAACGGTGACAGCTGTAACTACCGTACGACAAGTTCGCTGTTACAGCTGATGATAATGGTCTATCCGTAGCGTAGCAGTATTTACCTGCTGCAACGAGCTGCTACGTCAGCCTATATTTGATGCGGAATCGTTGGAGCAGTAGATGAAGCTTATTACGTCGGGGCGGTCCGACCACCATTCACTTTCTTTAAGCCATCGTTGGCAGATGGTTCCCATGGGATAGGCCATTGCATGGCAGCGTGAACTGAAAGCTGCTACAGTCAAACTGAGTGCTGCAGGACCTCGTTTTTTGCACTCACGTATTTCCACCCCAATTTGAATACTATCTTCGCGGGTTACAGCACTAGGACTGATTGCTTTGCTCACCGTGCTCAGTAGCAGCTTCTTTATCCGACATCAGTAACGATTTCAAACATTTTGAAGTCTGTTTTTCAAAGCCTGAAAGCCGGCCGGCTGAGCTACCTTTGTTGTTTGCGCATTAAAGCACGCGGGACAGTAGGCGGCTCTTACTCGTACGATGGATTTCCTCTGCATTTATATGTGCTGTCGGTTAGAAACACGGATGCAGGACGCGAGTACTTTATTTGTACTGACTTCCCCCTCCCTCTCCAAGTTCCGTCTGCGCACTATTGGCGATGCAGTGAGTATTGTACCAAGGACCCGAACGGAAGCCTATCTGGTTGATGTTCGTTTGGCAACGTCTGTGAAAGCATCTCGGAAAAGTGAGGTCCATCGCACCCTGTTTATTGTGCCCACACGCTTCAACTGACTGAATGTGTCGAAGACAATTTCAGGAACTCCCTAAATGCATGGACTCCCAGGTAGATCGACCAAACGCTTCTGAGACCCAATCGGGTGGTCGTCTCGGGTTGGATATGAGACGCACAGACAACGGAGAGCTGCTTAAGCTATGTGCTCACTACAAGCTGATTCTCTGTAGTAGTAATTTCCGAAGCAGAAAAAATCGCTTACGTGGTGCCCACCGGCGAAGCAGTCCCAAATCCAACTAGACCACATCGCCGTCAGTTATCGGTGACCAGGGTCGATCGCTGTCTGCAACTCCTGGAATACTAGCATGGACTCAAACCATTCACTTGTGCGCTGCTGTTTTTCATTGCACCTTTCACGTCTGCGCAAAACGCGCACACCTCACTTAGCCATTGAGAAGCTAGTAAATCCGGAACTCAAACGAATCTATCAGAACTGGCTCCTCGAACGCTTGCCGGATGGTCAGATGTCGGACATTAACGGACGCCAGGAACGGACATCAAAAATGCTACACCAAGTCTGAACTTGTGCCTGTGGTACGACCCAGCCAACTTCATCCAAGTATGGGATCTCTGATACGACCGGGCGACAAATTCCTCCTGGCCGCAACCACCAGTCCAACCATCATCCGGCGCCAGGTGAAACTATGTCGAGAAAATTAGTGCATCCGAGAGGCCGAAGAAATGTAAGATGCTAGGAATGTTTGAAACGCCGACCATTTACTCCACTTAATTCTTTCGACTGATCCTCGGAAGCATCTTGTCAGCTTAACTGTCAACGACCAAAATTACTCTGATCCAACAAAGAACGTTTAGACTGTTGGACACAGTACTTCGAACAACAATTCATTTGACCACCGTTTACCGCAGTCCAAACTGCCGGCCTTCAAAGAAAGGTATACTGTGGGTATGGGGCTCTCTCCCACCCCAGAAGTATCCCAGTATCCCCAGTCACAAGTCATGCTCTTGATCCTGACGACCTTCCAACAACTGTGTTCAAGGGTGGTAATGAATTAGTCAACCTATCGACATCTATATGGGACAAAGAGGTCTTCCAAGACAATTGAAGTGGGTCAATAACAATGCCCGTTTTCGAAAAGGTTACTCGCTTCTGACGTCACTGATTCTCCATGGTCTTACGGTGGTACGCAGATCGTTGATCCGTGAGAATCAAGTGCGATTTCGATCGGGTGGAAGCTGCGTCGACCAGATCTTCGCGCTTCGTCAAGTGTGCGTGCGATTCTGTTGACCGGTCAGTGCTGTTAACCGCACTTGTTCAACTGGGTATGCCCTAGAAGCTTGTGAACATAATCCGGTCCTTGTGTTCACGTACTTCTGGGCGTGAGAGTGTATGGTGGGCTTTCTGATAGCTTCCCTGCTAATAGTGGTGTCCTACAAGGATGTCCACTTTGTTCTTGTTCAGCTTCATCATTGATGAAATAATAAGGCGGAGTTCAAAACCTTGTCGATCTAGAGTATGCAGATGACATCGTTTTCATGTGCGAAGGCGAAGACTAGGCACAAGCCCCGTTGAATAAGCTGACCACCGTCATACCATCTTTTGGCACGAGCCCAGCACCTCCAAAGTGCAAATTCATGCTTCACAACACGCAGCCTCACAATTCTTGGTGGATTACTGGTGGTTGTGGAGAATTCTACATACTTCGGTTTAACTTTGATGGAAGTGTGTCTGGTAAAGTCAGTGTACTAGTCTCAAAGGCCCGAATAACGTTTGCTAGTTGTGGCGTCAAAACGGCATATCACTGCAAGGGTCTCGTGTAGCAGGCTAGTGTAAGGGCTGTGTTGTATGGTTGCGAGATATGACCTCTGCAGACAGATCATATAAGGTGCCTTCAGGTTCTTGACGACCGATGCCTCAGAAGCATTGCTGATGTCGGATGGCTTCAGAGAATTCGGAACGATGTTAGAAAGCGGATGTTTGGTTGTACAGCGGGTATTTCGATCGCGTCAGATATCTTGCACCATCAACTGCACTGGCTCGGCCATGTTCAATGAATATCGATACGTTGTCTGCCGAAACGTCTTCTCCGTGCCTCCTTCGGAATGGCTCAAACCGCCAGGTGGACAGCGTATGACATCAGAAGGCTGTGAAAGGTAAGACGAGTTTGAGTGTTGTTGGTGCGTTAAGTCTTGCGTTATGGGTTACCAGTGACCCTTGCTGTAGTTGACTGGAGACCGCAGCAAATGGCGGCTGTTCCATGTCAGTGGTGTTCATGTTGGTTTCTTTATTGGTTGTCTGAGCACTTCAAAAAAAAATTGTTCAGCTGTAGCACGCTTTCGATGCCTAACTGCCATGCCACCCGAAGGAAGCACGAGGGCTGGGATACTGCCAGGTTGCCCAAGCCTAGACAGGGGAAGTCGAGAGGCAGAGGTCGGGTTCGAACCACGGACCTTCCGGTCAGTAAATTCGCGCTCTAACCACTTAGGCCATCTCGCCCTTCAGAATGCTTGCGATAAACCAGTACTGGGTCCTCTCCCTCACCTACTCATTTTTTTCATTCTAAGGCTTTTAATACAGTTGGATAAACTTCGCGGTTGTACGAGAGCAAAGCATCAGTGTCAACACTAATGATTGGGTCTCTGTTTATGGTCTGGCTGGGGGCTACGCAGTCATGCTTGCATGTGGCTCAGTGATTGGAGCGCGAATTTACTGACCGAAAGGTCCGTGGTTCGAATCCGATCTCTGCATCTCGACTTCCCCTCTCTAGGCTTGGGCAACCTGACAGTATCCCAGCCCTCGCGCTTCCTTCGAAAAAAAATAGTCCAGCCGTAGCACCAGGTGCCTAACTTCCATGCCACCAGGTGGTGCTACAGCTGAACTTTTGCACGTGGCTGGAAAACCTGCAGGGCATGGGACACAACCGATCCCAGTGAAGCGCGTGTGATCACTTCCTAGCCGGACTGCTTGGCTAGATTCCATTTATTTCTGGGCGAAGTTCGCAAAAGACGCGTCTCAATGCAATGTGATCCTCGGGTGTATTTATTATACCTCTGTCCAGGGGTGTAGGCTCTATTCTTGATCGTTTTCAGGACACGGACCTTCGTATTAAGTCGCTAGCATTCTCTTCTCTCCATTCTACTGGGAATTCCTCTGATATTTTTATAACGGCTAAGTACCAGTATATAGCATGTCATGCTGGTGGTGATAACTATCATCATAAACCTGCCTGTAGCAAACATTCACCTCTGAGAGACTAGGACCTTACAGAGTAGCTTTTGTCCTCTGTTGGCATTGTAGTTGACATGCTAGTATTCACGTTTTAGGGACTTATCATTAGATTTTCTCTCGAGCCCCCGTACTTTTGTCTGTGTTTGCAAACCAATGAGGAATTCAAATTTTTCGGCAATATTTTTCTGTAACCGTCTCAAATGCTTGTTTACCCTTTTCAGCCGGTTGAGCATCCCCATGGTGGTGGTAATCACCAGCACATTGGCAAACCGTCGACTATACGTCGGGACGCGTCGCATGGTCGGAAAGTTGGTTTAATTGCAGCTCGTCGGACTGGCCGCATTCGTGGTACACGAACGATAATCTCGAAACCAGAGAAAGAGTAACGGTTTTATATGAAATAAATTTTGACGGAGCATATGGTCGTGTTAAAACTAGTTTGGGTGTCATAAGCAGTAGCAAATACGATTGGTATTGTGCAGCCAGTATGATTTTTCGGCGGTTGCAGTGATTTATTACGTGCTGTCTCTTTACCGTAGGCCAGGGTTTACCGTGTCTTTCAACCTGAAGAGCGTGGAATAGCATGTACGTCTAGGTGGATTTCTCTGTGAGAACGTTGACACCGCAAGTTGCACAGCTGTTTTGAGTTTCCTTTGGAGTACCAGTTGTCCGGACACAACTAACTAATCTTCGCATTTAACTGAGCGGATTTTCCTGAGGTGACCACTGATACGTCGTTATTATCAGCGATCGTGACGGGCATGGTGATAGACGTGACAAAGTGGTGTAAGCATGTTGTAGTTGCTGGTAAAACGTACTTGAGATAGGCACCAGCAGTTCGTTGTTCAACAGGGCGCGCCAAATAATGTTCAACTGAGTAGCGTCCGGCTCAGGACGTGTGTCATGAATTGGACGTTATTCGATAAGATCTAACCAAAACAGCAGCCCACAGAAGGCCCACCAAGTGGGGTACTGTATTAGGAAATGGACGTGAAGCCTTTGAGACAAGGAGGAAACGGGGAGGGACAGTAAAGCGTCATCCGTCACGCTCCAGTTAGCTGTGTACGTAAGTGAACGTTGTCAGCAGCATTTGGCTTAAATAAACAACTTGATATATCTTGGTATGACTGCACGCAGGATAACGGTTACTCTGAACTTCTATCTCTCAGTTGCAGACACTGTGTGCCGCTTTGACAACTGAGCCCTGGCCTCCGGTCTTAGACTTCGTGTTCCGTGTACTAAACTAACTTCCACAAGTACTTCTAGAAGTACTCAACCTTTATTCTGCCCTTAGAGGCAAACTGAGTAGCCCGGGAGTATCATTAGCATACAAAAAACCCAGTTCCACGGATTTTGCACGTATGCTCTTGTTTGGGGTCATAATTGAATTTCCGAGCTCCGGATAATTTGACGGGATTGGGTTCATTGTACTTTCTTACTTGGTGGATTGTCACATCTAAGTGCGGTCAGCGCAACCCAATCAGCAATTGATTGACGTACGGTCTTGTTTGCGGTCACAGTTTGAAGACGCGCAGTTTGTGTTCTACGGAAGTATGTAGATTCGGAGGGACGGCGTCGCGTTAGAAGTAAACTGGCCTGTTTTTCTCTATACTGCTATTTCAAATTTGGACGGTTGGCTTTGAGGTGTTGTTTTAATGACAATTTCTAGACGTAAGACTCCTCATAAAGTTACTGAAAACTCTTCGAGGTCAAGATATGACATCAACAGCGCACAACACCGTTCTGCGTACACTGTCAAACCTGGGAGTTTTTCTCTATCAAGGTGTACAGAACAATGTTTTGCGTGAACAGGCTGAGCCAGACAATGCATGCAGGGCGATGTTGGCGGGAGATTTGGTATCATATCTTGGTCTAGGTCATTCCATATTGGGGCGAGATGGCTCAGTGGTTAGAGTGCGAATTTACTGATCGGAGGGTTCATGGTTCGAATCTGACCTCTGCATCTCGACTTCCCCTCTAGGCATCTGGTATTATATCGGTCCTCGTGCTTCCTCTGGGTGGCATGGCAGTTAGGCACCGAAAGGGCGTCACAGCTGAACGAAAAAAAATCGCAGGTAACGCCAGTCAATAGTCCCAACACGCACCATTAGAGTGAATGGACTAGACTGCCTAATCGGCATCAACAGGATGAAGCAGTGGACTTAAGTTTCTGATAAGAACCCATCAGTGGTGCATTTAGCCTTGGTCATTTCAAGAGTCGAACTCCATGCGGGGGGAGCATGTTACCGCCACGCACACTCTGGACATGCTTGACTTGGCGCGATCGAGCAGGCAAAATGTTGACGATTGATCGATGTGGTTGTGAGGGGTAAACTCCACTGTTTCCCTTCGGAACAACTAAATCGAAACGGGACTTCAAAATCAGTCCGGCAACATCAATGAAAGTCCAACGCCCAATCTCATTGCTGCAGCGCAACAAAGCACCCTGCACTCTTCAAAGAAGTCGGCGAGTCTGTAAAAATGTTTGAAATGAAGGAAAGCTTCCAACAGAATGGAGTGCCTCTGGGGTGATTCCCATGTCGCAAAGGGTTCGAGAACGTGTGAAAACCACCGGGGCGCCGGCCTAGTGGCTATAGCTCCCAGTGGTGTTATCCATTCCAAGTTAATTCTTCACTGGAGAATGGGATTCGCTGGAATCCAGCTGGATTTCGCCTTGGCCTGAGTTGCGTCGATCATATCTTGCGACAGGTATTGAAACTGCGCCACCAACGATGGTCTCAACTCTGCTTTTGACTCCACTGATCGTCAGAAATTGTGAAAATATCTGGCGGTGGTGGCCGTACCTTCTAAATTCTTGTCTCTTATACAGCCTGTGTGCTTCCTCACAGACGCGTACGTGTCTATGGCAGATTCTCTCCTGATTTAATCACATGCACTGGTGTCAGGGAAGAAGGTTCTCTTTCGCCCTTTGTTAACTTGGTAATCAATATGTTGCATATCTCCATAACCTCGGGGATCCAAATACGCCCGGGTTGTTCGCCCGCGGACATTGCGTACACCGACTATATTGTTCTGCTTGGATCAGACCCTTCATGTTATGGCCTCTAGTCTGACTCAGTTCACCTGAATGTAGAAGACAAACAACTTTGAGAAAGTTGTACTACAAACAAGCGGATCCTTCCGACATATGGAATTCGAATCAACCAGAATATAAAAAGAGCTAACAGTCCAATAGGATGTCAGTGAGGGGCTGAAATGTAGAAACAAGCTTTCACTATAAATGACGCATCGTTAGCAAAGTGGAGGCACTCCTAATAACACCTCCCTTTTGAATTACCCGATCGTAGGACTGCTGCTGTCAGTTGAGTTTCATTGGTATAACAGGCCTTCGTATTCGATCCGTCCATCCTCCAGGTGCGCAACTTTTGAAATTTTTTGGTTTATTCATGGGCTCCGGAGATTCAGGCTTTTGAGCTAATTTAAATGTCGAAAAACAGGATCGAGTGTAGGGGTCGCTGGAAGAGCGTAGCTTATTGACGTGACGGACCCAGATAGGGGAGACTACGTTTACCTCTTGGACAACTTTTCCAGCGCGACGCACAATTCTACCTTGTGTCCACTTTTCCACACCACAGCGATGGTCTTTTGCTAGCAGAGAGTGGCCAGGTATAAACAAATATGTTACAGCACCGTGATGTCGGTTGAACTGAACTTCCATGTCTGTGTTCCTACCGGTTGGCGGATGTGGTGTTGGACGGGTTGCATCAACGGGTAAACGGGTCTTCTGGTTCATAATTACCTTCGCCGGGAATGTGTACATTTGGTATCGCCCTGTAACTCAGCAGAAAGGTCTCTATGATTTTCGGTGTGCTCCGCTCCCCTTGGACTTTTAAGAGTGCGCGTTTGAAAGTGTCCACAAATCTTTCCACCTGGCCATTTGGTTGTGGATGGAAAGGTTGCGATCGCACATGTATGCTTTTTCTTGACAGAAAGCGGAGAATTCAGTGGACATGAATGCACTCACGTTGTCAGAGACAATGATATTCGGAACTTGTGGCTAAACACGTAGTTTTGACATGGTAGCAGTAACATTGTTCATGCTAAACACTTCTGGCCATTTGCTGTAGGTATCTACTTAAACCAGATATTGTTGGCCATTGCTTGGTCCCGCAAAGTCAACATGAATGGTGACGATAGAGTTTCTGGAACAGGCCATGAACATAATTTTGTTTTCCGATGGGATTTTGTGGATAGTTGGCTTTTTGAGAACCTGCGTACAATTTATAACTGCTTATTCATGCTTGGTCAGTAGACATAACTACGTGTTAGCGCCTTCATTCGGTTAATACGAGGATGTCCAAAACGAAATTGTTTAAGGATATCACTGTCATTCCGGGGGCACAATCACCCGTTCTGCGAAAAGTGTGCAACCGTCGACCTCGGGAAATGAGGATCGACTTTGGAAGAACGGTTGAAGTTGTTCATCGGAACATACTGAAGACCAGTGTGTATGGTTGAAATGGAGTACCTTTTGGAGTAGCGCATCACGAGCGATGGTGTCGCGAACCATGGCAGAAATAACTGGAAGTGCACGGATCGTAGCAGCAAGCATTGTGTTAACTTCTGGTTCCACCATTATTGCGGCAAAAACAGCATCCTCGGGTTGTTGACGTTGAGAATCCATGAGTCTTGATAATGTATCATCTTGGCCAATAGCATCAGTAGACTGGTATTTGATGGAGAAGTCGTAGCCCAAAGGCATTGCAGCCCAGCATTGCAAATGGTTTGCTGTGTAAACAAGGATGTCTTTCTTTGATCCGAAAATGCCGAGAAGCGGCTTATGGTCAGTGATGACGTCCATAAAGCATTTTATGGAACTTCTCAACGGCGAAGATTATCGCCCAAGCTTCTCGTTCGATCTGTCCATAATTGCACTAGGTACTTTTAGGGATCTAGCTGCGTGAGCAATTGCTTTTTCGTTTCCGTCAGGTAAAACGTGAGAGGTGACAGCTCCAGTACCGTAGTTGGATGCGTCTGAAACTACAGTAATGTCCAGGTTTGTATTGTTATGTTTGAGTAGCAGATGAGAGCTGGACAGAGACTACTTTGTTAAAAGCGGACTGGCACTCACGTGACCACTTCTGAGGCATGTCCTTTTTAAAAGGATAGCTTAGTGGTTCACGGACACGAAATGAACTGTAATGAACTGTAATGGCTTACCAAACCTAGGAAGGAGCGTAGGTTGCTAAGTCCGTCGGTGCTGACATTTGTTGTATGGCAGAAATATTTTCTGGGTCTGGAGACGACCACTTTCGTAAAAAATCCAAGATATTCGATGGATGTGAGAAAAAATGCACATTTTTCTGCACGTGGACCAAAGCCATATTGCTGAATTCGCTGGAGTACACAATGCAAACGTTCTTGACTAGAGTCTGTGAGAGTGATGTGATCCAAATAAACAGCAACTCCTGATAAACCGTTTAGCATGGCATCCATTGTTTGTTGAAATATTGCTGGTGCAGATTTTACCCCAAATGGCAAACGGTTAAACTGAAACAAACCGTGATGTGTATTAATTGTCAAAAATTCTTTGTAGTCATCCGGGACTTTTGTTTGAAGGTAAGCACCAGGGAGATCCAGCTTTGGGAAATATTTTCCACCAGTGAGCTTGGTCAACAGACCTGGTACCACAATGGATATTGGTGAGAGTCTAACTCGGCTTTGAATCCAGTGGAATAATCAGCACATATGCGCACCTTGTCATTTTCTCTTTTGATGACAACAGTAGGAACTGACCACTATGAATGGTTTACTGGTTGAATAACTGGATTGCTGGAGACGAACAAGTTCATTCTGCGCGGTTGCCAGAGTGGCAAATGGTACGGGACGCTTTGGTCTGAAGATTGGTCTGTAATCGGGTTGGAGCTGGAGGCTTGCCTTGGTTTTGGTACAGCATCCAAGGCCACATTGGAAGACAATCGAATTTTGTCTGTGTTAGTAAGGTGTTCCGCTATGTCTAAGGACGATGAAAATTTCAAAGTATTGCACACGGATGATAAAGGCACACTGAAAAGATCAAGTTGCTCAATCCAATCAAGTTCTAGAATGTTCAAATTGGGACAGTCAGTGAGATAACAAGTTTTTGAGAAATGCAAGTTGTTGAAAGATATGTCACAGGCTAACTTGCCAGCCAGTAGTAGGGTATTGCCGGATGCACTTTGGGCCCAGTGATTCGTGAATGACAAAACATTCTATAAACTCCCAACTGGAACATGAGATCAAGGTAACAGTTGAAAATGTGTTGAGCTGCAGGCGGATTGTAATTTTGTTGAACACTGTAAGGTATTTCCTTCGGGACTCAAATTCAAATAGGAAGGTTGCAAATACAAATCTGAACTGCGGGCGTTTCCTGTACGGCTGCTTTGTGACTGTTGCTGATTGGACTGTCGATACTCTTTTTGTTTTTGAGTGAGGCAGAAGCCTTCTTTGTCGTCCCACCGAGGACAATTCTGGCACTGGTGCTTCTTGAATGGACAGAAACGTGCCTAATGGTACTCACCACAGGACCAACACAATTTTGGCGGTTTTTCTCATGTGTAACAGTGGTTCGTTTCAATGCTATGACACCACTGGTACTAGTAGGTTTTGACGCCTGCTATACCATTGCGGTAGCATGTTCAAGATTACACAAACGGCATTCGGTGGTGAGTACTTTCACGGTCCTCGTGCCCAAGCTTGGAAAGTAATCGGGTGCGAATATCTGATTCCTGCGGGGACTGAAAACCAAAAACGAAAACTATACACTTGAACTGACTGCATTTGGAATTTTCCACACTTATGGTTGACGAAATCGACAGAAGTGACGCAATCGCCGGCATCGCGCCTGGCCAATTCGAGACTATTGTATCGAACATTAAAAAGTGAATGTCTCTCACCGAAAATTTCATGAAGTTGTTCCACTGTTTTGCAAAGTTTAGATCCTTTTGATGCTTAGGGAGAATGACGTTCGTGAACCGATCGTGCTCGAGGGTTCCGGACTAAGAGACGGGATTTTCACGCATCATCTGCGTTGGGTTCCCGTCGCCAGTGTTATGGCCTCTGGTGATGTATCAGTCTGACTCGTCAGTTCACCGGAATAGAGAAGACAAACAACTTTGAGGAAGTTGTACTGCAAACAAGCGGATCGTTCCGTGATATGGAATTCAACTAAACCAGAATGTAAAAAGAGCTAACAGTTCAATAGGATGTCAGTGAGAGGCTGAAATGTAGAAACAAGGTTCCAGTATACGAAAAAAAAATCGTTAGCAAAGTGGATTCGCTCGTTTGGAGGCAGTCCTGCTAACAGTTCCGAAATGCAAACTATTTTAGATGACCCAGATATTTATGCCCAACAGCTCGGGATGTGCTTCGCAAGCGTAAAGTGTTTCTGAAAGATTGGATGGTATCACACTTGCAGGTGAACCGATCGATGTAGTAGATAAGTTTGCTTACCTTTGCAGCTGCATGTCCTGGTGGTCTGTCGACACACGAAATCACTTCCCTAATTGGAAAGGCCATGGTAGGTTTCGCTAACCTCCGACATTTGTGGCGCCGGTGTGACAGTCGCTTGACTGTCAAAGGTAGAGTGCTTAGTACCGCGGTTCGCTCCGTCCTACTTTATTCAACAGAGACGTGGCCATTGCCTACGGACGACCTTTTAGGACGCCCTGTGTTTGAGTATGGTGAGAACGCCAGATCAATAATGCTGAAGTATGGCGGACGTTTTCCGGGAAGATCCATTCTTCATAGATAGATCAGTTGGTTACAGTCCACAGGTTACGCTGTTTGGGCCGTGTGCTACGTATGGTAGAGGACCATTTGTTTCATAGAACCATCTTGACCCAGCCTTGTTCCAGGGGCTGTAGCAGCTGGAACCATTGCATTTCGATGCACGGCTTGTGAGCTGGAAAACCGAACTGAACTGAACTAACTTCTTAACCAAACAGAATAATTGCACCAGAACAGGAGGACTGATGTGAATACGAATTTTACGACTCCTGCAACCAACTAACTAACAAGTGGGTGTGAATCGACCGACTCTCCCATGAATAGTCGGACGACCTGATTGGCAAGCGAAATAGGAAATCCACGTATCGTAATGTCACCTGTGCTATTTAAACGTACACGTAACCTCGTAAGCAGTACATATAGGTAGCCAAACTAGAGAACATACTTTATTCTATCCAAGGCAGTCCACTTCCTTAGAGCAGTGAACAGTAATCTCATCCAGCCACGATTTGAAATGAAGTCCCCTCTGAAGCGAAGCTACGTCCCGTGAGAGGCCAGAAAGACCCTTTCCCAGTAGTATGCTCCTTGCAGGAAAATTGCTATGCATAGGTAGCAGACAACACGTCATGCTGGTTGATAGTAGCTGAAAGTGGCTTAACCTGTAACCTATCCCTTTGTCCCCTTTTGAAATGTCATTAGGTTTGTATTATTTTGGGGCGAGATGGCTCAAGTGGTTAGACCGCGAATTTACTGACCAGAAGGTCCGTGGTTCGAACCCCACCGCTGCCTCTCGACTTCCCCTGTCTAGGCTTGGGCAACCTGGCAGTATCTCAGCCCTCGTGCTTCATTCGGGTAGCATGGCAGCTAGACACCGAAAGGGTGTTACAGCTGAACGATTATTATTTTTTATTATTATTTTATCTTCGAGTTGTACTTACTGGGACCATCAGCACTCTGCTGGATATTGCATCCAGCAGCGGTGCTCGCGTCGGAATTCCGTGATTTAACTTCCATCCATTCGGTGCTTCTTATCAAAATGAATTCACTTTGTATGGTGACTACACATTGGACTGTCAGTGAGATTACCATGTTCCACAGAACAGTGCCTAATGAGCGTCACATATCGTTCTGTTTTTTTGCCTCCAAAGAAGTTTAGTCTGGTTATCAAACAAAACACCTGAGTGTTTTCCGTTGTGGATGGTTTCCTACTTCCAAGTCACGTTTTGGCTATGCACAGGGACGGCCATCGTACCAAGTAACAATTCACAACGAGAGATTGCTTGTGGGAAACTTAACTCTGCTGTTATATCATCCTTATTTCTGTAAACAAATATTGATCAATCGACTTTGTCCTTCGACTTCGTCCGACACTGAGTCCACTTGGGTTTCTCGGGTTTGAACAAGGGTTATTAACGGTTTGTGCCAACTGTAGCCACCGTTCGCACACATTCTGAATGAAAATGTAGGCAATAATTCTTGCCTGCTACCTCCGACTGGTGATCGTGCAGGCAAAGCTGGCGTCGTGGGTGGAGTATAGTGTAAAAATATTGGAGGTGTGGGGTTCAAGGTCGTATAGCAGAGGCTTTAATTTGGTCTGGCGCTCGCAAGTGTCCGTCCAAGCACCCGCTCTAATTTAGCTTGGAACGAGTCGACACTTGTTATTCATATGTCTAATCGAGACACGAAGCAGAGTTGAAGTTTTTTGAGGAGACACTGTTTATAAGGTTGCTGAAAACTCTCCGACAGCCACGCACGGGTTCGCCCTTCTTGGGGTCCTTCAGGTTAACACATCCGGCGAGTTTTTGCCTACTGTACGTTCCAATTGAACCCAAACGGCGCGCAATTTGTTTTCAAACTGCGTCGGTGTTGATGGGAGAATCGGATTCCGTCTGATTCTCTCGACTATCAAATTAGCCTTACTTTCTAGGTCACAGCTTGAAGTACTCTTGCACGTACGCCTAGAAACAATGTAGATCAACTGGCTCAAGCTTATACCTCAATTTTATTGCTTTAGTTCCATCTAGACGAGATCCATAGCCGTAGATTTCGTTCATCTGACATCATTCTGCACATTTTTCGTTTGACGACACTGCACGTAACACCGACAGTAATTAGGATACCTGGTTAACAACTGATTAGTGAGAGGCCAATGAGGTCTCACTGTGTTGTTGTGATAACTCGCCTTGTTTCAAAAGGATGGTGTGGGTCCGAAAATATGGAAAAATTTGTGATGTTCAGCGATGAACATTGTAATTCCTTTACCCTTTCAGCTACTCAGTTATTGTAAGTAGCTTATAACCAATTCAGATATTCCTACAATGAAGAGAACTCTCGTTTTCACAGTATCCTTGCGGAACACGAGGAGACATCCTGGTGCATCGTAAACCGGAGTAGTTACACTAGCCGTATGGCAAAGCCGCTTGCAGTTCCCAGTATAAGTAAAGGACAAGTGTCACAGTCCGGCGTGAAGATATGGATTCACACATTAAGGTCCCCGTTCTATTCACAGGATATCGAATCCACGGTACCTACAATGAAAGAATAGTTCCTTGTTGTGAAACTATGAACTTTTTTCAGGAAAATCTTTTGCGTCACTGTTTGAATAACATAAAAAACAGGGAACTGAACTACTTTGTGGGTGAGGACCAATAACAGGTTGGAGTAGAAGCCAGACAAGAAGAAATTTCGTTTCAGAGTGGTTGGCTAAACGATGGCTATCCAGTCGGTCCCAAGTATTTTCCAACTGATTGAAGATGACATTTCAATAAGATGCCGATAATTTGTTGCACCCTTTCTGTCTTTAAAAACACCACCACATGTTTCGTTTCTGCGTAAAATTGTTTACACTGGCCCACGGCATTTTAAATGCTTTTGGTGTACGTCCGTGGATCAGTCCCGAAATAGGTTAACTATACTGTGAGACTGACAGCACTGGCTGTTTTAAATAATATTACTTACAGGTATGTTACTACATACGCTGTTCTCTGTGGGGCTTAGTTTCTGTCGTGTTCCACGTTTTTTTGGTTTTCCTTCTGGTAAGAGTCTCCATGTATAAGTGAGAGGGTCTTTCTCAGGCTTAGGGTCAGCATGTGCTGTATTTATATCACAGGCCACATCGGCTTCCTGCATGCCACCCAAGTGCAAGCTATTACCTGCGAGAACTACCATGTACCGGAAGTTTGTAATCCTCCTCGCAATCTTGTGATCCCTGAGTTATTATGTGATGGGATCTCCAAACCTTCCTGTTTAGATTACTTCGTTCGAATTCTTTTAAACAATTTCGATCATGTACCCATTCCTACGTAACCACTACGACTTTCCATGCTGAAAATTAATCTCTGGATGTATAAAGCTGCTGTTGCCTTTCTTGACGGAATACTACTCACGAGGATCCTAAAAAAGCTTTGACTGCCAACGACCGGTTTCACCATTTTGGAGCTCATCATGTAGACGCAGTCCAGGAGTATCCGTCAACTTTATGCTCTACTTGAACCCGAGTTGCACGCAATGCGCGCACAATAATTTGGCTCTAACCTGAAACCCAGCTAAATCTCCACTGAATCTCTCGTCATTGATATTCCTCAACTGAATTTGTTGCACAAAGGCCGCCTCATGATTCAGCTGTGATGATATTCGATGCACACTTTAAGGAACACTATCCATATGGCTGGCTTCCAATAAATATACTGCGGCATCTCAAATGTTGTTCCGGCTGAAATTTAAGGCCCTGTCTGTGCAACACTTCCATTTGAAGAATGTCACGAACAAGCGATTCAACTGGGATCCTTTTGACTCTCCTATTAGAACCAACTTTGTGTGCGAATCAATGTATTTCCCGGATTACTCTGGATTTGATCACTGAGGTGTGCTTCGAATGCGTTGGAAATCGGTCAACATACAAGTGACGCTTCGCTTTGCTTATTCTTTCTAAATGGCGGCGAAATGTTTTTCCAACGTGGCATGGTCGAGAACAACAGGCAGGTGAGTTCAAAACTGCTTTTCGACGATCCCTATGCACTGAACCGGCGAAAGCAAGATCGGATTCAAACTAGAACCGACGCTATCGATCCCCATAACTCATCGGTGGTGACTCTGCAAATAACTAGTGCTTTAAACCAGCATTCAAGTTTAGCTTGATTTGCTAATTGGAAAAGATCTTCCAGACAGTTCTCCGCCTTAGCCCGACCAACCTAGCAGGTTGTTCACACGCACTGAGGAAGCTTGTGTGTCAAAATTGTAACATTCGGCAGCCGTGAATTCGGAGATTGTCCACCAAACAGGGATTGTGCAACTGTTTGGTTTCACTGATCACATGACCATGTTGCTTGTAATGGCGCCTCGTACACTTCGCCATGAATCCACTTCGATGATCGTGAGCCCAAAACCGATTATAAGCCTTTCAGAAGGCAGTGCTCACCTAAACAAGCAAAGAAATACGCTTTTTTAAATGTGCAATATGATACCAAGGACTGCCCTTTCTGCTGCTGAGGTAGATAGCAATGTGATATTTTTCGAAAATCTAGTAGTTCGATATCAATGAACAAAACCAGTGGCCACTTCACAATAAGATGCCACAAAAGTGCCACTAACCGGCGGCTCGTCAGTCATTTCCGTATAGTAGTGAAAGATGGATGAATGAACGAATGTGTGCCTACGATGTGTCTCCTCTGTTGTACGGGCCACCAGATGCTCCCTTGCGTACACTGGGGGTCCCCGTTTTTCAACTGTACTCACCTGGTTTTAAAATTACGGGTCACCAGTTGGTGGATTAGAACCATTACCTCCTATTCACCATTTTCTCGCGTCCAAACCAGCTACAGGATTTTCAGGTGAATGAACATGAAGCCCAGTGCAAACCGTGTGACACTGTCCATTTTTCATGGGAGTCCATCAAAGTAGTTTGATGTGACAGGCCAATGCAGAAATAGACGCGAGCTCGCTGTAATGTATGGTTGAAGAAGAAGTTAGGCCAGAACTGAAGCAGATGGAAGTTCAGGTCCAAGCAGTCTTCGGACGCCGTTTCAGTTAGCATGGCATCAGATTGTTCCAAGGTTGGTGGCTCTACTCAACACGTGTTCCAGATGGCAGTACGATGGGTCACTTCGCACAATCAAAATGAGCAAAAACATTAGTCGAAGAATAGTCGTTAAGTGACTCTACCTTTGATTTCAGTTGGGGTTTTGGGAGATAGGTACTTTGTTCATATTCACACAACTCTCGTTTGAACGGCCGTCCTCTTGTTCTGGCGTAATTATTCCGGTGAGTCCACACCAAACGGATGCACTGGACTCGAGTCTTACTCTTGTTAGAGCCCACCAACCGTGCGTATCCAACGCCCGTGCCGGGATTTGAACCCTGGACATCTGACATGCGAGGCGAGCGTGCTACCGCTACACCACCAACGAACGTTAGACGCATCTGAATTTTCACATCTGAACAGGCGAAGTGTTCAGGCTTGACTGTGACGTCCGATGTCCAGCCAATCTCTAAGACGCAATGTTGCGGCCGTATTGACCACAGCTATGGACTCCAAGAAATGTTCTAAGGAGATTGAGATTACTGCCGGTCGCGGAGAGTAGTTTATCTTCATTGGAAGCACCTGACGCAGCACTTTACATACGTGGCTTTATCATCCTGAATAATGGCGTGCCTGAAAAATAGAAGGAAGTCATTGCAGTCCTAATGAAATTTCGTCCACTGCTTACGACCATCATTTCACGTCCTTTTTTCCCTAGCAAGCTCGGGGTTGGCTGTTTCCAACACTGTTGTAGTTGTTGCTGAGCTATAATCCATGTATTAAGGGCACTGTGGCTCTAGTACCTACGGTTCTATTCAGCGAGAAATAGAGAATCAGTACGGATTTTCCACTCATTGACTTAGCCGGTTTATTGGCCTCAAATAATTTTATTATAGTGAATGGTGGCTTGGCCGCTCAGTGAAAGCGAAAGCTTCCATCACTACGTCCTGGAATTCCTATCAATGGAGGTGACAGATATCACCTTTGGCCGTGCATTCTCACGGACAGAGGCCACAATACTGAGCCTCAAATCCACACGTGTCACACCACTGCTTAACATGCCCTGAAATTGAATGAATCATCATCATCGACAGGATAACATCAGTGTCCACCACAGATGCTTCGATGCCGTATAACTGTGGTTTATCCGAAAGTGTTATTGTGAAGAAAAGAATAAAAGTGGACGAGTAAGGGACCTCATGCTAGCATACTACCGTCATGCTGAGGTATTTACACCTCCAGGCACTCATTCAGACAATCTGGATAGAAATTGGGAGCAAGAACGCCAAAAACATCTATTAGCAACCATTTCCTACAGTGTCTTCAACCAGGTGCCGTGGAGATCGTGCGGGTGAATTGAGTTACCACGTTGATGAACTGATCCTCAAGCACGAGTCTTTGATATGCTATAGCCCAGTATTACTGTAGTACTGTACAAATAAACGTGAAGTACATCCCAAAACGTCGTGTAGAACTTCCGGGCGATCTCATCCAAGAACTGAACAAAGCATTTTCATTCTAACAACCGTGGACCGTGCGAGAAACAGTGACAGTGGTGAGAAACTTACAGGTCATGTCAGTGAATGCCAGGCAACGCGCAAACTTCAGACCAATGCATCTAGTTGTTTGCGTGTCCACTCTCGATTGATTGCACTGAAAATCAGAGTAAATGCATGAATAGGAGGATAACAACAGTTTTAGTGACACAGAAGGACAAGACCTCATTCCAAAGAAATCAAGCAGGATGATGCACTAGCCCTAATTTAATATTGGCCAGGCCCACAACCAAACTTGAACTGCATGAAAAAGTTCAGTGGTACACTCAGTGTATCCATAATCTCCGTTCAACTCGTTGAATATCCGATCACATACAGGTGTGTCGCTAAACTGATGTGATACCTCTATGAACTCGCCTCACTAAGTGGGTCAAATAACTAAGTAATGGATGGGATTCGTTACCTTTACTAACGTGGAATGATGCTTTCCATAGCTTTGGGTGACAGGGGCCTGTCCGGTCTTAGTCATTCAGGATCACAGAAAGCTGTAAGCGCGATGAATTCATTGGATAGCATGCATTCTAAAATTAACTTGTCAAAACGCGCTCACACGATCGGCTTGGTAATGAGGCCACGCTCGGTGGTCAGCGCTGCATACTGTCTGTCTGTACACCTTATATCATAGACACATTAATATTTAAGTCGCATAAAGTCATGCATATCAGTCGCCCTCATTCATGAGCCAGCCAGTTGAATAATTTCGTTATACGCTACAAAGATGACCGATTCCGTTAGGGCTATCATTGAGGAAGTAGACAAATTCAACGACAACCACCAAGATAAACAGGCATACGATCGTTTAAAAAAGGCGATCGATGGTGGAATGAAGGAAACTGAATTATACTGGAGACTGGCGCGTGCATGTCGTGGTATGGGTAAGTGGAATCTTGTCAAATATAAATAGGCTTGAATTGCAGCTTTGTTACCAGAAACCAAAGACCTACAGGAGCGCAAAAATTACTTCGAAGAAGGTATGAGCGCTGCGAAAGCCGGAATGGCGATCAATGATAATGATCCAAAATGTAATTCTGTGAGTTGCATTCAAATGTGAAAATGACGCATTAATTGGGACTGTTAGTGGTACGCTATTTGTTTGAATTATCGGTCGAAATCCGACGGTGTTGATCAACGAATCAAAAATTCCTATATCATGCGCGATCATTGGCTCGTAAGCACGTTTACCTGAGAGTTTCAACGGGTAATTTGCCTATGTAGAAAGCCTTGAGAGTGGAACCGACAGATTTTGCCACACTGCATTCAATGGGAGTTTGGTAGGTTTGCAAATACTCGACCACTGGTTTAAACCTGGACTAGGTGCTATACGGTAACAAGCTTACCCTGGATCAAGCGTCAATTTGCTAAAACTTTCTTCACAACTCCTCCAGAATCCACTTATGAAGAGGTAGGTAAATCGCTTTCATCAAATCAAAACCAACTGGATGTCAATTTGCCAGTCTCTTCGTTATTTGCTCGAGAGCGAAAAATGTTTGTATTTGTGATTGTTCTCATTATATTGCCTCTTTTAAGATTCTCCTCAGTTTTATGCTGATAACGCTTTCCACATTGCCAAGTGTTATGCTGCGCTAAAGCAGAATGAAGAGGCAAAAACATATTATCAGAAGGTGCTCGACTGCCAGGATACCGATCAGGAGACAATGGAGGTAAATTGGCTTAAGTCAACCAGTTGTGACTGACCGTTTATCTCTATTCAGGCTAAAAAAGAGGCTGAGGTTCTCATAAAGAAACTGTGATTTCTACTTAACACTAAATCCACTTTTGTTCTGTGATGTTCGTTTTAGAATAAACTAATTTGTCAGTTAACTGCATATTCATTGTGATTGGTTCGTGTGAAAGTGGAATAAAGTCATACCTCGACTGAATGTGAACTATATTCAATGTGTGCGTCCACTTGAGCAGCTTGAGCTCTGTCGTTATTTGTTGCTCAGGATAAAACCCATGCACCTCATGAGATTAACTGGGTTTGATAGACTGTATCGGACTTGCAGTTTGCGTCATCTAATTTAAATTTCAAGTGATTGTCCAGTTAAAATGCCTAGAATCTTGCTCTTTGCATAACTTACGTTACGGCTTTGCATTTATCTTGAAAGCTGTTTGTGTTGCGCACCGAATGTTTTGGTGTTTTGTCCATGCGTAAGAAGTTGTTGAGGCTGTAATCTTCAAGTGGTTTGTGGGATATGGCAGTCGAGCTGAAAACTGGTACCATGGTAGTTCCGAACCTGTCAGATCCACTCCCCCCAATGACTGTGTGGTAAAATATCACTCAGACCTCAGTGGATGATAAACATTTGGCATCCAACTTTGCCAATTAGAAGTACATTTATACAAATGCTGAAAATGGAAGAAATCCAATTAGACCTAACGAAGAAATTTAAGCTCAGAAAAATAGACTGGTACGTTGTCATCCTTATTATCATCCTCTCCATCCACATTACAATGTCAGTTTGCTTCGCTGCTATACAGCTGATCGGGAAGGGACCTAGTGCTAGCCTATCACAATCGTTTCTAGGTGCACACAACTCCACACTTTTATTCAGACAATCTGCGCGTAAACTAACAGCAACAGTGCCAGTGATATCTATTAGCAACCATTTCCTGCAACGACTCCAACCACGTACATGGAGGATAACATGGACATTATCCTGGAAAGTGAGTCCCACCGACAGCACTCAAACTTTTAGCCATCTCTGAGTGCCCATCTGCCACTTTGGCCCGGCACCACTCTGAAAGGGACACAGAAAACAACGCTCTTTTTGGCGAACGATGGTTCGCCATGCTTTTTGCACTGGATACAACCTTGGATTGAAGTTCCCGTTGCAAGACCGAATACTCGTTTTCTAATTGTCGTGTTGCGAGTTCGGCTACACCAGCCCACACGAACACCAGGTTTCTGAAGACCTGCAAACGACAGTCTCATTAAATCGCCGATCACAAAACTGAATGGGAAGTGAGCGAGTGAACATCTTTATCAGACAGGACCTTCTGTATGGAAGCTTCTGGAGGTCTCTCCGTGCACTCTTGCGCAACCGTAATCCTGATAATGCAGAAAACATTATATGCGGCTGTCAAAATTAATTGGTCGTTGTTTATTTTACCAGCTTCTCCACTGGATCAGATTGTGCCTGTCCAAATTCCATCCGATGGTCTTCTGTGGAAATTTCCATCTTCAAAATTAGTTACCATGTGGAAAGTTTCAGGTTCTCTTACATAACTTGACAAAATTCAAGCCTCAGAGTAGCCAAATTTCTCTGTGAGTGAGTTGGTGTGACAAGCCAAAGGAGGTAATAAAACTGGTGAATTTGATAAATGGGTGCCTGGTTTACTATCCTGCTTTCTTTGGGTTGCACGGCAGCTAGGCATCGAAAGGATGTTACAGCTGAAAGGTTATTTTATCATTACTCTCATCTTTTGGATAGCTTTTATATGGCTGAGGTTAGAGAAACGACACAAGTAGCTTTTCAAAGTTGGTGGTGTCTTAAATAATTTTGATAAGGCTGTCTTGTGAATCAAACACCGAATCCTTACTTTAATTTTCGTGCAAACTGAACACCAGTGCCTTTGAATCATGTGTTGTTACAATGCACATACCAAAGAGTACTCATTTCAAGTAGTTACTGGTTTGGTTACTAAAAATATCTTTATGAACCAACTAGGCGTAGCTTGTATCCACATGCAATAAGTTAAACATTGTACGGTAAATGTTTAAGTAAATGTGAAGGATTTCCACTTTTTCTAGGCTACTCTGTTTCTATAAAGAAAGTTGTTCACGCCATTGATTCCCAAACATTTCAGCTTAACCTTAAGAGTACCGGGAAATTCACCAGCATGTCCTAATCAGAGCAGTTTCTTAATCGTAGGCTAAATATATTTTACGTTTGTACAGATAAACAAGTTCGCGCCTGAGTAATGCGAGCGGAACGCCCGATACCTCTAGCGACGACCCAGTAGCATATCTTGGTTGTGTCGATCGATTGGTCCGCCAGTCAGATGGCGCCACAGACGCTACGTAAAAATCCGGATGAATGCGGCGTGCGCTGGTGGAGTATTGGTAACACGCTCGCCTCGCATGTCAGATTTGCGGAGTTCAAGCCCCGGTGCGGACATTGGATATGCACTGTTGATGAGCTCTAATAAGAGCGAAACTCAAGTCCAGTGGTGTGGAATCACCAAAACGACTGTGTGAGGACAGGAGGACGATTGTTCAAACGAGAGTCTTGTGAGTGTGTTCTACAAAGTCCTGCAACCACTAACACCTAAATATATTTTCTCTAACAAAAGCTACAGGGGAATCAGTTAACGTGTATCTGGGAAAACAAGTCATTTTTCTACTAATTGTTATCAGTCACTTCTAAATTTTAGGTATTTCAATGGAAACTCGGTTCGAACAAGCGTACATCACTTACATAAAGGTGTTTTTGAGATAACTGTATTGACCTTCGATACCTGGGGTTATCTGAACATAACTTATGAATCCCGGGTGAGGGTGTTATGGAAGCTGAAAATCATGTAGCATTGTGAAGCAGGGTTCAGGCCAGGTTCAAATGAGGCAGCGCGGTATATATATATATAGTAAATTTTATTGAGGATAATTGTTGAAACTGAAGCATTCATTGATCTGTTTTGTACAGAACAGCTGCAACCACCTAACCTTGTACTTTACAACTGACCGGTATTTCATCGACTTTCCTTTGAAAACAAGTTTAATATAAACCAAGGAGTTAAGGCACATTTTTGGTGAAGATGAGTTCAATTAGAGCGGGGAAAACTTTTCAGTTGTTAGAACCGTTCCCGAGGTAAGGTCTGATAAAGATTCCATGGCAAATCCCACACAAATCTCACAGGATGGTCGTGTCAGAGGATGGTTCTGACATAAACGAGACAATGGAGTCTCTCAACTGTATAGTTCTAGAGCACTCATGCTGTGATCGATAAATCAATATCATGGCACAAGCAAACTTAGTGCATTGGGTGTAGACAATGTTCATGAAAGAATAAACCAAATTCTTCCGAGTTTAAAAGCAGAGCCAATAAGTTTGAAATCGTAACCTGGTCACCATAGTTTCTTATATTGAGGCCGCAATTCAGTCCTCTCTGCTAGTGTCATCACCGGAGTTACCCAGTCGCCGAGTGTTTATTTATTGAGTGAAGCGAACATCTCCTTAACTCTAGTTCGACCCTGACCGTGCTATTGGGGTCATGGCCCGTGAAAATATCGCGTTTTGACCTAAACTGACTGTCCGTCACCGTCACAACAACTAACGCTTTTTTAGGGGTGATATCACCCTGAGTTTCCTGCATTAGTAGCGGCCAATAACAATGAGGTCGTTCGAAGTGACACATGGGATGGCAACGGAGCAAACAAGGTCGGTACTGCCATACCAGCCAAAGCAATGGGTTGATGTGCATTAAACTTGAGAAACGCAGATTGAGCATCACGGAAGAAGAGTTGTATGCAAGGATCTCAATATTTTGTCTGCAGCAGAAACGCTACCATTGAAAAGTTTAAAGTAGTGGAAAGCCTCTTGTTCGATGCCTTGTAACATAAACCTCCCACCTGACAAAATATACGACAAACTGTGGGTAAGTTGCTTGACAGAGGAATGTGTGACCTGTGTTCTAGAAGTTCCGTTATTATATAGTTCGACCAGACCCCATTGTCAGGGATGGACTCATGGATTTGTGATCGTAATAACATCACGAACAATGAGATTTAAAGTGGCAATTTCAAATGACTTCGGGATGGCCCGGTGGTTAGGGGCAAATGTACTGATTGGAAGTTTCTTTGTTCGAACTCGACCCCGGCTTCTCGACTATTCCTGTCCATGCCTGGGCAGCCATCTCACTCCCTCCGTGTGGTAGCAAGGTGCCGAAAGGGTGTTACAGTTGAACGGCTTCTACTTTTTTATGTTTTCTTTCCTGACTTGCGACCTGTCGATTGCTGAATTCCGAAAATCCAAACCCGGGAGTCGACTACCCTACTTTTAGGTGAAGTCAGACGGACATTTAGAGGAAATGCACTTTGTCTAGATATTTTGTCTGACAGGGGGAGGCAATATGTCATTTTGCCATATTCATGCATATTTTGTAGGTTCTCTTTCTGCGGACCAAGCCAACCTATCCTTACAAACCAAGGTTCACGGGAAACACACAGGTCTGCTGATTTCCTACCAACATTCATAATTTTGTATTGTTTTTCGTTTTTTCTTTAGCACAGATAGACTTGGAGAGTGAATTCACCTAGTAATAATGATATTCATGCGTGTGAACATTTGCCCACCATTATGGCTAGCTGTTCTTATCATTCGCCCGACCTCACACTGCAAATGAAGACTTTGCTCACTCAGAAAAAAAGTTTGAATTTTTATAGGTCACGTGTGACCCTCTCTTATCTGCCACGGATTCGTCGACCTTATTAAGTGTACTTCCAATTTAGTTCTTCGTTCAAGTTGTTCCGGGAATGTCAATAAATGTTGAGCGCAAACTAATATTTGCGTACCATTCCTGAAGGGCAGGAGACCAAGGATTATGATGTTCGGGAACGTTTGGGAGGAAATGGGTGTTTCGCACGTTCGTTGGTGGTGGGTCATTACCGTTGTCCACATCACGGCCTTCATGGTCCCGAGCAGAAGTATCCGTGGTCCGAATAGCAGCCCTGTTCTCAAAACTTCGACATCTAAATCTGTCGTGTATCCAACATCTAGTGCATGTACCGGCTTTTCTTAGTGGACCACTAAGTCGCCTCCTTCGCTCGCCGATTCAGGTTTAAATTTGTGAATAGAACTGGCAGAACTAGGTCTATTGACACGTGGGTGACTAGAGCAGAATCACTTTCTTGCGGTCACCTGAAGAGAGAGTGTAGGTGAGTTCGACAAACAGTGATCGAAATTGGGATTACCTGAACAAACGACAACTCAGTATCGTCCCAAAGATCTGAGAGAAGTTCGACACGTGCAACTTTTCCAGCACAAATCTAAGATATTGCCAAGACTGAAGGACTGCTCATTGATTGAAGATTCGACTACCTAAACAGGAAGGCACATTTCATTTCTACGTTTTTCCCAAAGATTACTCGTCCAGCTTCGCTCTGAATGTGCCAGAGTCCTAACTCCAACGATGCAACACGGAAGCTAATTTCGCCTCTCGACAACGGTCTAACAGACTGTACAACTACGATCCATCTTTAGGTTTTCTTGTTAGCCAGTAGCCTGACTAACTGTCGCAGTGGTAGGGTTCATGAATAAGGTCTGTTCTGATCGGCTTACAGGCTCACTTAAAGATCCAGTTGAATAGAACACTGAAAATTTTCATGACAGGGCAAAATTAGAGCCGTCCTCGATGCTGTCTACTGAACCCGTTCTGAGGCTCTGCTTTCTCCAGCTGTGAATGGGAAAGCTGCTAGTGTGGCGTACTCACGAAATGACTGAATATGGATAGGAAACAAATTCCGATGACCTCAGCGGACCGAGTTTGGGGTCTGCGCCTCACCAACCAGTGTATACTAACAGCCGATGCGCATTTCTTAGTTTTGTTGTCTTTCGTTTTCACGTCCAAAGTAACGATCTTCTGTAAAATTTGCCTCTCAGGTGGCTGACTTTCTTTTCATTGGGCCGTATATTCTGTATGTATTTAATACAATCCAATCACGCCCTTCATCAATGTTCACAGGATTTTGTGACCGGTTTCCGCTTTGCTTGGTCGGAACTTCCAAATAACTCACCCGTCTACGCCCTTTTTCTTGTACTTAAAACCATTAGAAATTCAGTTCTTCCTTGTACGGAACGCTTCCGATTTACCTCGTGGTAGTATGTTCGTCTTGCCCAGTAAATATCCTGTTGAATGTTAGTGGAATCACTAGTGCAGTTCACACGGTAGTGGGATCCATAACTTGCTGTTTTTCAATCGGATTCGGAATAACAGCATCCGATTCGGTACCCGACGGGCTTGAGAAGCAGATATCAACTGAATATATGGCCAAATAATCTAAACAAATACTGGACGGCAAAGCCCAGTAGAGCATGCCGGACCTGCGATATCTACAACCATGTAGCAGGTATATTTTGGCATGGATCTTATAAAAGGTTGTGATGTGCATTAGCGTACACAACAGTTTTCAACAATTTTTTCTGCGTAATAGTCAAGTCAAGATTTCCATCCTAACCCGATACACGAACAAAAACATCCTTCAACGTGGTTGAGAAAGTGGTCTTTTTTTGTAGAGAGCTCTTTCATGGATACCCCTATATGTATTCGCAGTAAGACGAGTTTGAAATCAGTCGGTTTAGTTCTATTCATAGAAACCCTGCTTACAAGGGTGTTCCCTTGAGAGCAGACTCAGTGCCCACTGGAAATCTAAAAAAGATCTTGAAATTGACTGAGCAACTCCAGTTGATTTCGGAAAATTAGTTTACAACAGCAAATAGCTAGTCTGAGAATTCTTTTGTTAAGCTTCCACATATTCGTTCATATCTTTCAATGGTTCTCGTTCAGACTGTGGAAATGTGCTTGCATTCAAGAAAAGACACGGAAAAATAATTGTTCTTTTGCAGTTGCACTCGGTGTATCATTTAGACAGTTTATAGTCCCCTAAATTATAACCAGAAACATACAGTTTGGCCCTTTCTCCTCTTTAGGGAAGTTTTGTTCTTTCATTGTCAACACCTTATTTAGTAGTGGTTTTTTTCCAGAAGAAACATTTCATTCGCTTCAACAAAGTGCTGCTAACTAGGACTAGCGTCACCAAAAACACACCATAACAATCTGAACACAACTTTTTTCTTCGAGGCTGCAGGCTATGATTCATCTGTTGGCGTCTTGTAAATTGTTCAGTGTAGTAAAGTGTGCAGTTGATCACGTGAAACAAGTAATTAGGCAGAAGCATGGTACTCTGAATGACACCCTGCCGTCGGAAAGCTTGAACAAATGGCTCTTGATAGATATTGGATAGACTAAAAGCAGGCTCTGTTGATTCAGCACGTGTAGTTAACTGTCAAAGAATCAATATTTGACAGCTCATTTTGGCGAACGTGATTTCCTCATAACAGTGGTTGTCAAATCACGAAGACAGTTGAGTAATAAAACGAACTACTTACCGTCTAATAGGGCTTTATTTGGACAAAAAGTAATAAATCAGTGTTATGTCGGCGGGAGATTGGGTTAGAAAGTGGTTACCTCTCAGAAGCAGTGAAACAACAATGCGGCCACTAATGATTTCTCCGAAAATTCACCTTTCAGATGAATTCGAATCTGTCTTCGTTTGTATGATTAACTGACCAAAAATACTGTTCGGTTTCAAGGTTTCGATACGTATTCTGAGCACAGTTATTATCGCCACTAAATTGCAGGGAGGAGAGTTTCAACAATTTTAACTATAAAATACTTTTGTACCGTCGGATGAGCGAAGTGAAGTTATCAACATACAGACCACATTACGATGAGATTGAAAATCCGTTAGTCATGTGGATACACACTGAGTGTAAAAGGCTGCAAAAGTCTCTAGTGTTGTCATTCGTAATTTTATTCTGACTCTTACCATCAGCGTGCAAAGCACCTGATGGAGGAGTTTGACGGAGATTTCGCTTGAGAACTCCCTTCGTGGGACGATATTCAGAATTGATCTGTCTGCACCTTGTCTTGAGTTTACGTCATCTGCTCTAAGGCGCACTGCTGTTCTCACTTGGAGCCCAGCAGCTCGTTCTGTCGGATGGAGACGGACCAGGTGCGATCTGTGGAGGACCTAGCTACGAAGCGTTGAAAGCCTTCCCAGTCAACTTTGTTAACTGCTTTTTTAACTGCCCTTTCCCCGGATGTGAACCGCGGGCAAACCCATGGTTAGTGACCTTAAGCTTTGTCACTGTGTTACCCAGTCAACGTTGGTCTTGCGTAAAAACTGTCGCATTTACTGCGTAGCTCTCACTTCATGTAATACCAAACAAACAGATCCACCTGATTTAAATGAAAAAGTTTGGCTTTTGCCTCCAATGTGTGGCTTTCGTTCCTTTATTCTCCTCAGAGTTGTAGCGGCTATGACTGCTAGATTTCAGTGAACGGCTAGCAAACTGGAAAGCTGAAATGAGTACGCCAGCACTACCTTAGTTAATTAGTTCCGCTGATCCAAAAGTGTCACGGAGATTTCCTACTTGTCCATTATTTTGGTGCGTCACTTGATAGCACCACGATACTTATCGATTGGTCCGGAGAGTCTCCCTCTGCTTCATGGGAATTTAGTGATGCGCACAACCCAGACGCCCTAGTGAGGACGTCTCCGAAAAATCAAAATATTGAGAGGTCCTCGGTACGGCCACGAAAATACAGTATTGTGTTCACCGCACACTGTACATGGGCAAGGACAGATAACCGTGAAGACCGCAACGAAGCCCATAGGTAATCCTTCAAGTGATAGCGAAGTCAACTGGGTCATCCGATAGCCACGTGCGGACGTAGAAAGCCTGGGAAAACCCGGCTATTCGTCTACTGCGCTGGCTGGACAGCAGGCAGGACAACAGTTGTTCGATCGATAGGTCTGTGAGCATCGCAAGCAATGGTGATACAGTCACGGCCGTAGCTGAGCGTGGTTATCCCTGAGAACGAAACCTATACCACGCGTGCATTGCCACATGCAAATCCAGCCAAGAGGATGCAAGAGAACGGAATGGTGGTAATTTTTGGTTACCCAAACAAAAGTTGTTCGATGAAGTGGCGGAAATTCAGCCGTCTGACGAAACTCCAATGACCAGGCGATGTTTCTAAGTACAACTGCTCTAAGCATTGCATCTTAGAGTCGAGTCTTGCTCGCTGGTCAGGAATGTTGGCAATCTGGTGGACATTTATTTCATAAGACATGATTTGATACTGGAGTGAAGATTAAACTCTAGGTAGTTGCGGAGAGATGCATACTGCGTACCAATCTTTCAAAGCGGAAGGCTTACGTCAAAACACACAGAAAAGCACACAAATGCGGCATGAAAAAAAAGATTCCAGTAGAGATGATTTCACAGATTCTCCCTTCGTAAATAGGTTGCCTAGTTTTTGCCTGCGTTTTGCTTGCCTAAGTTTTTCTCGGAAAAGTTACCCGCACCCCAAACTAGAGGAGTCACCTCCTCAAGGTGATCAATCTTCCTCATCAATTAAAGATGTCAGTAACATTTCTGACCTTCCAAAGTATCTTCCACTTAGTGTATTTGGAGGAGGACAGGTGCTTTAATGCCATACGGATGAAGATCATACTTTAAGCACTCAACCAAGTGGAGGAAAAACTTGCTGCAATACATCTAGTTAGGCTTATACTTCGTGTCAAAATACATAAACACTCAGTGCAGGACTTTTGAGTCCTGGTCTTTAGTGGGAACCAAACTGCTTTTTGTTGAAAAAATCGGCTGTCCTTGTCTGAGATCTTAGGATAAATCTTAAAGTCTCAAAAGGTCTTATTTGGGCGACCTTATTGACGAGTTATTTTACTTTGGATTGAGTTCGCCAAATTTCAAGTGCTCCGAAGCAAAGCCCACATGTGCTCCAAATAAATTTCTGTTATCTTTCATCGATGTATTTTATTTATCCGAGGGTAGCAGGAAATGTCCGTCTGACAAACTGAAATCAGCCAGATGACCCAGCGTAGTGAAGCACCTTTAAGCGACTCTCCACAAGTTACAAGGCTCGCGTTTGCCGGTCGCTGGCGACTGCAACCAGGGTTTTATGGTTCGAGACAGTGCAACACATTGCTCACATTGCTCAGCGACGGCTGTGAATGGTCTGTATATTGGCTCAAACTTTGCTGGGTCTTTGTTTGGTGATTCGACTGATTGTTCGATTTGATTTCTGGTTGACATAACTCACTCACTACACCACACCTTGCGGACACAGCTGACATACAAAAAGACAGCTGCCGCATGCAACTTGAGCATGTGCCCTCAACGACCCATGTCGTTATCACTCGAGCAGTGTGAGTAGGTATTTGTAGTCGCGGGCCAATCCAACACCCTGTTTGGCCCTACTCATGCTTCACTCTCTGGCCAGACGTACATGTCCGTCGTTCGCTGGGCTTTTAATTTTACTTTGATGAGCTAATAAACAGTCTATTCTCGCAGTGATGCGTTCTGTCTACGAACCTAAGAAAAGGCTGTCTCTCCGGCCAGTGCCAATTGGTTTCAAAATACGGCAATTTATCTTACTCGAGAACTACATTTGGTCCTACAAATCACGATATAAAGACATCGAAAGCACAACAGTTCTCATGATGATTTAAATAAAAACAGCATTATAGGTTTCCGCAACTCTATCGTTCAGGTGACATAAAGAGCATCCAGATTGATCAGTTTTCTTAATTTCTTTCTTTCTTCCTCAAGGACCTGGTTTTTTTCTTCAGTCGGCAATTGTTTCTTTGTCTGAAAACAAATACGTAAACAAAACACCAAAAATTTACTTTCTTGTGTTCAGATTCAGAGCTTGTAAAACGTTTTCAAACGGTGACAAAATTTACGTAATGCACTATTCTTAAGATTGCTGAAAGTTCTTCAACAGCCCACGACCGGTTTTGTCCTTCTTGGGGCTCATCAGGTAGGCGCATTCCCCGAGTTTCTGTCAACCCTATGTTCTGCTTGAGATCAAATTGCGCGAAATTAGCAAAATACGCTCACTTGCAAACATATTTGGTGTTGCGAAAGACTCATCTGGAACCCGGCTGAATCTCTCGTTTGTGATGTTTCCAGTGCATGAATAGTGCATTATGTGTATACATGTATCGCGATATCTCGAACATCGCAGCAACTGAAACATGAGGCAGCCAGGTGCAGCACATTTAGTTGCTTGGATACATCACAAACGAGGGATTCAGCTGGGTCCCAGGTGAGTCTTTCGCAAAAACAAGATTGTTTGCAAATGATGATGAAATTTGTTTACAACCTGGGATACTATGTGCATGAAGTTGTGTGTCTAGGTGCATTCGTTTACCTAGGTTTCATGATGCAGTCATGAAAGAATACGTTAAAATCCTGATGTGATGTTGGATAGAAATAAACATCTAAATTGATCCAAAAATCGATGTCCAGAGAGCTAGAGAAAATCCTGCAACCGCCAAACATAAGTGGTCACTACCGAGAGGTGGTAATCTGTCTAGAGGGAGGAATGAATTCGTGGGACAAGAAACAAGTGACGAGTGTATGTGAAGCCCTGAATGCAGTCCCAACGACGCTAGAGAAAAAACAAGGTATTAGCCTATACGAGTGGCCCTGAAGGAAACCTAAATGACCGCTTTGATGAAACTAAAGTGATTGCTGCAAACTCACCGAAATCTTTAAGTATAAACGTGAGAGTTCAAAACAATATGTAGGGAGAAATATTCGAATTTTAGAGACCGGCTCCGCGTGTCAAAGTCCTGCAAGAATATCAAACCGCGCTTATCTTACTACAGCAGTGTTTTCAAGCAGTTCTCTCGTCTCTTCTGTGGCTTGTGTTGGTCAGCTGCATCGTGATCAAAGACATGGGTATCAGCAAGTTTTCTGCTACAATGTACAAGAAACTGCTCACGGTTAATTTCAAAACCCGCTACTCGCCGATAACATTTCCAGGCTCTGAGCACGGCAGCATTCAACAAGTTTTGCCAGTCTCCATTGAAATGGGTAGAGTGACACTCCCAGTAAAGTCTACGTGCATACTGAGGTCAAGTGAATGTCGTTGATTCAGCTGTTCACATTCTCAATTACTAGACAATAACACCGATTGGCAGACTAGATGCATTCAAATAATGCACATTCTGCTGGAAGACGTTTTTTCATCTCAAAATTAAGTTGGAGAACATGCTCCTTGGCTGACCGTCTTGTTTGGGTAGCCTTCACTCAGGCACACACCCGCCATTCAGGTTACCTCAAGATTTGTGGTGTATTTTAGAATGCCGATGGTATGTCAGCATGCGCATCGATTCGCTCTTGATGCCTGTAGCACGTTGGTCTTTCCAAACAGCTAGACAAGTTGTTAGACATTCCTCAATGTGGCGAGCTCGGTGCCAATGCCCTGGGACAGAAGGCATCTCTCGTACCTACTCTCACAAGCTCAGTAGTAAGCCACTGGATTGTGGAAAGCAGCCCCGTCTTTACAGGACGAGTACGATGGCACAAGTGCCGGACCATAATGATTCAACTGTTATTAGGAGCTGGCCATCGGCCCATTTGTCCTTATACCAGATTTTTATCCCGCAATCTATCGCTCACTTTGGAAACAAGTGACCAAATGATAAAGCTTCATTACGTAAAGAACAAACAGCGCAACCGATTGAAATGTGCAACTAGATTTTGTACAGTCTGAAAACACAAGTACCTAATCTAAAACAGAAAAGCGTCACAGTATTCTAATGGACAAAAACCGAAGAACACTTTAGGAGTTTTACTGTTAGCGGAAGAAAATAGGAATACGTTAAAATTACTGCGTGTCTTACCTCAAGTTCCTAACAAGTTAACACAATTTGCTGATGCTATCCATGAGTGCCAGAAAGGTCACAAACGATGCACATATTAACGCTGCTTGCGTTATACCCACGTGTGTACTTCATCGTTAAGATTACCGTTGTGTCTTCACTCACGGTCTGTCGAACAAACTTAACGTGGGGCTAAATTGAAGATGTATTTTCCCATGCTGCCTTGAACTTTTTCGCATTTTTCCGACAAAAATTTGACAAACCTGCTTCTGGCAATTCTGTGACAAAAACCTTTGATAAATGAAGTTAGCGGCCTGAAAAATTGTGGCGCAAAACAGTTCTGACTTTTGTGGCCAGGAAGTTGGCTGTTGTCTTAAATGAAGGTCACTCCAGAGCATCTAGTTTATTTCTGTGCGCTCAGTTTTATCATATTTTGGCGTAAAGTTTGTTTGTAGTTGTAAAGGGTGCACTCGTACGATAATATTTAAAAAAACTGAAAACATTACCCATGTGCTTTTCTGTCCTTGTTTCTAAAATGAGAAAGGACCAGGTGAAGATAATAAATTTTTATTTGGAAATGGACTTCAGTTCTCTCCAACTAGGTAAATACCAGCAATGGAAAGCACATACGCTGCGCAAAGGCTGCTTCATCCGATGTTCGAGGTATCACTCTATATGAGCTTGACAGAATACACTATCCATAAAGTTGCTAAAAACAGCTTATTACTGGTTTAGTCATTCGTGTAGGCGTAAAGGAGTTTTCAGCAATCTGCTCAGTAAGGTGTGTTAAAAAAATAATGAGGAGAACTAACAAAATCCCTGTGAAAAATTTACTTCAACGCCAGTCTTGCCCAAGTACAGAACCGTCTGTCAAATTTCCTTTCAAGTAGAAGGTAAAAACACGTTTGATTATCATATGCTGCTGGTAAGATGAGTAATTTATACGGCTTGTTCCATATACTACGCAGAAGCCGCAAAGATTCGCAGCGAGAAAAAAATCCCCGAAAAGTTAGTGAAAGCTATGTTTATTGGGATTCCTCTTTTACTTTCGATACAAAGAACAGCGGTATTTGTTAAAGTAATCAACGATTGATATTAGTTATGGTGGTGAAAATACCAAACAGACCGCCTATGAAAGTTACTATTATGGTACATACTGCGAAAATTGCTCGTATGCCTTAAGAACTGTTGGAGTGATCTCAGAAATATCGCTGTTCGATAATCTATGTTGATTGGGCCAATGATGAAAATCACAGGTGAATAGTATAAGGCTCAAACAATGTGGGTCGGGGTCAAAACAGATATCGCATCTACCACGGTTTCATTAATACGGTAAAGAAGTTATTTGATAGGAGTGTCAGAATTTATTTCAAAGCAAGGCGGTACGTTTTGCGTCATACCACAATGTTTGGTGACGTAGATACATAAAAACAAAGAAACGTGCGTGATTTTCCACCTGCCAAAAGTGCTACCAGAACAGAAATAACAGTGAAAAGACCACCAGTAGGGTGTTGAACAACATGTGAAAAAACTGGAGGGTGTTTTCACTACTATTTCAGACACTAGTTTCGAAATGAAAGGCCTCTGTGCCGCATACATCTTACTCTGGGGTCACGGTAAGTGTTTTCGTTCGTTCGTTTGAACTTGAAATTGAACTCTCCTCTGAACTTATGAGATGTGACTTCCAATATTTCCCATAGGCAAGTCTCTGATAAATTAACGGCGACCTGGAAATTTGTGCTGTACAAGCTGTCGTTGCATAAGTCCACGTATCGGTCGTTGGAATTTTTTCTTCCTAATTATTCCTCACTAAAAGTGATGAAAAATGGTCAGCAAGAAATTGAAATAGCCTGGGAAACCGAAAAATCTTTGCCCTTTGAAATAGCGACTTCCCACTTCAGCTTATTCGAAAGGTTGACTTGAATAAGTATACGGAAAGCAAAAGTTCGATCCATTACGTTTTCACAAAGCCTTCAACAACGTTCCGCTCCACTTATTGTAAAATGAGCTACTCTTGTCGGACGGAAAGGAGAGTTCGGAACTCCCTCTGAAGAAATCTATAAAATACGTAAACATCCAAAAAAAGGTAAGGATTCTGTTCCAGATCATCTCTCACATGTACTGTTTAGGGAAGTTATATGTGTTGTTATACGGAAACCGGTGTCAGAGAAACAGTGCCCCATAACTATACTTCCGACATTCGAAACGTGCTAGAATGAAGGGCATTGACCGCAAAAATATCAGTCTAATTATGACCTGCTTCGAAACGTTCTACGGATGTCATATTTGGAAGACTTCGAAGAATCAAAAAGCTACAGAGCATTGAAAATCAGATAGCATCTCACTCAGGTAGTGAAGGAAATTGTCATATCTTTAAGCTTTAACGATTGTTTGAACATTACCACGTCCAAAACTCATCATTATCCTAGGTCTGAAATCTGCATTTTAGGTAGCCGGCCGTTCTGCTTAGTGGCCTACAACCAAACTCCAGAATGAATTATCTTTCATAATATCCAACATCAGTAAACGTCGTACGGTTACGGAGCATTCTTTCATGAGTTCATTGCCAAAAATGCTGCCCGACAGGGTCGCACTGTTCCGCAGTTTCGTTGCAAATCCTTATATGATCATCTAAAGTATCCACTCTTGTAGCAGTTGAAATACTCCACAGTTTTAATAGACGTAAATGAAGTCAGGCTACCGTGCAAGTACTCTATCAAAACATCAAATGTTACTGGGATGCATTTCGAGCCTCAGGATTAGAAAAACACACTACCCAAACTAGTTGTCAAAACCCAACCGACTATGAAGGAATAGTAATACATCTATATTGCTGGTCGTTGGTTTGTTCGCTGAGCTTGGCAATTTGGTTGCAAACGTTTCATCACCAATCGAGGTAACATCGTCAGTACGTTGGTGGGGAGCGTGGTTGAGTGTAGCGATGGGGTGGTGGTTGTGCCAACAACTACCAGCACAAGCACACTACCGGCACTACCAGCCACAACTACCAACCCATCGCTACGCTCCATCACGCTCTCTACCAACGCACTGATGATGTCACCTCGATCAGTAATGAAACGTTTGCAATCAAATTGCCCAGCTCAGCGAACAAACTAACGACCATCTATACTACATGAGCTACCAACATTCTCCTCTATAGCAAACATCTGTATTGCTTCTGCCTTCATTATCGCTAGGGGAGTGAGTAATAGAACAGGAAAAAACTATATTCAGCCTTCCTTCAAACTAATCACCTTTAGCGTCTAAATAATATTAGCTCCTGAACAAAGCAAAGTCCGTTCAGTACTGCTGAACGACCAGTAGTTGTGACGATTTTGCGCCAGAGATAGAGGGTTGCTATTCGCCTCCGAGCAAAAGTGTCTATGTTAGATTTTACGTGCGTTAGAGGCCCCTTATTTTCAGTGCCCTCGTCAGTCATTTGGCAAGTTGTTCAGTGGATGTTCGACCAACAGTTTAATACCCTTTCATCAGTTACCTTGGCTGGCTTATTTGACATGCGTTCCCCAAAAAAATTTGTGTTGACACGCCTATTATGCCTCATTAGGATTACAGTGGAGAAAAGCAAATGTTGGATGGGTTGTGACCTGGCAAGCAGCTACCAAACACCTAACTCACGGCCGTGGTCAAGTTGGTGATTGCTGGGTGTGGGGAGCTAATGCCTCACTCAACCAGTGTGTGCAGACTGACAGATATGGCTTAACCACGAAGCGAACAATCCTAGCTATTTTGACTTTACGAATTTACTTTCAGAGGGTCGTCTGTATCAATGTTCTCCCATATTTTATTGTTTATCCGGGCTGCCAGCACTACTGCACTCTTATACACTTTAGAAAATCAGACAAGCATTGAAGGAAGTGTCTAGGTCGAGAATGAAACCGAATGACAGTGACCTATTCACACCAGGTCACCGAAAACCCCTCAACAACCAACGACCAGTTTGAAATGAATTATGAAACACGCAAACATCTACATAGTGTGATTTTCGCATACACTTACCGAAAGAACACGACGTAGGATCAGGTTTGGTGAGAGCTTTAACGTGATCACATCGCCTCTGTTGATATGAACAAACAAATATGGCAGATTATCATTAATGTAAACAATTTTGCCGTCTAACAAGATTATTGAAAATCTGGAAAAATGATGTCTAGTTTTATGTTTCGAGGACATGTGTCAATCTGAAGCTGAGTGATTGCCAGAGGCTATTGATTTGATAAGAACGTGGATCATCACTGTGACAACTCACTCAAAACCCCCAGTAGATGCTCTAAAGTTTGGTCCCACCAGTTCCTTTCATAAATAAACACAAAAAGGCTACTTTTTCAAAGAACCTTGTTGCTCTTGAGGGACGTGAACCATTTTTTTTGCTTAAAGTCGTACAATAAGACTCGTTTCTCTTTTAAATAAGCATTGTCACAGAGTCATCAAGTTATTCCAGTTTCATAGATATGGAGCATCATAAACTGAGATGCTGAAATATTCAAGGCCAGTATTTTAGGTACACCATTGGAAGTTGGCAGCAAACGATATCGTCATAGACAAAGTGAATAATACTGCTTAGTTCATTCGAGTTTACTAGTGTGGACATACTAATCAATTTTCTGACTGACTGGTGTCTTCTCAAATTTGCGCATAGTTTGTGTCGGAGTAAATTACGGAAATTGCAGACGATTAGCTGCCATGGCAATGGAGACATGACGAAGTCTCCATTGAAACCGTTCAACATTCCGTTTATTTAAACGTGTTATGAATCAGCAGGCTTCCCAACTGCCTGAAGGAACAAAAGATCCTAAGGGGAGATGATAAAATCGCATAAATGACTGTTGTAGTTTCTCCTCAACAAGTGTCCATACAGCTCTGCTACCGCCAATATGTGGATAAAACCTGTCCATAAAAGGATTCGTCGTTTTTTTATTGAAAAGGAGAGCTCTCAGTACAGAATTCACCAGATAAACAGCGAGAAAGTTGGTTGAACACACACAAGAACACAAAACACGTGAGAATCAAGAGCGCCCTATTAAAACACAACCTGTAAGTGTTATATCCTTTCTACTAACTTTATACTAAAAGCCTACTAATTTTACGTTGTCGAACCATAGGTTAAAAAACCGTGAAAGTACCGTTATACCGAATTTATAGTGATCAACGATAAGCTCTGTCGTGGTATTCAGACAAAAATGACCCCCCCCTTCTTTCTGGAGTTCACAGTACCAAGCTTGGAGCAATAGTATCCTGACCGACATTGCGCACACTGAGGAATTTTACCTATCATACACACACAGATCCATGCACAATTGCCAATCCCTCCCAGAATATCAGCCTGATGTGAGCATCGTTCTATGCACGGGTTACAAATCTTTGCTCCCTTACATGTCTTTATTAGTTTTTTCAATACATTTTTACGCTTATTTTCGATTTTGCACACATAAAAATGTTAAGCCTGTTCAGTGAAGGCTCTGCAATAGAGCGGACATGTTGCGACAGACTGGTATTTCTTCTAATTTAAGAGATCCTTGTGGTCAAACCAATGACCCCTTTTCAACGCAACACCAACAACCCATTCATGCACGAGACGTGCACGGCTAGAATATTGTGATTCCATAAGCTTGCAATTTGTACGTTTTTTCTAATCCATTTATTCATTGTTTTCTGGTGAATTGGGTTTTTCTGTTTGTTGGTGCTTCAACCTACGCTTCTTTGTCTGGTATAGAGAGCCATGTGTGTGAGCCATGTATGCACCACGCACAGGTTTGCCTGCATTTGGTGTAGAGTTCACCGTTGCTTCTCTTCCAAATGAGTTTCTTTTTCTGAATTTTCTCTTCGAGAAATAAGACTTTGGTTAAGTCTTATTCTGTGCGATTGTATCCGAAACAAAGATGACTGGTAACAGCAGTTTACCTGGTTGACCGAAGGTGCCGCGATTCCTAGGAATGCATGATGTTCATATTCCTTTCATCGATTTGTCCGGAGCGGAGTCATCCAGACTGGAGTGAATGATATCAGAATAACGTAAAGAAGCAGTGGTCCTAACACTGTCACATTGTGTTGTGGGTAATGTGGACTTTGCTGTTGGTGGTTGCGGGATTTATACACTTCACTCTCTTCTGAACAGTCATCCCCCTGTCCTGGCGTAGTCAGCCTGGCGAGTCCACACCAAACCGGGGCTCATCAGCAGCGCATACTCATGGCCGTGCCGGGATCTGACATGCAAGGCAGTCGTATTACCACTACTCCATCAGCACATGCTGGACACATTTGAATTTTCACGTCTCAGCGGGCGAATTTGTTCACGCTTCATCGATGTGATTGGTTTGCCGGACGCCTCGAACGACAACTCAGTAACTGTCCTGGTTTTGTCGATCGAGTCGTCTGCCTGTCAAGACTTTCTATTCGGGTAGAGCCACGAAAACCCTGAAACCTGGTGGACAACTGCTGATTAGTCGTTGATGTTTGCAGGATTTGTGGAATTAACGTTCACATCACTCTCCTTTTAATAGTCGTTCTCCTGTGCTGGCGCATTTATCCTGAAGAATCCAGATCAAAGGGGAGAGCACTGGACTTGAATTTTGTTCTACTTTGAGCTCATCAGCAGTTCAATGCTTTCTCTTCGTGGTGTGGACTCAGCAAAATAATTGCGCCAGGACAGAAAGACAACTACTTAAGCGAGAGTGATGTGAACTTGAGCTTGTACAGTATGCATAAGCCTTGTTTTGCACTTTTCCGTCGGTCTTATTTTCAAGCATGTTTTGCGCTGAGCCAGAGATGAGCTTTTCTTACCCGGTTCATAAGTTCATCAGCGTGCCGCAAGGGAAGTCTAATGTTAACACGATGAAGAGTAAAGTATTTGTATTCTTAATGGATGTCAATTCCAAGTTACATCCCGTGAATAGCACCCATTTCCTCAGTCACTATTGTACCTCATCAGCTTTTGCGCACTTAGGATTTTCATGTTGACATCCCTCGTAGTATTTGACGAGAATCGTGGACGGTCACGTTATTGTTTGACCGTGTGTGCGTTTCGGGACTTTATGCAAGGTGAAGGTCGCCGAGGAAAAGAATCAACTGATTCAATCCGAGGAAGAAATTCAGTTGAAGTTGGACAGGACGATACGAAAGATGGTCGTTAAATCCAAGTTTGGCGGAGATTAGCCACCTGTCATCTTTGCTCTTCCAAACTGTTGACAAAGAGCGCAGGAGATACAATGCGATGTTTGTAGCGGGTGTAGACATCGCCGATGCTCGAAAGCACCAATGGCTCGATACCAAGATATGATAGGTGGAAGATTCATGTCGCTGTGGTGCTTGCTAAATGTACACCTTTTCGTGTATACTTAACGGAGCAGGACTGTCACAAGCAAACCACCAGGAAAGAGAAACGCCGGAAACTACGCCATGCGATATCGGCTGACAAAAACAGGAGAAGCACGGTTGGCATAAATAGGAGGACCAAAACATAACGAAATGGAGGAGGCCTTGGGATAAGAAGCCATTTGTGCTGATACCGATAGCTCGTGAAACAGTACTTTTAGCAAAGAGATGTATTAGAGGGACAGTGATGCACTCTAAGAACTGAAGGAAAACAAGAATCTAACGAGGGCAGCATTGCATGAAAAGGAGGACGCCAGTGATCTAGGGCGAAAGGAAGTCATTACTGCTGCACCAAATAGTCAAAAAACGGATCCCTGTTCGGACCGCACCAAAATTTTTATGTTTCAATGTAATCTGAATCTGTCACCAGGCTGATACCGGATGGGGAAGTGGTAAGTAAACCACTAGTTATTCAACAAGTGCTATGGATAGGACCGCACACACGCGGATCGGTCAAGGTCATCCTGGAACTAACGATATAGCCTGAAAGCGAGACTGACCCGGTAGGTCAAGCTGTGTCACTAAGACCGGGCCTCGGCCCACAAGATCAACTGGACAGAAGAAGTGCTTTTGCCGACTCGGAAATGCGTAACAGAAAGAGTAAAGCGAACCTCATAATCGTAGGTTTTTATGTAGTTTAAGAGCCCCACTCTGACAGCTGCTGTCCAGATTGATCTGCAGCAAACAGAGGCATGGACCTGACGCTGCCCACACTAAACGTCAGCAGAATCAGAAAAAACTATTGAATCTCACTGTAGACGCACATAAGCGGTAGCAGTGTTGTGCTGTGATAAACATGAGCCCTTGCCATACGGATCAACGTTGGATGAACCCATAAGGCTAATGAGCTCGAAGAAGTCAGCAGATTATCACGACAGACACCTCCTTTCTGCGCACAGACTGACCAGGACCACCAAAGTCTCAAGAATCATCATTTTTGGACCGCGTAGTAGGCATATAACTACTGCAATACGTTACTGAGCCAATTAACCACCAAGCTCAGTGAATAGGATACGAAACACATACAACCCTAGCTACCAGCACCTCCCTGAGTACTAAGGAGAACTTTTTACGCACAGAGTTTGACGTTTTTCTGGATGCTGAACGTGCTGTCCCGACAACCGGTGCACTACCCATGCACGCAAGGAGAAGCATACCGACAAGAACAAGTTCGAAGAATAGGTACCGTGGTGGTGTCGAGAGTACGGGGCTAGCGTACGGACAGAGACTACAGGCGTCGTTGAACGGCAACGTGGGTTCCCGAGGTTGTTTCCCCAGCAAATGTCATACACAGGAAAGGACATAAATCAATTTGGAGATGCAGCAAGCGGAGGAATCTTCTCATGCGTATCGACTGTCAGATCGACTGGGGCCATGTAGTTGAGGCTGATGACGTGAAGTGGTCCAAAGTCATATTAAATTAGCAACCGCTAGGTCTGAACAATGAAGCTCGGTGCATTCAGTGCGTTAAGAAGGCAACTACCCGCTTTCTTCAGTAGAACAATCGGGAATCAGGAATTGCCCACTACCCATATACACAAGGTTTGATTCGGAACTGAAGGACAACAACATATTTGATGCAGGCATGTCATTCATTACACACATGTGTGGCGAATATAAGAAAACTTACCTACTGTCACCAACAAACAGCAGAGGAAGTATCGGATTAAAAGACAGCTTGGTCCCTTTCACAGGGAATTTGGCGCACCCGATTTGGTGAGCGGCTATGGGTTGCGTTTTGCTGAACATTAGATCGTAGATTTCCACTCGACCTTCAAATGTGAGTGTTGCAAAAACGCTGGAGGAATATGGAGCCCATGCCACGTCCATGACTGGGTCAAACAGGTCCAAAACCAACAGTGCCATTCTGTTTTTTCAACGGAAATTTTAAGCAACAAACGTGGTGAACATATTTCGAAAAGTTTCACCTAGATGAGCGAAAAATGTTCCTAATGTCCTGAAATTAAATAAATTAAATACTAGTAGCTCGGTTGCGTTTACTGGTAATGGATCGGGTGGATGCTGATCTCCGCAGCTGTTAAGCTTGGCGAAAAGATCAACAGTTCACCGATCAATTACCAGTGTGTCTAACCTATCGAACAAAGGGGAACTTGGGCACCAATTTGCACTTTCGCCTGACACACATTGTGTGATATGCACTGAATTTGCAGCCAGAAACTATCAGCATGGTGTCTACTTACGGCAACACTTTTCCTAGGCAGGTAATTCATAGAGTGGATCGGTGTCTGTAGCTTCCGTCTTTGTTCGGACCTAATTTATGGCGGAGGCTTCTGATAAAGCAAGCTTGGTCCAAATTCACGTTGTGGGAACTGTAGTGAATGCAACTCTTCTGCGGAAATTCTAATAGAAGAACTTCGGATGTTCTTCGCTTTCAAGAATCTTGAGGTAGATTGTTATTCACTTATGCCTTAAAGATTATCAGGAAAAAAACGGTCTGGTGATACTGTTATTTTTATCCAGCCTGTATATTACTGGGGCTGTCATTTACATCTCTCATGGGCACGATTTTGTGCTGTAGGGCACCAAACTTTAGATGAATTTGAAGGATTTACCAAATGTGAGAGATTCTTTCTCATTGCTGACGGAGCTGGCAAACTGACCAGTAACCCATGCCTTCACAATGTATTGGCCCCAGGTCTTGTCATCTCCTATTTTTATTCATTAAGAAGCATAAGAACAGAATCAGTGTGACACTTTTTGTGCGACTGATGCTCTCCCACTAGACATCATTTAATTCATGTCACCATGTCATACCATTTCTAATCAACGTATTATGTTTTCTAGAAGGTCATCTGGAGCTGTGCCGGACTCACTATAAGTATAAGGAGGCGTACCACCGAAAAATCCTGCAAGCAATAAAAGGGACGGCGTCACAGCTAACAGAAAGCCAAGTTAAAGGGTATTTCGCCGTTCGAGTGTGCTTGTTCATCGCCCTCAAATGTATAAACGATGCCTAGGACGGCCCAGGTATAGGCCTGAGAACACTGTGCTTTTCAAACTCTCTGCAAATGAGTGTTTGCTTTCGTTTTCGATTACCTACAACCTTGCTTTCTGTTACCGGAATTGCACCAAGATAGGATCCTTGCTTCGTCCCTTGGTGTGCACTTAATGTTTGCTCCTGTAGAAGCGTACAAAACAAGCGGTCCATAACCCAACTCACAACAGTCAAGCATACTTATCTGTTCCACTCACTCATTACCCAGAGTCCAAAACTTGACCGTCCAATCGGCTGAACAGGACATTAGAACCTCCACAACGATTGGATTCCACTGAAGGTCACTCACAGGCAGCTGGTGTGCCTGAGACCACACCCATTCCGCCTGGGCAGCAGACGCATTGGCAAACACGAAGATCGCCCCCGTCGTGGTTCCAATTGCAACTTTCTCATGAGCTGTTCCGGAGTTTGAGAATCTGCATGAAAGTTATGCGTAGAGATGCGTGAGAACATACTTTCATCGGTTTATCTTCTGGTAGGTGTAGATCACATATCTGAGTTGATTTCATGAAGATTAAAGTCTTGGCGACGGGAAGTACGAGAACTAGGGCTATCTGCATGCTACTTAGAGCAAAGGTAGGTTTACAGTCCTTTACCTTCCGGGTGAGGCCCAAAGTATGGCCTAACATGTGTTCAGACAAGATAGGATTTCGAAAACAAAATACGTGGAATTGGGAAGTCTGAAGAACTTTCTTTGCAAATTCAGAGATGAGAAGAGAATCAGCGACGGAAATTGCAAGCAGCCGACTTGTATCCGTCTTCTATTTCACAGTGGCAATCCGAAAGCGTCCTTAGACTGATTTTAGATGTAAGACGTTGTTAGTCGTGAAGAAAACATTTTTCAACCTGAGCGGGACTTGTCATTTGGATGTAACGGGATTGGTCGCCGTAGTTGTTATTCTTCGCCTTTTGCCACAGAGCCGAGAGGCAACCAACTGAACCTGCGTACAAGGCGGATACCTGTTGAGGCAAGCTCTTGCTTTAGTACATGAAGAGGAGTTGACAGGAAATCTGACTGCTTGAGGACAGACAAGTGAATATTCTCAACTTTTGACAGTTGTTTTAGGGGACCTGACATTGGTAAGATTATCCAGATAGTTTCTCGGCAAGGTCCGACACAACAAAACACTTTAATGTGCTTTCGACTCACTATGCGAGTTGAGTTCGATCTCTGGATGCAAACACTACGCTGCACAGCTTACCAGTTTTGGTAACGATTCTCACTTAGAAACCGGGCCTTGGGGCCCTCGACAGCTGCTCTAGGAGATGTAAGTTAGTGATCAACACCAAACTGGGTCAACATGCACCGAGATGATGCTGATTATCCATCCCAGTACACTTATAGCGTACATAAAGACAAAGTCCTCGAAAAGGGGTTAATCTCCACTTCCACAAAGTGTTATTAGACGTATGCATGTATTCCAAATGTGATACCTAGCATGCCTGTATTGGACAACCCCAGAGACTTCCACTAGTTCACTGGTCTAGTAGGCCTCAATGTAAAATCTCGTAAATCCTTTGTGAAAGACTGATATTAAAAACAAACCTAAATCAATAATGACTATTTCTAAATCCGGTAACCCTAGTTTTCAATGTGTAATGTCTGGCCCTGTCTTACAACGCTTCACGTCTCTTGGTTGAGAATCCAGCCACACAGATGTTCCGCACCGTTTATTGTTCCACGTGTTATGCACGAAAATACTTTTCCATTCACGTGCAACAAATACCACTGATTGTTACCAATAGAACCTCAGAGATTCCTCCTCAGTGACAAGTATTCAGTGATTTTGTTACAAACCATTTCTGGCCTGTAGGCTTCAGCGTTGTAGCTCATTTTTGTAGGGGAGATTCAAGTACACACTATGGTACAAATGTCATACTGAGCATGCCAAGTGTTTACATGCCTCACTTTCAGCCAAAAGCAATGCGTAAACAGATGATCAATCCACACTTGAATCTCACGTGGATTGTTTTCAAATTGTCTTGCGTAAAGTGTAAAAAATCACTTACCTGAGCTCTTCAGGCTTTTTGTGTTGATTTTTCAGAAGGATTATTCTTGGTGAACTTTGACGGGTCATACAACAGCCTCCAACTATTTGGAAAATGAAGGAGGTGGTTGATCAGTGAGGGGAATTTGACGGATACTGAGTGAAGGCTTCAAGTGTCTATGTCTACGCAGATGTAAAGGTAGATTTCGTCCGTGGGGTTATATTTTGACTGTTTGGAGAAGGCGAACATAAGGCGGCTCATCAGTAGCACTGGCAGTTTTCACAGGAACCTAGCGAATACTCACTGCTTTCCTTAAACCGGAACCACGTAATCGCAGATTGTGAGGATACCCAAATGACACGAAGTGTCTGACACTTGCAAGTATTCGGAACTGGATTGGACTTATGAAAAACTTTGGGATACAGACTGAGAAGCACACCATTCTTGAACAATGTACGAGCTTTCATTCGTCTTCGAAACAGTGGTCTCTTCAAAATACAGGATAATTTCCAGAAATCACTGCCTTCTCGTGTGTAAAATATTGGCACTGAGTACGTCAGGAGGGTTCAAATTTTGTCCGACTTACTCATGGATGATTTGGTTTCGAATTGCTTCGAATCCGCCTTCATGAGCCAGAATGCTGAATGCACTTAAATAATTAGAGAAATACACTAATTTTCAAACAAATTTGGTTTTGCGAGAGACTCACCTGGAACCCAGCTGAATCTCCCGTTTGTGATGTTTCCAGGCAACTGAATGTGCTGCACCAGGATGCCTCATGTTTCAGTTGCTACGATATTCGAGATATCGTGATACATGTATATTCGTAATGCCTGCTCATAAGGTTACTGAAAATTCTTCGACAGCTCACGACCGGTTTCGCTCTTCTTTGGGCTCATCAGTTAGGCCTGGAAACATCACAAACGAGAGATTCAGCTGGGTTCCATCTGAGCCTCTCGAAAAACCAAATTTTTTTGCCAATGAGTTTATTTCGCTAACTTCGCGCAATTGGGTTTCAAGTAGAGCATAAGGTTGACGGAAACTCGGGGACTACGCCTACTGATGAGCCCCAAGAAGGGCGAAACCGCTCGTAGGCTGTCGAAGAATTTTCGGCAACCTTATGAGTAGTGCATTACAAATACACTCAAATAATGTTTCGTGTAAAACAGCTGCATTGTAATAAGTTTGCGACCATATGTTATCGCAACACACGACAGAAATGCGTGATAATGTTTACTTCTCTGTTTAATCATTCGGAATCGATTACTAATAGAAATTAATTTGTGTTCTTAATCAGGAAGTTGCGAAAGTCGTCCTTGTTTTATTGCTTAGGATGCTGTAACTTTGCTTTCTTACGCTTGGATATGGTCACACATCCATGAAATATCTGCGCAGAAAACAGCTCTATATAGGTGGATACTTCTTACACAAAGGAGGTGCTTGGAGTCCAAGGTGAATGTTTCGTACTACCTTCTTCCCCCCAACTAACGGCTGTTCATATCTTATTAGGGAGAGATTTGATGTAGAGCCAAAAGAAAAAATGGATGGACAATCCCACCTGTGATGAACTGCTGCGGAGGAAACGGATATAACTCTAACTGTAAGCCCATCACATACAAGAGACTCGAAGCCCTTGCTTATTGTCCCATTCGGAAGGGACCCCAAATTGCTGTCAGTCGACCACACGTGGTCAATCAGTGAATACTACATGCGGCCGCCCCGAACATAGTACTCCTCAAGGAAGCTGTAAGCGTTCAGCATACTCAATACGACCCCGTATGTGCAACGAAGACCGCCGTGATCATTGAAATTGTTACTTCTCCAAGTCAGATTGAATTAATCCACATCACATTTGCGCTCACGACGATCTGGCGCAAGTTATTGCCATCTCAGGTAGTCCCAGATAGCCAAAATAACAGACCTAAAAACTCCCACATTTGGCGAATACTCATGACCTCTGACAGTAGATCACTGATTCACATATAAGGGCGCACAATCAGGCGTGCATGCCTTGCCTAGAATAAGCGGAACAATCAATGTCAAAACACTTCCTCTCAGCTAAGTACTGGAGGTAGTACGGTCCCTCGACTCTGTTATTTCAACCCCATAAAAACAGGAAAAACCCATTCGGACAACCGCTAGACCTTGCAAACGCAAGGGATATTCTTGGCCACGTGACGATTGGCCCAGATAAGCGGATTCATGCTGAATACAGATGCCCGGCTTCCATATCTGTCACTTCGTGAGCCTACCTATCTTTCTATATAGTTTCTGATCCAGGGGAAACAGCTGGAATCCCGACTGCGAGATTTCAATTTTTAGGCAGAACCTAACCTTTAGGCCAGTACACCCCACTGAGCCGGAAAGCTGAAGCCTTATAAACCCAGAAGCAAACCCAAATTGTCCTAAGAATAAGTGCGCTTCCTGTAAAACCTACTCTCAGAAACCTACCTGTTATATCCGTTGTTTGTTTCTGCAGTGCTGCCTTATCGGAAACCAAGACTTTATGTTCAGATTCATTCAAAGGTGAAGATGATTTCTGTGTTGCATCCTCCAGTGTCATAAGTTCTTTCGAGACAAGCTTTTCCTGGAATCAGGAATATCATCGATTACGTGTTTCATCACGCTTTAGCAAAGATCTCAATGGACGACAAAATATGGAAAAGCACCCAAGAAGCTGCTCAATATTGTATGAGGATAAGAAAAGTGACAACGGGGCCTTCACCAAAATCATAAAGCCAGCCTTAATATTCCCGGCAAAAACGTATTCGCATTAAACATGTTGTACTTCTGATAAGCTGCATAGTTTTTAAACACCCTTTCAAACTAATCGTCTCACATGACAACAAATGAGAGCTCATCCGGAAGTATATGGGCGTCGTAATCGGTATCATCCCAAACAAAATGTTTTTCACATTTCCTCGGACGTAATTTATACCACAAGTGGTATTTGAGATGATCTTTTAAGCAGGAGCCTGCTGCGATTTTATCTTGTGAAGCAACGTGTACTTTTAAACGACGGCCCTTTTAAGTTTATTACACGCTTTAGCTGATCGTTTCAGCTCGAGCTATGATGAGCTCAGCAACTGAGTGTATTTGCCTGCAAGCTACCACAGCTAAATACACCAATCTGTGCGTTCGGTCTCACTGGTTTCCGCACTGATTCTTCCGATCAGACTCGGATGTCCATAGATCGTGAATAGCCACGGCGCAGAAAGAAACCAACTGGTTTAAGTTACGCTGGTAAAAAATAAACCATGGTATTGATGTTACATGCGCATACGGATCTTGAACGAAAAGAAATGACAAGTTTCTGGACCAAACCACTAACGTTTTGCTTACCCGGAGGTTTCTCGATCAGTTATGCTATCTGGATTGTTTCCATGTGTGCTTTTGTATCGAACTGCCGGGAGTTGGTAAATCCAATTTACGGAAATGCCGTTCAAAGAGTTGGACAACATGAACGTTTGGTTTACTTTGGAAGCCAGCTGTAGAGCTGCTTGCCAAAGACACTGAGAGATATCAACCAGTAATCCTCTGGATAGCGTTGGGATGAATGAGGAGGTAACTCTGAAGTCTATATTGTGGGAAGGAGAAACCAATCCACCCAGAGTGATTGGAGAAGCAATGTTTGTTAACCGAGCAGTCGGCATTTCGGTTCCACCTCCAAGCACATCTTTTCGTTCATGGGGTGTGTACACAAAATTCATATTTACAAGGTTACCTAAATTGTCGCATTCCCAAAGCCCTAGCTAAAAGCGTGATTCAATTGTGCCTCTTTTCCATTTTTTTCAATTATTATTTTCAAAATCTATATGGCTCAATTTCAATTGTAAAATTTTGCGTAAGTAAAACATCCCCACTTAAATTCATCTTGTCTTTCTGGATTACTTGCTATTCAAGACGTATGGTTCATCTAAAATCGATTATCGGCACTCTCTAACAGCTAACTACAAGGCCTCAGGCTGAAATATGTGGTCAAGTGAGGTGGCCGAATGTGATCGAAGCAGGTGCCAAATGCAACTCGGTCATCTGAAGTAGAACCCACACTAACTGGTTGGGTTGAGGAATGCACTTTCCTGAAACACGACTAGAACTAACCTCACAAAGTTTCTACCCGTGTAAAAATTTGGCTCAGTCACAAACCTCAAGGTTGCGTGGGCGCGAATTGCAATCTGTTTGTCGATCGTGTATACACCTCCCTTATTTTCTTCAGTACACGGCTGTACTAGGTCCCTGCTTTGAGAATGGTTTTGCCAGACCGAAAAAAGACTGTGGAGGTCTAACTGCATTCGGCCTATTGCTTAGAACAAGTAATGTTTACCGGTTTACCTGTGGAGTGTTTTGGGTCGACAAGTGGAGCATGGGTATATATGTGGTGGTTCAGCGAAGTGTGTTTTAGTCAGTCGAAACGACTGGTGACTGATTCTGCCACAGGCGAAAGCAAAGTTAATCGTTTTTTCAATACTAGGCGTGATCAGCATCGGAAGATGCTGTGAAATATCTCCGGAATGGCTTTACTACTGGAATAATGACTAGTGGTAGAAATCTAATCCAGAACTCCGACAATCAGAACCACTCCCTCATTCTGAAGTCCCTCCGTGCGCGGCGTTCGCGATGAGCTGACATCATACAAGTACCAGATTTTAAGTGATATTTCATTCCATTTTACTTGTTTACCAACATGTTTGCCGAAAACTCTATGTGACTATATGGACAAAAATGATAACAGGATCGTGCCGACTGCCCATGGTCCTGTGTAAATTTCGTGTGTAACGTTTTCAACATGAGTTATATCTTTTGGTGCTTTAGAGGCAGCTGACACATGGGGTGATTTTTTGGCTAGAACGAGTGATCAGATTTTTTGTTTGATTTCGTTGTACACTCATTCACTAGACCTTAATCAACAGTACTGATGTTCGGTCCTTTGATGATAAATTTAGCATTCTGGAGTGTTTCTCGAAAAAATCAACGTAAAATGATGCACAGATGCAAACTTTTATAACTTTTGTGGCTAATATGTGCAAGTACTCGTGTCTAAAGTTGCTTAATACATTTCGTAATGTGGACTATATTTCCTCGGTTAAAGCTTTTTCTGAACAAGTCATGGTGTTGATGCTGATCAATATGAAACCAGTAAAACTGTCCTTTTTCGTCCAAATCAATAAAGATGAGTACAGTATTTGCAGATATTTTCATGGCATTTGCGTTCCTGGCGGTTTCTTAGAAAAACTGCCGAGTTCTGCTAGAAATTCCTCCCTTCTTCGGGAGGACTTTCCATGTTTAATAGGCCTTTCACTTTCGGGGGGTACCACCAAAGAACGGTTAGATTCACTAAGATTTAATGTGGCCAGTCGCTACCATACGACCCATAGCACGTTCATTGGGATCTTCAGGGAATAAGCATAGCTTCATCAAGTGTGAAGTGTGCTTTGATTTGACAAAGTAAATGCTATGACGAATGGCAGTCGTTCGCCTGAAGACCTTGATCTCAACCTGGCTGGTAAAAGAAGTTTGTCCACTTTAGGGCCGGGGTTTTGCACCCTTAAATTTCACATGTAAAACCTTTGTACTCCCATACATTGCCCCCATCGTAACTGCCTAAAACAGCTATATCAGAATTCTGTGTGCTAAGTAATTTTCCTATACTGAGCTGTTATCATCAAATCCACCAATAAAAGGTCATGTTTCTAGCGAATAACTTGTTCTTCACATTTAACGGTAAAGCATAAATTGTCCAAATAAGTAATTTCTTTACGGCAATCATCAGTCGGTCACTGTCAACGTGGCACTGTGAAAGACTCTTTTCTAAGGGTACACAAGAAGACAGTTTTTCGGCTCTTGTCATTCATATGAGACTCCTCAGTTCCAGGATGATGATATGATATATGCTATGATATATGATATATATATATATATGATACATGATATATGCTACACTGTCCATCTCACTGAGCGACCGCTGACTGAGCGGTATTCCATTAATTTTCCGCGGGTTGAACACTGTATTCTTGATTAGCCTTCAAGGCGCTCCATTGACTCACATAGTCAATATGAAACACGATCCTACAGGGACAAAATATTGATTCTTTTCTTCTTTTCTTATTGTGTACGCTGTGGTTCCCCGTTTTGTCGTTTCAATTTTGCCCCTTTCTTGTTTTGACCTGAATGTAAACCGCTCTTTGACCTTGCCACCGAAACTCTTGTTTAAATCAACAAGTGAATTTCGCTATCTTGTGGTTGCCTTGCCTTCAGTCGGTGTAAAGTTTAGGATCCAGTTTGGAAGAAGCAGTTTCTACACTGGTGTATAGATGCCGTCCTAATCCCACGATTTGAGGTTTGTACACCTTTATTATTTTATTATTGTAGGCATAGTATTGCATTTGTTGATAAACCTTCACTGCAAATATTTGACTTTTGGGATTTTGCGCGTAACTTCACGTGGCCCACCTGATTTCTAGAAACAACCAATGCGAACTATGTGAGAAGGGATGGATTAGTTTATTAGAGTCGCTTAGTATGGAGTCCAGGAACTGATTCAAAACCGCTTGCTTAACTCCCCGACAAATTCCATTTTACTGCTTCAAAACCATGAATTTTTATTAAGCTGCAGACGGCGTTTCTGACCGCTCTTTGAGTTGGGACTTTTAAAGGCTAAACCGCAATCGCTTGTTGCTGATCTAGTTAGATCTGAAGCACATCGGGTCACTCAAAAATTGTTTTTTTGCTGAGCCACAGGTTATTTTAACCTGCAGCGCCGACCACAACAAATACACGGTGATGACCTCCAAATTTGTGAGTGAGTACAATTTGTTAGCATACTGGTACAGTGCCATCTTACGACTTCAAACTGCCAAAACAGGTCATCCACCGGAACTGCCGAATGACCTGCCCAGGAAGATGCTTCTGCGAAGAGTTTTCACGAATCGACATATTTAACAAAAATGCGTTTTACTTGACATTTGCGAACACATGTAGATCAGCTGAGTCTAGAGGTGCATGCCGTCCATCCCAGGTTAGATTAGGTACAGAGTCCTACATGTATAATGCAGTAAAATAACTCGGAAACCATGATGATAAACGATGAATTTGTTGGCTGAAGGTCAACTCGGTGCCATTTTCACTCTAATCAGCCAGGTATACGGAGCACATGAAAACACCCTCTCTGTTCTTCGGAAGGACGACTGGACGTGGTTCTGTCAGTGCATGACATGGAAAGTCGTTTTTGCTTTCGTAACTGTGATCTACGATATGCTGGTCAGGGCTTCATCTAATATAAATGACGCATAGTTGAATCTAACCAGTTGCTTTCACTATGTCTTGAGTATTAGAATATTTTATCCAACTTTGCGTACTGCTCATCATCAGCTTGATACTACTTAAGCGTTTTGATAAATTTAGTGTGGTTAAAAGCCCGGAATTCAGCCTGTTATGTGTGGCAAATGTTTCTGTTGTTCTATTGTTCAAATGACTTACGGATTCGAGAAACCAAGATATGATTCGTCCATCAGCACCCAACGACCGGAATTCCATTGTGGTTCCACTCGGTTTTGGTTGCCACGCTACATGCCAACAAGAGTCGTAGTGCTTGGTCTCTAGTTTTGAGAACACATTCATACTGTGATAAGGAGTTTGAGTGACACTCCATGCAGGTGAATCAGATGGTTCTTTATCTTCGTTTAAGATGAATCCTCTTTGGTTATCAAGACTGACCAGGCTGACCTGTTGCTGAAAAGTGGACAATGCGAGAGAAAGTGCAAAACACCTGTTAACTTCCGCTTTCAGCATTGAGTTCGGTTGTTGAACTCTTCACATTCAAGATTAGACACTGCGTTGCTTTCTTTGATCTTTGTTTCTACCGTCATAATCAATGTTAGTGCTAGTTAGTCAGGACCGGTACTCTATTCAGTGAAAAGCCTCTAGAGAAATGTTGGTAGTACATCTATCTCGTTTACGACTTACGGTTTCATTTTTCAAAGTATAGACTGCTACCGATCCATCCAGAAATCCAGCACATATAACATTCGGCTTCTTAGGATGGACATGGAGAGCCAAGACTGGAGAAGCAGTGACGATGATGTACTCCGGGTAGGTTGTGTTTTTCAAACTGAACAGCAAAATTGCACCTCCCATTTTCTGGCTCCTTGCTGCGGATGGAAATCGTGGCATTCTTAAATAAAAGTACCTGAATATGGTTGACCATGGATTTGATTGTACAGCCAATATGCTGACGCATCACGACCTTGCCGTAAAAACCAGATACCGGCTATATCATACAGTGGAAAGTGTGTATTAAAACGGTGCCAGCTTGATATAATTCCATGTTTGAGAGGTTTGCGGTTGCATAAACTCGTCGGCCTTATTACTGCTTCAAAGAGATGATGAAACACCCCATCCTTAGTATGCGTTCAAAACGTAAGAAAGTGTATTGAAACCTCAGTGAGATTATTGTGTCTGGCCAGAATCTCTGTTCTCCTGCAATTCTGGAAGTAAATTTCTTAGTTACAGGCTTCCTCAAATTTAAGTTCAGAACCATAAAGCTTTCACTTAACCGACGAAAGCAGAAAGGGCAAATTTTTGATGGTAAGGTTTTTCATAATTCATAACAAGTTGCAAACAGGGACCAGCACAAAAGTGTTCTGAACAACTGCATCTTTGGCACAAGTTTCTCCACAAGTGACTATTTGTTCGCGCAGTCACATGCACTCAACCGAAAACCAATTCGTTTAACAAAAATCCATGCACAGGTTTTTACACACCAGCGCATGGCTTGTTCGTGCTACGAGAAGTCCGTTAACCCACAACGGAATAAAACCCAACCAAACCATAAAGATAGTTACAAACTTCCGCTGTCATTGGATAAAAGGACTAACTTCAATTTTGTGTCTTCTCCAGATTGCGCCTGTTACATTTATGACAAGTACTTAGCGTTCAAGCCACAGAGAAGCGTACTATCCGTGTATGAATGTATCCATGTTGTAATGTAGTGCACTATCATTAGAATGAAATTGTAGAAACTCGATCGAATCAGTCCATCATTCAGCCGTAACACCGATCCGGTGCCTAACCGCCATTCTACCCTAAGGAAGCATGAGCGCTGAGGTATTGCCAGGCTTCTCAAGCTTAGATAAAAGTAATAACTGAACGAAAGTGGTCATAGTAAAGAAAATTCGGTAATGACGGCAATGCAATTTGACCAGCGATAGTGTTTGTCTTCACCAAGACATCTACTCTCTGTAGCGGAGTACTTCAAATATGTATAAGAAAGATATTAATAATTTCAGCACAGCATAATAATATATGACTTCAAGGTACTTCGAACTTCGATAAATACACCCATTTGCAAATCAATTTGGTTTTGCGAGAAACACACCTGGAACCCGGCCGAATCTCTCGTTTGTGATGGTTCCAGACAACTGAATGTGCTGCACTAGGCCGCCTCATGTTCCAGTTGCTACGATATTCGAGATATCGCGATACATGTATATACGTAATGCACTACTCATAAGGTTGTTCAAAATCCGTCGACAGCCCACGACCGATTTCGCCCTTCTTGGGGCTCATCAGGTAGGTGCGCAGTCTCCGAGTTTCCGTCAACCTTATGTTCTACTTGAACCCAAATTGGACCGATTTCGAGAAATACACTAACTTGCAAATCAATTTAGTTCTGCCAGACTCACCTGTTCGTGGGCTGTCGAAGAATTTTCAGCAACCTTATGAGTAGTGCATTACGTACTCTGAACTTTTTTTACCGCATCCCTCCAGGTGTAGAGTGTAGTCAGCATATTCACGGAGGAAAATACCTGGTGTACAGCAAACGAGGGTTGCCAAAAATTGACCGATTTCAAGACCAGACAAACTTATTTTAATTCAGCCAATCAAAGATAGACTAAACGAGTGCACGTAAAATCACGAACTGTCCAAAACCTACTGCAAATTGCACGCCACATTTGGAATTCTACTTCACATGTCCAATAAAGCTCACTAGATTGGCAAGGACCTTCAACATCGCAAAGTAAAAAATCAAACAGTGGAGATAGAATCAAGCAAGAGTTTTGCGGATTTTAGGGTGATAAGGTGGAGGTTTATATTGTTGAGCCTATTGTGAAAGAGTAGTTCGTTTTTTTGTTTTTCCTATGGGCTAAAATGCATGCCTGAAGGGGTGAATTTAGCTGAATCCAGAATGTTGTTCTCACCAAGTTCAGCTTTGTTGCAATGGAAGGCGGCTTTACATATCAACTATCAGCTCCCTAACAGTAAGATTAGTCACTACACTGACAAAAGGATTGAGTGTGAACTGCCTTTCTTTTTTATCCTTGTTGAGTTTTAGAATCCAAGTTGTCTGACTTCCATTCGTTCATTTCCAAGTGACAACTTTGTGGCGGACAAGGTATGGAATCGAATCCCTTCCGACATTGTCACTCAGAATCTAATATTCCCTTGGCTCTGTAGCTTCATTTACAACAGTGTGTCTATTTATTTTCGTGAAAATACGCGGTAATTCGCGGTGAAAAATTCACTTTTCTAGGTTTCGCGCTGTATACTCCATATTTCTGACAATTATTTCGTTATTGTTCGAGAAAATTTACGGTATATTCTTCCACGTACATGATACTGGTGGTTGAGCATTTATGCATGAAAAATGACAAGGCTGAGTGCCTGTTCAAAAAGCATATCCAGGGAGCCAATACGGAAAATCGGACCGTATTCACTAGCAAGTGGCGTTTTATATTGAGTTCTTCCTTAGCCCATTTGAAGAACATTTTGTTTCAGTGACGCGTTTCATACAACCAAAAAAATTCCAAACTAAACCTTTTTCTCGGTAATGCATTGAAGTAGCGAGTGACCAAGGGATTTAAACATGTGAGCAGTATGAAACCTTGGCATGGTTAACTAACAGTCAGAACACGCTCTCAGTGGTTTTCATTCGTTGGTCGATCACGGTCAGTTTTGTTCAGTCACACCAGTGACGAAATTAATTATATTGTTGAACCACTGGGACAGTTAAAACAGAGGCCACGTAAGACAGCGATACTTGATACGTTGCGCATAAGCCTCAGTACCAGATAACGTAAGAGTGACCAAAAGATTTTCGGCAAAACGAACGTCTGTGTCCCAACATTCCCGGTCTGCATTAACCCCGGGGCAAAATGCTGTCCGGCACAGATCCACTGCGATGACCGCTGCGACGTCCTACTTGAGAGTAGAACGAAATCTGCTGCTTTGGAAAATTAGTTGTCAAAGTGTAGCTGTTCCCGCTATCGAGTGTATCGGTCCACGGAAATAAAAGTTTCACCCATGTATGCATCCGAAGCAGATTAGCTGGTCAACACAATCAGTATGACGAATTCGCCATCGGGCTTGGTTCCCTAGATTTTTTATACAATGATCTATTTTGAAGACAGTTTTTCGGGTCTTTTGGCACCGTTCATCCTAGAGCATTAGAAAAGGCTCGGTAAGACATCTTCCTGTGTGTCCAAACTCCAGGCTGCAAAAACGGGAACACTTTATTTTCATTTCTCCTGATATAGGTACGAAATTTTGAGGTTACCAAAAATACCCCGCCATAACATCATATGGAACCATTGCTTCTCGAGTCCAAATACATCGATGGACCTCAAGCATAATGAATGATGCCACATTGGGTTTGCTTTGAGTCATATGTGGGGCCAGCTGAAGGATCTGTATGCAGCATAAGCCCCAGGGAGTAAGACCTAATTGTTGTATCAAAGCCAACGGCATGTCCAGCTGGTGAACAGCTAAGACCCACATTGTATGCAAAGATGATCTTGTAGCCTGCACCACTCAAAGTGTGTCCGAGGCTTACGTTTATGGCTAGCCCATGCTTGTCATCACTAAGGTAATGAGGCGGGCCAAATATACATGGAATGTAATACAATAATTGAGAATGTAAAACATTACAGTGGAATATAATACAATTCATAAAAAATAAATTTGAACTAACATTGAAAATAAACGGAAAACTGGCGATACAGACCAGAGGCTTTCAGGGCAACCTTCTAAAATCTCCTGCGGGTTCGGGTGGTGGTTTTTCCCCGGATGGCAACGACGGTGTCATGCAGTTTCCGTGACTGAGGGATGAGTGACGTTTTATCTTGTCTAAGAGAGGGCTAATTACACTGCTGACCGACCACTTGTGGCCAAACGGTTCGGTGGCCGGATGGTTGCATTTTTGAATCTCTGAGTTTCGCGAGATGCACACTGCTGATTAAACAGTTGTGATAAGCTTTTGGGCTTTTCAGCATGAACTAGCCGCACGTACCGTGCAAAATCACCATTGGATATTATCAGATCTTTTCATATCATTATCCAAAACATAATATTTTTCAAAAATATAAAGGGTCAGCAATGTTGTATATTACTCAAATGGCAACGGCGGCTCAATGGGAGGTAGATATAAGGTGGCAGAAAATGAGGGAAATACCTATCTGCTGTAGAACGTGTGCCATTACTAAACCGTGATTGTTCGAACTTACATGATCCGTATCCAATGTACAATAAGTCCATATAGGAATTTGACCATTCTATGCAACTGACTGGCAGATGTCTTGCCCGCACTTCGGTGTGCTTGATTCGCCATAGTGGGTATAGGCTTCCGTGTTGCCGATATTCATCAGCTGGGTCGTTCCACACAACGTAGTCCATCAAAATGTCATCCAGTTGATTTTGACAAACCATGCGTTCCAGGACACGCAAATTGTACACAAGGTTTTTCACATTTTCTGGCTGAAATTGACGAGAAAACTTAGCGTCTGGTGGTGAGTACACGTCATGACAACGTGTGGTGAGCAAAGTTGACAGTTAACATCAGTTTGCGATCGTTGCAACTAGCGAACAGCGCATCCGGTTTACAGTTGTTCGTATGGTAAACTACTGATAAAATATGGGATGCAGAACAACACTTCCGCGAACGCAAAAAATTGACACAAAGGATATTGCACTGTACATTATTTGGCAAACAAATTTTCCAACATGGCCTGCGAAGTCTGAGCGTGCTCACAGGTCCTTGATATCATTGGATTTGAACAAAAAGTCCATTCTGTGCTAGAGGAATAACTTGTCAAGTGATGTGCTTTAAAACAAACCTTCATTTTCGGACAGAATGCACCACTTTGTAAGTGAGTATGGTACAGCTAAAGACGACTGACGAGTAACGAAAAATCGAGTGCGTTGTGAAATCAGACCAGTCTCTACGTAAGTACGATGCGCGGAGTTTCTGGTTAGCAAACAAGCAAACCATTTGAGGTTCATCGGAATTCACCGAGGACGTTGCTTGTATTTGTAACAAATAGCCTGGAAGTTGTGAAATCTGTATTCGACTAGAAACAAATATAATGGAGAAAGTTCAGTTCACCGAGAAAATAATAAAAAGGGACAGAATGGATGCATTGAGTCACCCGGAATTTATCAGAGGAAGACTGACTGCCCGCGCCCGATTACCAAATAAGCCATGCAAGACATTGAAGACGGCGTGTTCACTATGACTACAAGAAATGGTTTTCACCAAGAGGACGCAATCAAAACTTTAGGACGAGCTAATGTGGCGCACAGATTACCAAAAAAGCAACGGCGATGATTGTAGAGTTCAATTGTTCCTAGACAAACTGGGAGTAGTTATTCGGTTCCGGAAGTATCTTCAACGATATCCCTTCGAAGAATCCAGTTAGACTGCTCACCTTTCATAAAGAATGGTTGTAAACGGAGGAAAACGCAAATTGAACTAATATACGAGAACAAAAACACTGATCATATCTTATTCCTTCCGGTTTGTAGAGGATAGTATATCATTATCGCAGGGATACTGGTCTGGTTCTTGGTACATAGAATTGGACTAGATGATTGTTTACAGTGTTTACAAACAATGGAAAAGACAATAATGGTGGGCTCGCAGGCCGAATTATTCTATGAAGAGCTCTCGGCCCAGAGTCTCCATTTTAGCCCATTTGCTAGACCTCCGGCGTGGATCTGATTCAGTTCACACTACTCCCTTATTAAAGTGATAGTTTTATCTGCAAAGGAAAGCGAACGTATTGGGAGTTCTGGGTCAAATTCGGCTCAGATAGCGTTAAAAGAATTGAGTGCCATGTGGTGCATAATATGGAATTTTTAAAGTCAAAACACATTGTAGTGGAATTAGATGTTGGTATGCAAGGTTTCGGTTGCCGTGGGCAAACCTTTCAAGGATTATAGAGAGCATTAAAATAGGTTACCCATGGCAACCAGAACGTCGGATTACAACATCTTACCCTCTTGTTGTTGTGTTTTGACCTTAGAAGTTCTATAGAAAATCAAACGTATATCTACGGGTTTTATAAACGTTCACAAATGTTTGCAAGCTAATTACAGAGCATGGCAGGCCAACAACTACAAGATCAACGACCAGTGGCTTGAACAGTGTTTTTTTACCAATTGCACCCACTACTATTGAGATACTTATGTCAGATCTCCGGAATACGGAGGGCTGTGTTTTGCTCTCCGTTTTGGTACAATAGCTTCTTTCATGTTTGTGCAGCCACTGCCATCTGGCGCTTGGTTTGAATATAAAATATTCTTGACTATGTTCAAACCTAAATTGACTTTAAGGTTTACATTATCATGAAGTAGACAGGCAAATCCACCCACCCACAAAATGAAGATGTTTCCTTCTTTGGTGGCGAAACAGGCACTTCGGTTGCCAAACTCTATGATAAGATCACATGCCACCTGATCAACAACCAATAGATAAACTTCCCGTATGGCCGTACCAACTCGTACCTTTGAGTGAAGCCGAAAATATCCTGAAATAGGTTCACATACGACTGACTGAAATGCTGTATTGAAGCCAGTTGACCCGTCAGTGCTACACTTAGCAAATAAAACCCCGAAAACATTCTATTCACTGCTGTTGGTTCTAGTTTTATGACGACACTCAAAAGTACACATTTACATTAACACTAGTTGTGTTGGTATCCACATACATACAGCATTGAGTAAGCATTGACGCGAACGAGTCACCACCAAAGGAGTGCACGGATACGGCAGTTCCAGTCAAGCCGGCCTCCTCCGCAAGATATAACACACCCCATAGTACACAACAGAGAAAAGCGGAATCGAACAAATACCAAATCGGGAATTCTATCGTCAGGGTGCGAGTGACACGATTCTATGCTGCAACTCAACAGATGGCGAACGTTGGGGACAGTCGAACGAAAACCCACACACTGCAATCTGATGTCCCAACGAGACAAAGGATGGAAAGGACGTAAACTGTACTCAGCGAACGCGGTAATACTGACCGCTACGGGGGTAAAAATTCTGTCCACATCTAATCGGACCCGTCATTTGTTTGTTTGATTAGTAGTAACAAGTGATTGACCTGGAAATCAGCCTTCTGGTTACTATGTATCCAAATTCTCTTTATATGATTGCTAAAATTTAATTACCTTGGTGGTATAAAAGGTTCAGGAAATAGATACTAACCCCACAGACCAGGGTTTAAATCAGTATCTTTGCTGAAAACTAGCCCGTTTCTGACTTTGCAAACAAGTTTAAGGCTGAATGGTTTAACCTTCCTCCTGAAACCGCCATTACTGTTTGGTAACCTTGTGGGCGATAAAGATGTAACTCGTGACCTGATGAATGGCGACATCAGAAGAAAAGCTAGTTGGGATGATACTAACTCTTCTCAGTTGTAGATGCACTGCACGTGAATACTGGATGATCGAGAATCTGACTACTAAAATTAAAAGGTGAATTATGAGGGCTAGTGAGTTTCACCCCACCACCAGCTGGTACAAGCAGAATGTATGAAAACTCAATCAATATTTTTTGTAATTTATTGGATTCACACAGTTACGGGATTGCGTCTCCTCCACTACTAGGAATGCCCATTTTGTTTTGACTGCATTCTTCGTTCATATTTGTGCTGCCCATAGTAGTAGCTTCTTTTCTGGTGTTTAAAAACGGTTAGTAAATCTCGTTATCACCAAGCAATTCCACCGTGGTGTGACATGATTTTTCTGTCACCTAAAAGATTGCTATTCATCCATAAAATTTGAGGTCATTCAGACCTGACGTTTCCCTGGAAGGGGTTTGGAATTGATTATCGAAATTCAGTCTGCTCGACTATCAATATGTGTTTAGTTTTTTCATAGAATTCCTCAATAACATTTTGCGCGGCATCATAACCGAAAGAGCACAGGTTAATTAGCACTGGCAGTTGATTGAGTTTGAACACTGTTTATGCAATGTGACGCCCTGCCTGCGCTCACCCCATACGTTGACATTTCGTTTACATCCAGCGACTTTGTCCAGCTCACAAGTTGTGGAACTTGTTGTTTGCGTTTGTTGCTTTACGACATATGTGTAAACCTTGTGGTATCTACCCTTCGATTAAAGATGGGGTTCAGTATGTTACAGTGCATAAAGTATGGATCTAAGTTGTTGAAACCTGACCGTCGATTAGGTTATGCCTGCTGACTGAGCGTAGTTGAAAATCACTCTCTGGGTAACATTGTATGTGCAGTGACAATAGCGCAGCTGCGGTAGTTCGTGAACCCGTTATTGAGAACAATACCTTGGGCGTCATTTTTAAGATATCAGTCTTGATAACTTGGGTACGTATTACATCCGATTGGTCGACTAAAAATCGCGCTTTATTTGTATACGGCAGGGAAGGGCCGAGAAAAATAACTGTCAATGCAACCATTGTTCAATAGGAATCAAAAATATTCTGGCTGTTTCTTAGTATAAATCTCCAAAAACATGGCTCAGAGTCTAAATCAACGAAACAAACTGTCAGGGCACAGTTGTTGGGGTCTCCTTATTTCATGAGTGAATAGATGAGGGCATGCAGACAACCCTTGTTCTCCTTTTCTGACGAATTCATTGCGCAGCAATTTCATCTTATTGTATTATCATCCATTTAGTTCGACGACCTAGGAAATAAACAGCCAGGCTTTGTATATGTCAGGTTTCAAAGTGCGCAGCCCACATCCCGGTACCTGCCTGGTTTAATTGTCCACAGTACAGTGCGCCGTTATACGATCGCTCGGTTAGAAGTTGTTCAACGGCGGTACACAAGATAGAACCTCGCGGGCACGCGTTATCCTGCAAGGTACAGGTCAACAATGGATGTTAGGAATGGCTTAATTCACAAAAGAAAGTCCCAATTCGAGGAGTTCCTACTAGACATTATATATAGATTAATGAATTCACCTGCGCACTGCTATTCATTTGGAAGGTGGATTCCTTGACTTTTGATTCGCTGGTTAATGAACTCTTTTTCTGAAAGAAAAACAGAACATCGAGTAGTGTAAAAGGTCACTAAGTGTTTCAGATGAAAGACGCATAAAATCACGGCCCACTACCTCGTACAGAATCTTATTTTGGTTGTCTTGAGGTGCGCATAAAACTGCCAAAAGGAGTTCAAGTGATGTGAATTTTATTTTAAAAAAAGGGCGCCCCAAAACGCCTAGTTTCTAAACAAATTAAATTTTTGGCGAAAAAGGCTTTCAATTCCTCTAGAGATGCTTTGAAACAGCCGCACACAAAACAACTTACTGTAGAGATGAAGACTATGGTGTTTTGATGTTTGGTTTGAACAGAAAGAGAGAGTGTGGCTGATTCACTTGATTCAGTTCACCCTATAGCGCCATTGTACGCTGACATAGAAGCTGTCTGAATGCACTTTGTTGGCAGTCAGCAGCAGCATACCCTACTATTATCCGGAGAGATGCACACCAGCAGTATCCCTAATGGAAGCTTAACTCACTACTTGATGTTCTGGAGTGCTTGATCAGCAGTCTGATCAATTTGCGTCTAAAAAATTGAGTAACTCAAGTAAATCACGCGGCCTGAGGCTGAAAATATTCTTGAATAAGAAAAGCTTTGAAAATCTGGTTCGAATTTTTTCTCTCTCAAGTGATTACCGATATCTTTAGGGTGATGAGAAGCTTTTGCAATTTGGATTCCGTTGTTAAGCTGCACGCACAGTCACCCTATGCTGGAAAGTCGTGAATTACTCTGCAACTTTTCGACTTGGAAATTTCAGTCGAGATTTTTGCTCATGCAAATGAAGTCACTCTATATTGAAAAGCAGAGATGCACCGTACAGAGGTTTCATTTTTATTAGGAATCATCAGCAATGCTCATCTCTCGGACCTATTGGGGATTCGGATTTCAGGAACTTCTGTTGCTTGACACGTGACCACGTGATTTGAACTGTTTGGGTAAAGAACGAATGGTACTATATCCCCTCTAGGTGTAGATAAATGACACCGCTAATCGGCTGACTGTGGTCGAAATATCTGGCCTCCAACTACCGGGAGGTCACAAATTAGAACTCTTCATATTCGTGGGACCTTCACGTTTATCCCTTCTGATGGGCAAAAACATCTGTTCACTGCTTTCTAGCCCTTCACATTGTAGACTGATTTTAGGTGCAGGTTGGAAACCATAATCGTGTTATCCCTATCAAGAATGTTCAGCTGTGCATATTCAATGGGGACTTGAACTGATGCCCCGTGGGAAAAATCGCGAATGCCACTTAGCATGGATACTCAAACCATGGATGAGATTTCTTCATAAAACTAATTAAAAACTGCCCCCCATCAGTAGTGTGATCAGACGGTGATTAGGGTTTCAGCATATCAAGGTGTGAGCAAGTCATCGTACTGAACAGCCACTCGTGGGTGAATGGCAAATTTCTATACAAGAGGTCGCGGGTTTCATTCCTGCAGTGTGAAATGGGCTAGTGAAAAAAGAATAAGGATACAATGTTTCTTGTTCTTCAAGTACATGCTGACATCGCCTACTGGACGAAATCTATCTATTAATTAGGTTTATCAATCAAACTTTCATTGTTCCACACAAGCTGACTGGCTGGTCGGTGGCTCTGAGGATGTGCAATATAGGAAGCAACCTGGCTGCTTCGGCCCAGCCCGTTCAACCAAACTCTTTCCCTGGGTTAGAGCACGAGTGGAGGAAATTTGAACTTACACCTGTGTTCTGATGTCAGAAACAATCAGTCGGTCACAATAGAGAGAGATCTTGGAGACCGACAACCGCTAGGAATTCGGTCTTAGTTCCTATAGAGTAAGTTTGATCCTTTATGAACTTATCAGAAGAAATCGCTGCTTTATTAGGCGAACATCCTCTCACTATTAGGACTTAAATCGCCTACTTCAGCTTGACGCCTCAAGTTTCGGCGTTTATAAAATAAAAGTATATGTGTAAAAATATGTGTGAAAAATCACAAAGAGTACGTAATTAGGTATTCTATAGAGGTACATGTTTTCGAGATTGGGTGCAATTTGCAACACAAGCTCCGTAGAAGAAAATTCGTCTTCAAAAGACAACTGCAACATAGCCAATCTACTGCACGTATCATGCGTTATCAAGAATGCGATGGGTACTGAGCAGATGGGCAAATAGATAGGGTGTTGTATCAGTGTCGTGTTTGATGCACGCATGTTCTCATTTTTGAGTATTCTAACATCACGGAAGAGGTACAAGCTGGCTTATTTGGGCGAATTTTAGAGTGACGTTGGTCGTGTTGAAATTGATGTGGCTGTTTAGTTGGACTGAGGTCTGCTGAACCTTCATCGATCTACGCCCCTTTTGGACTTTCCACACAGACTCACCTTTTGTTGAGTATAAGCATCAAATATTGTTGCTTGGTCTACCTGGCCAGAGAACGTGAAGCGTTGAATTGGTTTACAGTCAACAGTATCGTCCTGAAACAAACAAGAAACATCATCAGCAACTTAATCTGAGATTGATTACTTTAAAAGATTCAGCCACACGTTACCAAGGTAATCTGACAGATTTGCCCCCGGCACAGCACAGATAACGGAAGCAGTGCTGTCATAGCAACCAGCGAACAAGGTATTGTCGTACTTCGTTTCATTCCTATCCATAAATTCTGTACAAAATACTTGTACATAGCTTCATTCAATGCGTAGTAAGGGCTCCAACCACTGTTACTACCAGGATTTGCACAACCAACCCACTTCATACTACGAATATCAACCTTGAATGGCTAGTGCACCTGAACCATTCGAAATTACACCCTTCAAGAAATAAACCTTTCCATGTAAAAGCTATCATAACCAAGTACCTGTTGAATCCATATAGAATCCGAGGATTGCAACCTTCTGGATAGGAGTTTGTACACTTGACCTCTCAGTTACGGAAAGCTAATCTTTAGAAGGGCGTGCCCAACTAGACGAAACTCTCCTTTGTGTGAACTAGAATTGTAAAACTTCCAGTAAGATGGTGGTGAATTCCGAGTTTTTCCGCGCCCAATATTTTCGGATGAAATACTATCGTGCTTTTATTCTTACTGATGTCGGTCATTCTTCATTTACTCGAACATGTCACGCACTCATTTGCTCTCATTTTATCCAAAAATGGCGTCAAGCAGGTTGGTGATCTGTTCACCAAATTTTGCAGATAACTTGCAAAAGTTTCTTCACCGAATCAGGGGAGAGCATCAGTGAGTATAACTGATTGGCCAAAAGGACAGCGGAGTACGCCACTGCCAAGGCATAAAACCCCACTTTTTACTATGAGCCTGTCAACAGTCGCCTGTTACCTACTTACTATGAATGACTCGCATTACACATTTTAACTCAGGTCCACCTATCTGAATGAACAGAATTCAGCATCGTGAGAAACGTATGAGGCTGGCTTGATATATGACTCAATGCTCAGCTAAACCCCAAAATAGGGATCATGTGTTAGACTAGTTTGAATTGATAAGTCACGAGGTTAACCTATCGCCGCAGTGCGACTGAAATAAGCCAGCTGTTGGCTTTCTCCTCCCTTTGTGATCAACTGCCTGAGTAATCAAGAGAATACGGTTAGAAAGTGTGTCGGAGATACTCACGCGTGTTTCGACCACGTTGGTTTGCGTTCCTCGTTCGCATTTGTAGAATACGTCCGGTCGTGACCGATGTTCGCTAGTCCTGCGTACATCAGGAACCATGCTTCCTCCATCAAACGAATAGAGCTAAGCGGTATAAAAGTAGTTGCGGTTAGCTGGTCCTTCTAGTATGCCGGTAGGCTTACTTGATTAGATCTGTTGACTCTAGAGGAATTGTAAATTAGGAAATACATGTCTGGATCCTGACGTATCGGTTCACATAAGGCCACTTTCGCCAGTTTGACTTATAGGGATATGGCTGTCCGATTAGTATACTAAGCAAAGTGCAGCGAAAAGTTCCGAGTTTTTTGGAGCTCCAAACTCCCAACCAAAACACAAGATTCTTGGTTCGGGAATTTTAACTGAAAAATTTGTGGTTTCAACTTCATCTTCCCGAGCGAAAGATAAGAACAAGATCTACAATGTCAAAAACGTTCCGCGAAATGCTAGGCAACTCATCTTGATTTGAGGACCACTTGATGAGTAACACAGACGATCTTGTCGTGAGGAATTTGAAAATTGCAAACAATGTGACAGCTGATTTTTAATTAGGAGGTGGCCATGAAGTCAGAAGTGGCGCGTACTTGATTCTCTTTACATAAGTGCACCTTGAAACAGAAAAACGGAAAGACCAGACGATACAGCTAAAGCAAGAGCTACCAAACAACAGTCCACAAGGTTGCTTCGTTCGATTTTTTGCTAACAGATTTGTAACTCGAACCCATTTATTCCTGCTTAAACCCTATTTAAAACTAAACAAAAATGACAATGGAAAGCGTTGAACAGCTTAGAAGTTAGTACGTCGCAGTGCATAGCCTGAGCGGATGACCGCAAATCACGTTTACGATAGACCTTGCGTCACTTTTGGATGCTTTTTTCTATCAAGCTGTTTATTTTATCTTGTCACGCAATAGTCATATATTCTACTTTCATGATTTCTATTGAAAGTAGAAATAGCTGAAAAAGCTATTTATTTCAGCTGCTCTGAGAACAGCAATTTGTGGTTTTGTTATTGTAAAGGAGCGCTTATCATCAGGAGGAGAAGGGGGATTCTCCCAATTCAATCTCCGTGTCACCTGACATGCTATGATGAGTACACAGCGTCTGAACTGTTCATTGGGGTGCCAGCTGAGTCATGTGGTCTGGGCAAGTATTCTCCCGAAACCTCCACAACCACCAACCCATGACTACGCTCCGCCACGGTTTCTAGCAACACACTGCTGATGTCACCTCGATTGGTGATAAAACCTTTGCAATCAAATTGCCTAGCCTAGCGAACAAACCAACGACCAGTCATGCTTATTTTTGGTCAGTTGGAAGATGTTTGGAAGATGTCTTGGTTAAAAGTTTGTAGCTTAGATGTAAAAATAAAATACACATGACGAATGAATCTTACAACGGAGAAGTCATCACCGGAGAAGCTAGTCAGCACGTGACTACTTGATGTGGATCCCGTGGCTGAAAGATAATTAGCGCTATATCCTGTCTGAGTGCAACTTACACTGTTGACCAACCAGGAGTTCGCGGGTTCGAATCTCCCTGGAGTTTCATGTGATTCGCCCTGTTGATGATTCCCAGCACGGACGAAACAGCTTTTCAGCATAGATTGGCTCCACTTACAGGACGAAACTTACACTGAAAATTCCAAACTCCCCTCACACCAACAACAGAAGTGTTGAGGTTTAATATGAGATTTCACCCAGAAGCTAGACCTGAGAAGCACCGAGCAGCTCTTTCCGTCATGCGATTAGGTCTTCACGGTATGCATCACCCAACTCTCCAGGAAGTGAAGATTCATGCTGTACCTTGTTGTAGTTCAATACTGTATCATCCGGATAGGAGTGAATGACTAACAGTTTGATTATTAATCGGTCTCGTGTGTTTCACCACTTTTAGCATCTTTCTGAATTCTTTTTTTGGGTCGGAAATCAGCTGTGTGGTTAAACTTTTTCACCGGGTGCTGTTCAGTCGCCGCTCCCCTGTTTTCCTCAAAATTAACCCAGTGGCTTATTTACTGTGGTTTGTAGAGCGTATTGATCGTCGAGTTGCACCACATCCGACTTTACTACACCTGCCAGGTTTGTCTATCTCTGGTGAAAAGTGTACAATGACACAACACCACTACAGTGACTCCACTGAGTTTTGATCCTGGTAGCAAAACGGGGATTCTGATACAGACTCGGTAACTTAGGTGACCCTGATAGCAATTGACTGCATTTTTCCTAAATGCCCACAATCCATCGTCAAAACATGGCTAACATTTGGCAGACGAACACTTTACTTTCATTACATTAGGCAAAACGGTCATAAAAGCTGCACCAGTTTCACTCCGTTTTCTCCTAGGGTATCCAAGTAATCTTCGCCGTCTCTCATATCTGAGTGAGCGAGTCTTTCCGAGGTGGCGATTCACGTTTCACCATAAATATTCCCTGTTGGGGTTACCGGTTAACTGTTCAACTATTCCTCACAAAGGCTACGCAAGCTTAAATTCGGTTATCGCCACAATGGCTAAGCTTGAGAAAAACTTACTAGCACTTGTCGCGCTAGGGACTATGATTGATACGACAATAGAACACAGGTTAACAGAAGTTCATCAAGTCAGTTCGCAATTACGTGTTTTACTTCAAATCGAGCTCATGCTTATTTCAAGCTAATTCACTCTATAGCTATGATACTCGTGTAGCAATGGAATTTTCCTTTTTCCTTCCGTACACCCGTACTTGGAAGGTCACGGATTCGAATTCATCCAGAAATTCCTCAGAGGTCAGATTGTAAACATGAAGAAAACTGCTGTACAATTTTTTCTCAGTTACTTAACGTCGATTGAATTCATTTGTTTAAGAATTGCTACTCACCAGTGCTCTAAAATTTCCTGTTTCCTTAGATATCAATCAAGTTCAAATACTTAACGTAAGAAATCATGAGCCTCCAAAGAGCAGCTTCTTTTTTCAGTCAGACTTTGCAGATTAATCCTCTAGTGGGTGTCGAACCGTAGACTCGGAATGTTCTTGGATACCTGAAACCCTGGAGTGAACGGTGTAATCCCCATTTAGTAGAGTAAAATCTTTTGAATACAACGGAGAACATCTGTAGATCACTAGATTATTCACATCATTTCTCACCCAAGAGACTGTGCCAAGTCAGCTGCTTACCCCGGAGGAAACATTTCATTAAGGGGAAATTACGCGGATTCACTTGATCATAAGGATTCAGTCATCTTCGTCTTCATCATCATACGTGGCCTCTTATTTTCATATTAATTATATTATTATATTATTATTATTAATTATAATATAATATATATAATATATATAATATAATATAATGATTAATTAAAATATTATTATATATTATCATATTAAGGTCTACTACCGATGAATTTAAGTACACCCAAGTCAGTTTGTTTCTGCTGCTGCATGGTTATTCAAAATCCACCAGTCAGACGTCAAAACCAAAACAACAAATTACCCGATTGTCTCTGTCAAATAACTTGACCACTGAAGGTTCCCGGCTGTAGGATCCACGCGTAAGCCTATCCGATCTTTCAGCAGAGATGTCTCTCACTGTCTTTACTGAAACATCCGGCACCTGACCTCTCAGTTTCGCAAATTGGTGCAAGCTGTCTGCGTCGGATAGCATATGGAATGCAACAGACTTTCCAGCTGCTTGACGAACATAACTTCCTTTCTGTAACGGAAAAGCAATCTTTGACTGCTAAATCTGTATACCTTGAAATCATAAATCACCAGTCCTGAGGAGATGCAAGGATTCTGAGTTCGGAGCACACGAGTTATGGGTTTATCTAACTCCTGGTAAAGTGCCAATCAACAAACAGCTCAGTATACTTCTCTGGTCAGCCGGAGCTGTGATGTAGGAATTGTTTTCTGCGTTGTTTCACCAACGGAAGATCTCGATGGTCTGCTGCCCTGAGTGACTCCATTTTCGACACTATATCCCGTAGCCGTCTCTCACTAACATGCCCAAACTGGTCAGTTTGTTTGGCCTTGAAATGCTCCCGTCCATTATCAAATGGGCTTCGTTACCACGGTCACCAGGGTAGGGTATCCTGCTATTGGACAGCTGGAAACAGTGGGCGTAGGCGAGATCGATCGTAATACACGTGTACGCACAACTCATTACCTAACAACACCCGATTCTCCTATCCAGTCACTTATCAGGTCTATACAAGTCGCATGTTATTTCCTATGCTCGAGAGAATGACTTTTGACGGCCATTTGTTGCTGTTGTTTCGCAGTTAGAAAACGGCTGAGTACAGTTCAGTATCATTCAGTTGTTTGCTCCTTTATGCGTAACTAGACTGGTTTAGTAGTTTATTCCATGATGACTTGCTTAAGCAATTCAGAAATCTTATGCTTACAGTAATGAGGGAGATGCTGTGAATAAGACTGAAAGGCAGTGAAATCAGACCACTCGAGTCTACGCATGCTTAGAAGTTTGTGGTGAAATGCACGGATCAAATATGTCGAGGCAAAAGTGGTGGTAATTTCTGGTGGTAAATTCCGGAATGGAAATGGATCAAGTCTTTATATCATCAAACTACATGCAGGGTAGCTGATTAAAGGAAGACGTTACTTTCTGGAAAATCAATTCACACCCGATTTACGTCGATTCTATCTGAGAAGTAGTCACCCGAGTAGCCAGTCAACACGTGATGAGCACATAATGTGGATTCCGCACTTAATTTTGTTTACTTACGAGTTAGTCCTGGTACTGATCAGCCGCTTGTGACCCAATGATCGATCAACAGAGGTTTGATGAAATTTGTCTATTTTCGCTGGAGATTTTATCCTGCCGGTGAATCACCATGTTGATCAATCAGGATGAAACATCTGAACAATGCTTCTCGGTTTTCCAGTAGGACCTGGCTTCAATTAGAGAACGAAATCTACACTGAAAATTCCCAAACCAATCGACTGAGTTTAGCACACTCACAAAAACTCTTCGATCTCAGGTTCAGATGTCATGATATGTTGTGTATGGTGTAGCCACTTAATCAATCGTTCATCGTTTCCTTACCTTAAAAGAGGGGTTGGGCGTCATCCGGAGAGTTGACGCATCAGTCCGCCCCCTAACACGTGGATGCACCGATGTTTTCAACCCAACGAAATTACCGGGCTCAACTAAACCTTCTGTCACATCCAAATTAGTATACGCATGAGTGGATTTTTCGAAGTGTGTACGATCTGGGTCCAAATGAACAGAAGGTTGACAGACAGACGGAGCAGTGTTTATCTGATGAGCCTCAAGAAGACAGTCGTGGATTGTCGCGGAGTTCACTTCAACCTTTTGAAAAATGTTTGTACACTTCGAGATGCTGAAGAACACTTTTTTGAAAGTAACTCCATTCAAGTGAAATAGCACATCTTACCTTGACCACATGGATGCAAACATTACACATTTTGATGCATTGTTTGTCACAAATTCATCAAACTACTGAGAAGGCTCATGTCAGTTTGGTGTCTAATTTACCGGAAATTCATCGGAAATTCGGCATCGTTTCGCTTCGACTTGTAGACATTTTTACGTCTAAGGATTTAGCGTTGTTGACCTAGTTCCTTTTCTATGCAGTGTCTTGGAGATTGCCCTAGCCAAAGTTCGCTTATTCGCAAAATTCGGGTTGTGAATGTCGTTGGCGTGAGTCACCGACATTTTAGACCTCATAAGACTAAAATTGTCCCAAAATATCTATCCTACAATGTCGTACGCCGTTTCTTCACGGTTGTCGGCTTGGATTTATTGTTTCTCGGTATTTGTTTTGTGCATTCCGAGCTTGTCTTCTTGATGCTCTTCATAATGAGAGTTTGCCACTTCGCTTTGGCATGTTTCACACAGTGATCCTGAGATGCAACATCATACAGCTTATCGCTTTGTGAAAGTGCAGTTTACGAAAATGAAGCAGCACTGTTTTCAACAAAGGTGGACTGGTAACACCGGAATGTTGGAACACTAGTCAACTGGATGGTCACTTCGGTTCTCTTACAGCACACCTGAGTAGGAACAGCCACTCGACTTAATAACATTTTGAGGTGAAAGAAGAACTGCGGTTTTTATTAGCAAAAATATGGAAGGAACCACATTCAAAAGTCACGAAACTCTAGCTAGTGAGGTAGTCGAAAAAACCCTCATTAAGCTTGACGGCAACTCTCCAGTTACTACTCAGGTTCGTCATCGCACCTCTACAAGACCTGATAGATCCAGCAGCTCGTTACTCAGAGGAAGGTTTTGATTGCTTTGCGATAAACCTAGGGATCCCTACTCACCGACAAGCCACTCATCAAGATGTGAACGATTTTACTGATGAGAAGGGTGCAGATAAAACGAAAGCACTTCTACTGGTTGTACATGTACTTGAGATGGATAAAAATTCCCTGGGTAGTTAGGTATTGTGACGCAAACTATATGCTGGTTTTAGGTAGTCTGGTGGCAACGCGGTCCTCGGAACCAGTCAGTATATGTGAAAGACGATAAGCCGCTCAGATTCTCCACCGCTGACGGTTCATCAGTGATTCTCTTCCGTTTTCTATTTGGCTCGGACGGTTTGAGTAATTTCAAAGCGGCCGAGTAGTCCCTCCACCAGTGGCATCCAACATGTGCAAAGACAGTTGCATTTTTGAAGCATACTTTCAACAATATCTGTCCGAATCATGCTTTAATATAAATAACTTGCCTATCAGACACTGATCGTTTGAGGTTATGTAAAATGTTTGTTCACAGCCAGCTGGTTTACGTTGATTTGTCGCAGGTTATTGTACAATTCGTAGACCCACACTCACATCACTGAAGTTGAACACTCCTCCTTTCATGCGGGTGCATCCAATAAAAATCTTCCAGAGGGTTCAAGTGTTCGTGACGCTACCTGACTTGAAATTCCTGGCAAACGAGTCAGTCGATCAACACAAACAAGCATGTAGGCAGCCAGATATTGGATCTATATGAAGTAACTGTCAACAAATATCCAGTTGAGACTGAAACACAACAGGGGGATCTCCAGTTATATATCTCTGGTTCCCATTCAAAGCGTAACCAGTGATCTCGACGAAACACATCGCTCATGAGGTTACTCAAAACTCGACAGCTGGTGACAGGTTTCGTCCATCTTGAGCCCGAGAACATCAAAAACGGGAGATTATCCGTTATAACTGAATGTGTTTCAGTTGAGTGTATTCCTTAAAGTGCGCCTCATTTGAGTTCAAGTAGAACGTAAGGCTTACGAAAACTCTCCTAAAGTGCCCACCTGATAAGCCTCAAGAAAGGTAAAACCGATCGTGAGTTGTCGATTGGTTTTCAGTAACCTCATGAGCAGTGCATTCTGTTAAGAAGACAGTGATATCTCAAACGAGCTTCCAAATGAAACAGCGGGCAGTTTTGGTGTGGAATTATCTATAGAAGACTATCACAAGTGAGATTTTCAGCTAGGATACAGTCATGTTGTCCATTAGGAGGAGATTTATTTGCAAATGGCTGTAGTTCTGAATCTAATGATGTTCCAATGTGACGCTCCATTGGCTTCAAACACCGACAGGCTCATTGCATAGGCTTAGCATAGGCTTAGCGTAGGCACAGGCTTCAGCTAAGCTAGACTTGTCAGAGGCAGGTATATTGGTTCCCAAGCAGAATTTCTTACCTTGTTACCCTTCAAGGCAAAGTTCCTGATTCTTTAAAAGTTGAAAGAAACTTTATCCCGGTAAGTCATTATTAGGTGGTCGTTGTTGTGAAAGATTCTCAAGAAGCAGTTCCAGTCGCGTTTGGTGTTGTAGCTGAGTGACATATTGTGATAAGTCACTTGTCTTGTCTCCGAAAAACGAATTTATTTGGAGGGAAGTTTGTCGTTTATGTAGTGACTGCCTTACATACAGAACAGAGGACGCCAGTGTACAGCTCCCAAATGCATTGTAAATCATTTGCAGCATTTGACGGTAATGGTCAGTGTCTCTTACTCTGAAGCGTACAGATAAGCACCAGCTGGAATTTAGGTTTTCAGAGTAAAGGATCAACAGTTTGGCAGCACATGTCCATAAAGGATGAAGCAAAGTCGCACTTGTTGACCATGACCTAGTGTGGATTGACGTCATCGGAACTATTAGCCCAGTAAAGTGGAGTGGAAAGGATGGTGTGCAACAAGATTTCAGTCAATCAATTCAAATCACGCTGTGCACCAGCGAGCTGTGATTCTTCAGTCCCTCAAATTATGATATCTGTTAGCCTTTGTGGCCAAACCATGTTTAACACTATCAGTTTTTCCAGGGTGTTTAACAGTTGGCCGATTCTCTGGAGTGTCGGACAATATATCTTTCGTCTGATCCCGTTGTGCGGACGATAGGATTCCTTCTAAATCAGATGTCGCCTGATCATCAAACGAGCTGACCATAAACTTGTTTGCAGAATTTACAGTTAAGCGATGAACTGTCAAAAACTTCTTTCAGAAAATCCTGCAAATTGTCTGTCTGCCTATCCAATATCCGTTCATTACCGTTGTTTGGTCCCCGTGAAAGCATCCCGATTCACTCATGCAATCCAACTCCATGCACTCAAGGAGCCTCTGCATGCCCACCAAGACATCCATATTGTGATAGATGGGGGTGACAGTTAGCCACACATGCAAATCGGTTGTGATCTTGAACGTTTTCACGCTTTCACTCGAAGCTTTCAGTGTATCTTTACTTTTGTTGATTGTGTGATCCAGTTCTCTTTAACTAAAAGATCAGAATACAAGGTTAGATCGATGTAGCATTAGGCCAGCTGCTAAAGATTATACGGTAAATGCAAATTCTCTTTATTACCTACTCGTGGCTTTTGGATCGTGTGGCTACCTCCAGTTCAGCTGCCTTTTGCCTTTCAGTGGTATCTGAACCTTCACAGTGAGTTCACATTGGACTACAGCTGTGTTACCTGTCGTCCTCTCATTCGTCAGCATTATTTATCAGGGTACAAGTTGTCACATTGTGATGCGCTGCATTTCGCGATCAAATATGTATTTAATCTCCAATGCTTTTTTCGAAGCAGCCGAGTCAAGCTCCAGTTTAATTTGGCAGTCGGAGAAGCTTAAACCAACAGCCACTTTCAAACGCTCATTTGTGGAAGACAAGATGATTTTGCATCAGGCTGACCCACAACTAATCATAAAGAGCTTGGAAACGATGAACCATAATTAATGAGACACGAATTGAAAAACCAAGCTGAAAATTTTTATTTTGACTTTTTTCCATAAATATTATCGATCTTCGGCCTCAAAATTTTCTGCATTATCACAAAGCATGCGGAAATCACCACCTCTCCACATAATGTGACGATCGTCTGCGAGACTCCGCTGGGGTGACTCCTTACTACCCTACTGTGTCTCTGTGAAGGCTATCTGTGATTCTCGGAAAATCAATCACAATATACGTCTATCACCATTAAAATTCTGACCGTCGTTCCAATGGAATTACTGTTAGACACTAAAAAATGTTTTCCGTTGACTTGAGTGACAATCGTTAATGTCTTTCAAGCTCTGCACTCGATAAAAGGAATACCAAAAAATCGAAACAATCTGGTCTAGAAGGAACAACAGTCCTACTTAGAGTCCACTAGCGACCGCTTGCTTACATCTTGCACCATTGTGCTTCCAAACGCCATATCGACTAAAACATTCCTGATGGAGTAAAGAAGAGTCATTTGAAAAGCAGTTACCTGGGACAAAATCGTTTTCAACCATTTGTATATCTTGTTTGATGGCTTAGTCACGCCCCAACAACTGGACAGATGCAAGCCAGAAGCACGTTGCGAGGAACAACTGTTGACAAGACGGAGCTAAGGAGAAACTGAGTTCATGCACAACTTCAGACAGCTCATTGTCACTTTCATGCTCGTTTTATGACGTTTTCATCAAAAACAGTGAAGTTTCTTGGCCACAATAATAATGATACAACCAGCAATCACGCTATTGCGAGAGCACTTGATTCTTGTGAATATGCACAGGTAAGCCTTAGTTGTTATCAAAATCATTGGTTTTGGTTGATTCTGTGCGAAGGGGTTCACTAAAGAACTGAAGCTTTTCAGTTAGCACCACCGAATCTGTAACCCTGATGCAGGTGGATTGACTGTCTTTTGTTGCATTGTACGTTTGCTAGAAGGGCTCTAGGAGAACATCTCACTAGATAGTTCGTAAGACCCTGAAAACCGTTTCCCGATATTTTTGTCATCGGTAAGAGTGTTGAGGGATAAAAATTGAGTAGTAAGTATTTGCTTTTTGTTTTTGTTTTTGCGTATAAACATGACTGTTTATTCAGACCTAATAGGTTATTCATAAGATTGCTGGAGAGACGGATGCGAAACCACCTATCTTTGTAAGGCAGAAGTGCTATCAAGACGAATCTTGGCGGAACCCTTTGCCAGCTCTGTTCACCCTGTGCAAAATTGCGGAAATTGACGTTCCCAGGGTCACTTACAGCATTCCGACCAATATGTAATTCATCTATTTTTATTTGACACCGTCAAATGTTTGACATGGCTATGAATGCAGTAATAGATTTCTAACGGCGGCACAACTTCTACTTTCGGTATCCAAAATCTCACATCTGGATTAATGCCAAAAATGCGTACTATGGACTTTCAACTTCATAACTTGCCGTGAAACACCACCACAAAGAGCATCAGACTGTCAGCTGAATCCGCGAAAATTTACTTATGTAGGCCAAAATCGGCTTGCATTGATCTTCCCAAGCGGCTAAGCTAGTCCAAGTGACGTGACTAAAATGTGTCCTACGGACCTTGACACCCAATCATTTAGTGAAGTGCACGTAATCTACCCAGCCTAGTGAGGAAGAGTCGCAGTTGTCGGGTTTGGCTTCGATAGGCCTTTAAATTATTGTGTGTTCTAATCAGAAGTGTGTTGGTTTTCGTGCTTTGCACTGTGGAACCAAAACCACGCCTCCGAAATATTTTTTGAATAACAGTTTGATTCCCCGAGACTAATGGTGGGCAGTTCCGTTCAGCAAAGCCAAAGAGACTGCGAGGTCATACTGCACCATCGATCCTGCATGCGTTAGTAAATTTCCAGCGGCAATGTGGTAACTTTTGATACTTTTGCTGATAAGGTGACGATACTACTGATATTGGTCATTTGACCAATAATGATCACTATGTTTTGGCTAGCAGTCGATTTCACAATACAGATGAGAACAATATTACGAGGATAATGAAGCTGTTGGTGACAGATGTGTGGAGCATAGATACAGTCTCGTTTCTCGGGACGAAGATAATATAGTTTACAATGACGATACAAATTATTTCTCTGCCATATGGATTCAAAACACCTGTGTTTTGCCGACAGACATAGGAGTAGGATTATTGGTTTACTTTAGCACCTGTAAATTATTGCAAACTGAGCTCGAGATAAATTAACAGGTAGCCAACGCGAAAATAGTGACCACAAAGTCCGTGGTTCGAAGTGAACCTAGGAGTAGGATTATTGGTTTACTTTCGCACCTGAAAATTATTGCAAACTGAGCTCGAGATAAATTAACAGGTAGCCAACGCGAAAATAGTGACCACAAAGTCCGTGGTTCGAAACCGACCCTGGCTTTTCGACTGTCATTCTTTGTGCTTGCTTCGAGCTTAAAACAAAATGAAGATTGGCACCATTTACCAAAATTTTCTTGTCACCCTTTCAGTGCTGAATAACGGCAAATATTTTCAAGTGGTTTGTGATTATGCTGCCAGGGTCTGTGGCTTTAGGGGAATTGACTACTTTCAGTCAACAAAGTATGGGCATGAAGTGGGTTTCCTGTGGATGAGCAGCCAGGAAGCTTAATTCTGACAAATGGCAGTGAAATATTCACGATTTGTCCATATTTGGGTAAATATGCTATGCAATTAACTGCTGATTATTTTGGCAAAAGATGTAGGTGTTACAGGGCCGAGTAGTCATGAAGTACTCACCATAAGTGGTTAGACTGGGGCTAGAAATGAGTAAAATGACCAGCTCGTGATTTTGTTTGTGGAAGTCCGAACATGAAACTATGGAAGTTGTTTAACTAACTGGAGCACTGACAAAACTATTGTGATGCAGCTGTCAGCTTGCTGTGGAACAACCGCTGGACATATGTACCTTCCTTAGATCACACAGGAAGTAATCCTACGCAGATCGTTGTTAATTTACCACAGAATGTAGGCTGAACGTGGTAACTAACTCACGAGTGGCTGATAGCATGGTTACATGGCCACCGTTTGGTCATTTGGTGAAGAGATCAAATTGCTTTAATCACTTTAATCTTCGGAATGCCATGAGTATAAACCGGTAGTCCTTCAAAGTATCACATACATGTGGATTATGTGAGCATATATAATATACTTCACCCTGAATTTATTGCCGGTTAATTATAGGCGGTTGTTGAGCATCATTCAACGGCAGCGACTGAGAAACTTGTGGTTTACAAAATGAGCAGTAAACTTTTCCATACAGCAGTGGGCTAAATGTGGAGAGAAAATTACTGTACCTCCGTGCAACAATAAGAGTTCCGTAGCGGTTCATAGTGGCCCAATTGGTATAGCATTGAACATTGTTGAAACAGAAGTATGCTTCCACGGTTTGCATACCACTCCGTATTTCCAGATTTTGCAATCGTCCAGCTTGAGAGAACACAAGGTTGGTGCGTGCTATGTCAATATGTTATGCTTGTTTCGTTGGTGTATTCGGCCCTAATTGGATCATGGAGAATGTATTGTGGGAACTTGTGAAAAATCTTGCTTCCTTAAAGATAATTGGTTTGCGGCTCCTCAAAAAGTTTAGCTTTGTTGCGGTTGAAAGGAACTCATTTATTCCGCCAAACCGCCAAGCAAACCAACACTCTTGTGATTCTGTCTTGGGGCCTTAGGCTTAAGGGTCGTTGTCTTTATGGTAAAGAACAGCTATTTGATTGCTTGATTGTTAGAACTGACTTACCTGGCCTAAAACGCAAGCTGCTTGGGCAGACTGATCTAAAATTCCAAAGTGCGAACACTTTGGAAAGTTATAACAAGCGACTCATTTCTAGGCTTCCACGAAATTGATAGAACTTCAGCTGATCACATAAGTCTCTTGTGGGCTCTCTTAGATTTCATTGACCCAGCACAGTTACGCTCTGCACAGAGGATTCGATTTTTTTGGATCACGTCATTTCTGATTACAGGCGGTTGAATTGCTCCGGTTTTTGTCATCATCATCATCATCATCATCGACAGCATGACATCAGTGTTCAATGCCGAGGCTTCACTGCCGTAAAAATGCAGCGACTAAGGCGACGCGGCTGATGGCACCACGCGACGGTCGATGTGGCATGAGAGTATTGTTAGTCTTAAGTGTCATGGTTGTACTTGAGCTTGGGTACTGTCAGGGCGCCTACACCTAGACAGCAGGATGATTAGGGTCTTCAGCCAAAGCCTCTCGCTCAAAAGCTTAACCACAAGGCAGCCGCGTTTGGCGGGAAATGCAAATACATTGTCACTTCTACGGAACAAGTCGCCGTATGTTCCAACTTCCAACCCGGAGGGCCAGGAGACTGTTTCTCAGACCTCTAACCATTTTCCAACCTGGTATGAGAGACTCTGTGTGTCTCTGGGACACCCCCAGTGTAGCTCAATGGATCGCTGAGGTGCGCAAACCGTCACACCACGGTAAGGTCCAATCTCTTCGTGAAGGGTTTTCGTAAGTTTATTCGTATACAGAACTTTTAGGCATAAGGTCTTACTTGCAGGCTGAGAAAAATGATCACTTAAGTTGTCCATCTGATTGGTAACATTGCAACACTTGCAGTTCCATTCACTAGCACTCTGAGTATCTCTTAGTTTCTTATTACATTTCCAGCCTCTGGGAACATCAGATCAGTCGCATTATCAACCTGACTATTTTGTTTGTTGGTATTGTAACGAGATTTGGGAATTTCAACAAAGATTTCATCTTCAACATGAAGCCAGTCTATATTGAAAGGCCGGGAAGCACGGTGCAGCTGCTTCATCCTTAACGAGAGTCATCAATAGTGAGTATCTCTAGCCCACGACCTCCCCGCTGGTAGTTTGAATACATGAACGTCTGACCATAAGCTGCCGATTAGCAGTGTGATTAGTTTGTCGTTCGACAGGATATAACTCCCTTATCCTTCAGCACCCGCAGGACGCGGTCACATACTGAGTAACTAGATCCTCGTAACTAGAAGCTGATGTATTATATGCTGCTAACTTGACCATCGTAGGAATGCAGACAATCATCATCACTGCCTGTCGTAGGCTCACATATGATATCACTCGTGTGATTAGACGTTGTTGATCAAGAAATGCTGATAACTAAACATGTGTGGTAGAATGCAGCTTACACCACAATGCACTTCCGTCTTTGCGCTCCAGTACATCCGAACTAAAGAGTTTGATGTTGGAACGCCTTAAGTCGAAAGGTGCACTCTGAAAAACCACCCTATATTTCTAAAGATTTGCACATTATTGGTGAAGGTGAGACAAACAAGGATAATCCAAAATACATCCAACATACTGACATTCTATTCCAACAGCTCGTCAATTTTGAACCGCCACAAATCTCAGCCCTTCTGTTGGTTCGCTCAATTCTTTTATGCTCGGAAACTTATTTGTGCCAGGCACAGCTAATTCCTCCTATGCTTGGTACTCACGTCAGATGTTGTTCTTTTTTCAGCGATGAGCATTGGCACACCAAAGTTACTGAGTTTTTAGAGTCTTTCGATCACCTTCGTTAAAGCAATTATTCAAAAGAGCTGCACCATTGACTTTGAAAACAGAAAATGAATCACATACATCATAGGCACCTTTTGAGTGACCCGTTAGAAGAAACTGGCTGAAGCAATTCACTCTCTGCTTTGAGGCATCTACAATCCGACACTTTTGCTGAAAATGTCAAAACCACCACGAACAATGACATCTCTTCTGTGAAATTAGATAAAGAAATAGGTACTATCCTAATACAGAACAGAAATAATGTCGATACAGCCGCCTAAAGAGTGCTGCTTGGCTATTAGGCTCATGCCCTGTGGAGACTGCGCTTGTGATGTTTTTATCTTTCTTTTGCTTCCAATGTAACATTACGTATTTTGTCAATTGCATAAACGTTTTTTGTTTAAATACGAAAAACTACAAAAAGGCACACTTGTACAATTTCACGCAATACAGACGTGCTTCGACTCCCTCTTCTGGTTTTGCTCGCGCTTACAGCGGCCATTCTCGAGTTTCATATGCTAACTCTGGTATCAAAATATTTCAGCCTATTTTCGGATCTTATTATCTGTGAGAACTGTTCACTAGAAGACCCCTGGATAAACATGATCGGATTATTATTTATTCTCTGACCTGGGCCAACGACGAACTATTTTAAAGAGAACACTTGTTAGTGAGTCTGTTCCATCTGACCCCACCACTATCGTATACTCAATCTAGCGTTATTATTTTTATTTCTTTGCCACACACTCCTGGTAAAATAGCTTTTACGTTGCCAGACTCACGCTCTAGAGCGTCCAGTCATCTAAAGGACGAACTTCAGACCTGTGGTATAAGTATTGCATCACAAGCGTCAGCTAGTGTGTGCAATCCGAATTCGCTTTCTCCGAAATAATTGTGTTTATTATGCTAGGAATTGTACACCTGTTACATCTGTTTTGACTATTCATTTCAATGGCTTTTGCTGACTGTGGTTTGTTTAGATTGGCAAATTTTCGAGGTCACCTAACACCTCAGACTGTAAAATCTATCAGTGATGTTGGATTCAACTAACATCAACATGCGGAAACCCGAAAGTAACACGATACAATACTGTTCTCTAATAAGGAGGTTTGATAACATACTTTTGACCGTCTGCAGTATATTTTTAGTCGAAAGTTGCCTAACGCGGATGATTGTTTGAAAACCTGCTGATAATCTTTGGGTCGGTCATTTTTACTAATCATCCAAGCACGTTTACAACCTACTAATGTCACTGAGAAATTCAGCGGTAATGCACTTCATCACTGGCCATGAACATATACCATGATTTCACCGATTAAATTTCACGAGGCGGTGCGGCCTCGCTGAGTAAGAATTTGGTCACAATGAGCAGGAATTGAGGTCCTGATGGGTAGCAGTCTTGCTCTTCCTCGATATTCATGGTGAACCCATCTTCATTCCGCTGTAATTACGGTGTTAATGTACTTGTTGTTTCGCGTTGCTTAACTGTTACAAGATGGCTTACTGTCGAGTACACTGAGTGATAATAAGATACTTCCAGGAAAGTTGTTTGGAGCATAAAAACAATTAGGAAAACCAGCTCCGAACGCAACTGGACTACAAAACTGCCAATGGGATAACCGTTTCCGTTGAGAAAGATTTCAGTGGTTGTTCTTCACTTGCCCTTGACAGATGAGTTCTATTTTTAGTATCGCTTTTTGGCCCGCCCAGAACTTTTCACGTAAGCTTTATAAACATCCCATTTTCGGCTGCTCATGACATGCCTGTACGCGTCAATGTCCAATAGATCGGCTGATTCGCATGTTCATTAGTTTTCTGGTTTGGCTGAGCGCATCAGGCTATCAAGCGGCTATCCAGACCCGGGTTCACGGTATTAAGAAGACATTCAGAAAACTGTGGTCCACAACAGAAATAATAAGGTAAAACTTTAGGTATGAAAGTAGACAGCCAGGCGATGATCAGAAACAAGCATACTGCTTAATACACAAGAACGGGAGAAAATAAAGAGGGATGAGCTGCACCGAAGCGCAGGAAAGCACAGCTACTGAACGCACAAAATTATTGATCCGAAGCTGAAAACCGGGTACAAAGGTGGACCTCTTGGTTCAAAAGAATTACTCAGGTGAGTGTTTTGTTCACGGCCCGATGGTCCTTTTGTCCACATACGACCATCTGGTCACGGTACTGGATTTGGCTTGCTTTAGCTGGCCTCGAAACCTTCAAGTCGCCCATTTTGGGGCATATATTAATCGCAGTGCTTCCAAATTCGACCAACGATACTGGTTGTCATATAATTTATGCACTTACCCATACGTACACATTCTGACGATGAAACGCTATCTCAGCTACTGCGTTATATGCGGCAAAATTGCAGTGGTGAGGTCCTTTAAAGGCCCGTTCTTTGGCAGCTCTTACTGACGTGTTTATGGGATAACATCCAGTTTTCGTCTGTTTTCTCTGGCAACTATACATTGGAGGTGGTGGGTACTGACCGGACCACGGAGACAACACCAGTGTACTTCAGTCAGGTAGGTGCTACACCACCTTCACAACTTGCTTTCGCAACTTCCGTTGCTGGACTAAACCAGCTTCAGTATTCGTTTCGGACCATGAGTAGATTCAGACAACCAAGACCTCAGCAGTATTGACTACAACAAAAAACTTAATCACAATCGCGCGACACATGCCTATATAATCGGAGCACAAAGATCAAGTCTAGAAATCGCTCGGTTCCTTCAAACTTTAAATTTACATTTTTGGTTGCCGATTCTGCCATTCGGGTCAGGCAGCTCACCCGAATGGTAGTCTGCAGTCCGCCGGCCATTTTAATTTTAAAGAGGATATTCATATGGACGTACCTTAAATGCGCATTCGATGGAATCATTTAACAACCTCAAATCAAGTTAGACGCACCTGTATTTTGGTTGTGCCGATGCCCAACTCTCAACGTCGTTTGCGCCGCCTGATTACGTATTTGTTCGCTGTTGTGGCCATACCTGAAGCCACTATGGAGTTGGAGTTCTTGGGATGATTCGGTTTAGTCATACACCCTTGCCGGATCCAGCAACTCCCTCACTGGTACGCAGTGAGATACGGCATATAGCAGTGCGTACTGCGGCATGTAGTATTCCTACGCCCGCTTTCCTACGTTTTGTGCTTGCTCTCCCAGGCAGCGCCTTACAAGTTGACCCTGTTAAGAGCTGTGACAGCCGTGACCCGGCCATCCAAGTATCTTTCCTCTGTGGACGCAGACGCTGGGAACCACATTTGAACAAATACTCCGTCGTTTTTGTCCATCCGAAGGACTTGGACCAAAACAAGCCGGACTTTTTCAAACGGCACTTCATCTATGTGCGTATTATGGGAGTCAGTCTCCCCCTAACGATCCATAGCTTTGCCACTTTACATGGTTCGCAGAAATTTTGGATATGACTGAGCACGCAGTTTTTATCGCTGTCGAAGCAGAACTGTCATACCAGGCACCTATCCTGTGCTGCGCATCAAAATACTCACACCGGTTTTGTCTCTTTGTATAGTCGCCAATAAGCTCGTCCGCTCGCAGGCACGCCATCATACCCCATTTTCCTAAAAATACACTGCAAAAACCGCGGTCGCCACTCCATCCGGCTTGTTCGTATTTCTTCCAACTGCCGCATGGACCTAACATTTTATCGCGCCATAAGTAAAAAATTGAGTTACATTCCTCCCCCGTCTCCGCAGTTGAAGGGCAGTTTGGACATCAATGGCTGCCCTTTAATGTCTTCAGCATCATTATCTTCGTAGAATGGGATAAGATGTATGCTAAGTGAAGCTCTGCTAATCAGTCTGGACCACCCGATCCGTGTTTCAGAAATCCACTTACTTGGTTCAAAGTTCTAGCTCATTGGGGACCATCTGATGCCTACAACACAAGCTTCACCACTGCTTTTCAACGGTGCAACTGGCCGCAGTGTTATTTACAAGTGCATTAAATTACACCAATCCACCACCAATCCATTTTGCTGAAAAGTTAAAAGTTTTGCTCTCGCAGATAGCATCACTTCGGACTTCGGTGCTACCAAACACGCCAAAACCTTCGCCGTTCTTCGTATACTTTAAAAACCCACATTCTCTCCTCAGCCTTGTGGTGGATGCCTTGGTCACAGCAGCTGGTTTGTTCTATAGCAGGCAGATGGCGCTGGGTGGACACTCTTCGGATTATTTTAACCGCTGACAAACGCGGGTGCCAGCTACATCACACTTGGCCCTAAATTAATTGCTGTTCAATTTGCTGTCGCTACTTTACATTAATTCTAAACAACAAAACTTCCGTCCTTGTTGTTTGAATCTTTTTAGAGAAGCACTCACACAGTAGACAGCGTCATCCAGAAAACATTCATCAGTTCACCATTAACATCCGACAGTATACCAGTATGCCCCGCGAAGCACTGTCGTGGAGCCCATCAAGTCCACAGTTTGGACTTTTCAGTAAGGGCTGAAGCCCTGCGCAACAATCCTTGATTCGAGGATTGCAGGCCTAACATTCATCACCCTCCCGTGTACGCTTCAATGAATTTCGCAAAGTGGAAAAAACTTATAAAAACCGCGTCAGATAGTCCGGAGCAACATGTGAAGGCTTCTTTTGACACGTTTCCGACGTCACCCCGCGCGAGAGTATATACTCTTACGGGAATCAGCACCTGAAAACTGTTGCTTAATATGAGTAAAGTTATCCGACAATGGTCCCGTCCTTGTAGTTTCCGCCAGCGGCGAAAGTGGTACCGCCACAAGGCAAGTCCAGTCTGTAGCGTTGCCATAACAAGTGTCCGTTTTGACCACTTTCACAATGAGGTGACACGGTCTTACCTCTCTAGAAAAGGTTTACCCGCATTAACGTGCGCATTTGTTATAAGAAACAGCTGACTTTTGTTATTCAACTTCCCAGAGAAATGGTAAATGGTGCTTGGAATGGGCTTGCGAAGTCAGTTCAGATTAACAGGGATCTTCTTTTTCTTCTCCGGCTTTTTCTATCGGCCTGCGACGAGGTATTTGCCGGTACGGACTACCAACCTGTGATTCATGTTTGCCACGCTTGCGCCGTTCTTCCGCCTCTGAATTATTCATCTGGCTGTACGACAGATGCATCATGGGAAATGTCTGCCTTGTTTTGTTGGTTTATCTATCGTAGGTTCATTAAAATTGAAAAGAAAACAAGCATTACTTAGTGCCGAGTTATCATTAATCAGAAAGGAACATAAAAACTTGCCAAACTAGCAAAATAGCCGGTCGCACAGGGCATGTACTTTTCTGCAGACTGCTTTTATTGTTGTCAGATGTTAGGCAGTCCCCTCTACCCTCGGCTCGTACGTACACATTTCCCAGGACGAAGTTGCTGACCAAGTAGGTCAGGAGGAGTGTAAAATCAAAGAGGTTGATCGGATATATTTGGGACCGTGTGCAAGCAACTTGGTGGGTTTGCTCCCAGAGTAACAACACCTTTTAGCCTGCCACTTGCCTCACATCGCGATTTATCCTGTAGCTCCGGTGCTTTTATATTCCCTATGGCTAGAAATCAGGTAGCAAAGGCTCGGTTGCCCTACGCAGAGTTCGTCGATTCCCACCCAGACCCCACCCGAAAGAAGCTTTACCAATGTGACAGATCGAAGCAAAGGATTGGCTTAGCTTTTGTGACTGGACGTGAAAAATTACGGCTTCACGTGCTCGGCACTACCCAAAGAGCAACAAGCTGAGCTCGCCGATTAAACAGCTGACCACCCCGCTATAGGCACCTGGTCCGATGGGTTGAATTAAAGGCCTAAGACAGCCAGATGCACAAACCGCTGCTGGACCTCGAGATCTTTCAATCGACTAGTTTCTCCATTTCGTCATGGTAACTGACCATGCTCATGATAGCTACGGTAATTTTTCTAGCTTTTCTATAACTTAACTTGTCACCAGGCAAATAATGGCACGGAGAACGTCCCACAATAGGCATCAAACCTAGGATTATTTCACATGTGTCCTTCAGCACAAGACGCCGGCAGTTTAACTGCATCGTATGCAGCACAACATTGGGATAAGCTAAGGTGAACCTATTTAAGAGCTGAGATTTTTAATCAGGTAATATAGTGAAAAAATTTTCTTCATTTTCAGATATGTAAAAACATTTTTTTATTTTTTGCAATCTCTGTTGCAAATGGAGTTGGCCAAAGTGAGGGGCGCCTTAATGTACGTGGACATCCAGCAGTTTGCTGGCGCTGCAAGGAGCTTTTAGAACTTTTAATAAACATTTCATCCGACAGTTTGAGCAGTTTTTGATAAAAAGGCTGGTAGTAGTACCCAGTTGTTTAATCTTCAGCGTAAACCAGGAACAGTGGGCACCACATGAAACTTCTGGAAGTTTCAAACTAACGGCTCGCAGTGCGGCGACCCTTGGCATAGATTATCTTTAATTACAGGTTGGAACCCCCACTAAGGTTTCCAAGGTCTCTCCGCACTGCCAGCGATCTATAAATAGCTTAGATGGAAAATAATTTACATGACCTGACCTTTCATCCAGTTAGAGTAAGCAAACGTGAGCATCCGATGTGAATTCCACTATCAAAGAATGAGTAGTGTCTTACTCCGTCTCGTCGCAGGTTGTTCACAATGCTGAGCAACCGCCCGCAGCTAACTCATCAAGGACGGAGACTGCCATTGGGGTAGTCGTGGGCTTCAAACATTCTGGAGTTTTATGATCTGTGTAGTGGTGACTATTTCCAACAAGAAGGAACCCTTTAGAATAAGCTGGCTCCATTCATCGAATTACTTCTCCCGTGAAGCTTTTTCGCAATATTCGCACTACTTCGGGAATCAATGCAAGCACCAACTCTTGAAATGCACGTATCACGTCCAATTTACTGTTAAGTTCTTTATAATGGATTACACTCTGCAGGCCTTTATTAACTAATTTCACGGATTGGTACACAGGATGGAGGCTTTCGCTCAAGTTTCTTGTGTTGGTTTTGTTCTTGTCGTGCTGCCGTTCACTTGAAAGGCACAAGCGCAAAAAGGTCGGAGCACGGCTCTTTACGTTTTCAGCGCCGGTCGGTAAGCTTGCAAGCAAGAGGACTAGCATAAAAATGCGTCCAACAGTGTTTTGAACTGTAGCGCCGACAATCGTCGAAGGAAGGTTTGTCCATGCGGCAACTACCCGAAATCAGAAAACAATTTGCCTAACAAAAAGCCTGCGCTCTGAGCCTGAAAAACTTCTTACCATGTCCTCACCGTGCGTTGGCTAGATCAACAGTGAAAAAAGGTTCACCAACTCTGGTTTAAACAGGGAAAGGTAAGAATTAGGTCTCCTCGGAGGCGACGCTACTCCAGGGTAAAGTGGTCAAACATTACAAGACGCTTTTCATAGTCCACGAATTTAAGACCGGCATTCATTTTCATAGCCGTTCGTTGGACACCCTCAACGAAGATTGCGTCCTTCTTGCGTCCTGAGTAGGCAACTTGGTTGGCATATTCAAGAAGCCGTCTGGTTTAGGCTTCATAGAGTATTCGGAAGTCCATGCGGGTAATACTGGAGAAGGTCCACCGAATCATCCGTAGAACAGCGAATGCCTTTTGAGCCAATTTTTCATGGTTCAGCAACAGGGACATGTTTGAAGAGAGCCAGATACCCAAATCCTTTTTTGGCATCCCCCCTCATGATGGCTTCTGATCCATTCTCACCATGCACGAAAAGGGCGTTCGCTGAGTACCTTCCGAAGGACATATGGACACACTTTCCGTCATTCAGAGGAAGATTCCAGTCCAACGACTATTGTTTTGCAGCGTCCGCATCCATTTGGGGGGCACTGGCGTTTAAATTCCAGGATTTCACATCGTCCGCAAAAAGTAGACATGGACTTGTAAAAACATCTGGAAGGTCGTTGACGTAACTCAAATGCAGAAGTGACCCTAAAACAGAGCCTCGAGGAACTCCGATGGAGACCGGTGTCGTAGGCGAGCGGGTCAATCCTACTTTCACACGGAATGTTTTGTCTGATATAAACGTCCTTATCCATCGTAAACTTGTCCCTTGAACCCCGTAAGACTCGAGTTTGTGCGGCAGCTAAACGTGTGGGACTCGATCGAATGCTTTTGACAAGTCGAAAAAATCCCCCGTCCTTAGCTTGGGTTAAACTGTCTGTGAACACGAGCATGTTCGTCACGAAAGGACGGTTTGGGAGGAATCCCTTTTGAACCCGGGATATCATGTTGTTGGTTGTAGCGTAATCAAAAGGCGTTTCATCACCTAGCATGACACGCTAGTGAGGCTAATAGACTGGTAGCTGCCAGGCGATAGTCGGTCACCAGTTTTGTAGATTAGCGTGACAATCACTTTCTTCCAAGCGGAAGGAAGGTTACCTTCGTCGAGCGACTGACGAAACAGCAGGTAGAACGTCTCCTTTAGGATCCTTGGGTGGGCTCCGTCTGGCCCCAAAGCGCAGAACGGGTTAATCTTGTGCAAGAGTTGAAGAATGTCCTCGTCCGTGAAGACCAAGTTGTTTAGAGGCCGCTCGTAATTACGCTTTGACAAGATTGGATGTGACAAGGGTGCTGGAGCTGCATTTTTACGTGCATGGTGTTTTCTGTACACTTCATGTACCACTATTGGGTCACTCGTGAATTCCCCATTCCTGTCCACCAATTAGAACGCGGCTGACTTATTTCTACCGCAATGTCTCACTTATTTAAACAGCACATTTCAGTTTTTCCGGACGAGGTCCGGTATGGTGGCTTGTTTTCGTAGGTTCCGTTGGCTTCTGCTTTACAGCGTTTCCGCTCATCTAATGTGTCTCCTATAGTCAACATTTTGAAAAATATTTAAGGCCCATTTTCCAGAAGACGCCGAATCCTCTTGGGTAGCTTCCGGCTTCTCCGACTGCGTGCTTTTTTTGAATGAATATCGCGTCGGCTTTGTGATCTTTCTTGACAATGGTCCTGTATAACTGTTTCACTGAAGCTGGTCCCAGTTAAACGTAATCAAGAAAGGTGCATTTTTTTAAGAAGCCCGCACTGCAGAAGTTTCGAATCCGCGATTGAGGTTAGGGATTTCGGGCTCAGTAGCAGATGAAATCAAATATCAGCACTCATTGATCACTATATCCTAGTGGGTTGTTAATTATCACCTTATCGACGAAGCGTCTTTCGTTTTTGATGACCGAATCCAGGAGGTATAGTATTTAGCCTGTGAGGTATCTGCTGAGTGCGACGACATGTTGAGTCCAAGAGCTCTGTTAAACGACTGTGGTCAGCGCCGCTGAAAAATGTTCACTAGATCCAACGCGTTGCGCATCAAATGGTTTCATCTTCTAAAGTAGCCTTCGGATGGATTGCTCCTGAAGGCACATGTTTCCAGGGTTGTGTTTAGATTATTCAATCCCAATGTCCCAATGTCCCAATGTCCCCTTCCAGAGTAAAAACTGAAACCCGCGTCAAAGGTGCAAATTAAACAGAATTTCGAAAGCGGATAGCTCAGAAAAAACGGAATTGATGGACCGACAGGTACATTGCACAATGTTTACTACATTTTTATTTTGTCGTTCAGTTTAGTCTCTTTTCCTCAACAGTGTTGCGTACCTAGTAACCGAAAGTAGATTGGATGGAATCAATAAAGCGCCCAAATTGGGTCGTTCTTTAAGACGACAGCTTGCTTACCGACGGAAGATGGAGGTGCAAATAGCAGAAAACAGGTAATGGGGGTATGGTAATAGGGACATGAGGAGAATGCTTAGCCTACCTCTACTTTCAAGCTTCAGTGCTGGGTGCACTTCGGGGGGAACTCAGGCTAGCAGGCGTCTTAATTCAGCCTGAGGTTTCCACTTCCGTGGCCATCACCTCAGGGGGAAACTTGCTGTAGTAGTTTATGATCAACGCAAAAAATGAACTGACACGTATGCATAGTAAGGATCATTTTTCATACGGTCTAAGACAGTGCCTTCCGAGCTGCGGCTCTTGTGCTTGCTAATCCACTGAGGTAACCACGCAACCGACGACACCCAGGAAAGATAACACTTTCGGTCCTTTCCGGGAATCTATGAACCCTGAGCATTTTCGCTCGCACATGCACAAGGTACAACGTAACTGGAAGTTTCCCAGAAATTGCGGACCTATGTTAATCCCTGGATTGCGCACCGGCCAGTAATAGTGAAAAAATAAATTCCGCTCTCGCTTAAGGATGCCTTGGAATTTTCCCCAAATGTTCTTGTAATCTTTGCATTTTCAAAAGTATAGGATTTTCAGTTCAAGGTTAACGGTATCGTATAGGAATACTGGGGACGGCAGAGGCCAGAAAGAGGGCAGAGTATTCTAGACCTATCTTTCTGAGGTACCAGGAAGAATTCTCCAGAAGGATCTTCAGCTCATAATGGAATGAAGCTGAACTTAGCCGTATAAATCAGTGATTTGCGGGCGTCAAATCTAATCGTCTTTCTGCTCACACTGTTCAACTGTCTTGGATTTGTCAGAAAACAATAAGTCAGAATGATACGGCGGTTTTGTGAAAGCCTCCTAGCTATTCGCATGGAAGACATGCTCTTGGTCGTACGCGTTTATAGGCTTTCTCCGTGAATTCATTCTGGTACCCTTGTTACTCTGCAGGTTTGGTTAGCTGGTCTGTAATGTCCCAGTTACCTCTATCGTAAAGAGGGTTATCGCCACCGAGTCCGGGTCGCTCGGGAAACTCCCTCAACTAAGAGGCCCGTTTTGTAGGCCAGACAGCTTGGCTTGGTGCGCTGGTAGGTATATACCGTATGACTGAACGAATTTTACCCGAGCCTGCGGACATAGGACCGTCTACTTTTTCAGGCGGTTTCACGATTGTGGCATCTGACAGTTCACCACACGGAGTGTTTAGGGGATGCACGAATGTACCGCATTCGGAAAGTTCTAAATAAAAGCTACGGGATTATTGACCACGACTGATTTAGAAAGTGGGGGCAGTTAACCTCCCCATATCTTAAATTGTCTTTCAGCTGGTGTAACCAGCTGAACATGGATTAAAGTTTTGCATTGTCGGAGACATTTTTGGTTATTTCTAGCTCGCACACGTCCCTGCATTTTTCACGCTCCGTTGGCAATCCACCATGCAGCCAGGTACTGCGTGCATCCTTCGTGCTCACAGTTGATTCTGAAACGGCTTTGGGATTTCTTTTTCACGTTGTGACAATTTCATCACATGCCTCTACCATAAAGCGACATCGATCCTGGCGGGATGCACCGCAGAAACGAGTCTTATCAACAGATTCGCTTTTAATCAGTCTTCTTTGTACCATTGGACTCTGTATCCTGATACTGGTGTAAGAACGCTGTTTATTAGCGAACACAAACTAAACAGTTACAAACTTTTGAACAGGAGAGTAAACGTCTCATTGGCACATAATTGTTTTCCAAAACTGAACATTCTCATGCGTCTTCTTAAACTTTTGTGGATATTCATTGACTGTCAAACAACTGTAAACGAACGCTGCAAAGTGGTTTCACAAGTTCCGCATTAAACCTCACCTTCCACCAGACGTGAGACGGAGCTTCCAAAAAACCACATACTGCTGGCATGCCTCATCAGTAGTGTCCGCCGTTATACTAGTACCTGAGATTGTCGACGATTTTAGCCCAGGCGATCGTGTTTTGACGACCGATGCAACCCTGCACTTGTGAAGTATTCCCACAGTTTCGCAAAAATAACGAGATGTGGCACTTCTTCTTTCAGAGGTTAATGCCCGACGCTCGAGGACCTTGGAGACACGCTGAGTGTATCTTTAGTGGTCAGTGGTAAATGCGAGCGTAACAAAAAACTGAGCTTTCTGGGAACCCGCTATGCACTGAGGGTGACACAAAAGTCCGATCAGTGGCAACAAGTTGGTCCTAAGTTTCCTTTTTCTGTCGCTACCTGAACGGACTTAAGGGGTTCTCTCCCAAGCGCAAAAAGATAGGTTGTATGCGTGAAGAGACTGTCAGGTGGACTGATAGCAAATTAAAGGTCAAACTCACTCTCGGCAGCCGGTGACCAAAAGGCGATGGTAAGTTCTCCGCTAGAAGTGTGGATGAAAGAATAGCCTCTATACCAGCATCAGGGAGCATTGGAAGGCACAACATGTAGACGGATGTCCTATAAGGTAGCGTAACGCTTGCAAGGCAGAAGGTAGGATAGTGAAGCATTAGACCCACAATACTGCCCAAAAAGAAATGAAAGTTGTCCCACAATGGCCTGAGCACTCCAGTGGGGACAACCACATCGAGATTATCGAAGAATAAAAGATACAAGAGGCAATGCGAATGAAGGCAGGAGGCATTGGAGGAGCATGTGGTGTGGCCGATTTTCCTGGGAGAAGAAAGTAGCCGTGCAAATTTTGGACAGGCCTTTCTTTTGGAGTTAGATACGAAAGAGATTTGGAAGGGCAGAATCAGGCGCAGTGAGAGCTGTCGGCTTCGGAATCGAAAGATGTGGAGCAGTCAGCAGCTGTCGAAAAAGGAATTCGGCAAACGTTATTCGAGTAGGCGGGGAGGCAGAACCCGATATAGGCTGTGTTTCAGCAGATTCTGGTTTGAGGTTTTTACAAGTACACGTGCTTCATTTGGGCTGTTTCTGGCGACACCACATTCCACTCGGATAGTGGTCAATTTTGTAGAAGGCGTGCTAGGACTGGAGATTCTGAATCTTGATGGAGACTTAGAAACTACTTAGGCGGCCTCGTCAGCAGACTTCTTAATTCAGGGATGAGCTTTATATTAGGAGAGTCTCTGAAGTAACAGTGTGTTATTATTGGTGAGTGCAGCATATAATTCTGTTGGCGTGGCAGAGAAAACTCTGTGATCACTGGGGACATGCGCAGGTGCCTGAATGAAGAAGTGATGGACGATCCCTGATCATGTGAAGACGCCGTGTGATTCGAAGCCAAAGATAAGGAAAAAGGAAGGTCAGCCCAGGGTCGCTGCCGGCGTATTGAGAATTCTGGGGTGACGTAGAATCTACAACCTTACAGCAGTTGGCCGGAGGCCCATTGTTGGTTAAGACTGATAGCTCACGAGGCATAACTTCCATGTGTACTCAGTGGGTATGAGTCTAGAATGACGGTCTCCGGGGCATCAATCCCACGTACCCTCAGGCTATTCCAGCGGGGTAGTGGTAAAGGAAGGGGTGTTTGAAGAATTGCAAAGCAAAGTAGTTGATCCTTTCAGGCGCCGTGGATTAGATGTTCAGTTTATTAGTGTCGAGCAGCCGATGTGTAGGTTTAGTGAAGTAAATCAGTGGATGTTTGTTCACGCGGTCCAGTGCAAGCTGTTTTTGGGAGATGCTGAGGGGCAGCGTTTTTGGGGTTGCGAAGTTTAAAAGCAGCGCGTTCGCCTCCAAAGAACAGAGATGATGGAAAGAACACTGAGCCGCCAACTCAGTTGATGGAATCCAGAGATGCCTGTCGAGATGGCATTTTTGCGCGCTTGTTCGCCCCCTGGTCAGGTAAACAACAGACCGGGAAGCGCATCGAATTCCAGGCAAATATATTTCGCTGAGACGGATGTTTCAGTATAGAATGACATGCGACAGGTTACAGGTTCTCGAAATCAGTAAGTCAATTTTCTTACATGTGCGCGTGAACTGTCTGGTAAGCAACGTCCATTTTGATCCGAAAATGGTTAGGAAAAGCTGCACATGTGGTTTCACTTATTGGGATAGCAACTGATACCTTAGTAAGCACTAACGAGCTGTCAGGGATTGGTTGCGGTAATAACTCTTCCCCCGGAAGGGCATCGAATAACGCTTGAGTCCCTTAGGTAGTCAAATGCACGAGGGGACTGACACCAAGGAGTTAGTTTTTATTCAGCAACTTAACGGAATAAGGATTGAACGACATTATTTGTGGGATAATGCTACAGCATAGTTTCATCAATTTCGAGTTGAACCTAAGCAGTGGCGTCTCCAAGACGTCCCAGCGATTCGTCCCGAGATTCAAGTAACTTACAGTGACAACTGTACACCATGAGCTCACCGAAAACAAGCTTAAATTTAATAACGAACAATCCATACCTCATGAGGTAATGCTCAGAGCACTTTGGTGTATAAAAACCTCGATGCTGTGTTATTAGATAGAACTTTTGCGTCCAACGATGCTTCAGGATGTCAATGCAGGACAGATTTAAGATAGGGTATTTGAAAGCGGGGTGTAGATGATGTAGAAAGAGTGCGGTAAAATTTTTCTGACGTTCAATATTAGGAGAAGCGCAAGCGGAAAACTGGAATCCAAAAAATAGAAAAGCACATCCTACAAAATGCGCTTCGGCTCTCACTAGAAGTGGACTTCCGCGTAAAAAACGGCAGTCGGCAGTATTCTTTACATTTGTTTTGCCCACCTCTGAGTAGCATGGCTTGTCTTCTACCACAACGCCCATGCCAGTTTTCCTCTCCAGCTAAGCGTTCACTTGCTCCCTAGATGATGTTATCCATACCGTTTTGCATAGCCACCTCTGCACCCAAGCTGGTGTCTATTTTGCATATCTTCTACTGTCACCTCGGAGACCTTAGTCTGAGATGCAGCCCAGAGCCGTTGGATCGCACCGGAGCGCGCTATTCAGTGAGGGGACTCGGCTTCACAGCAGCCGCATTTTGACAATATCTTTGAAGTGCACCTCAGCTGGAAGTGTTAGCTGGAAATTTGTTTTAAACGAGCCCCGGCGAGCGTTTTGACTCAGGCACCACGTTGACACATTGTCCGGTACATGATGCACGTGTGTTTATATGGTGCGAAGCTTACGCGTTCTTGTTCTCTCGGGTATTTTCCATTTCTTGTACTTCAAAAATACCACACAACACCTTATCTACTATCTATTTACGCTGTTTGGCTTGCGCTTCATTCTCACGTATCGGATATTGCTTCAAGAAGACTCTCTTGCCCCATTATCCTTTTCCTGTAGCTACTGATATCACTACCCTTGGTTGTTCTTACCCTTCGATGCATAGTGCGCATTAATCCATCCGTCCATAGGAACAGTCGTCTGTACAGCTTCTAATGCCATCATCAGTTTCTTCCTATTGCCCGTTATTTTGTGAATGCTGCCCGGGTGTTTACCATAGCCCCAACCTTTCTGTTAGCTCCCAAACAACATGGATGTTACAAGAGTTTGCATTCGGGTAGCGCAACTACAATGATGAGAGCAGCATGGACATCTGTGATAAACCCATCCGCCAGCAGTGGATTATGCAGGCTTATCAATGATGGCACACATGAACGCTCATCACAGTCGAAAAATGAAATAAAACTCTAAGGTTGATGGAACGAACATTAAAAAACCTTAGGTAATATTTTACAGGAATATGATGCTGTCCAATCTTACACCAACATTTACTAGCCGATTTGATTTAAAGCAATTTAGCTGCATCTGAAAAGCAGGTTTGAATATTTTCTCAACCAGCGGTACTCTGTGTCTAGATATTTTGCTTTTCCCGTACCGGTACAAAATGTCATTTTCAGGATAAAGGGAACCAGAATAATTTGGGCTCATCTGCTCCCTTTTCTTCACAGGTTTGTTACGCGCTCATTTTTAGCTTATATCTGGTTCTGTGTTGCGACCAAACTGGCAACAATTTATTCATATTTGCCTTTTTGAACTATGCAATATCTAGATCACCTTGGAAAAACGGCTGTTCAATAGGCCGTTTGGAGCAAACATTATAAACGCTAGACTTGTCAGGCAGTAAGTTATACACCAATTCGTCAAAATTGTCCAAAACAAATACAGTACATTCAATGGTCATGCAACACTTCCCATTTATTTTTTGAATGTCGGTGCTACTGGATGAAGTTGGAGAAATTGTAACGTCGCCCGGTGTCGCTCGGTATTCGCACAATGGAATTGATTTCTCGAAAGCTGCCACATTTTCGTGGTTGCCACTCCATAGTGTAGACTGTCTATGTATAATGCATATGTTCGTGTATTACTGCAAAATCTCTACATTGGGGATTTGTTTAAGTGAGCTAATCTTCAAGGTTAGTGAATATGCTGCCTAATGTAATAAGAAATCGCGAATTGCACAAAAAGGTCACTCACTTACAATCATGGAAGTTTCAGTTTTGCGGCTGAAATAATTCCTGAGCACTCTAGAATGTGCATGGTCTTTGTGGATGCAAAATTGCGGTGTTGCCATTCGTGTAAACAATTTTTGCTCGATAATTGCTGTTACAAGTTAAAATTGCGTAGGCTGCGTTCATTATTGGCGACAAATCGTGTTTGTTGTTAAACAGCAGAGTTCTGTTCTAGCCTGCGAATTATGCTAGGAAGACCATGATGTTGATCGATAAGCCAGATGGAACTAACGTGCGGCTAGTGGTCCACGATGCCAATCAACTAGCCACATGAACCTACGTCGATCATAGCGGCAGCTGAACGAACCTAGCTGACGCACACGACTAACATGCGACTAGTGGTCCACGATGCCTAATCAACTAGCCACTTGAACCTACAAGTGTAAGAGGTACATCTTTTTCCGGTAGGTTGTAATACGACAGCCATCGTTGATGGATTGAAGCAAGCTAAGAAAAGTTTATGAAGAACTGTTCTTACTGCTTGGAACCGATCTCTAAAAACAGAAAACAAATGTATGCACGACAGCCAAATCGCCTGGTAGAACGGGCATGTGCATTCTCCAGCACAGATGTCAACCGTCTGGAAGGATCTGGGTGTTTGGACCACAAGCTGTAAGTTAGTTAACGTAGCTTGACCTCACCCTGTTTGTGCCAACACTGTCATAGGGCCTTGGTGGTCGCGGCCCCAAGTGCCTCAAAACGAGAGAGCATGCATACGTAGTCATTCGACAGACCACGTTCAGAACGTAGCCATCGCCCTCGAGAATTTGCCGCCTATCACAATGGTACGATGTATGCATCTCAAATTCTCGCATGGCCAATCGGCGTGCCGGGACACCTTTGTATGGCATGCCCCAGTGTGTCGGCGTGGCGTACCCGGTCCTTAAGACGGCCGTTTGCATCCTCCAGACGATTGTTGGTCATATGGCCAAAGTGGAACATTCCGGACTGCGGTGCCCATTTTCGGGTGATGTACAACCAGCGGGTCGTAAGGTAAGAAACAAACCGTGGGTCCGTTCGGCGCAGCAGCTACAGATCCTGCCGGAATCTGTGTGTGTAATACGATAGGCAAAAACCTACTGCACGGCGTTGTCCAGGCGAGCCGTGCGGTGGATATGTGTCGGCTGTTCGCAGAGTGTGTCTATGACCAAAAATACATGGATACTAAATGATACATACGTGCTTCCTGATGGCTTTCCTGATATGAAAGTAGCAAAGCAATACATCGCAGCCGAACACGACTCTTGCCGCCCGCATTTGCGCCGCCAACTTGTCCATAACAAAAGTCTTAACTAGATACTGCTCGCCTATCATCTCCTTGAGCAAGCCGAACAGTCTACGCATAAGAGCAAACTGTTCGCTCTCCACGAACGCATACATAACCGGACGCCCGATACTCATTCCGTCCGTTATCAAGAAGGTGTAGAGCCTGTATCTACGGGCCGAATATCAGGTGCTTTAAAAAACTTACCCAAAACGGTTTGATGCGTGCGTTCCGTCTACATTTACGACATCCGGAAAGCGTCGGAACAACGCTATCTGCTGCCATCGGGAGAAGCATATGTGGCTATAAGGACCTTCCTCTGACTGCCACGCAAGCACGCGTCCCGTCTCCTGGAGTTTTGCCAGCACCGAAGACATATCATCTGCCACGATAAAATCCATCTATGCGGCACCTACTCAACAGAACCGGTCGACACTTCCGGCGGTAGTTGTATATATCCTGAGTTGTGAGGATCTTGCCGAGTTCATCGGCCACAAACTGCCGCACCTCACACAATACGGAAGGGCCTTGCAGGTGCCCAACCCGTCTTCAGTTAGCCGTCGATTAACTGGAAGCCTATGGTACAAACATTTTGACAACTTATGGTTGTGTCCAAGAAAATAAGCTGTGACTGCCAAGTGGTTTCTTTGCCTCCGTAAACAGAACCGTACTGGGCAGACGGTGCTCCGCCTACTGTTTTTTATTAGCGAGCACGCTCAGTTTATTAGCTTCTTTGGATTCCTCAACTTTTCATTAGTCTTGAGGTCGGCTGCTGCATTTATAGTACACCCATTCGTAACGCAAAACAACGTTGGTGCTTCGATTACTGGATGAACGCACAAATACCACACAGTTCTCCTACATGTACTGATTTAAAGCATTCTTAAATGCCGTGAAGGATGAAAAAGATACAGTCCAAATTTCTCAGCAAACGCTTGTGTAGCCACTTCCGATGCCATTGTACAGCAAGTTCAAAGTCGAATGTGCGCCAAAAAATGACCGCAGATGAGGGTGATTTTGGTCTGAGCACATATCCAAAGAAGTGCAAGGTTTTGGCGTAGAAACTCTTGTTTCGTTCGCAAGGCTTTTGCAGAAAAATGCATTGTGCATCCAAGGCGCGGCTCGCCCGGTAGCATATTTAAACCTAATCATCAACTCAACGTTTCTCAAAATAACTCGTCAGTTCACGGCTTTTTCGAAGGATGTATAAAAGGAAGCGACCGTCAAACAAAACACCTAAAAATCAGGATAGTGTATACCAACCTCGTATCCTTCGTCAAGTTTGTTGTGGAAGTTAGCGCCAAAAACGCCTGGCCAATGAGTCTGATTAAATAACGTCATGTAGTACCGGATTAGGCGGGTCAGAATCCAAAACGTACTGGTCTGTGTTACGGAAAATTCATTCTATTGCCTTGTCACGTTAGCTTATTTACAGGACGGTGGGTTGTTTTCTCGCCAGGGGTTGGGATAACGCTGAACCACTCGTTCAAGACTTGGGCAAGTTTTGAGAGGTAAATGCCACCAGTCTGTTCCTGACTTTTCCCAGTGTCATGCGGGGCACTCGCATATCAACTCCCGATGCCGTACTGCAGGCTGGGGTTGACGTCTTCCCGTCCACCAGTGAGGATGTTGAGGCATTCTGCTCACTGGGGATGGATTTAGCTTACACCCGACGACAATCACAAATCAGTAGCAATTAAATTTCCTGCAAAATATGTTGAAAATTGATGCGGATTAGCTAGGTTGCGGTTGGCGGAAACGCTGAACACATCAGCCGCAGGATTGCAGAACAAATTTTCAGGATTTGCTGCGGAGCAAATATGAGTTCGGAAACTAAATTGCAGTCATTGAGTAGAAGAATAATCCTAACAAGGGAAACAAGTGGAGACGCGACCAGGTCGAAAATCAACTAATGGCTTGATTTGCCACCACGTTGAAATCGCTTGTCACTCACAAACGATGTTTCTCACCCTGCGACCACACAAGGGCAGGAATATATCCTTGCAGATTTTGCGACTCTGGTAAGTCGCCGCCGTGTAGCCAGTGTGTCCAATGGCGCGCAATTTTGTTTCTTTACCGGAGTTTATGCCCAGCTAATATGGCCCTGTTTTTCATCAACCAGCCACTTCCAAGGAGATTACGTGGTCTTGCTATGAATCGGCATGGTTCATTCGGTAAGCTCCCAGGACAAATGATAATAAATTACCAGGATTAGTGGAGACCATTGAAGAGTCCCGAAATAAACCTGCCCCAACACAAAACAATAAAAGATACACGATAAAAACTGCCCGAAGTTCCAGTTGTCTGGACGAACGTAACATACTCAGTGAGCTTGTGCACGAGTAAAAACTGGGGGTTAATTATACAAAGGCCTGTGGGCATTAACTTACACGACAAAGAACCTCGTGAGAGAAAGAAATAAAGGAAACCCGTGACAGAATGGAACGAACGAAAATGCGACGGAAAAAGAAAAAACATCAAGCAGCGCTTCCTCTTACTTGGTTGTACCCGTGCCGATCAGCAGCATTGTTTTACGTAACCTCTTAATCTTCCGTGAAACTGAGGAATGTCTGTAATCCCTGATACTCGGACAAAGTTGTGGCCTAAAAAATTGCACGAAAGCATTCTACTTGGGCGTCACACAATTCAGACCAACTAGATGTGAAATCAGGGTGCTTGCGACAGCATTTAAGATGACGCTTTGGTCTTTGAAGCTTGTTGCTGAAAGACTAGGTACCACCAATTGAACTGAAGCATATTGTTTGTTTGCTTAACGCCATTGGTTTCCGGGCGCGGTCGCCATTTTGTTACTGACGCCAGCTCAACGATGCCTCGAAGGGCCAACTCTCTGTATGTGCGTCATCTCCCTGATTCCTGCCGGTATATTTTTACCTTGAAGTTTTATGGTTTTCTTCCAGGCACGAGGACCTTCGTCGCGCTTTTGGTCGGTACGGACGTATAATTGATATTACCATTCCGTTGGATTTCAACACTGGGCGAATGAAGGGTTTCGCATTTATCGAATATCCTTTTTTGGTTGATTTGTCTACTCTGCATGTTTACGGAACTGACCGTTTGTTCTGTTGTATTTGTTCTCTAGGCTGCCTCACCCCAAAATCCGCACTTCACAACTCAGTCCACAGTCCAAAATCAATATTTCAGGATGTTCAATAGCTAAGGTCAACCTGTCAATGGAGCCTAGTTCAGCCCCTACATCTGTCGGGCCTTCGTTTCAAGGGCCCTGTCGAGGACAATCCAACCAGAGTACGTCAGCCCAGCTGGTTGCAAGACAAATCCAACCTCAGTAATAGTGGCCATAGCTCAAATCAATTCCAACTATGCTGCCCAAGCTGCTGGAATGAAGTCAATTCCAAGGCCGTGATCACCCGGCTTCCACTAATTCACTAATTGTTCAAGCCAATCAATAACAAACGTCTGTTTTTCGACGTCCCTCAATTCAATCAGTAGGCTTTCAATCGCTCCCAGTTGTTGGTCGGTGAGTTGTTTTTTCTTCTCGCTAGATTCCTTGACTCCATTCGCACGTTCGAGGACCCTAGGGACGCTGAAGATGCTCACTACAACATGGATCACACACGCTTTATGGGTCGTGATATCGAGGTGGAATTTACTAGAGGGTACCGAAAAAGTAAGATTGCACGGAGTATTTGTGAGTTTGAGGATGTTTGCTTCGTCAGCTGTGCTTTTACTGAGTTGGGGTTTACGGATCGGGCATTAATAGGGCGACAGTCCTCCAGGTGTGTTGTATTCGCGCTGGATACTTTCACAGGTTGGCCCGTTCTGGATTTGTTAGACCATTCTTGTTTCGACAGTATCTTAAACAGGGTAACTTATGACCCCTTCGTTATGTTGTATGAGTGTGGGCTTTTTTCTGCTACTGAGTGATTTATCGAATCGCGTCCGCCCAGTGAGAACGGCGGCGTGTGACGAAGTCGGAAGTCCTGTCATGATAGCTCGAGGCGCCACCGCCGCTAGTGTATTTGGGTGGTGGTATCTGTTGGGTCCTACCCGTGGCCCATCGCGTTGCGTTTTGCATGTACCCAGGGGATTCCCAGATGGGTTTGATTTCTACGTTAGTATGACTTTGTCAGGACGCCCGTTGCACTTTACATGTGAAAGCCTGCGGTTGGTCTGTCGTTGTGTTCCTAGATGTTTTACCTTTACGCCTGATCACTCGTCCTGCCACTTAAAAGTCCCCCCTTTGTTTCTTCATCGACCTCAGTGAGGGGTGAATGTTTGCCAGAGAGGGAAAATTTTGGACACGTCTGCGATCAAGGTCCAAATATCTACCGTGACAGATTTTGCGAGATGCTTGCGTAACTAGTCTAGACTTGTCGTGTGACCTCAATTATTCAAACTGCGAATCTTGTGGTCACGTGATAGACGTTAATGGTTTTCGGAATCCTCCGCTTATGTAATTCAGATTCACGAGTTGCTTACCAGACTTGGTTTCCGTGAGCCCAATTCACCTTACTCTTAGACCGTTTGTCGTTTGCCGAAACAAACGGGTCATAAGCTTACTTTATTGCCCCCATTCGCCTTCATAGTACGCGTTGCTAAGGGCCCTTAAGTACAGTATTAGATACTGTTTTCACCTTCAGGTGTCCGTTTGACCGATTCCTCCATTAGTTGTTCCCTCTTGGGAAAGCATAGAAACAAGCCTACTGTGCCATCCCTCACAGAAATCCCGCACACAGGCTAGATAGAGGTTACCGGATTTTCCGACTTTCTAACTCAATATATACATTGTACAGGCGGATGTTCAGATGGTGTGAATTCAGGGTACGAACACGCGCTTCTTTTGGTTGCCGAAGATGCTGGTACTCATCATAAACAAGACAGTATGTGTGTGCACACGTTGAATCATTGGTGAGCGACGAACAGTGCTCCTAAAAACTTTCACAGTCTTACCATGGCTATGTTACATCGATGACCGGGGTCCACTTAGTTCTCAACAATCGATTAAGCTAGGTTTCAATCGACTGTGAAATTCTAGTGATTTATACAGGCTGCCATATTTGGTACCTGGTGGTGAACTCCGATCTTCCTTCGCGTTTTGTGGAAAGACTTGGTACAACCTGAAAGTAGTCAAGTTTCAAGTAGGATATAAGGTTGACTCCATTCAGCAAAACTGCAACGGCCAGCGCGGCTGTTTGCCGGCAATGGTTTTCACACTGCTGGCAGGTCATCGCCTGCCCCCTGGCTCGTTTCCTCTCTGGGCTACTGTGGGTGGTGCACACGTGTTCCCACTGGTCCACAGGGGTCGTTCGGCCGGTCAGACTTGGCGGGATATCTGTGGCCGTTTTCCCCCCAGTACCCGGAGTGCTGACTGGTTTGTTAGTACACATTCGGTTAGGTCTCGCTAGATGTAGCTCCACTTCCACTATATTGGATAGTACTGGGATGCGGGCGGCAATAGGTGGCACTTGCTACTCGTAATGTACTACTCATAAGGTTGCTCAAAACTCTTCGACAGCCCACGACCTTATTCACCAATCGAGGTGACGTCATCAGTGCGTTGTTATGGGGCGTAGCGATGGGTCGGTGGCTGTGCATTGATTAGTGTTGCGTGTGTGTTAATATGCGTGTTGCTGGTCGGGGCCGACCCTCGATCACGATTGATTGTTCGGTTTGGCGGTTCCATTGGTTGCTCTGTTATCCTTGTGTCCTGATCGATCGATGACCAAGTGAACTTTGAGACTGGCCTCCCCTGCCCTCGTACTCTGATCGACGTTGGAGTGACCTCTGTCGTTGACCCCCCTGGTTTCCGGCTTTCGGCCTTTGTTGATCAGACCCCGAGGAATTCATTGCTTCTTGTCTGTGAATCCGATATTTGGCTCTCCTTAAGTGTTCCGGTGGATGAGTTGTTCGTTTGTAAGTAGTGGCGCCTACATGGGGTCCAGCATCGATCAGAGTACGAGGGCAGGGGAGGCCAGTCTCAAAGTTCACTTGGTCATCGATCGATCAGGACACAAGGATAACAGAGCAACCAATGGAACCGCCAAACCGAACAATCAATCGTGATCGAGGGTCGGCCCCGACCAGCAACACGCATATTAACACACACGCAACACTAATCAATGCACAGCCACCGACCCATCGCTACGCCCCATAACAACGCACTGATGACGTCACCTCGATTGGTGAATAAACGTTTACAATCAAATTGCCCAACTCAGTGAAGAAACCAGCGAACATCATTGTTACCTGAGCTACCAGCATTCTCCTGTATAGCAAATCAAACGAATGAGGATAGTCTGTTTCGGAAGTTGAGCAGCTTGTTCCTACAGCCGTTGAGTAGTTGGAATGCAGTGGTGATTTCATTGGGGAACAGCAAAATGGGATGGATTTGGCGGCTTGCTTCGTGTACGGCAGTGAAGCGTTGAACACTTCGTGAATCCTAATGCTCCATATGAGCACCGGTTGCACCGTGGCATTTCATTTGTCAGGGAATTCACATTTCTGCCCGGCTGAGTTTTTGACTGCGTAAACTTAGCAGTCAGCAATTTGTCTGGACAAACTCGGAGTTGTTGCTAATTTAAATTATGAGACTGAAATCTCGACGGCACGTAAAGCCTCCGGTTTTCCTCCTTTTTAGAAATTTAATTGGACAAAATTGGCCATTCATACTGGAGTCTTTTGTGTTCAAAATGTCTGTTTTGAAATACTACACATAAATACATGACTTTCCAGGCAACTCCTTAGGTAAATACATGTACTTTGCCACCCTACGTACAAAATATATAGTGCGCGCCTTGCATCTACAGGGCTGTAGAACCATGTATATCATCGTACACAACCCCATAATCTTCAAGAGTTTCGATGACGACCATCGTCAACAAACTCCAGTCAGTCTTGCTGTGTTAAGCGAATTAAGAAAGCAAATCGGATTTTTCATGTATCAATTTCAGATTAATTTTTTTGTTTAACACTGTCGTATCGAGGAAAGTAGGTGGGCGGAGGTTGTATTGATGTATGAAATAGCCGGTTTTCTAACTTGCAGAATTAACCGAGTTGCTTCAAACGCATTCCAAACTACCACGAGACCACCAATGCGAGCTGATTGGTCTATCTTTTAACTTTCGTAGGTCATGTCACTGCCACGTTAGTCTTTCGGGTCGATTCAATTCAAACTATCGCTGAGTGAGCTCCTGCTTAACTTTCAGGGCTTGTAATGTGTATGTCGAAGATGACTGCTATTTAACCAGTGATATCGGATGACCTTTCTGCTCTTTACATATGCTGTACTCCGTGGCAACACTTGATACGTACACCACACTGGAATCACCTATGCAGCTTTGATGCATTCGTCAGTTAATCAGGCAATCTGAAATCTCGTCTTATGATAAATATCTGGTCTGGGACTCTTCCCCCATCCTTGAAATCTTTCGTCAGATTTTGTAGGTAGGAAAGCTATGTTGCTGTAGTTGCTCAATTGTCTGTGAACCAGGGTTGCACCCCACTTGTGCTTATTGTTGGTCGGCGCGCCACACATCGATCTTGACGAATAAGTTGCTGACAATCTCATCTCATGCTCATGGACCGGGTGAGTGTCGTTTACAAGTCGCGTCAGATCTCGAAGCGGATCGGTAACGAATGGTTAACTGTCAACCAATGCGTGGGCCGCAAGCCCGAGGGATTTCACTCACAAATGGTAAAGGTCGTTGAGTTGGTCGTCCGTCGAGGCCGGTCCTAATGGCACCTTGCACACCACAGAAACTTAAAACCGACACGAATCCAATATAGCAGTCTCTTTGGTGACCGTCGTACCATATTTCATCGTCCCCAATGTAGGGTACCTGAGTAACTTGAGGATGTGGGACTGTTAACAACAACTCGTGTACATAATGTTCTCATAGGAGAATATTTGCACCGGAATCAGTGCGAACGAAGTCGGACTTTGTGGAATATTTAGTTTTCCTATTATGAAGGGAAGATAACGTTAACATGCCGAGATTCAAGAGTCGATGTCGGTTTAGTAACGTTTCTTTCCTTATGGTCCAGTTAGACATGTTTCGCAGACCCGTAATCAGGAGCTTCAGCTGTCTGATGCTGACGTCCGGACAGTTGTATGGCTGGGGCATTCAAAACGGATTACATCTAAAGCGTTGTTGGATGTTATGTGGGTTGCCTTTCGGTGTATGGATGCCACCCTAGGATATGAAGCCAGTTTGAAGCTTTGGGTACTGTCCGCAGAATACGTCTACTATTTGGTCCGCGTAAACGCCATGTACATGATTGCCAGCTAAACTCAGAAGAATTCTTGAGTTTACTCAAACTTATAATCCTGCTTGGATGTGTACACATCAGAACATCTAGCAGACCAGTTACGTATCCGTTTCAGCCATGTTGTGCGTGTGCGACAGTGAAGCATGAGTGTCCGCTACTAACTCGGAGGCTGCCGCAAACGGTACTGGTCGGACGCGGTTTCCCGTCGCACACAGGCACACCATCGGAGCAAAATTTCTGATTAGGTTAACGGAGCTTGAACACTAGGTCACAGGGTATCGTTCAGTTGTTTGCATCATACTGCACAACACAGGTGAGTCGTGCAAGCTAGCGGAGAGGAAGTGAAGCCTGTTGGTTGCATATGTTGCCGGTCTCTTAGTGCGATGCCACTTCGTGCAGTAATCGTATCCCATAGAACTACGAATTCTTCCAATGTGGAGAGCTCCCACTGGGTACTTATTGAAGGCACTTCCTCTGACTACTCGCCATAATTACACAGACATTAACTAACTAGGACACATAAACTGCCACCGACGACTGCACTTGCCGAGTTTTCAACAATGCTCCTCGCTCCACTCTGTGGGCGCCGTTGACTAACAGGTATCTCGCACACCCTTAGAGAATCCTACAGTCCAAGCAGCTCTAAGTGCTGCTGATACCTATCGTTCATTATACCAGAGCATCTTGGAGTTAGCATTCTTCAGGTTTACACGCAAGAATTTGTTGAATAGTACGCCCTTGAACCAACGGCGTGGCCTCAAATTTGCGTTAAGAATGTAGTATCCGGTGTCAACTGACACGAGAGTACAAAGAACACATCAGAACGGATCGGTTGTGATTCCTCAATTAGCATGCTCTGGAAACTGTCAACTGGTTTAGATTCTGTCGTTGGTGAAATCAAAATCCTGATCTCGGAAACCATTGGAAGCCTACTCTGCTGAGCAAAAACTTACAAGGACTATGTGTGCTAAATTCATTCAGCACAGTCGAGGCGATTTGTCATCAAATTTTATCGCTTGTGAGTTAATACACTAACTGAAGCCAACCAGCTCAGCTAAACCTACAATCCACGAGACTAAACAATACGAGGAAGAGAAGTAGTGGAACGGTATCTTATCTTAGCGTTTTAGACCAACAAAAGGCAGTGTTGTATAGGTTGGCAGGGCTTGAAAGCGGTCACCGTGTTTACATCCTTACTGGCGAACTGTTTTGTGAGGACATCATTACTCAAGAACTAAGTTGCCATAGACGGGAGACCAAATACCGACGTGACCCTAGGACACTTTCAAATACACACAAATCATAGGGAGCTTGATGCGCTTAAAACTGCCGTTCCCTACGTGGTTCTCTCACTCCGTATGTCAGATGTGCTAGATATGTTCCACAAACTCCGTCAATCTCCGCCGAAGGGGAGAAAACATAATGAATCTCTCGACATTCCCAAGGGTCTGATGAAAGTTCATTATTGGGCGGCTCATGGAAAACTATCCTCAGTGTACGCGCCATTTCGCGACAGTGACTGTGGGTCTGTCAAACTAGGAATCGTCCAACCTGCTTCGTGAAGCGCTAACCATTGGCATCAGCACTTCACGCTTAACGACAAGTGTCAGTTGAACGAAATTTATAAAGAGTACCAGCTTAGTTGCGTCATCACGTGACTGTCTTGTAGAGGAGTACGCTGGAAACCGTTAATGCAACACAACAGTTGGGTATGCTACAACGAAAATTCAGGGTCGGCTACTGCATAACTGCAACGAATATTTTCAAGCTATCGTTCCAATTGTACCATTAGGAACATTTAAAAGAAGCCTAAAAAGAGAACTATACCAGTGAAGATTTCCACGTCTCCCAAAATAAAGGGTAGCTGCCAACGTGAGTAAGAAACGAATGGAATCGGGCACGCGCTGGATATGACATTTTATTTTGAGCAAGCCGACAAAAGCAGTCAGAAAATGATAATCGTTGCAATAAAGTCAGAAGAACAGTATTCGGAAGAAGTCTGCAAACGAGATGCATTGTAAAAAAAGAAGCATGCGATAGAGCTGTTAGACGTTTGTCTGTTCCGTAGGGCACGTTGGTCATCACAAGACGCCAGGGGGAGTGAGGGTTTGGTCCAGAAAGCGGCGCTTAGAGAAGCAGGTCCACCACTAAAAAGACGACAGCGATCGTTAGGTTAAGGGACTGGATAAAATTCTTGAAGTTTATTTTGCTTATGAACTTATATAATTTGTGAAGGTTTCAGGCGGCAACCAAGTTGAAAGCATCTGTAGTCAAATGTGCGCAATGTGTAGATTGGAATGAAAGTACGATGATTACTCAGAAAAGCGTTGAATCCGTTCATCCACGTTGCCTTCGAAGACGAAGAGGTACGTAGGTGGCGCGTAGCACCTCCACAGTCCCTCTTCTAGGTTGTGTGTGATATGCCTCTTTGTTTCTACCATGGATTTTGGCATCGAAAACTATGATCCCGATAGACGGCAATTCGGCATAAGTGGCATCACCATAGAAAGCATATATGACCTTTAAGCCCGTCGTAGCGGACCACTTGAGGGCTTGTAAGACTTGTCTTGGATGGTGTCAGGGCTACAGTCCGTTGGGGCGTAAACTGGCACGATAGACAGACAACGATCAACTTCCCTCAAGGTCGTTCCCAGACAAACCTCACAGAAGCGATCGTCAACGAACATTCAGCCAAGCAACGAGTCTTCTGCCAGATGACCTAGGACAATACCAACCCTTGCACATCCTGCTGCAGCAGCCTCTGGATCGCCAGAGGTGCGCAGCCGGCGAATATCAGAAGCAGCCGGATAGACCGGGTGCCGAGGCTTGAAGACTGATTTGGAGATGCCTGAGACTGTCGGCGCCGATTCATGCGCAGATGTTGGAGCCAAAAACCGATGCAAGATGAACGGGGTCGTCAGTCCGAACTAATGGGGCGTAAACTGGCACGATAGACAAACAACAATCAAATAGCTAGCGGTGCACAGACGGAAGCAAGTGGAGGGTGATGAGTTACTCAACTACTGAGCTTGATTTCTTGTTTCTGATACAAAACATCTGTGTCAAGCGAGTCTGGTGGGAAAGCAAGAGCTGCTTGTTGTTCTGCTCGCTTCAGAGTGCGAATATCAGAAGCAGCCGGATAGACCGGGTGCCGAGGCTTGAAGACTGATTTGGAGATGCCTGAGACTGTCGGCGCCGATTCATGCGCAGATGTTGGAGCCAAAAACCGATGCAAGATGAACGGGGTCGTCAGTCCGAACTAATGGGCCTACAAGGAAGGAGTTATTAATGGGGTGGGGGAAGAAAAATATGTGAAAGCAGTAGTCTGCTTCCTCTTAACTACCCAGCTGTATGCATAAAGTAAAGCGACCCGGCTGATGACGCCACGTGACTGCCGATTTGGCATGACAGTATTGTTAGTTGCATGTGCCACGGTTTTACGTGGGCTTGGATACCGCCAGAGCGCCCAGACCCAGATAGGAGAACTACTAGGGTCTTCAAAATACAGCGGGGTGTTTGGCGGGAAATGCCAGTGATTACCACTTTTAAAAAACAACTCGCTACACATGTTTCGATCCTCAACCTGGAGGGTTAGGAGACTGCTTTGGTCAAACCTCTAAACACCGACCAACCTGGTATGATTGATTATGCGAATGTCGCACGGACACCCCTCAGAATAGCTCAGTGGGTCACGGAGGCACACAAATCGTCACATCACGGTAAGGTTCCAGCTTATTCGTGGCGACGAGTGGCACGCAACTACAGTTAGTGCTGGGAGGAGCGTCCTTAGGTGACTACATACCCACAAACAAACGTACTCTTCATCCTTTTATAATTCGTGATTAAGGAAGTTTAAAGGTCAGAACTCTGTGCACCACCCAAAATTTTAAGTGGATTGAACATAATCGAACAGTGTCCGTTGTTCTGTTCACTGAGCTCGACATTTTGGCTGAAAACCATCATGACTATCACTTGATGATGAGGCTTTACAAACGGCGTAGTCCAGTGAACAGATCAGCGGTTCTGCCTACAACACGAGCTACCTACATTCCAACAATGGTAAAGCCGAATGTACTACCCGAGCAACTTTAAGAGCTCTGAAGCAGATAGGTAGTCTACTATGAGCATACAACCCCAAACAAACAAATAGATTTAACGCACAAAATAAACAAATAAGTAACCAAAACAAACAAACAGTAGTCGTTAACCCGTGGTATCCTTTCGGTGGAAGGAAGCAATAGGTTGAGATACTACCCAGCTGCCCGACCCGGCAGTAGTAATCGAAAAGCCCAGGTTACATTTGAACCGCGGACTGTCCGCTCAGTAGTTTTGTGTCTTAACTGCTGAGGTATTTCGTGCCAATACAACTCTGACTGGTGGCGACTAGGTAATAGTGCTTTCTTGAAGGCTAGTTTTTTTGCAGCTGTAAACCGAGTGGGGTTGTGAGGTCAACCGGCTAGCTGTGGATTATGTGCGTTCAGTTCAGGATATACTGCACAATTCATTTACGAATGGTTCACTCACACAATGTTCGTAAAAAATTCATGCGAACCGTCAACCACTGGTACGCGCACAAAGCTGGCTGAAAATCCATTCGAGGTGCTGTCGAGTTGTGCACCTTATGGGACTGCTTCATTGAGAGCACCTTGCCAGACGAGACAACGTCAGCATTATCCAACTTGTACACCCGATGCACAAAACAGTTAGACCCACTTGAGCTTTACTGAATGCTGACAGCTTATCGTCCCGTCCTATGATTCCATGCACTCCACTCCACTAATAAGCACTTCTATCGGCGATGAAACGTTTGCGAAAAATCTCCAAGTTCTGCGAATCATTCAACCATCAATTTCTCAACATGGCGCCAATAGACCAGAGTAATAAGGTATGAAGTAGATTGTAGCCACTAGCGTTACCATGCGTGACGGTCCTCCCGAGCAGAGGAAACTGAGCTCGAATACGCCGCTGAACTAAGCTGAAGGTGTTGTTTGTCACCTTGAACGCCAATCTTTCCCATGTTTCAGGCTTCAGTCGTCTTCTATGAATCCGTTTTGCAGTCTCAGCACTGTTAACATCATTACTATCAACAGCGCAACATCAGTGTTCACCCCGAGCAGAGGAAACTGAGCTCGAATACGCCGCTGAACTAAGCTGAAGGTGTTGTTTGTCACCTTGAACGCCAATCTTTCCCATGTTTCAGGCTTCAGTCGTCTTCTATGAATCCGTTTTGCAGTCTCAGCACTGTTAACATCATTACTATCAACAGCGCAACATCAGTGTTCAGCGCCGACGCTTCGTTGCCGTACATAGGACTCACACACAGAGTCCCCTAGTTGGTTATTCAAATTTCCGGTTATTGTCCCTGTTACACCGATTAGTACTAAAAACCGACCGGTACCCTACTGGGCAAAGCATTTTAACAGCGCGTGGATGCAGTCGTCTACGTGGTGCAGTTGGGTGGGATGATCCCAGGTTCATCCGCACTGCTCACGGGCGACTCAAATAGCCGAGTCATGTGGTATGAGTCGTTGACGTCTTATGCGCAATTTATTCATTAGGTAGCTTAATCAAGTGCTCGTAAGAACATTTTTGTTGCCGTTTATGTGCCATCGGTTTCAGTACCCCTTTCGTTGGTCAGTTTGAATTTAACTGTTCAGGCGAGATGGCTTAAGTGGTTAGACCGCGAATTTACTGACCGGAAGGTTCGTGGTTCAAATCCGACCTCTGCCTCTCGACTTCCCCTGTCTAGGCTTGGGCAACCTAGCAGTATCCCAGCCCTCGTGCTTCCTTCTGGTGGCATGGAAGCTAAGCACCAAAAGGGTGTTGCAGCTGAAAGAGTAAACTGCTCAGAAATTCTTTAGAAAAAATGATCGACAAGCCTGCGTGCTGCCATACCACAGCATATCTTTATGAGTTGTACATGCTCGTGGCGCGTTATCCCTTAAAAGGGAATGCACCAAAACAGACCCCTTCCATAGTCATAATGCTAGATTAAGCGAGATAAAATATCGAGGGATGTCAACATTATTTGTATATCTTAGCCGTCATGTTTCGTACGAAACGTATAAATGGTTTGTACGGCACTGAAACGATTTTAGAAAACTCCGGTTAAATGGAGAGCTCGCCTTCTGTGCCTTGTGTGCGCACTCTAGCACTGCAACACCAACTCTGATCCCGTGAGTGGACTATTTCACCGCCAACCATACGCGACAGCAGGCCAGTGAGGTGAAAACTGGGTTTTGGTTGAATTACCTTCAGGACGGATTTTATCTGGGTGGAGTCTTATCAAACCGAAATTTTGTATCACAGTGGGAGGTTTAGCTTAGACCGATGGTGAGGCTCAAGGGAACGTCTAGGGATTGTGGTGCTGGTGGCGAACAAAGGAACCGAACGACTTTGTGCCGAACTACTGGTTATTGGTAGCCCCCATAAGAAATAATCGTTCAGCTTAACACCCTGTCATGCCACCCGAAGGAAACACGAGGGCTGGGACACTGCCAGGTTGCCCAAGCCTAGACAGAAGTCGAGAGGCATAGGAAATAAGACCAACTACAGATGAATTTAAACTATCGTTCGCCAATTAAACTTGTGTATAGGTGCGATTTAATTGAATCCTGCCGTTCTTCAACTGAATATGCTACAACAAAGGCCATCTCATGTCTGTTCGAACATTATTGGAGTATCTTCCCTGGTATGAAACTATTTAGAAGGCTAATGAAAACCTTTCCCAACACAGGAGTGAGCATTTAAGCGCGCGTAATCCAAACTGGTGTCCAATTATGAAAAAAGATTGAAGAAGACTCGAGGACCAGGCCTACGGATGAGCTCCAAAGAGGACGAAACCGGTAGAGGGCTGTCCAAAAGTTTTTCACCAACCTTATGCGTAGTGTCACCTAAAAAAAATCGTTCCAGCTGAAACATGAGACGGCCGTTACACAGCACATCCGAAGTATATGCAAGATAGAACTGAGTCTCCCGTGAAATCCAGATTAATTGGTAGATAATGGTCTACATTCGTGCACAAGCAATTTGGTGTCTAAGCACGAAACAGAATTGATGGAAATTAGGTCTACCTCATGAGCCCAAAAAGGGCGAAGCCACCAGGATTTTCATCGCCCTTGTAAGTAGTGTCATGTGAAGGAATAAATCGTTGGTCACCTGACATTTAGCTACTTTATTATATCAGCTGTGTGATTGGCGCAAAGTTACATTCTCTGTCCTCTAAACGGCCTGAAACGGTTTACAGGCTCGAGATTTGGGTGTGCGTTTTGTGAATACATTCGTAACTTTTCTAGCTATAACTTTCTGGGGTTTGAGAAGCTAGCATTGTCCTGTTTTCGTCCGTTGTGCGGCACTTATACAATAGAAGGGTACCGTCACTACACACACAAAACCATAATATAGCAACCAGCGACAGAATGCTCGCCCATGGGTGGTCGGCAAACCAAACGCCTTCCGGGGTCATTGTTAATCGACACTATATTCGCCAAAGGGACACCTCTGATCGCCAAAGTTTCTGAGGATCGAAAAAGTCAAAAGCAGCTTCCAGATCAGGAAAAGCGATTCTCGCTGGGCATTTGGTGTTCAGGCACCTGTTTCGAAGTAAAGATTTGATCAATGCATCCCGATAAACTAACTTGCATTAATAATGCCAAAGAACAGCTTTAGTGTGACCGTTACCGGACTGACGTAGTTTTTGTTGTTTCAGATGAGTGAACCGTTGACCCGTCTCTACACAGGATGAAGCGGAATACCGTTGTCTGTGTGGCGTACAGTGTTGTTGTATGAGGATGCAGTCCGGTGTAGAACACCATCAGTATTCATCAGCTAGTTTGGCCCATGGGTTCATGGATTCGTCCAACGTCAAGCACTTCATACTGCATCTTTGCAGGTAATCACTTTCAAATGATGCTACACAGCGAAGCTAAACAAGATGTTTTAGGTTTCTAACGATCCAAGCTGGAAGTAACCGTTCACTGCATAATGCTAAACTGCTGAGAATATAAGCAGAGGCAGTAAATGAACACATTGTCTACTGTACAGTTGCGAAGCGCACTGTCACATGCGTAGTCACATTTTGATTAAACGTCTGTCAAAAGGCATCTTCAGAGTGATGCATCGAGATTTTGGGGAGCTGTGCTTTTGAGCGAAACTTCCATCGGCAGTGTGCTGACTAAGTATTCCGCGATGTACAGGACCTACATGCAGTACGGTGACTGAATGCTGCGACAGGATGAGTCGAAAATTCGCTTTTTAGTTGAACAATCGGCTATTAAAATACCGAGTCAATGTGCCTTGAAACTAACTATCGAAATAGAACACGGCGCAAAAATACTGTTTTCCATGAGTTTGAGCGCTAGTAGTCATTCGATTTGTCTGATGGCACACGTTTAACTAGAAACATTACACATCTCACTAGAGTTGTCCCGCTGGGGCTTACCTTGCTGGGTGGGCAGTTGTCACCAGGGTATACCAGCTCAACCAAGCGAGATCCGAGTTCTTGACGGAGTTGGGTTATGTAGTTCCTCATGGTATCTGATTCGTTTTGATTTTTGGGTTTCGCATACAGGCTGTTCAATTCCCGCGGGAATCCCGGATCACCCGGAATATCGAACCGAGCGAGTGCCAGTGAAGCGAGTTCCTTGGTTGCCACGATTTTGTTCGGACACTTGGATGATAGAAAATGGAATAGAGAATTACTAAATAAATGAACATGATTTCTATCAGTAACGTAACTAGCATTATTACTACTTGAACCTTTAGGCTCTAACCGAAACGAAAACTGTTCAGCTGTAACAGACCCTTTCGGTGCCTAGCTGCCATGCCACCCGAAGGAAGCACGAGGGCTAGGGTACTGCCAGCTTGCCCAAGCCTAGACAGGGGAAGTCGAGAGGCAGAGGTCGGGGTCAAATCACGGACCTTCCGATCAGTAGATTCGAACTCTAACCACTTGAGCTATCTCGCCCTCTAAGGCTCTAAGGCAACAATTGAGAGATGTACTTCTGTAGGAATGCAGACCCTTTAACAAGCTACGACTCAGGCAGTACGCGAGAACCAGTAGAGTTGTCAAGAATTATTTGTCATCTCAGCAACCAACTAACAAGTTTGAGGTGATAAAACGCGGTGTTCAGTCATGTGGGACCCGATTAAGTTGTACGGGTGTCACAAGAACGATCGCTCTCGGAATGAGGTCAACTCGAAATAGACAAGGTTGTGCCAAGACCGTAGCTGAAAAAGCTTTTGAGCGAAAGAAATGAACAGATTACAGAGGTGTAATTGCAGTTCGTCTTCCAGGATGAAATCCATGTGATCCTTCCTCTGCTTGGTTGGAGCCACTGCCAGACATGACTGCCAACAGATGTCAACAGCGTTCGACTTGCCAGTTTAAATCCAGACTATCCAACTTAATACTTGGAAATGAAGGCACCCGGGGCATCGAAACGCAAGCTCGAGATGTTATCAGCTGGGCTAGCCTCACACAAACTAGCAACAAAATGTATGTTTCTACTGCTCTTCGAATTTTCAAACGCTGTGCTTGGGCAGCCTGGCAGTATCTCAACATCAGCCAAATGTTCGGTTGGGAACCGCGTACCAGGCTACAATAGAGATTACGGCAATAATTCAGTATGGATAATACTGATAGCTCTGCATTGAAGACCACTGCTCAGATACAGGATCCAGAAGTTTCTTTGGGTTGCGTGCTAACTATCCACAGAAAACGTGTCCAGCAACTGAAAGACGAGCTTATGGGCCACACATGAGGTTTTCGATAAACAGCACCCACTGCACTAAACAAGTTCACAGATAATAGCGAATGAACAGTAGCTAACCGTCTTGCAAAGAGTGGGGCACGTAGTTCGAAGATAACTGTTACCTGGTCTTCTAGGTGATCTGAAGAATTCGGACAAGTTAAGGAAAAGCCAAGGAGAGGAGTGAATTCGGTTTCTAAAAGGGTGAGTTCCCGCTGATCATTTGGAACAATATGATTTTACTAGCAAGTAACCGGACCGTCCATATAAATAATCGTCGGTCCCCACGGAACACCAATTCGTGGACTTGAGTTTTAACCGAGTATTGCCATGGGTCTTGAACATCTACACTATCGACTAAGAGAGGTTTGGTAAACAGCCTGAAATGATGCCCTAACAATCAATACCAAAATTTCTACCAACTGATCGAAAGCCAATAACTGGTTTTTGCGCTCGTTGTTGTCAAAGAAGACAGAACGGATGCAATGATATGAACATTGAGTAATCCGGTCAATAAACGGTGGTTCGGCTGCGGCACCTGGGGTTATCCGAGACCAGATTTCTCCTCGAACATTATACCTACATAGGTAGGAAGCTCGCTATATTTGATTGTCTGTATGGACCAAATCTACCAGACCAGTACGTCAAGGTTTAACCCCTGATTCGTTAGCCCACTTCGTCTTCAATGGGGAGCATAAGACTTCAGACGCAGACGTCAAAAATCAAGAACCAACTAATCTTAATCTAGGAAACCATAGGACTCTTCTGAGATCATAGCTCGCTTGGGTGAGCATATGGCTCAGAACAGCTCAGCTCGTACTACTTCAAACAATATACTCACCACCTGGTGAAACGGACAGCTTGTACCTTTCCGGGCGTCACGCTTCTATCCTGGTGCGCAGCTACCATGAAACTGGAGGAAAATACACGGGCTGAGCTACTAGCACGTTATACAAGCAATCGGAAGGCCAGCGTTGGGTTCGAACCATAGACGTTCAGGTCAGTAGTTTCGCGCCCTAACCGTTGAGCTACTTCGAGCTAACGAACAAAGTATGCCGTGCCTGACAGAATTGGAAACTGTAAACTAATGTCCACATTTGAAAAAATTGACCCAATGTTGCGTCATTAGTGAGGTCCCCTTTAAGGCATCAGTAAGACTGTTTATCGCTCCGTCTTGGACTTCCGAGCACGAGCAGTATTCAAGGTTAGGAAAAGAACATCAAACCTGAACACTTATAAGGAATTGAGTAAACTGCACTTGATTGCTTCCACGTTGTTCAACAAGTGGCCATGTTACTGTCTCTCCTGACCAGTAGACTAGTCAATGCGACTCCCCCATAATTCATCCGGTAACAAGCCACAACTATGATGGTTCAGTGCGGAAGTTTGTAAGATCCACTGTTCATATTATACATGGAGTGGTGAACCCAGTATAAGGTTAACATAACGCTTAACCCATCTTCTGGTTTAATATGAAGCGGGTTTGCTGAAGATAGTAGGGTAAATCAAATCATTCTATCGATGGAAAAGGGAATACTGGTAAACCACACCTTCTGAATCTTCTTCAGGCAGTCTAAGGTGTAGAGGACGAGGTACACCAGAACACGATCGGCTTCACTCTGAAACAAAAACGACAGCAAGATGCACTGTCAGTGAGAATTCCATAGTGACCCACATCTGTAAATTAGAGTGCAAACCGTCATATGAGCAGGCCGATGACAATCGATCCGACGATCAGCTGAGTAGACGGATTACATACAAAAGCAAAAATGAGCAACAAAACCACACAGCTCATACACGGGAAAGGAACACAGCTAAGTGCTGCATGGCAACACGAAAGTGAAACGCCTGCTGAGTTCGGAACCCTATTCGAGTGTACAGACAATGCGACGGAATACGATACGGTACGCAACAGTGAGTAGCAGTTGTGCATCTGTGCAGCTACATGCCATCCGTGCATTGTATCTTACGTTGGAAAAGATCACGAGTGAGTTCGGGTCAGTGAAACCACACATCCGACTGCTTTCCTTTCGCCAACGAGAAGATGCTCAATTCTAAGTAAATGTCAACCCAGGATGCAGGTATTCTCCTCTTGACAGTTATTGGATTTTGAGGACGATAGTGCCCATTGTTGCTTCTATCCATTGTCAGGACGAATACGCAGTAGCTAAGCACAAGTTCCTTGTTCTTTAGCCTTTTTGACAGCCTCACCATTTTTAAATAAAGTTCTGTCCGTCCCTGCCCCAATAGGGTAATCTCTACAGGTGGATAGACAATTTTAGCCATGTTTCAACTTTTACCCTGTAGTTTTAGTGTTCCAGACAATGTACCTTATCCTTAATTAATGAACCCTAAAGTAGAGGCAACACACTACTCGTAAGGTTGCTGAAAACTTTTCGATAGCTCTCAGATAATCATTAAAAAAATCGTGGCCCAAGCCTAGACAGGGGAAGTCAAGAGGCAGAGGTCGGGTTCGAACCACGAACCTTCCGGTCAGTAAATTCGCGCTCTAACCACTTGAGCCATCTCGCCCCTCAGATAATCATAAAATACTTTCCTTTTGAGATTCTAATAAACCCCGACAACTGCTCGAAATTACATTCAATGATAGCAATCCTTGCTTGTGCGCAACATCCACAGATATGGCACAACCGCACTTTTCTGCTCAGTTAGGTCTCGCTGGCTTGAACTGACATTATCGGAAGATAGACAACTGAAACCCGTAATCATCCAGTTACATAATTTCGCACAATTTTATAAATCTATAGCATACAGTCTTTTGACCCACGCAATGGGGGTCGTTTTAAGGGAAGTAGCCGTGGACAGCCGGCCCAGTCGCGTAGTAGTACCATCCGATTGGAGCTTCATTGAGCCCATCACAGGAGAGGAAGTCGGCCGTACGGTCCGTTCAATGGGCAATTCGTCCCCAGGCCTGGACAAGCTCACACCCAGGATGCTCCGCCGGTTCAATGCGAACGTACTTGCTGGGTATTTCAACTTACTTTTATTATCTGGGGGTTGTCCCCCACACCTGTGTCGTGCTCGTATTACTCTAGTTCCGAAGGTCCCTAATCCGACTTCACCGGATCAACTGAGACCGATCTCCGTATCATCCATTCTTGTCCGATGCTTTCACAAGGTGCTTGCTGATCGCTGGAGTCGTAGATTGCAACTGCCTTCACTCCAGTTTGCATTTCTACATCGGGACGGCTGTTTGGAAGCTACATCGCTGTTACATGCCCTGCTTCGTCACTCTTCAGCGACTGCTTCTAACCTCAGCTTGGCGTTCGTCGATATCTCGAAAGCATTTGATTCGGTTTCGCATGACACAATCGTCAGATCTGCCGAGGCGTTTGGAGCACCGTCACCTCTAGTTCGATACATCGCACAGTCCTATGAGAATGCTGTAGCAGTTTTCCCCAGTTCCGAGGTTCACTGCCACAGAGGTGTGAGGCAAGGAGATCCACTCTCCCCATTATTGTTCATCATGGCAATGGATGAGGTTCTTGGATTGTCGATGCCGCAACTGGGATACCAGTTCCATGACACCCTAGTAGATGGTTTTGCCTTCGCTGACGACTGGGTCGTGTGTGCAGAAAGTCAAGCTCGCCTCAAAGAGAAGCTTGAAGCTGCCGCGGTTGAGTTGGGAAGAGCTGGTATGAAGATAAACGCCCGGAAGACGAAAGCGATGGTGATCTGTGGGGACAGGAAACATCGGGCGACAGCAGTCTCAGTCGAACCATTTTGCTTCGCCGAGGAACTCATCACTCCTCTGGGTCCGACAGACACAGTAACATATTTGGGCATCCCCTTTACTTTCAAGGGGAAAGGAGTCTTCAACCATCGACAGCATCTGCTCAAACTGTTCGACGAGGTGACGCGTGCCCCGTTGAAGCCGCATCAAAGAATGGAGATCACAAGGAACTACCTGATACCGAGGCTGACATATTCGCTCGTGCTTGGCCAAGTCCACCGAAACACGCTCAAAAGGTTGGACAACTACATCAGGCAATCTATTCGCGGCTGGCTACGTCTACCGAAGGATACCCCGATCAGCTACATCCATGCCGGTAAACAACATGGGGGACTTGGTATCCCAAGTCTGAGTGCAACAATCCCGATGCAGCGGAGAGTGCGTATGGAAAAGCTGCTTTCTACTCAGTGCCGTGTACTACGCAATGTGGTCAACGATTCCGCATTTGGCAAGGTTGTTCGGGATCTCAGCCTTCCGATCCGTGTCCATGGTTCATGCGTAAACACCAAGGAAGAACTGGTGGCTGCTTGGGGTGATAGCCTGCACAACAGCGTTGACGGTCGCGGTTTACGAGAGTTGGTCGCTTCGCCTCTTTCTAATCGATGGCTTGTATTTCCAGAACGAGTGTTTCCTCGGATATTTATCCGCGGTATCCAGCTCCGATGCAACCTGCTCAGGACGAGAGTTAGAAGCGCTCGACATGGTCACGGTGGCCAGACGATCTTATGTCGTGGAAACTGTGGCCAACCAGAGAGTTTGGTGCATATTTTGCAGTCCTGCTGGATCACGCATGACGCCAGATGTGCTCGTCATAATCGGGTTGCAAGGGAACTCGCAAAACGCCTCCGTCGCCTGGGATACACCGTCTTTGAGGAGTTGAGAGCACCAACTTCGACGTCCTTCATCAAGCCTGACCTGATCGCCGTTCGGGAGCGCCGAGCGACTGTAATAGACGTCAGCATAGTCTCGGATGGGCGCGGAGTGACTGTGTGGAATGAGAAAAAGCAGAAGTATGGTGCTGATGAATTTTCCGTCGCCATAATCTCAGCTCTACGTGCTATTGGTTGTGATGTGGACTTTTTGGTCCACCAACCGATGATCATCTCTTATCGAGGGATCTGCTTTCCTCAATCCGCCAAAGCTGTTATCGGACTGGGACTTTCTAAAGTCACGGTCAGTGACTTGTGTTTGCTCGCCATTGTGGGTTTTCTGCGTACGTACGATACTTTTATGCGTGGCACATGGCGTTGAGTGGATATTCTTGCCATTGAATCTCACGCCAGACCCAGTATGACGGACACTTTGTGCTTGATGTGCGAGTCTTGACTGTGCTAGCGCTTACCGCGCCTTGAAGAGCATTCAGCATTGTTTGTCCTTTCTTCGGTTGTTAGACTTTACACGCATGTTTCCTTACCAAAATTCTTACGTACGTTGGGATTCATCCTATCTGACTGGAACTGTTGGTTGCATGACTTCGAATGAGACATTTCTTTCTTTTATCTCATATTCTCCTGTAACCCTTTCGCATTCATCGCTTGCATTCACTTTTTATGTCTGTGACCATGCTCTTCAAAAATAAACGATAAAAATAGTTCCTAAAAAAGTTGGGTAAATTTGTAAATTTCTATGAAAAATTTCATTGGGGGGGGGTCGTTGCTCTGGAAGGGGAACACCCTGCAAATAGCAGGTCTCCTGTATGAGCGGTTGCCAATCGAGAAACCAAACAGGACTGTAGCACGCTACGGACGCTGTGCACTTCCGTTCGGTTGTTCACAACCAGTTAACAGCAGCAAGTTTGTGTGAAGACCATTCTAACGCACCCTATCACCTGCTTGTGGTAAATCTGGCAAACTATGATAGCTAGAGCCATACACAAAGATGATGTAACATTGTTTTACTGCTTCTATCATTCAGGAAGACAATGGTGTATTTCGAACGAAGTACCGGCCATTTCTGATTGGAAACGTACATGAAGCACGCAATGGCGACTAGCTGGGCAACTCAAATAGATAACTCGGGTTAATGACATGTACAAACGCTCCGGAAACTTCGAGTTCATGAAGACTAAGAAAAATGATGGGTTTCCTTTATGATGTTTAATGGAAATCAGACAAGTTGAAGGGAACGCAATCGAAATTACGCTAAAAATTACACACCCTGCTCAAAATACCTTAGGATAATACGAAAAAGTACCGATCCTACGGATATGTTCATGGCTCCACTAATGGGACGACGTATTCTCACAGTCGTAATTTTCAAGTGATGAAAGTAGTAGGGTGCTGATACGTAAACTGTTATATTCACGCGTAGCCCCAAAGGCAATTTTAGTGGATTCAAACCGGATGATGGCGGAAGTCATTTCTTGGAGCCACTTGAGATTATATTGACTGATGTCAGTTTATTTCGCGGAATATGCTGTGAGCCCGTCTTTCCACTGACGAGTTCTGACGACAGTTTATTCAAATATAGGGCAACAACCCTCTCAAATTAGTTCATCGTGCACTCACCGTTATTTCGGTTGGTTAAGGACCAATAATCCTATATCTATGAGCTCCATGCCGGACAGAGATTTTTGGTCCAAACTACCTGTAAAGTTCAGATGCACGTATGGTTCAGTTTGAGACCATTCGAAGATGCAGCATTCTTGTGAAGTTGGAGGAAGTTCAAGCAAAGCTCAAGAAATCAGCCTTAAGTACTTGTTTTCATATAGGCTGGCAAGGACGATAGTTCTGCTTCTTCAAAATCCCTCGAAACATTCAACTTAATAGCGAGTAGCCGTGTGGAGTATCATCAATGAACTTTAGACACAATTTAATTCCTCCGTGATTCCACTGGTGGTAATTATTGGTGACCATCATCTGGGCAATGAACCCGTTGCTTTTAGTGTTCGGCAGCATAAGAGAGGAACACCACAGGCTTTTTTCGTTTCGGAAACCAGTCGGCGATATTCATTGCACGCACTCTTCAAAGCAAGCCCTCTGCGGGATGTAATGCCGACTGATTCGAATCAAATACCTCTGCAATTTCTGTTCCCACACAATTACTTACGAACTAAATCCGGTGGACATTCGAACCCATCCCGAATTTCTCCGCGGCAGAACATAGAGAAACGGGACAAGAAGACCGAGCGACGGTATGTCAAAAAGTGATATCGGTTGTGATGTCTATTCCAACTGCACACAAACGCCTTCCCACCTTAAGTCCAGCTAAGAATGCTGTTTCTTTTAAAAGGCAAGGCTTTTGCAACTACCAGATAGCACGTATAGACTAAATTAGAACCGCTCTTCTTGAGGTTCATTCAGTAGATGCAATCCATAAGTTTCTACCAACCCTATGTTCTATTTGAACACCGAGTCATACACCACTCGCGAAAGACATTAAATTCCAATAGATTTGGTGTTAACGGGAGACTCAGCTGAATCAAAGCTGAATCTACTGTTTACAGTATTCTCCAGCTGAATGCGGTGCACAAGTGCCGCCTCATGTTTCAATTGATAGGATAGTCGATATATCGCATACATGTATACAAATTTTCTGGCCGCGGGCTTTCGAAGAGTCCTCGCAACCTTATTAGTAGTGTTCTCTAGAGGAAACATACTGCGATATGTAGAATATCGAACAGAATGCGGTCCATGTGAAGCGCATATAATAAACGAGATATTGGGCCGGATTGAGTTGAGTCTTCCGTTAACACTGAATCAGTTTGCATTTCGCGAATTGAATGAACACAGATTTGTCTGAACGAACACTGCGGCCCCAGCCGTTTTCTCAGCTGGAGGAATGTGGGTAAGATTGTCGCAGAGCCCACTAGTCCGAGAATCCAGTGGTCATCAGTTCGTTTCAGTTCTTGTCCAGTTAGCATATACGTCCTTATTCCCTTTCTTCGAGTTAGCTCTATGATGAATCAAAACACATAAAACCTTCGCAAATGTGAAACAGGATGTTTCAGCCAAACCTAGGTGGGATGTCAATAGGCTGCCACGGTGTGTAAATCGGACGCTCAATCGTGACTTAGAGAAGAGGTTATATAGCTGGGATAGTAGAAACAGGGGTCGAACTGGAGTGACAGCCAGAACAGTTGAGGAAAAAAGATGGATTGAAGAACAACTACAATATCTCTGAATTTCGCGTATGGAATTGTTTGAAATTTCAAGCGGATTGGTGCTCAGCAGCACGGATAACCCAACTAGGTCGAGGTGCATTTCATTTCTTTTAGCTACAATCAGTTGTTTGTAGATATTTTCAGCCAAATCAGACTTATATGTTGACAAACAAGGCTCCTATAGGCTTTTAGTAAACCATATTCTAGCCTGATGGACAGCTGAATCCAAAGTCGGAGGCAATGATACAAAGTTTAAGCACCCGTGCCAACTAGTTTATCGATTAGCGGACAGCCCTTAGCTGGTAGCGGGTGCTCGGTTGCAGGCCGTGCCGAAGCGGCTTTGAAACAAATACCGCTGCAATTTTCTGAAAGAGGGGATGTCGATTTCCTGGGTAATTGGACCGCATTGTACATTCTCTAAGTAGGACCTGTCTGGATAAGAACGCAGAGAAGCCGGGATCCAACAAACAAAGCTATAATCATATTGCTAGGTCTAAGGTGGAAACAGTTTCCGAATGCAAGTTTGGCTACTTTTGGTGCTCGAACTCAGGTTGTGTCAGTACCTAAGAATAATCAGAACATGTGCTAGGGAAACCAGCACAAATACACAATTTTAAGCACCCTTAGGAGTAAAAAGGAGGTCCAGGATACCAATCTCACTCACCTTGATCTCGTATTGGCGTAAGAAAATAAGTGATTTGAATAAATAGAGGGCTTCGTCAATTATATCCTTCTCTAGGTCTGGCATAGCCGGAGCAGGCCCACGAAATTTTGTGCGCAAAGGAAGTAGGGCCATGTTGCCCACTGTATTAGGAGCTTGAACGAATTGTGAATGGTAGCTCTGAGGAAGAAATAAAAGGGCAAATATCACAGATTATTCCTATACGACGGACCACAATGTATCGAGCAGAAAAACTCAGTGAGAAGGTGCGGTGAGAAACACCCATTCCTCAGCTATGAGGACTTCGGAATGCCTTCAAAAGTAAGCCGATGCATGAAGGAGTGAGTTGGGTTCGTATCGTTCAGCTGTAGCACCCTTTCGGTGCCTAACTGCCATGCAACCCGAAGGTTGCACGAGGGCTGGGATACTGCCAGGTTGCCCAAGCCTAGACAGGGGAAGTCGAGAGGCAGAGGTCGGGTTCGAACCACGGACCTTCCGGTCAGTAAATTCGCGCTCTAACTCAGGAATTTTGCCGTTTAGAGCGATATCGACAACCACAGTTTCTACAGGAGTGTTAAATGGATAACAAGTATAGGATACCCAGCCAACGCAAGCTAGCTGGGACAGTTGGCTACATCGCAGCCCATTTGCGTCCATCCGGGACGTGAACTTAGCGAACTCCCATAGAGTGCTGTAATAACAAGACGTCTCGTTGGTCGAACTGATGGTGGCTTTTTTGTCTAACTTAGTGGTTTTGATTACTTTCCACGGCTCATGCTGATCGCCTTACTTAGAGGAGCCCTATGTGGTTCGCCACTCCAAGCCTCTGAGTTGAGATGGCGATTCTTTGATCACCAAAAAAACGCGCTTCGCTCTACCACTTGATTTCAAAGATTTATCGTCTAACATCCGCGGACTGAACTGCAACAGTGACTCGGTCCACCTACACCTCATCACCCTTTTAGTTCCCCAAATTCCCCGGATGTGGTGACCCCACACGCGTACGATTTTAAAACTATATGCTTTTCTAGTGTTTCCGTCTTAAGGGTGGAGTGTGCGCCTACATGTCCTTCCTCAGGTTTTTACCCCAGACCCTTCTGCCATAGATTTTCAACAGTTTTGGGTTGAATTCGACTGCCTCCGACGTAAAAAAATATTTTGCTGTATACCAAATGGCTGTATACTGCATGATGACAGAATTTACTCTCTTCTCTTTAGTAAATCTCAACTTCAGTCCGACCCCCAGTGATGAAGTTTGCAATCTCGATGACTTCAAAGTCCACAATAACGAATGGTTCCTGTTTTCTCCCTACATAGATCCTCTCAATCTTGCGACTGAGTTATTTTCCATCATCAGTTCCCTTACGAAACTTGTTTGACTTCCGATCCAAGTTCCTGATCTTAACGGCCACACTGTCCAAAACCTTAACTTCGTCTTGAAGTTCCATCAGTGTTAAACACTGATGTTGTGTTGTTGATGATAATAATAATAAAGACACCAGATCACGTTGTGGCCTCCTCTGTCACCTTAGATCCTCTGACCACTTTCTTATCGATCTCTGTAGCAATGATCTTTGATTGTGTAGTCCTCCGGAGGACCCCTAATTTTTTTAGAATTTACGACTGTCCTGTCTGAGACAATTTAATCCCTATTTTCTTCACGCAGAGAGGCACTGAACACTCGAAGGATTTATCCATAGGTGTCTCCGGGTATTACAGAAAATACTAAGCCAGCATAAGCAGGTGTACCTATCCCTTAACACAGGCTGACCATGTTGATGCACGTAATACTTACTCATCTATCGTCGACAGTCAAAGATAAATCCAGTGTACAAAAGGCCACCCAGCTATCAAAAGCACTCCATTCAATTCCTTCTGTATGTGTTCACAAGTTCCACACTCCATGAGCGGATGTTCCCAACCCCTCGACCTAGGGCTGTCACTTTGTTGTGATGGTCGGACTTCAGTATTGCACTGGTCCTATGGGCTACAGTGTAAGTCGTTTAGCTGTAGCAGCCTTTCGGTGCCTAGCTGCCATGCCAACGGAAGGAGGCACAAGGGCTGGGATATTGTCAGGTCGCCCAAGCCTAGACAAGAGCAGTTGAGATGCTGAGGTTGGGTTCGAACCACGGAAATTCAAGTCCAAATCCAAATCGCTTTGCCAGAATGAACTCAGATACCGTTCAAGGAACCGATTCTGGTAAATGCATTCTTGGTAAGTTGCACTAGGTTATGGGAGGGACTGAGCCCGCTAGGCACGTGTGTTCGTAGGTTTTCTTCCCGCTTGAAAAATTTGATAGATAGGTCTCTGAAGCGTTGAGTTTCAATGCCATATATGTATTATACTGCATCGTGCGACATAACAAGGAGGCTGGCAAGGCGTTGACCAACACCTTAGAGTATTGAGGACTTTTCCGTGGATGGGACGCTATTTTCTAAGCCGCCGGGATAAAGTACCATGGGTGATCGTTTCAGAAGCAATTTGTTTATGTATAAACAGAACAGATTGAATACAGGTCAATTGGCAGATCAATGAGCACTTTGAAGAGTGAAGCTTCTATTTCTTGTCTACCTTATGGCGGTAACTTCGGTCTTGTTTTGCCACCCATTTAGTAGCGGTCCCCCAAACACCACTGTCCGATCAAACACCGATCAAACTTGGTGGACCCGTCCCTCATATTGTTGGTTTCGGAAGAGGTTTTCCTAGGCACTGAGAAGCCCGAGGGACAAATCTGGAAGGCCCGATGATGGAGAGTTTCTGGTCCGCAAAGAATGTAGGGCCAACAAGGCTAATACCGACATCGTCCTGGTGATCTATGACCCATAATACATTGATTTTAAGGATACAACAGCGTATGAAACTAGTGTCCTAGTGGCCAGGATCGAGTCCTGCGGCACACCGCTGCGGATTGTATACGGACTTGATAGTACTAAGATGACTCGCACTACGAGAGTAAGACGACCAGTTTAACGCTGCTCTGTTCTTCTGTTGCATACGATGCAAGATTGATTATAGGGCGGTCATGACTGCCTTCGCCAAAATTCTACGAAGTCACGAAAGACTAAACCGATGACGGTGGCAGAGTGATGCTGTTCAATTATTTGTAGGATTTAACTGGCGTATACTGTGTGTCTCTTTACAGACATGCTGAAGGCTATCAAGGGGTCTGCTTTGATTGATTAATTCCTCCGGTTAAGGCCCAGTCTCCAAAACGGACCGATAACGGTGAACTCGGTCGCTGAACGACGTTATATTCTTACATCAGTCGAAAATTGAAATCAGGCAGAAACGCACGACCGAAACAACGTTCCACTTCATGAGCCTATTTAAGATAAAAAATCATTCGGAAACCAAGAACCAAAGCTCATGTTTAGTGGCTTTTTACAACGACTGCGAAATGTCTGGGAATTTAATCAAACGCACGCTTTAATTCAAAACCAGAGCATTACTCACGGTCATGGCAGAGCTGTCAGCCTCCGGTCAGACGAACTCGAGAGCACCGATTGGTCAAAAGTACCCGCATCCCAAGTAAACGCCATTCACAACGTTCATTGGCCGGTTTCACTCACCCGTCACGATAGCTTCCGGCGGATCCAATGAGCCAATGGGTACGATCCAATGAATCGTACCCAAGATGATCCAGGGTATTAGGACTTCCCAAATTGCAACCTCAGGGATTAACTTGCTGCTTCAGCATCCGCCATCGTCGGTTTTCGCCATTCGGCCACCAGAGCGCGGCATAGGTTAGAAAAGCACAAAGCTTGAGGTCAAAATCTAATAGCCATCCAGAGTATCGCACTGGAAGCTACAGGTGTATTTCTCAGCGTTGCACAGACTGACTGGATTTTCGTTTCAGTTTCGGTTTATTTTTTTCCGCCCCCGATTCTGCTGAACCCGTCACGGAGAGGCCGTACTGTATTGCGGTCTGATGTTTTGTGCACCTCAACAACCCAGTGGGTGACACTGGAAAGTGTGTCGCTCACACAACCCTCACGCCAGGTTGGTGGTGGCTAGAAGTATGGCTGCAAAACCTTGTAGTGGTGCCCCAGCATGAGGATTGGAACAGTTGTGGCAACTGGCTTCTTGAAAAGTAGGTTGCTCCGACGGTCTTGCGCTAACCACCGCTGCCTTACGGTTTGGCTTCTGAGCTAAAGGACTCGAATTACCACTCTAAGAGTCCTTCTGTCTAGGTATGAGCACTCTGGCAGTATCCCAACCTACTTCAACCATGAACCGCACACCTACAAATAACATCCTGCCACATCGCCCGCCGCGTGGTGCCGTCAGCCGGGCCACCTTATTCACTGCAGGCAAGGCAAAAAAACAGGCAAATGTTGCTGTCACCCTTTGCTCTGTTTCACATGTTTCTCTCCACATTATCCGTTCACCAGCAACAGATCCGTTGTCTCATTCTTAAGGACTGACGGTTTCATTCGCTCCCACTCCCGTCAGCTGCAATATTATGGGTGACTCGGCCACCACGGCCACAGACGCTCCGAACTGTTAGTTCAAACTCCGACGCTCAGTTCATCTGGCCGCCCTTTACGTCCGCATTCTGAAAAAAGCCGGACGAAGGATTTCTATCACGTTTACGCTAAACTTTGAAGGCCCAAGTACGGGTGTTGAACTGACCTCCCCACCAGTCTCCGCTCGCCTCTGGTTGCGAGCCACTGGTAACCCAGAGGCCGATACGGCTGGTTCAGCTGTAGTTAGCATTGTTATAAGTCACCGACCTAAAGGATTTCTGGATAAATAGTTACCTGTTGACAGTCGCCCCTAAACGTTTTTTTCCGACGTCTGTGAGGGTATCCACAATCCCTTTCTGTCCGTTGTATCTGCTTAAACCACGATAGACTGTAGCTCTGATACGCCGGAAGACAGTGCCTACGGCATTTGAGCGACTTGTGTCGGTGGGCTAAGAGCTCAGATACTGTTGTGGTGGCCGGAGATGCGAATGCACAGGTAGATAGACTTGACGCTACTGGAAGGCACTGTCCACCGCCCTGCGAGATGCTGGGGTTTCTCTTTTGGAACGACTCAATCAGCTATATCCAACAACGAGTTCTCAAGTGGCACTAAAATTAATCCAAGCTCGTGTATTTATCTCCCCCGACCGACCGTACAATACCGCCCGATGAGCTGCCGGACTTCAAGTGAGAGAGGGCATCTGGGCGGGTCGGGAAATTTATAGGTCTACAAAACTTGGGAGATGGAGCAGGTGAGACACTCTGGGAATGTGCGGAAACTATTCCAGCCGATACGTGCAACAGGCTCTAAGGGGAATCCGGTGGGCCGAACGACCGCTTGCTTTTATTCAAAAAGTAGGAATGCTTAAATTTTTGAGTTGAGAACATTCCACAACAATTTAACCGGGCACCTGCGGTTAATCAATCGGATTCCGGGAACACGACATGACCCTACACGGTGAACTTCGAGCCCCCGATGGTTTCGGAAGTAAGCAAACGCCTTTTTTCGCTCAGCCATGCCAAATTCGGAGTACTGGATGCCCAGCGATAAACAGAATGTGACATGGTAAGTGACAAACGGGTGTGTTACGAGATGTTTTTTCGAGGGTGCTATTCGACCAACAGGACGGAGTCCATATTACTCGCGCTGTGCTTGGCTAGTGCCAGTGAATTATAATCCGGCTTGCGGATATTCGTGGCGCTCATGCTGTCACCTTCCATCCAGACTGCTTGATTTCGTTTTGTAGGTGGCAATTTTTGTGTTTGGATGGACAGAGACCCGAATTTCGGTATCGCTTTTTGGTTCTCGATGCATGAGTCCGTGATAGGACAAACTGACATGGCTGTAGAACAGTTAAACATCGGTACCCTGTTCTGGTGCTGCTGTCCTGGGTAATGCTGTTGCTGACTGCAGAATAAAAAGTGTAGATTAGCTGGATTCAATTGGATGCATATCCCAGACGGTTTTTAGGTTATCACTACGTCTGCTTGCAGGCAGGTCAAGCCCGCATACCCAAGCCACAGTCAGCGGTAGATGACAATGTGGCACTGAAGGTACGCGGACGTGAGTGCTTTGTGGTTTGATAAGTGTTTTGATCGTCGTTTTGCAATTCTCAGCTGCATTTGTGGAAGACCTCAGGCAGACGAACATCTGGCATTGGCTTAAAGTATTCCACCGGCGTGCTACCTACAGTCATCCTGGATAGCAGTCTACTCCAATAGTTTACGAATAATTCAGAAAAGACGTTTTTCTTATCCACCTTCGAATGGCACAAGCGGAGCTAGGAATTTTGCGTTTTTTGAAGCTGGTGAGAGCTATTTCAGACGCACCGCCTGCTTTTCCTACTAAATGCTGGTATTTTTGTGGTATTCCGACTTCAAAGTCCGCTCGTACATCGCCAAATTTTCCGCCGGATTTTTTAGTCCGGTTACTTTTCGGAAAACCCTATAACTCCCGATAAGATATGATATAGACAGCATAAGCATTCAACCAAGTCACTCATTCAACCACTCACTTGCAAAAGTGAGTCACCGACGGGTCCCTGAGGGACCCAGCCCTACGAGTGATCTAGTCCAGACTCAGCCTTTTCCTCTAATAGCCAGGATGCTCTTCTAGCTGAGGACGCTTTCATCGATTCTGGATGAGTCGAGGCAGCCTGGAACTGAGTCATTTGTACCAGCACTGATCAATGGTCCACTCACTCAAAGGCCCCCAAAATCTAAATAGCACCCCTTACCCCACCTACACCATCCAGTCTTGTTCTTCCGTCTAAAAAGAACGGTAATTTAGCGAGACACGAGAGCTTCCCGACAACTACGTATTGGTTTGCCGGCAAGTATCTTCGCATTCGTAGGTCTCATTAGTCTGCTAATTAGAATCCGTTCAACTACCTCTAGCAAGGCCTCGTGAGACTACCTGGTCCGTATTAAGACGCAATTTTCCAGCACCTTTGTGAACGGGAGTCGTCGTCGTCACTCCTCGATTTCTTGGGGTCCGGTTCCCGGATGTCCTGTTATATAGACCAGTGATGTTGCATCCACCACGTGGATAAGCACCATCACCATACATGAATGGATTTCATCAGGACCCGCTTACTTATCAGCTTTTGAGTCTTCTTACCCGCTGAGGAGTTCCCGTTTGGTGACTGCAGCACCCGGTACTTCCAAGAACGGAAGGTCGTGGAAGTACCGCATTCGGAATCTTTTGGAAAGGCTTGCAGAAAACAACCAAGTAAGTTATCGGCCACAATTGACCAGATATGTGGAGGCTAATCCCTCCTGTCCGTCATACCACCGACCGTCCGTAAGAGGGAGCACCTGGCCGCGAGACAATTGAAATGGACCTTTGAGTTGTGAGGAACATTCGTTGCTGGTGTCAACTCGTGTGTTTCTTTGCACGTTCGCAGCACCCTGTTGGCAAGCTACCTTGTATACTTTTACTTGGTATACCTCTTGTGGTCACCACTGATTCTAAAAGGGTTCTTTTCAAGCTTTCAGTGTTACGGTTCAGTGTTGCTGGCCGTAGCTAGGTTTCCGTCGCCGTATCACTCTTGAGTCTGCTTGGTGTTAAGACAGATTTTGTCAACATTACATGGACTTATGCAGACAAAAAAACAGTACTGTGGTTCTCCACCGTCGAATTTTTCACACTCCACTTGAATGGGTTAACATGAAGCGCCAGGCGCAGCGCTGTTTCTTTATTTTGTGGCCTTGAACAAAGGCCGTTACAGCTGGAAGAGTCACAGAATTAAGCATCAAGAGCCAGAACCGGTGACTCCGAAGTAACTTAGTTTGCATCCCCATAGTTAGCAGTGAAAAAAGCTACCGCACGAGAGAGCGTGTTTTGCACTTGCACGCATTCGCTTGTTGCATTCCCCGCTGTCGCGTTCCTTATCGGCATTTCTTTTTCTGGCAAGGCACTGGAGTGGGAACAGCAAACAGATATAACGTGTTGGGGACGCTCAAACCCACGTAACCGTGACAGTAACTGCTGAAGTGTTGAGAGGAATTCTGTTGCAACAACAAAATCAGTTTGAAGCGGCGCAGTTACTTTTGCTGGAAACACTGACGCAGCAACTTAAAACTCAACCACCAAATCCTGCTCCAGATGCAACTTCAGTCGACTCGATCGCCAACAACATCACGGAGTTCCATTATGACCCTGATGCCGCCCTAAAACTCGATTCGTGGTTCAGACCTTACGAGGATGTTTTCAAAGTCGAACTGAAGCACGAAGATGATGCCTGGAGAGCACGCTCATTGTCCAGAAAGCTCGGCACTATGGAGCACACAAGGTACTCCAACTTCCTCCTATCAAACAACACGCAAGATCTCAGTTTTACAAAACTGTACTGCATCTCTCAACAATTTTGTTTGTTTGATATTGTTTGTTTAATTAATATTGTTTAAGTATTGTTCGTTTGTTGTTCGCTGTCAGTGTGTGAAGCTTGCGAAAAAGGAATTCAAAGACTATATCACCTATGCCAGTAGAATCACCTTTGAATGCAAACATTTCAGGTTATCTACCATGACCGAACTCCAATTCAAGCTTCCTGTTTTCATATGTGGTCTTCAGTCGCATTCAGAGAGTCATTTCAGAGCGAGACTATTGAATACGATTAACCGGACTACCGAGATAATGCCGCAGTCCATTACCTGAGTGCCAGCGTCTCTTGAGTCTTAATCACTACACTGCAATGTCGGGGAGACCATTACCCAACCCTGCATTCAACATTGTCAAGGCAACATCCTGGCAACCTCCTGTGGCGGCAAATCCGAAAGGAGAAAAACCCCAGTCAGCATACTGGCAATGCAGCGAATAGCAGCTTGTGCGATTGTGACCCCATGAAATGCACAACTGTTCAGTGTACGATCAATGTGGACACAGGGAAAGTCAGTGCCGGACGCGGGAGGCTAGCCAAAGATGCAGGCAAACCTGGAGGTCACGAAGCAGACGGAGCCAGTCAGAACGCTGGTTCAAAGCAATACTTGCAACATTTGATAACCAGATCGATGCTCGTCGCAAGTACATTACAATCAGAGCAAGCGGAATCATGAATCGATTGCAGCTCGATACGGCTTCCGATACTACGACTGTTTCTCGGCGCACCTGGAGAAAGATCGGATCACCGAAACTCAGACAAACAATGACCACACTGCCAGAAATGCCTCAGGTGGTAAGCTTCAACTAATTGATGAATTTGATTGTGAGATGGAGATGGCAGGCCACCGTGATTGTGGCATTGCCTATCTTGCTGCTGGTGAGCTTAATCCCCTGAGCCTAGACTGGCTCGATCGCTTGCATCTTTCAACACTGCCGACCGGCGCACATGGAAGAAGATCAGATCACCGAAACTCAGACAAACAATGACCACACTGCCAGAAATGCCTCAGGTGGTAAGCTTCAACTACTTGATGAATTTGATTGTGAGATGGAGATGGCAGGCCACCGTGATTGTGGCATTGCCTATCTTGCTGCTGGTGAGCTTAATCCCCTGAGCCTAGACTGGCTCGATCGCTTGCATCTTTCAACACTGCCGATCGAAAACTTATGTTCATCAACGCCGACAGGAGGGAATCCAACATTCCTGTCTGAAAACCGTGTGCTTGTGAGAGACTATCGCTCCGGACACCAAAAATGGACTGTCGGAGTCGTCTTTGAAAGAAACAGTCAGGTGATCCAGGTGGGATCATCGATAATAATGATAATGTTTATACCCAACTAGTGGGTAGCATACCATCTGGCTGTCCCTTCCACTGCGGAGATTTTTATTTTCTCCAACATTTGATGTTCCTTGATGTTGGACTTGCGTTTCGGATACTGGCAACTAGCTATTGAGTCGGAGAACCGGGAGAAAACGGTGTTTACAGTTGGGGATACTCAATAACAACTTTGACCAATGCCGGTCGGTCTGTCCGAGACTTTATTCACATTCAGGCGCTTGATACTTCTTTTAATGACGGGACTACAGAATGTTGCCGTGTGTGGAGACGATATCGTCTTGTATAACAATTTGGAACCAGAGCATGCAGTGCACTTGAAGAGAGTATTGAAGCGGATTTGGGAGGCTGGCCTGAGGACATATGAAGCCAAGACACGGCTCACTCAATGTTCGGCGACACTGCTCGGGCACAAAATGGGTCACAGAGATGTTGGTCCCCTTCCAGAAAAATTGACAAAGATTCATGACCGTGTGGTCCCTAACTCAAAATGACTCCTGCGGCAGTTTCTCAAAGGAGCACCACCCTACAGCCGGTTCGTCAAGGATTTCAACACAATTGTTGCTCCGCTGTATGGCTTACTGCGGCAAAATCACAAATTCGAATGGACAGGGGAAGTGTATGAGGCCTTTGAACGTGTCAGAGCGCGAATGTTGGGTCAGCAAACGACCCTCAAGCTGTACAGGGTCGGAGAGATGTTTAATGCTGTAACCGACGCTAGTGACAGTGTCTCGGTGCAGTCCTAAAGCGGAGGAGTGGGTTCAGCGAATGTGCAATTTGTAGCTGCCTCCCAAAAAAACTGGGGTACATATATTTCGGCGTGGGAGGAATTATTATGTGCCGATTTTGATTGAAACATCCGGCGACAGAAAACCAGCAATTCACCGCAGCACTGTCTTGTGAATTCAGTGTCGAGCAGCAAAAGGTAGGGAAATTGAAAAGTCTGCCTTAGATGCAAGGAACACAGCACCCGAGATGAATCTGTCATCGGTCGCTTAGATCTGGTTGTCCAAGAAACCGATCGTTTCTGAACGCAGGAATGGCTCGTTGTGAATCATTTCTGTGTGGTGAATGCTAGATTGCTAGTTTTTACATGTTTTATGAGGTTCTTTTTGGGATATCTTTCATCTTTTTGTACTGGGTTGCGTGAAGCCAATAGGCCTGTCGTCTGTCGGTGCCAGGCGCTGGTAGAAAGTCACGCAGGCTTGACGTCGAACGCATATCAGATCATTGGGATAAAACTGACGTTGGAGGACGGATAAGACAGCTTAAAGAGGTGGCGCGGCGGCATGGACTATTTCCATACACAGGGAGGTATATCTTTCGGTCCTCGGGCGTTGAACCAGGATGACGCAGACGTGTACCTGTGGATACCAACTCCGTAAACGGATCAATATACACTCGTCGTATGAAAAGAGTGTATTTTAAAAAAGCTGGCGTGACGCGGGGAAAACCGGTTTAGAAAAAGGCTTCGGGCAATTATTTTCGGGGTTGCCTACAGTGGGTTTGTTACCTCAGCGGTGCCACATGAACCTGTTCGGTGTAGTTTCACTTTGGTAGGCATGAGTTGGTATTCAACATCACAGGATGCGCCTGTGACGATGCATTTCGAAAACCAGTCTGAATTTATACTTGAAAGACACATGGTTTCCTTCGCTAACTTCCATCCAACCTTATGACGAGCTGCCTTTGGGATTAACGATTGCGTCTACCTGGGGTAATGAATACATTAGTGTGGTCGTGCTGAGCTTCACCCCACGTTTATTGGAAGTTGACGTTTATTGCGGAACTTGTGGATCTGTTTTTTCATCCCCGAACGTTCAAGAGGATGCGTGAGAATGTTCAGTTTTTAGCAACTATATGTCCATGTGGCTTACTTTTGTGTCCAACAGCCTGTTACTGCTTATTTGGTGTTTGCTAATAAATGACTGCGCAGCGAAGGACTACCTTCCTTTCACCAGTATAGTCTGCTTAATTATTTTACATAATGGTCACTGTGATGCAAGAAATATCTCTGGACACCTGCCCAAACAGGCATATATTTTTAAACAATCTGACTTAGGCTCGTGAGCACCAAAGGAGCGATGAAAGTTGTAGTTTCTTGATCTCGTTGCGCGTGACGTGATTATAACAAGTTGCCGATTGCAATAGCAACAGCGGCATCCGTTAGCCTTCCCGGCACGGTTAAGTCTGGCGGAATGAAAATTCAAACGATGCAGATTGATGTGGCATGGCAGTTCACAAAATCAGCTATTGCGATGAGCTTTCGGTCAATTCTTGCAGGTGCCCCGAACAAGAAGCAGAAAGCGTTCTCAAACATGGAGTTCTGATAAGCTCTTCAGTGTCTGTAGCTTCTGACTGAAGTTCGAAATATTACCAGTAGTAGTGTTTCGCTAAAGGACGGCTTTTTTGCTGCTCTCAGGGACTTAAACAGGAAGCACACACTGGCTTCCGGAATGCTCTGTCCCGGGCTTCATTCCAGTCAGTATCATCGCATTGCCCATGGCCACAACCTTGCGCCTTCTCTATGGGCCGGTAACCAGATAAAAACAATATCCGGTCATTTGCTCACTCACCTTAGAGGGCACATCTACCGATCTTCAAAGCACAGCGAACAAGCTTCTCCATTACAGCAGTCCATGTGACCAGATAAGTGATTTCTTTGACGTCAGCACTAAGCAGGTCAGTTTCCTAGGTCTCAACGCTCAAACAAACCAACTTCTGTCTAACTCACTTTGCCATTGCCCGTCCAAACTAGTCCATCGACTAGCCTCCCGGCTTGCTATCTCCCATCTAAGTCCTCGCGTTTCCAAAATCATGCAGGTATTCTCGCCCCAGCCTTACGCCAGTTGATCGACTGACGCTCAGCAAAAAAATGAGACACAAATGTTACCAAAATTGTAGTTTCTTCTGTCGATATCTGAATGTACCGCATACTCATCGAGGAGAAACAGACTGAGATTTTTTGTTTCCTTATTAAACATTGGCTAGTCATTGGCTGCTATTTGCGCCAAAAAATCACCCTCTAGTAGGTCGTGTTGGGCATCATCTTACATGATACCTCCGGGCACTTACCGGAAGCTACGGATCCTTTCTTATTCCCTCCTGATTCCTCCTCTTCCCAAGCTTCATACTTCGGTATTGGCTGCCCCAAACGCCCCGTATAGCCGTTGTTCATTCATTCTGGATGGTTCGCGGGGTCCTTCAACCGTACCGTGAACTCACAGCACCCTGACTCTACCTGTGTCACTCCCCTCGTCTAACCAAGATTTAGCCGTCGCATGAATGCGCACCTCCTGTCCGATTGCCGCAGCCTTGACGTTCATTAAGGGGCTGTAGAAACCGAAGTGTGTCTGTACAATGATTGCACGGCCCCGGCGTACCCAGTGTAACGGGCGAACGGTGCCTTCGAGTGACGCGTAACACCAGAACCTCCGGGAAGGCAAACAATATCAGAGCGGGATTTCTATACGGTACTACTAATGTAATACAAATTCACAAATTATACAAACCTCGACAGTAGATACTCGTCCAAAACAAATGGTCCACTTGGACTACAAAGGTACAAACCAAAGGACCAAACAGGCTCCCACGTGGGACAGTCACACGTGCACAAAGTCAGCCACAAATGGCCAGATAACCTCAAGGCCAAATGAATGAAGTGATAAGGACAAACAAACGCTAGTTCATATACACGCACTAAAAGTGGGGCGGGGGTTACAAATAGGGACAGAATAAACGTGGGGAATTTACAGTGTAAACGTAATGGACGATACACCGTCCGCCAAATTCTCCACGTTGATGCAGTGTACGCCCCAGTTCTTGCATTCTACCACGCTCAGCTCCATTCTAAGTTATCCTATCAGCCACCGACACGAATGGTCCGAGTCCACTCCTGCCACAAGTGCCGACTTCGATGGAGTACAAGCCTAACGCGTCCATCCAGTAAACGCAAATTTCTAATATCTCTCTTAAGAACGCCGCCCGCCGTTCTAACATGCAGGGTTCTTATAAGCCACATGGGCTCGCCTCACAACTATCCACTATCCCTAGAGGCCATTTCTCAAGAGGCAGGTCCTCACCAGAGACCAGAAACCAGTCCCCTCGTTTCAATTCTTCAGATGTTCTGAGCCACTTAGTACGCACCTGCAACGTCGGCAGATATTCCCTTATCCAACGACGCCAGAATACGCCAGCGAGATAATTGACCTGCTTCCAACCGGCATGATATCACGAAGCCAAACCGTCGCGACCGGGTACCGCAGGACAGCATCGCGTGAGCAACAAACTGTTTGGAGTAAGCAGCTCCAAATCGTTGCTGTCTGATGATAGCGGGACTATAGGTCGGTTATTTAGAATCCGTTCTGCCTGTATAAGGAGCGTGTTCAGTTGTTCATCGGTCAAACACTGCTCCCTAGGCATAACAAATACGTCGTACCAACACCAGATTATACGCTCTCACACACCACCACGGTGGCTAACTGCTGGTGGATTGAAGTGCCACTGTATATCCATAGTCAAAAGGGTCTGATATTTTACTCAACTCCACCACTTTATATCATCCCGAATTCAGTTAACGCTCCAACACAGTTCGTGCCATTATCACTGTAGATATCGGTGGGCTTGCCACGTCTACCAACGAAGCGCATCAAACATTGTAGGAATGAATCGGTCGACAGATTGACTGCCATTTCCAAATGGACCGCTCTAGTCTTCAGACAGCTAAAAATACAGCCATAGCGTCTTTCCTGTGAACGGCTGCGTTTGGTCTTAAGAGGTCCAAAGTAGTCCACTCCACGCACTCAAGGGGCACCAAACTGACTACTCTGCCTGCCGGTAATGGAGCCATCATTTATGTACCGGGCTGCGCGGACCGGCGCCATAAAGAGCACGCACCAATCACTTGTTTAACGGCGCCGGTCCCATTGATAATCCAATATCGGATAAAGGCAAAGACGCGATACCACAGTGCCCTTCCACTTTGCGTGACTTACGATCAATGCAGGGATGTCGGCTCGGAAGAAGAGCCGGATGTTTTACTGACTGACTGTAACTCGAGTAACTAAGTCTGCCTCCCACGCACAAAATGCCATCGATCAAAACGGGTGACAATTTTGTAAGCTGCCGTTTTGTGTCCGATTTTGGGACGCTTTGCATCCAGTACGGAAGCGTTAACCTGATGTAGCTCTTGTGCGAAGTGACTGGATTGCACAATTACTTGTTTGGCGGAGTTCGGATACTCTGATAACACCGGAAGGTAAAGCCTCTGCTCTGCCCGTCTTAATCAATAGATATTGCCTGTAACGCAGTAACCAAGCCACGGCTTTCTGTAGCTTCATCCAACAGGAGAACCGAGATATTAGTGGGCACATGACATCATTTCCCCCAATCGGTTAACCTGCGCTGCAAGGCTCTTCAGCTCGACACCATCGGGTGCGTCAATCGAGGTTCTGGAGGCCAGTTACTCTCTAGTTCGAGTAAAAATTTGGGTCCCGTTAACCATCTACGCAGCTGACCGAGGTTATATGTCTCTCGAGAGGCAATGTCAGCTGGATTGTTCTCCGATGTCACGTGTCTCCATTGAGTAGGTGACGACGTATCACGAATGACTGTTAGTCGATTTGCAACAAGGGTACAAAAATCTGGAAGGTACGTTGTGGATGTAGTAGAGAACAATCATAGAGTCCGTTCAAAACACAGTATGTTGAAATAGTCCTTTGTACTTGCAATTATATCTGCTACTCGGACTGCCAAACGCGCAGCTGTTAACTCTAACCTTGGTATCGAAACGGACTTAAGTGGGGCCACCCGCGCCTTCGAGAAGATAAACGAACAGCCATAAACTTCAGCGTCCACCAAGATGCGAGCATATGCAACCACCTATATACGGTCTTCGATGCATCACAAAATACATGAGGTTCGGCGCGTGGAATACCACTAACCTCTCTAGGCTTTATACACCGAGGAAATCGCAAGTTATGGGGCTACGAAGGTTAAATAACCAATTATCCCAGCGAGTGCGATCGGCATTACTTAACGGCTCGTACCAAACAAGTCCACATTTGCACAGGGATTGCAGTAGACACTTGCCTGGTATTAACCATTGAGAACAAAGCCCAGAGGATCATACAGTGAAGATACGCTGGAAAGAACGCCTCTGAGTGTTGGCGGTTTCGTCGCTTAATTAAGGCAATCACATGTGTAACAGATTCCGTATCCGCTGCCCTGAGGCACGCTCATTGGCAATCGGTCAGTAGTTAGGCTTCTCACACGGACGTGCGTTCAGTTGGATCAATGGCTGACAATACCCTGCGATCGTTGGAAGACCAGTTCCTCATGCGGAAACCTCCCTTTGAGAGCAAAGCACTATCTTGTTAACGAAACACTTGGCCGTTACAGAGTCCGGCAACGACTTTAAGCAGTCATCAACATATAGATTATTGTCTATTGCGCTGCAGGTTGAAATGGCATAATCTGAGCCAAATTCCTCAACGGTCTTTCGTAAAGCGAACGTTGCGCAGAAAGGGGAGGAGGTGGCACCAAACGGGTGAGACGTCCATTGAAATTCAGTAGGTTCTCCAAAGAACTCATAGTTTTCCCACCACAGGAATTTCAGAGCACCTCTATCACAGGGGTCAACCTTGACCTGCAGGAACATCTCTTCGATGTCCGCTGCCACAGCAACTTACTCTAAACGAAAGTTGAGCATAACATTTACAAGTTTTGCGGTTAAATCAGGGCCCTGATACAGGTGATCGTTCAGGGACACACCATGACATTTGGCAGCGCAGTTGAATATGACCCGAATCTTTTCTGTTTTTGGTTGATAAACGGATGATGCGAAAGATACCACTGCTTTGAATTTAATGACAATGTGGGAGCATCTGCCATCCGTTCAATGTATCCTTTCTCCAGGTACGCGCGAAGCACCTTATCGTACTTTCCGTTTAAAACACGATCCCTGCACAGTCTAGTTTTCATTATCTAGACGTTTTCTAGCCACCTGGAAGTTATCGGGTAGGGAAGTGTGTTATCCTTCCATGGGAGTGGCAGCTGATAGTGCCCACTTACTCGCACCGCACCAGTCTCCGCCATCAACAGTGCTCTTTGATCCTCTAAGAGAGACTAGTGTTCGATGCTGAAGTGTCTGCAAATTCCGAGTTGTACAGTCGCTGCAAATGCTCCTGGATGTCCTGACTGCACCCGGTTATACAATGACTGACGACCTTCTGCTTCGTCGTCCACTTTTCATCGGACCAAAAAGTATCCAACCGAGTAAGGTCTTCACAGCAAACGGCTGTTTTCCCCCAGGCGCTGATCGAAGACCCAGTGCGCGGATACGTCACACCCAATGAGGATTCCTACATCGTCTACAGTCAGTTCGTCGAAGGCAACTTCCTTAGGTGCGGCCACATGCGAGCCGCTTCTCTGATAGATGGGACAGCTCGCATGGGTAAGCTGTCAACGACGAAAGCTCTGTCAATATCTATCGACTGGCTTTCATCCATTGATAAAAGCCTGATGTCATTAGCTTCCGATGTGCATCCCATGGACCACCCAGGGTATCAATGGCCATAGACGTGGGTAGCAGCCTGACCCCGTTTTTAACCAAAAGGTCCCTTTACTAGCGTTATGTCGGACCCAGCATCTAAAAATGCGTATGTGCGTGCAGGAGTGTCAAGCTTGACAGGAATAACTCCTAGGCGTGCTGGAAGACGACTACCTCAAGTTAACACAAAGAACCTCCGCCTCTGAAGACGGCGAAGCTTTGTTTCAGGTTTCGATGAATGCAACAACCTATGATGTCGTCCTTCACAACCCGGCTGGCCGCATCGAACAACTGACTTGCAGTCTTTAGCCATGTGGGAGTTTCCTAAGCAGACAAAGCATGCATTATGCTCCCTTATGCATTTCCATCTATCAGGAACTTCCATAGATAGAAAGCGCTGGCAGCCGGCAATTGGGTGAGGCTGTGAACATAAATGACAAGCGCTTGGACCATTGCCTGCGTCTGGCCTAATGTTGGTTAGGAAAGTAGTGAAACCATCCCGTCTAGGGGCTTGGTTGGTGAAAGTTAGCGGTACAGGAGGGCGTTTACATCCCTCTCTCGAGCCAATTGCCCAAACCGACTCCGTGCAACCCTGCAGCGTGTGTTCACAAACTCCGTCGAGTCAGTGAACGTTGGGTCCCGGCCACTCATCGATATCTCACCTCCACCTCACCCATTTGTGCTGCAATGGCGAGGGAAGAGAACGCACGATTCTCTTTACAACAGCAAATGGGTACAAGTCTGAAACATAACGCGTTTGCGTCAGCGCAATTTCACAACTGCGCATTTTTATGCACAAGTCCGATAAAGAGTTGGCTGCTCCAGTGGTCTGTCGTGCAATCGAAACAGGCTTTCAAGTAGACAGCGAGCAATAATATGAGGCTGACCATAGAGATTGCGTAGAATCTCCCGAGCCCAGGAGTATGCTACTTCCGGCGGGAGCATCACACATTCTTCAATGGCCACCTTTGCGTCGCCTTGACAGTAGTGGATCAGATACAGGAGCTTCTGACCGTCCTGAACCTTGCCCTCAATGTATATCTCAAATTGGCTGGTGAACCTCCAGTAATGACTCGGATTACCATCAAAGTATGATAGTTCCACCTTGGGTAGTTCCACAGTCGCTGTTACTGGAGTGATGGAAACGGCCGACTTTGGCGCTGGAGATGACTGTCTGGTGCACCAGCATATCTTAGGGGGCTTTCGTCTAACTGACAGGATTTCACGTATTGCGCTAACCGGTCAGTTGAGGCCACGGGTTCCCATGCTTCATTTGGCGAATCCTCTTCGGCCTCCAGCTCAATTTTAGCCAGGTCAGTCTTGCTCAGTGCCCCTAAGAGAGCACGCTGGAGCTCGACTTCTCGCTTAACCCGATACTCCTGGAGCTGAGTAATCCTTAAAGCTTTCAAAGCTACACCAGTTATATGACTAGATGCGCAAAGTGACTTAAAAGAACCGTGGCGCGAAGTAAACTGCATTGCAAGTGTTTCCTCCACAGTTTCAATAGTTTCCGCGCCCTGGGTTCCTGTTTCTTTCACAATGTTTCCAAAGGTTGACATCCTCATTTCTAACAAGACGGCGTGAGGTGTCGAGTACTTTAACGGGCGAACGGTATCTCTGGGAAGGCAAACAATATCAGAGCGGGATTTCTATACGGTACTACTAATGTAATACAAATTCACAAATTATACAAACCTCGACAGTAGATACTCGTCCAAAACAAATGGTCCACTTGGACTACAAAGGTACAAACCAAAGGAGCAAACAGGCTCCCACGTGGGACAGTCACACGTGCACAAGGACCAAACAGGCTCCCACGTGAGATAGTCGCACATGCACAAAGCCGGCCACAGATGGCCGGATGACCTCAAGGCCAAATGAGTGAAGTGGTAAGGACAAACAAACACTAGTTCATATACACGCACTAAGCAAAAAAGTGGGGCGGGAGTTACAAATAGGGACAGAATAAACGTGGGGAATTTACAGTGTAAACGTAATGGACGATACACCCAGACTGATAGCAGTTCCATCGCTATTTTGTCCATTCTCTCGACTATCACCTCCCGCCCACTGGGGCCTGCAATTGCAACTACCAACAAACTGTTCACCTGGTCCTAACCGCTAATGGAGTGAGTTCATTTTAAATCGCTGAACCTTTAGTTTCGACTTAACAAACCCGGCTTTTCGCTACAATCTCATTTGGCCCTTTCATAAGTTCAACGATTTTGTTTACGGTGTTCGTCCGGCTCTATGTACAGTCACTGTCTCCACATCGAAGACATCTTTTACAATGAGTTTACTACAATAGCAACGCTAGTGAGTTTACTTAGCTTCAATGTAAAGCATATTCTTGAGCCAAAACTTGTCATTTGTCTCCACTCGAACTCTCCTGTCTATATCTCAATTTTCGCTCTTTGTAGCCCCAGCCATTTACTCAACCACCCAATGCCACTCAGCCAGACATGGTTTCCCTGTTTTAGTTCAAGTCAACCGGCTTCATCACCGAACTAGTCGTATATCATGCTCCACTGATTTATTTTTTTCAATTTTTGACAACTCCGCCGACTTTTCAGGTGATAAAGCGTCTCGTTGGGTATACCCTCCTCCCCGCTGTATTGCTGCTCGCCGTGTTCAGGTTGCAGTGACGCGATCACGCCACAATCGGCATGTTCCTTACAAGTTGTGTTAAGGCTGACACATGTTTTGACCCGTTATTCTGGCTTACCGACAACAGTAGTCCGCTGGAAACGTTGAGTATCGGGGAAGATGTGCCTCTGGATAGCCAGGTGTTGGTTTCCTTAGCTTTTCGTGCCTTAGCAAACTGAGTTCGCCCACTACGCCTCTAAGTTGTTTCCACAGGTCCGCAGGGTGTGTTCGCGGTTACTTGAAACGTGTGTAAAGAGTACTCCTAGTTCCGGCATAATGGTCGGAGGAAACACCATAAATAGTTTCCCACTGTTTGGGACGCAGGTGCCCCTGAATACCATAAACAAGTCGAAACATGAGAGCCACCTCATGGTGAAGCAGGGTCAACTGCATTTACTGGTAGTGCCAAGAGTTTGAGGGCACTACTGGGTTAATCTGGGTTTATCCCAGCCTGTTAGTTCCAATCGATCACACCGCAGAATCGGTTATCGTGGCCATTGGCGCCCGAAATCGAAAACAGATGCGTACGTAACCACTTAGTGAGCCACGTTAAGAAGGTGGCTTTTACGCTCCGGGATCTATTTCCGGTCACAGTGACAGGACTTATACATCTCATGGGATCGCACGGCTACTTGGGCCGCCAAGACAACTACAAGAGAAGTTCCGGAATACTGGCTTTTTCAGGCGAGAGCTAGATTTCTCGCCGGTCATGGTGCCAAAAAGAACCAAATCAGATTGTATGTGTGAAATCCAAATAAACGTTCTCTGCAACCAGGGTGATGGAAGAGCGGTGAACCAATGCGGCTTGGTATGTCGAAGGCATGGCAGGATTTTGTATTGTTACGGTGCTAAATGGGAAACCTGTGTGACGCTACACCGCGGAGCATTAAGATTGGACGTATCAACTTGGCAAAAGGTGTATAAAGCCAAAATATATGGGTGTTTTATAGGTTGCTTCTTGAAGATCTAAAGTAAATGGATCTTCCTCTACCTAATGTCTGAGCCGAACACATTTATGTGCGCCATCATTTCACCCCCACGAAAATCTACACCTGACAAATTTTGCCCGCTACGACGTCGAATAGAATAAAGAGTTTATGCGTAAGGGAGCTGGTCTCTGGAAAGATATGCAAGACCAGAGGCCCGTTATCCATGCCATCTATATTCGGGAAGGTGCATAACTTCTGCTTATGTGCCGCTGACTAGTTGCTTCAAGAGGATCTACCCAAAAAGGGTGGTCGTGTGTCACATGGGTGTTCACGTCTATATGACGCTGATAAAGCGAAATCTGTTTCGTTCTGCCCAAGGGTGAGTAGCCATGGTGTCCTCCTCCTGATTCCAACAGAACCGCGGGTCCGTATTTGCGAAGTCTGGTTGGGACCAGGATCGCGTGCTCCAATGCAATGAAATCAGACTATCAGTTACCCAACGAAGCGGATCAACCCTCCGGTGGTAGTTCTATATACCCTGCTTAGTAAAGGTCCCCACGGATTCATCGGCCACAAAATGCTGCATTCAAGACGACGGCGTTTGCTGTTTCAGAAGAGCCTTGCACAGCACTTTGGTTGGCTCCCGGTTTAAAGCTAATCGGTCGCAAATAAATGAGTCAACTGACGGTTGTGAACAATGTGACATAAGTGAACGATAGTCTTTATACCTTTTTAGACGAGCTCGGATTGGGTTGACGTTCCTTCGCGCACCGGTTGACATCAGAAAATGGCTCAACCCACCAGCATAGTCTGAGTCCTCCTCTGTTGCCTGGATACGAGATTCGTCTGCGACATCTCCAGCATAGCAATTCATAGCTCTTCCTCGAAAGATATGAATAATTAACAATGTACAGCAATCAGTAGAAAAACCCTCTCAAAGTCGAGCCAGGAACATACCTCTTGCATACGCCGAACAATTTGCCTACTCGGGACGCACGAATGACATAACCCTCATTGGGCGTGTCCAGCAGGCTGCTACGAAAATGGTTGCCGGTCATAAAGCCGTGGACCATGAAATGCTTCTCGTGGCGCTTGACACCTTTCCCCTGGAATATATTCGTCTAATAGGCGACCTAATTCTTACTTATACCCCGTTTGAACAAGGTTTGGCCAGCGTGTTTTTCACTGTTGACCCAGCAAACACACAGCAGGGACAAGGTAAGAAGATTTTGAAGGTCAGAGGACACACTTTCGTTAGCAAAATTTTTCCTCATTTTGGTTAGCTGCTGCGTGGAATAACCTTCCCCGGACTGTTATCCACGCTCCATCCAGAACCCGATCAAGGCACTATTAGACAATTTTTAATGCGAGTCCTCGCACTGACAAGCTTATTGCCCCGTGCAGAGAACTTAAAAAGCAGTGCTACACCCTCTTTTCGCCTGTGCCTTTCAGGTGAACGGCAGCTGCTGAACGACAGGAACAAAACCGACACGGGAAACTTGGGCGAAACCCTCGATCTTGTGTACCAATCCGTGAATCCCTGAAGTACTTTTAATATTGAACTGAAAGGTGAAACACACCAGTAGGACTAATCCAAATTTAGTTCAACAAACTCAAAGCAGATCACGGATCTGATTGTTTTGAGAGCGTACGTGGATTAATGCTACATTATAGCATCCATCCAACTCTTCGCCTTCTTGGAAAGCTGGCTGTAAACCGGGCTGCTGCCCAAATACTGACTTAACTTTATGTGGGCTAGTGAATTTCTGATCCTTCAAGGTCATTCACGATAAATAAATTGGGCCTCGTGCTGCGGTACCCTAGTTGCCTGTATTCGGAGTTTATCCAGCGTGAGTTTTCTGTCCTCGTTCTTTGAGTCTGATGAGCGTCGCGAGCATTCTATACCGGGCAACCTGGTCTAGTCTGCGTACCGAGCCATCAGTTGCACCGTGTAAAAAGTCATTAGTCGTTGGAACCAACCGGCCACCGTCGTTCTGTCACAATGCTAGTGGCTCGGATACAAATTAGCAAGCTAATATTTGACAACCAAACCCCATCTTCGAGTATCTGGTTGGAGTAATGGCATGCACACACGCAGCGGCCACTAATCCTGGGTTGAGTTTTGGTTTTCGTTTGCGTCAACGGCCTACCCTGCTTAGTATACACATGTTAAAATTCCGGGAAACTCCAGCTTTTTATGCTAGGTAGAGCGATCGCACTATCCCTCGAAGACCTTTGAAAAACACAAGGCAAAGTCGACCAAAGAACTAGTGATGGCTGCGTGTGTGCATGTGACATATTGCTCCATTACCATCACCGAACACTCGGCATTCAACTAGTGTTAGTGGTGAGGTTTAGTTCCCGAAGAGCAGTTGGGTCATTTGCATTGGGGCTGTTAGTGGGTTTCGGTTTACCGTCGGTAGTTGGTTGTACAGAGAAAACCATCGGCCTTTTAAATCACTAGATGGGGCTCAATCCCATGCCAACGTCTAAATATTCGTACTCAATCTTGATGTTGACATCGCATGTGCCTGAGGCCCGCTGGACTCGAAACATTCGCCTTCCCACTTGTTGAAATACTCAACATCCTGTCAGACGACAACCCTGTTGGTTATTTTGACCCGGATAACATCAACTCGAAGATTCCTAAGGAATTTATCGACGTGCTGGCCCTCCCACTTCAGTTCCTTTATTTGGGTCCTCTCACCACTTGGGGTGTGTGCCACAGTCACATATGCGACTGGTAACTCGATTTATGAAGTCGGAACCCGCTACAGCCCGACTGAATGCCGTTCCATTAACTTGTACCCCTAACATTCACCCCTTGCATAATCTTGGAGAAAACTGCAGACTCCTGTTTAATTACCTCATCACTACACTTCACTTATCTTATTTGCACCCCCAGAGTAGTCATATCTGGCCAGACCATATTGCATGAATCGCTACGGAAGTGGGTAGCGCCGTTATTTATGTCTATGCACCCAATGGTTTTAGTGCTCGTGGACGATTTGTGGATTCATCTGCATGACTTGCTCCAGCGTCTTTTGGGGACCGATATTAGATCTGAATGAATATATATGCCGTTCAAACATGAATGGACATCTTGGTGCTTTTCACGGCGTAGAGTGGACTCAGGACGACACTCAACCATGTTTTGGATGTGTGACGAACGCCGCCTGTCCCTCTTTAGTAGGAGCTTCAGACAAACGCCATCACTTGCTCTGACTTCTACCTTCAAATACTGCGGAATGGACAGAGATTGAGTTAGTTGCCATGAGTTAGCTATAGAGGGACGTCATCCAACACTTGTTCCTGCCTGATTCCCTACCTGTATTCGTACCAGGTCGTCATGTGCGCCAATTCCCCAGTGCGCTTCCGTGGAATTGGAATCGGTCGGTCATTATTATTCACAGAGGTCGACGGAACCAGAAAGTCAACGAAATGAAGCAGGTTGGCGCAGTCGGGAGTATACTTAAGCTTTTTCATCTAATATTATACGGTTTGGGAACATGGGCGGTGCGCGCTGAGGACATACAAAAATTTGAGTGTTTGACCATGCGTATCTTCGCAGCATTGTTCGAGTCTTGTGGGAACGCCAGATCAGTAATACTGACGTACATCGCATAGCTTTTGGAGGAACTAACTCGCCCAGATGAGTTGATCGCACTTCATAGTTTGCGCTGGCTTTCTCACGTACTCCGACTTTTTTGAAGGGCTCTTTCCGAATGACCACACAAAGGGTGGAAACGTGCCAGGGGTGGTCAAACAATGAATTGGCAGCGGAATATGACATCCATTACTAGCAAACTCAGTTGCGCTAGTCATTACTGTCTCCCGAGACGGGACACGACAATGGTTAGGGACATCGTTAGACATCACTCAGTCGCGTCCTCATTGGCGCTCATGCATCTAAATTGTTGCTTCCAGTGCATAGCTCCCCTCCCGACCTGCCAGATGAAAACTCCGATGACACCCCTGTGTTTACGCATCAATTATATCATCTACTGCCTCCAGTGCATAGCTATCTATTCCCACTTCCTCAGATAATCGGTTAACATAACTGGGGCGGTCATAACTACTGTACGGCTAATACGCGGTTTTTATAGATAATAATAATAATAATTGTGATAATGATGTTCCATTTAATCTGTAAACGGGACCTGGGAAACTGTCGCTTGACAAGTGATAGATAGTATGGAAAATGTAGTATACAATAAAACTAGCGTGTAAATCCCTGAATGGGTCATTTCCTACAAGTATAGTTGCCCTTTACCCTTGTACCTATATACTTCATATGACGTCATCATCATCATCAAAGACAACAACATCAGTGTTGACATGATGCTTTAGTGCCGTACTTTCGTATGACACGTCCAGATCGTGTCGCAGTGTGTAGGTTCAGGTCTCCCACTAGTGTAGGACACTTCTGCTTTGAAACTCTACCGAGCTCTTGGTACAAATGTGTTTGCACGGGCATTATTCAAAGATGGTTGTGAATTTCTGTGTTCTGTTTCATTGAGACAAGAGCGTGTTTTTAAGAACAGAGACAGTTGCAGTCATTGCACACTTGTTCGAAAAAGTACCCGAAGCGACCGTCGCGAAGAAATTGGAGCTAGTCGTGGTGTGACTGTTTGCATAATTTAGCAGCCCATTGAAGATGTTCAAGCAGCATCTACAGAGTCAAATATCAGATTGGTGGATGGAATAATGTCTTAGACACAGATTTCTGGCCTTCGAAACATTAGGTTGGGTCAAGGATGGCCGACTTGTTTCTTAAAAGTCTGACTACGGTCATAATTCTAAGCCGAATTCTGCTGCCTTGCAATCAGGCTTTTGAACTAAAAGCTTTGGTTGAGGACTACAGTCTCTGGGTTTGGGCGTTGTGAAAATATCCCAGCCTTCGTACAACTATGAGATACACAAACCAAGCCACCTCCACGCTACGTCGACCGTTGCTTGGCGAAATCAAGCAGCGGTCGCCTTATCCGCTTAATACAGTTGGAGGGATAAGCAAAAACATGTAAAGTAATTAACACCTTCAGCAAAAAAAGTCATTCAGATCTAGCACCTTTTCGGTGCCTAACTGCCATGCCAGCAGAAGAGAGAACGAGGACAGGGATACTGCCAGGGGACAGGGAAGTCGAGAGACAGAGGTCGGGTTCGAACCACGGACCTTCCGGTCAGTAACTTCGCGCTCTTACCACTGACCCATCTCGACCCCTTCCTGAGTGGAGTGGTTGAACAACTACCGCAGCGTCGGATGAATCAATCAATTTCACCTATCAACCGTGTCGGTTCCATCCTATATGACCAATGAGCAGGTTCTGCCCGCAGAGCTGGAAAACCTAGCGAAACAACACCCTAATTTTCCGTCTGCCAGCTAATTCGTCTTGTTGTTCGCCCCGGTGGTCCACAAACCCAGCCATTCACTGGAATATTTTTGCCTCAGCCTACCGGGGACCGTTAACTGAGTACTTGCTTATCTCACCCAGCAATCCGTATACTTGCCAGTTTCTCTATCGTTTGGCAATCCCCGGGATGGTTTGCTCCAATGTTGTGCTATCATATTAAGACTGTTACCTAATTTGATATCTGGATAGGCGCCGACAACACGTAGGTCAACCGAAACGTACAGTTAGTTTGCAGATACGAAGTATTGCTGAAAAAAAGTATGATAGACAAAATCACATCAATGAGACAACTACGTGATCATCATTGATCCCCCGGCAGCACCCAGTGATCGCTCTTTTGAAGATCCGGGTTGTAGACACATCAGCCAGGCACTTAAGGAATTGACGTACTGCACTCCACACTCGCATCTGCCGCTTCGCTTTCACTAGTTGAACCTCGTTCTCTACTTTTCGTTACAACTTTTAATCTTGGATCACTTAGATATGGCTGGAGAATAGTACGGGGGATTCTCCCGGAAATATTATGTTGACCACATCTCCACATCCCCTCAAGTTTTGGGGCAACCACATGTGTGTAAGCTCCACATAACCTAGGTGTTCCTCGACTTCAAGGATGCGTTCGATTCTTTTGACTGGTGTGTTATTTCAAACGAACACACTCACAGGACTTATCCCGAAAGTCTATAAATATCAAACGCCACGAGATTGCGGGCGCGCACAGGTGCATAAGCAGCTCCCCAAAGCCTTCCTATAGGCAGTGGCATCTGACAGGGGTGTCAGCTCTTTTCATTTTTGTTTCATTTCGTCGTTGTTGAGGTAATGAAGCGATTTCTAGGTTTCCAAAACCGCATTACTCAGATTCATCATCAACATCATCATCGACAGCATGATGTCAGTGTTCAACACCGATGCTTCGCTGCTGTACAGCCATGATTTATTTGAAAGCCTCATGGTGAAGAAAAGAATAAAGGTGGACGGCGAAGGGACTAAGTGTCAGCCTAATAGAGTTATTCCGAGTACCTACACTTCCAGGCACTCATTCAGGCAACCGGCATAGAAACTGACAACAAGAACGTCACTGACATCGATTAGCAGTCATATCTTGCAGCGTCTCCAACCAGGCGCATTGGGGATCACGCAGTCCCCATCCTGGAAGGCGAGATGGCTCAAGTGGTTAGAACGAGAATCTACTGACAGGCAGGTCCGTGGTCTGAACCCGGCCTCTGCCACTCTACTTCCCCTGTCTAGGCTCCGGCAACCTAGCAATATCTCATCCCACGTGCTTCCTTCTGGTGGCATGGCAACTAAGCACCGAAATGGTGCTACAGCTGGGCGATTTCCTTTCATTTCTTTCCTGGAAGGTGAATCGCATCGACAGCACCCAGACCTTTTGTAATCTCTTTCATACCCCTCTGCCAGGTCAAAGGTTGGCCACCTCTCTGCTTACGCCACTCTGAATTGGGCATGGGAAACAACACTCCCTTCGATGATTGGGCATACGCAACACATGTCCCAACCAACGCAGCTTCTGGTGCTGGACACATTCTTCAATGGAAGTACCCGTTGCACAACTGAAAACTCCCTTTCTAATTGCCTCGTTACGGATACGCCGACACCAACCCACCAGTGTAAGTTACGTCACTTTCCTAAATTGGTGAAGATACGCACTCCGAAGATCAAGCGTGCTGAAAATGCTACATGGGGCTATTTTGCTGTTCACATCCTCAACTCTAGGGAGCAACTAAGTGTCCACTTGCGCAGAGGTTTGCAGTTTGACTATGGTCAACAACTATTCTGTTGCTCGTTTGGCGCAACGAGCACTTGCGCTCTCCGTGGAGACTTTGAGGGTTCAATGATTTGTTGATCGAGTGAACGCATTACTTCAGAAGCAATAAAGGCCTCGTCATCGGCAGAATGTCGTCTGGACTTTATGGCAATGGGCTTATCTCTTGGAGCAAGATGCACAAACAAAGTGAAGGGTTCTATTTTGGCAGCGAGTAAGGTTCGTCACCGTCGAATGGGATTTTCAGGGATTTGTGAAGCTCAAGAAAATGATGTCCTAGAGTATCCGCACAGAGGTCACGTAATACTGAAAGCTTGAAAGAGAGATACATGTTAATGTTGCAGTGGTAAAAACAATGTTCAGGAGTGAATTTTTGTGCTAGATGGATGCACTTGAAACAGATGGGGTGCGAGATAGCTCAGTGGTTAGAGCGCGAATTTACTGACCGGAAGGTCCGTGGTTCGAACCCGACCTCTGCCTCTAAATTTCCCTGTCTAGACTTGGGTGGCCTGGCAGTATTCCGACCCTCGTACTTCCTGGCATGACAGTTAAGCACCAAAAGGATTCCACAGCTGAGCGAATTAATCTGTATGCTTTTTGAAAACACCCTTTTTTCCACAGTTTTTGCAGATCGCCTCTTTAGCGGGGCCTCTATAACGTGGTTGACGAACATAGCCATAGAAGAAACATGAAGAACTCATACTGGTAGCAGTCATCTGTTCATGCCGTGATGCTTGAGAACGTAAAGACCTTGGCGGGTCGTTCGATACGGTAGCGATATGGTTGATTGTTTGGCAAAAACGACTGCGGCTGTTTCTGTGCTAGTTTGAGGGATTTCGCATGATCGAAGGCGGCTTTAAAATCCAGCGACTTGTGTTCCAGTAGTATTGGGATCGGTATTGAACCCTTCAGGGCGTAAGAATCGATCCATTGTTCGATGGAAATTTTTGGATGAACAGATTGTTGTGTTTGACGAGGAATCGAGTGCGGCGACAATCAGATTAAGAATGGAAAAGGCTGAGGACCCAGAAACTAGGCTTTATTCATCAAAGAAACTTTGACACTGCAAACTGAAACGAAAAAAGTGATTAAGTAGTGAACGATGAAACGTTTTAAAAAACAGAAAATGTACAACACCAGGTTGCCTAAGCCTATGCAGGAGAAGTCGAGATGAAGAGGTCGGGTTTGAACGACGGGCCTTCCGGCCAGTAAATTCGCACTCTGACCACAGCCATCTCGCCCCACAACTTCGATTGCTTTTTTCTGGATTGCAAGTGGCGTGTTCAATGACTGCCGCTCGTTTTGGAACACACTTGTAGATTCCGACCACGCGCTCATCCGGAGTCGCTTCTCCATTCGTTTCCCAGGACCGCGTTAAGTGCGGAGAAATGGCTTGGCAACTGATAGACTTGCGGGTCCGGACGTCAGACAAATGTACCAGAGTCGTCCTCTGTAGTCGCTTCCAAACTCTCCATCACCAGACGTCAATTCATAATGGGACGGCATTGCTACCTCTGCATAGTGCTGGGGGTTTTGCCTACGGCTAGCGCTACCAGGCCCACTCAAGCACTGGATATCAGATAGAACATTGGTATGCTTAATTCCCGGAAAAATATCCCAGCCGGTCCTGAACATACCTAGGCCCGGCGAACTATCAGGCGCCAAGTGAAAGTGAGCGTGCGTACCGACTGTGAAGTCTGTTGGACTCGGAAGCCTAAGGAAGTAGAAAATACCCAGGAAGCTGGCAATGCTCGAAGATTATTTCAGCTGATCCATGCGACCGGTCCCCGGAAACCACCTGTGAGCAAAACCATCAAGGATCGGAATGGAGTGACCATCTTGAATAAAGAAGAACGCCTCGACCGGTGGGGCGAATACAACAATTGTCGTGGCCACCAGCTGCCACTCATGTGGATCCCACAACTGACGCAAAACCCTGAACGGTGAACATGAAACCCCCTACGGCCTCATGAGATAATGACTGCATATGTTCCCACCGAGCCCCTGGTCCGGGTGGCCTCCCACCTGCATTGTCCAAGGATAGGGGGGGGGTGAAGTCCTTAGCCAGCACTTGTCTCATCTGTTTGCCTGCATTTGGGAAAGGGAAACTGTTTCAGACAGCTCGGGAGAATCGGTTATAGTACCCATTTTCAAAAAAGGAGCTCATGATGAGTGCGGCAACCACACGGGAATCAGCTTGACCCCAGTCATAACGAGACTGTTGGCGTCACTTATGCTTCGTCGCCTAATGGTGGCTCGTAAAACACTGAATTCAGAGCAGCAAGCGGGATTCCGGCATGGTAGGGGTTGTGTTGACCAAATCTTCACACTGTCAGGTGCTAGAACAACGCCGTACGTACAAACGACCTACAATTTACGGATTTTCAAGGCGTATTCCACGCAGTTGACCGGTCTGTCATCCTTGGTAAGCTTTCTCACCAAAGAATGCCACGGAATTTTGTGAACATAAGTTATTTGTTTTCTAAGACTTTCGGACGCATGAGAATATACGGAGAGCTCTCCAAGAGCTTCCGTATGCAAAACGGTGTGCGTCAGGGGTACCCACTCTCTCCATTCCTGTTTAATTTCGTGATCGATGAGATAATGAGACGAACGCTGAAAGGTCTTCAAAACTCTGGCGTCCAAATAGCCTCTGACGGAAATCTTGTTGATCTAGAATATGCAGACGACATTCGAAAAAGAGAAGGCGGTATTTTTGGATGAGCTGACCAAAGTCATCCCGCCCTTTGGAATGCACTTTGCACCCACAGTGTGAGGCACACTCCTGGACATGCAGTCGCTGAACCCACCACTTACGATCCAGGGAGAAACACTCGAGATTGTCGAGCCATTTACGTGCCTTGCAAGTTGTGTTAGTTTTGACTGTAGTGTGACATGAGGTCAATGTATGAATCTTAAAGGCTCGGGTCGCGTTTTCTTATTTGAGACACCTGTAGTGTCAAAGCAGCGTATCTCTGAATCTTATGGGAGGTGTATATCAGGTTGCAGTGCGGACCGTTTTGATGTATTGCTGTGAGACCTGGCCTATTCGAGCAACGGTCTTCGACAATCGTTGTTTTAGAACCATAGCTCGCGTGGGTTGGTGTCGGCGAATCCGTAGTGAGGCAATTAGAAAGCGAGTTTTTGGTTGTGCAACGAGGACATCCATTGGAGAATGTGCCCAGCACCAGAAGCTGCGTTAATTAGTCCATGTTTTGCGTATGCTGAAACATCGTTTGCCGAAGGATGCTGTTTTCCGCGCCCAGTTCACAGTGGCGGAAGCAGAGAGGTGGCCAACCCTTGACCTGGCAGAAGGGTATGAAAGAGATTACAAAAGGTCTGGGTGCTGTCGATGCGACTCACCTTCCAAGATGAGGACCCCGTCTGGTTGGAGACGCTGCAAGATATGACTGCTAATCGATGTCAATGACGTTCTTGTTGTCCAGATTGCCTGAATGAGTGTCTAGAGATTTGGGCACTCGGAATGATTCTAGTAAGCTGGCACTAAGTCGCTTCTCCGTTCACCTTTATTCTTTTCTTCACCATGAGGCTTTCAAATAAATGATGGTTGTACGGCAGCAAAGCATCGATGTTGAACACCGATGCCCTGCTCTCAATGAGGTGATGATTTTGGTCACCGGGGCGCCGCAATGCCTCCACAATGCTTTCGCAGAGATCGGTATGATTTTATATTCTGATCGCTGCGATCGTTCTTATAACGGCGACTTGCTGCTCTTTTTTTCGCTGCTGCTCTCTTTTCAATCTTCTCGACGTGACTGAACCTTAAGGATCGAAGTGTATCTTGTGGAAGCGTTGCATAGCTCATACCCAGCCGCTACATTGTTCAAATTCGTTCAGCTATAGCACCCTTTCGATACTTAGCTGTCATGCCAACGAAAGGGGTCATCATGTTGAGGAGTAAGCTGTTGCTCAAGTATTGTGGACATAATGAAGCCAATTCGGACAGCACCTAGAAATCAAAGACTCGGTACTACCAATGAAAGACGGAAAGCCCTTCGCTGTGAAGCCGTTTGTTAGCAAACACCAACTAAGCAGTTACATATTGGAAAGGAAAATAAACGTCTCATATGCACATCGTTTTTAAAAAGTGAACATTCTCACCTGTCTTCTTGAACTTTAATCGATATTCATTGACTCTTACACAATTTTAAACGAATAGTGTAAAGGACTTCCACAAATTCCGTAATAAACTTCACTTTTTCTTAGATGCGGGTTGGCGTTTCGACACGACTGCAGACTACTGGCATGCCTCATCAGTAGTATACGCCGTCACACTATTATTAAGGCTGCATTAAATCGACGATTGTATGTGAGCGATTGTGGCTGTCCTGGACGAGGAAGTCGAGGGTAGTTGAAGTGCTCACAGATATCGCTTGTAGTGACAAGCAATTGCAAATTGGAATGTGCATTTTCCCCTTTTTCATGAGTTTCTATGTTTAGCCACAATGAGCAAAAGACTAGTGTTTTTTTCTGAGGCGTTTAGGCTTCTTGAAGCAATGGTTGCCAAACGACTGACACTATTCACGACGTAAGAAGCTTAAGCCATATAGGAACGCGGAGCGAAAGCGGAAGGTAATACCGCGACATCCGAACAACGGTATCAAAAGCAGCGGGGCAGTTAACGCCAGGTGAATCATTATGAACAATTAGATGTGAGTGGAATGGGCGCCAGTTACTGAATCAGTGTCGCCCGTTTTGCGCAGAAACAATAGATAAGATGTTGGCTGGTGACTCAATGTTTTTGGCCGTTCCGTATGACAGTACCAACCAGCTAATGCTGACTGAATGCATGAAGTAGTGTGGCACCTAGAGATAAATGCTTTGCAGAGCTTTCTGGTTCACCTGTCATTGTGGCCTTTGTGTGGCTTCTGATTGAGATTCTTTCCATTGTTTTTAGTGCGTTAATTCGAATGTTCTCAACTGCACGCGCTGCTCAGCGTTCGGCGTGCCTGGTCCGCCGGTTGCAACAACAACCGGTTTCACGCTACCACAAGAACGTTATTGATCATTATGAGAACCCAAGAAATGTAGGGTCATTGGACAAGACAGACAAATCCGTCGGTACTGGACTTGTGGGGGCACCTGCTTGTGGCGATGTGATGAAGTTGCAAATCAAGGCAAGTAACACACTGCTGCATGAACTGACTCGTCATTTGTTTCCTATTTTCACCGATTACGCTGGAAGATGACTATTCAATCGGACATAGCTGTCGGGCGTTGCTATTCCACTCGAGATAGTTCGAGGATTGGGTCTAAGAAGAGGTCCTTGAGAGGTCCTTGTCCCTAATGATTTCGCAGGACAATCATCTTTCTTTATTAATGTAATCCTCGGGGAAAGCGAGCGTGTTTTTCGTCTGGTGGTTATCTTTACACTGACGGAAAAGATTCATTTACGAATCGAATATTTTACTTGTTTTTTTCCTTTTATAATCTTGTGACGGTTCGGTTACTCATTTTACCACATCTAAATGAGTAGAAGGTCGGTTATACGCACTTGTCACATGATTCTACTCGTTTTTTCTAAGGATCTAACGAATATTCTTAACCTTTTGACAAAGAGCACTTTTTCGAGAGCTATTGTCACAATTACTGCTGGATATTAATGTTCTGATGACTCACTTATGTCGGAAGTATTTCCAAGTAATATAGGCCTTCCGCGTTTTGTTATTCCGTTTAATCGAACCTGTAGAAAGTCGACCGGGAAAGTGGAAAACGACCAGTCATCTCATTGTAAGATCAGCTTTCCTCTGCCTCAATTTTGTACTGGTGGTGTTTAGGAATCGGCCTGCAGGTTTCCAGCCGAGTTGTGATAGCCCTAACTTATTCGTTTTCTCATCCGCCTCATTGACATTCGCCCATTTTTTTGCTAGTTATCGGATATTAATAATGACCACTGAGAAGCACGAATTAATCATGTGTTCGAGTCGGGGTGGATAAGGTAAAGTCACAGTAAGATCACAGTAACAATCTAATTTGTCTCTCAGGACAAATTCATTTTTTGAGAAAGATTTCGGTCAGACAAGATTAATTGTCTCATCTTATAATGACGGCAGTGAAGCATCAGTCTCAACACTGATGATGATAAAGACAATGTAACTCGACCTCCACACTGTCACCGCTGATGAACGCAGTGCAAACTGGACCACTGTGTATTCAACCAATGAACTGGTAAAATTCCCACGTACATAGGTTTTCAGATTCCACGAAGTTGAACACCGAAAGCTAAGGTCGACCAGAGTACCAGAAACTGTTTACCGAATTTTGTGGACTGCTACAAGTACTGTGTTGCACAACTTGGTCGAAACTATGTACACTGGTGAAGAAGACATTGTTCATTCCGGTTTGGATATACGAAGATCAAAAATCACCCAAATTGATTCTAGAAAACGGTTAGCTCTTGGCATGCGAACACACGTGAAAAGCAAGGGATATCCTAGGAAAGTGACCCTGCGCTGCAAACTCAGCAACTGTAGAAGTCGATCCAATCTACGTACTTGGTGATCAAAGGGTCACCAACTTAATCGGATGGCGTGAAGTAAACTGACTATCAGACGTCCTGGTTACTTCGTAAGAATAGCAACTCTGGAACTATGAAGACAGAGATTACCGGGTATAAGCAAGAGAGGTGAAACTCAGAGATCCGGACTTCGATCATTCAGGAGACAGATGAACGATCCAACCAAGGGGACCGACCATCCAGACGACCTATCATAATCGGAGGTTTGCTCTCAATCGGAAGACATATAAACATATGCACAGTACTACTTTACGCCTGCACACCGATGCGCTACTGACTACTACTATTGCGCGCTGATGATCTCACCTTGATTGATGACTAAATGTTTGCAATCAAATTGCGGAGCCATGCGAAATAATGCATTTAACAACTTTCCGTTTGAGTAATATCACTTGCTTGATGTTCCCTGAGACAGGCAAATAAATGAGCCCGAGTAAATACTACACTGTATTCGCGTCCTTTGCTGCTTCCACTGATAAAGCAATCCTCGCGAGCTACTCTCATTTGCGCACTAGTTTGATTTTAACAGGGAACTCTTAAATCCAGTTAAACCTCTCGTTTACAAGCAATGTTTCCCCCAAACACTATCTGGTTGTGCGGCTGAGTGTTTTCGGCGGGACGTCTATAAATCTTTCAATACGCGAGACCGAAAACACGAGACATTAAATTCGCCGCTCAAATTGGCTGACGCAAACAGCTGTTCGTCATTCTTTCAGGCTTCTTTGCCAATTAAAGAAGTACTATTGAATTTGATAAGCGAAATTTACGATAATATTCCGGGTAGACATCAACGCTTTTTTACACTGTTAAACCAGACGTCGCATATTGTTGATGCCATCAACTCAGCTGATATCGGACATCTAACCTAGCACTATTAGTTTCGCCAATTCGGTTTTATTATTTCCGTGCCGTCCGACCATGTAGTTCAACACGCAGTTTTGACCATCAAAGGGCAGACTTGAAAGAAACCTGGGCATGTTGCCCTAACGAGCTGCGTATGTCGTTTTTCAATACAGAAGAGTACTGAGACTGCTTGACATATCTGGCCGTGACTGTTCGCAGCGAAGTGTTAGAGTGTAGGATATAAGTGCTGATTGAGACTGGTAATCTCTGACTTGTTATCGAGGTCACAAACAGCAGCACGGTGCGTAAACTAGACGTTGGCTTTACGCTGACGTTTGAGAAGTAATTAACGATCGCTCGTCTATGGCATTCAATCTTACGAAATGCCTATCGCTCCTATAGGAGAGACGCAAGCTTGCCATAGAACGAGTCTTCGCGGGCCTCAACTTTATAACTTGGCACGGACAATAATTCCAGCCGGTTTTCCGTTGCTTATCATTCACACGGTGTTGATGAGGGTACAAATAACGATAAGATAAAAGTAGAGTGTGTAAACATTATAGTTTGTGAGGACTCATATGTACACCTCTTTGGAGTGGGTTGTTGTTGTACTCAAGTTGGCACTGCGTCTTGACATAAGATATTTCATTACACCTTCCTCTTGTTCCCCATACATTCTTTATCAATCAAGGTAGACAGTGAGGGACGCATCATCGATGCGAAATTCAAAACATTCGGTTGCGGATCGGCCATTGCGTCCAGCTCGTTGGCTACGGAATGGGTGAAGGGAAAGACAGTAAACGAAGCAAGCTCGATCAGAAACAGTGATATTGCCAAGGAACTCAAGTTGCCTCCAGTCAAACTGCATTGTTCCAGTAAGTTCCCCTTTCAGATGGCTATATGCGCTTGACACCAATGTACACACCGGGTACATCACCGGTTAGATTCCTCTCCGGATTTTCATGTCATTGGTAAATTAACTGGCCGTACTCATGGCACCCTCGGAACAAGCTACATAGTGCAACGAAACCCTCTGAAATGCTTGCGGGTGCGAATGGTCGCAAAAGATCACTCGAGAGTTGCACGGGCTTTGTAATCTCCGCTTGTTGGTGGACAAAAATGTATTCATACGACATCTATGTTTTTTTCAGATTTTCATCGCATTAGCAGTTTTGTTTGCCCCAACTGCTGATGTCAGAACGAGTGACACTAAAATATCGAAAAGACGAAAAGCGGCACTAGGGACTCGCGGTCGTCGTAGAGTGCCTGCCATGAGCATTTTTGGATGATCTAATGTATGCATTCGTAGGAGATGCATTTGAATTAAGTTTTCCAAGGTCTCGTGTAGCTGAATTCATTTTTCTTCGGCATATGTGGAACAAGTCCCGGTTATTTTGCTAACCTTTGTTTTAAAAATCTAGCCCTTTCCCGGCATAGTGCATTGACTACCGTCGTTGGTGGCAACTAATTGAACGTTGTTGACGACACTGTTGAGGAGGTCAATTATTTTATTCGTCGATGTCGTTGGTTACTCCAGTTACCCTGTCAGGGCTGGTTACCATGTCAGTTGGTCTGGTCTAACCGTTCCCAACACTTCTCAGGATATGCCGAAAGGACCTACTACCCACGTGGCTTCCTGTTATCAGTAGTTTTTTCGGCTTTACCGCTTCCACCAAGGCGAATTATGAATGTGGGTATCTGGCACTGTAATTCTGCTGGCACTCGACTGATAAAATGACTACCAGCCGATGACGTACGACACAGCTGGTAACGCGATCTCTGGCTTGGCTCATGGACGTGTTTAAGGCACTGTGCTATGGCACCTGGAGATCGCCAGTGAGATGAACTAATAATTGACTGCCTATAGGAGTGAACTTCGTACTTCATCAGTGTGCGTTATAGGTTTCGTCAAACCAACTCCTCTGAAATACCCTTCCCAAGACCAGCCACCTTGTCCGTACGGGCTTCTGAGAGGTCGCATATAAGCACCAGAGGATAGTATCCTCTTCCAGACAGGAAACATCGCTGAGTAGGTTACGTATACTCGGCCCCTTGAAGCCTATTTCGGTAAGGACTCCCCGACTGAAACCAACTCTGATTGGTCCTTTTTGATGCTCCCTACAGAGGGGACGATTGTACCTTTATTTACGATGGCCTAACCCTGTGCTATCTCCCCTCCTTTCGTTTCTCCAGTGCTTGCAGAGGATGCGATAAAAGCAGCTCTGAGTGATTACAAGAAAAAGCAAGACAGCAATTGAGCCGCCATCAGCCCACCATCGATTGCTCAGGTGTTGCCCACCCGCTAGCCGGTCATCAAGTTTGTAACAACCCATTGTCATCTCATTTATTGTCTATTCCATGCATTCAATTTTTGCCCGCAATGAGTGAAAACTCATACCTTTTACCCCCATCGGCATTTACTCATTGTAAACCAGGGAACCTGCTGTGATTGGCTAGATTCTGTGTTCCCGACCTCCCGCATTCACGCACTTCTTTCGCTATCGTTTCTGAGCTTCTGTGCACTTATATGTTGCTGTTTTCGGTTTTCTGTCACGTTCGCAATTTGTTTCTGTGATTGTATCACGAGTTTCTTGACCTGCTTTAACGCGATTGTGTGCGATTTCGAAATACTGTGAAATATACTCAGCAACAGATTACAGAAGTGATGAGTTTCTATTGCAAGTGTGCGATGTTTTTCTCCGTCACGAAGAGACTGGACCTTACCGTGGTGTGGCGGTTTGCGCACCTCAGCGACCCATTGAGCTATACTGGGGAGTGTCCCTGCGACACTCACAGAGTCTCTCATACCAGGTTGGTCAATGGCTAGAGGTCTGACGAACACAGTCTCCTGGTCCTCCAGGTTGGGGGTTGGAACATGTGGCGACTTGTTCCGTAGAAACAGTAATGCATTTGCATTTCCCGCCAAACACCGCTGCCTTGCGGTTAGGCTTTTGAGCCAAAGGCTTTGGTTGAGGACCCTAATCGTCCTCCTGTCTAGGTGTGGGCGCCCTGACAGTATCCTAGCCCACGTACAACCATGAACTGCACACATACAAAAAAACTCATGCCACATCGGCCGTCGCGTGGTGCCATCAGCCGGGTCGCCTTACTTGCTGCATACAGCAGGGCGGGTAAGCGAAAACAGGCTACTGCTGACGCCTCCCTTCTTTCCCTTTCACATACTTTTTCTTCCCCCTCTCCCCGCCCCATTAATAACTCTCCTCTTGTAGGCCCAGCACTTAGTACGGCAGCGAAGCATCGGTGTTCAACACTGATGTCATGCTGTCGATGATGATGATGATGATGTTTTTCTCAACACGCGTGTGTGGCAGTTTAGCCCTGGTGCTCAATACCGACTGTCGTCTAAGTTCTTCTTCCTCCGGCTTCCTCTACAGTTTTTCCGTGGACACGAGCTCCCTACTGTCATTGCACTCCATTTTTGGCGCAGTAGCACTTTTTCGAACCCTGTGCTTTCACTACCAGGAGGAAGCATCTCATTAACGGAATTGGCGTCCCACTTCGGTATAGTTATTGAGTATTTGGGAATCGTCCTATTCACCCACGGGGCCAACGACTCTCCGTGTATGCGAAATGCTGACAAGACCCCGGTTTTGTTTAACTTTTGCCACTCGCAACTGAGAACGTAAAAATGTGTCCCCCTTCCCTATAACTAACCATTCATTAGATTTGTGGATACTCAACTGAAAATTCATATTGCTTGCAACACTATTTGGGCCAGTCCAAACAACTACTTGCAAAATTAAGGGTATTCCGGGATGCTATGACGTCCATCATGATTCGTCACTTGAAGACTGTTTTCTACAGGTAACCCTGAATTTCCGTCTACACTTTCCTTCACTTCTCACTGTCACAGTACCGAGGGATCTGTTTGAGTTCTGTCTGGGTCTTTTCACTGTGTTGTGCACGCACTGGTTGAATTAATGTTCGTACATTTGCGTTGGGCGGTGATGATCAAAAATTCCAGTGACATCGTTAGTGGTACGGATCAAGGGGTTGCCATGTTGTGATCTGATTTTCCCTACTAACTTCACAGAAAAAAGGGGAAATATCCCAAGGTCGATTGGGTTTTATCAGGGTTTCTTGTTCTGGTTCAACCACCACGGAACCGCAGTGTATAGCCGCGAAACACTCCGCTCTGTGACTTCGGCTTCATGTGTTTTCCATACGGTAACAGACCATCTCGGGCGTTCAACTAACACCTTTGGGTATCGTCGAATGTCACTTTTCTCTGCATCTTTGATTGAGTCCGTGAACAGTACACATCTCGAATGAAGCCCAGGGACAGTTTCAAACGCCTGAATATACTCAGACACGCGAACATTGATGTATAGCATCCAAATCAGATGTGCCGGTTGTCGGAGGTCAAACGACTGGACACGTACGTAGTGGGAAGCTACAGATGATTTGCGCGCAGCCGCATGTGGTGCTCCGCGCAAGTCCTTGGTGCCGATGTAAACTTCAGGAAATAAGGTTGGTGAGTGAACATGCAGAAGGCCGTTGCAAGCCATCAGCCGGTCTGAAGATGATCGTATAGTAATAGACATCAGCGCCAGTTACCTGTCTACTATCATCGAGGTACCGAAAACATCCGTCAGTTACTTTAACTTCCAGCCTAATACCGCACCCCCAACATAGCACTGTGCAAGTGTTACCGGGAGCCACCCGGTAAGTTTACAATGGTTAAAGTCGTAATGGATGACCAGTCGGTATTCTGTCAACCCTGCAGGTAATGACGATGTGGTCGCTAGAGCGACAATGATCATTAGATTTCATACAAGTACGGTTTTCTGGGTGCGATTCAACACAATACCCATGGACGCAGTAACATTTAAAGTGGATTCGTGCTTTTTAATTCCATGTGTTAACCCAACTGGACAGTGTTCACGGATTCCATAGACAATCGTGTTGTCGTACGACCATCGTGCGATGTTGGGCATGAGCATTCGAATGAGCAAATACAAAAGCCGATTGTAAGCTGTGGCAAATTTTCCTTCGGGATGGGGTGGGGATTACCGGTACGCTTACTGCAGCGTTAGTCATTTCGATACAGTCATGATATAATGTCGGTAGTCTGGTCTTTGAAACGCAAACCGGGGCATTGATTGATTGGTTGAATGAATTAGTCTCAACAACGTTCCGGACTCTTGCTACACATTAGGGTTATTTAAGAGCTCTATGCATTGGAGATCGGGATTGGTCATGAATTTAATGAATTGTTTCATTACTTGATACTTGTTGAAAATTTAAATGTCTTTATTTGAGTGGGAGCAAATGAAATAAAGGAAAAAACGATAGGTTTTAATGGCGTATGACCTCATTTTCAGCAGATCGCTGGTAAGTCGAAGACCGGGTTATCAGCACTTTATTACATGGTAACTACTGCTGACTCAAAGATGGCAAATTCAGATTCACAGCTTGGGGATCCCCTAGAATGGAGAGTCTGCGAACTTCTTTTTTAGTTGGGTACCGGAGGACCAATGGAGCCAAATTATAACATGATAAACGCTATTTTCAAAATTTTTACACACCTAGGATACCATCTACTGGCATGTATACACGGACGTATCTCTGAATACACAGCGGCGTAAATCAACGTGTAATGAAAACACAATCACTGGTTAATGAGACAAGCGGAGCTAAACTGTTGCTTTGAGCACTAGAAGGATGAGGTCAACTTTCCCCAGTTTCCAGTTTTGTATGAGGATGTCAAATGTCATAAGCTCTCTGACAGGATCTCTGGAAGCTTTCCGAATTTCACTAGGATACGCTGGTTGTTTGATGTGCAACGACACTGGTGTTAGGTAGTTGTCTTCAACAACTGGGTGGTGAAAGTATTATAGCGCAAGGTTCATGTGCGCGCTCGAACAATTTTTTGGATTGTGTAGTAAACCATATTGCATGTAAACTGGCGATCCGTAGCAAACTAGCCTAACCACCATGAGCGTTTTTCCACCCTACTGAAGCCGGTCTACATGAGTGCTATCATCTCGTTTCCGAGGCTCTCATGATTGATTTTACACAGACCACACGGTTGCCACATGTTGGTTAGTTATTCATTCCAGCTGATCTTATACCACTGCTTAGCCATGCTTTGTGTTAGCTGCGTTATTAGTTGCCTCGGTCTCCAGAATTTGGATTCGGACAATGTAACTCGGGTCTATCCATAGCCATGGTCAACGGTGCGCTCGCTAGTATTGGAGAAGAGCAGTGGTTTCCGCAAACGAGAGGTGCCCCAACCGCTAACGGACCGTTTATACAACATTGACGTATGCTATACTTGGTTTATGTCCCTCGACCGTGACAGCCTCTATGCGATAAGCTGCGGTGCGGTCCACCACCTGCTTCACCCAACCTCATCACAATTATCTACTGTAAAAAAAATCCATCACCCAACGCCACCACCACAGAACCTCAAGCAACCAACGGTGTAAAACAGGACAAACTACCATACCTCCATATCAATGTGACAGGTTTGAGAATGCCTATTGAAAACCCAGTTCTTCACCTGCTACACGAGTTGTTCCACCCAATTCGGGTTGCCTACTGATCCTTTCTCCAAGTCGTTTTCGTGCAGTTCATCGTTTCGGAAGGTGGTTAGGTCAGCGGACTGTTTCAAACGCAGCTATTATACCACAAACAAATTTCTTCGACTTCATAGAACATACACCTTGGAAACAGGCTAGCATACATGAAAAGAGAACACCTATCAATGTCAGAACCGTCTCAGTCGAAAGGAGTTGCGAACGTTCGTTGCAATACGTTGACACTCCGTACTTTTCTGTCAATAGGCAGAGGTGAGACCAGCGGACAAGGTAGTGTTAGCCAGACTGCTGGTGATTCACTGAGATAACCTGAGTTAATAACGGGCATATCCAGGTGATCACGTTTGAATTACGAATTTCGTTCCTTGGTCTGGAGCGCATATATATCTACCGTACATGGGGCATTAGTGATACGGTTACGTTTTGGAACGCTGCAAGGAGAAAATTTGGGACTGACTCTGCAGGCGACTGACGAGAAGCAGAATCGCTGTCCCTTTGAGTAAACGTTTTACATGAGCCGAAGCTGTAAAACGAGCGTTAAGAATAGCAGTAACTGTTTCTCTCCTGATAGCAATGAGTCGATATTATTCGGAAACATCCAACCTTTCTCACTAGTATATCGGCTAAACTCTTCATCGCAGTATAGGATTTTGCATTTACGTGTTTTTTGGAAATCGGCCACCAATGGAAGCATTGATATCCTCTTAACCTGGAGTTTTGCTTTCAACAAACCAAACTTTCGACAGCGCTCTCCTGGCTCATGTGGTAACCACACCAAACAACTATCGTCGCTACTCAAGCAACAGCCAGGTCTTCAGTCAGTTGCTGAATAACTGAGGTGGTCTTGATGGATCAATGATAGTCGCGTGGTTGTCTCATTGAGGTGATTTTGTTTACCATACTTTTTTTTAGCATTCTGGCATTCCCATACTTGGTTTCTGTACGCTTCGGCAAGACAGCAGCTGATTGGCCTACATGTTGGCGGCCGTCTCTCCAGATGTCAAAATAGATAACAGTCTTAATATGGTAGTTCAACATTGGAGCAAACAATCCTGGGGATTAGGAAAAAGACTGGGATGAGGAAATTGAACTTTCGCTTTGCTGAACGACAGAAGAACTGGCAGGTATACGGATTACTGGGTCGAGGTGAGATGAACAAGTACCGGTGAAAGATCCCCAATGGACTTAGACGAACATGTTCCAGTGAATGGCTGGGTTTGTGTACCACCAGGGTGAACAACATAACAAATTAGCTGGAAGACGGAAAATTAGAGTGTTGTTTCGCTAACCTTTCCATTCCTGCAGGCGGAACCTGGGCACTCGTCATATAGGACGGAACCGACTCAGTCGATATGTGAAATTGATTGATTCATCCAACGTTGTGGTATTTTCCCAGTCGCTCAACACAGGAAAGTGCACAAACTGGGGGCCAATAAACTCACGTATAGAACATGGGATGTGCGAGACAGTAACCTTTCTTTTTCTACGTTCTGTCGCACAAAATCACGAAATGATGCATTATTTATGATCACTATTCTGCTGATGTGATAAAAGGAATCAAGTATCAATTAACGAAGATGACTATAGGTAGCAGCGTTGGTTGGTGTGAAAAGTTAGACATTGGTTTAACAGATAAAAGCATGGAATCAAGTTCTACTCGCCTTAATGGAGAATGTCCGAAGACACTGAAAAGTGTGGAGGTAAACGAATCGTCTAGTCGGATTGAAAATGGCAGGGTGTCGATATTACACCCGTGGCTGGAAACAAAAGGAGAATGAACTGATTCATACGACACTGTCGTGATACCATAGGGTCATTTACTCGCACTCAACAGACCGCACCGGTTTTCTAAGATTGACCATCATTTTCGAAACAGGAAGTTCAGACAAAAACACTTTGAGAATTCAGAACCTTACAGTTGTTGGAATAACAAAAATCAATTCCAGGCGGTTATGTTTCTGAACAATAGGTCTGATTGCCGTGGGCACGATTAAGGCAAATGAAAAAGGGGAGAAATGGCATACCTTTGGCACATTATCGCTCCCCGACTTGTCGTGGTGGTCGGGCTTCCGTGCTGCAATGGTCCTGCGGGACATACTGGCTGAAACTCAGTTCAAGCATGCTAGGAAGGTCAACGGGTAGCAGTCCGACGAAGAACAGCGAGTCTCCGTACTGTGAGTAATCGTAAGCGGTGTTTATTTGTCGTATCCGCACTGCAATTCTGAGACTGAGAAGGATGAGTTTTTATCAGGATCTGTTACGACTGCTTCCATCAACAAGGGCGACGGATATTGTAACTCTAGCGTGTGATAGGAATGCTTTTGTTGGCCAACCAAGTCCGGAAGAAGCACAGTTAGGTGGTCGATTTGGGGGTCGATGCTGAGCGTTCGGATACCGGAGAGTTACTTCTTCAGTTGTGTGCTAACCATCGTCTGTTCCTGACCAGTGCGAACTTCCAACACACACGCTCACATCGAGTTACCTGGAGGCCACCAATTACAAGACGTTTATGAACTCACTTGGACCATTTGCTTATCAGTTACCGACAGAGAAGGCCAAATAAAGATTGTCATTCCTTCTGGGGTACGCAACTTGACTGGGATCATGCCGTCAGCATTACGCGTGCCAAAGGAGGTTAGTACCGTTCATCAGTTCCAGAAGCATATCGAACCGACCCGCCTAGAAAGCTACAGGAAACGCACAGCCATGTGGATGACAACGGTTGCTTAGAAGCTGCATGGAAGCGAGTGATAGAAGCTATGCTCTCAGCTTTTAGAACTATCAGTCCAGGTCATCTGATTCGACCAAATATACACTGGATATCGTCTAGATCAGCAGATCTTATTGCTACCAGAAGGGCTGTACTAGAAACTAGCAACTGTGATGGCACACTCAGATCCCTCAGGCACCAGCTAATCAGGAGGTTGAAGAATGACAGAGAACGCTGATGGATTTCGAAGGCCAAGGAGACGGACAAGGCTTTCGCTGCAGGCAACAGCACACCCTATTTCAACTGATTCGATCAACTGGTCAAGTGTCAGTGAAACAATGTGTGAAAAAAGACGGTACGACACTTCACTCTCCTAATCTTCATCTTGAGCGGTGAGCTGAGCCATTCAAAGAACAGCCCAGCTGGTCTCTTTCAACACAACCGCTGGAAGAACCCACCGGGCCTGAATGGAACATCGACTACAACCCGCCATCAGCAACTGAAATCCAGCGTGAGATATCAATCCTAAGGCGCGATGAGGCACCTGGCCCGGATGGTCTGAACCCCGCACTCTCCAAAGAAGGCGATGTGGTCCATGTGAACTGTGTTATTGGTGTCTGCCTGCCTCTGAAACCTCAGGAATCGAAATGTTTCCGGGAAGTTCGCTCACAGACCTTAAGTATGCGGACGATATTTCTCTCCTTGGTTCAGATCCTTTCCAAATACAGACGATTTTAAATAACCTAAATAACTCTGCCGTACGGTTTGGCATGCGCTTCAAACCTGCAAAGTGCTGCTACAAGATGGGTGGGAGCAAACCCTAAGCTGTCACCTTGTCGTGGTGGTCGAGCTTCTGTTCTGCAATGTTCCTGCGGGCTATTCATTCGTAGCCCGTGTCCTAACATCGTTTCTGGGATTGCATTGCGTCTGAATGTATGGTCTTCTTTTAGATGCCAGTTCGCTCTATGATTTGAAGTAAAAATTAGTGGTTCTTGAGCTCACATGAAGTCTGTCTATCATATCGCTCTTTCGGTATTGCTCGGCTCCACAGACCACTATTCAGTGGCCCATATGGCAGGTGCTTGGAAATCTTACTCAATATCATGTTTCACTCATATCCCAATCAGTGCACTTGTTTGTGAATCGAGGTGATTTTGGTTTCACCTAACTAGGTCTGTTGAGTAGCACTAGTATTCTGAAGCTCCTGATAGTGAAACAGTAAGTCGGAGAAGAGCTTCCTGTTTGGACTTTGTCGACAGTCCGTAAAATTGACATGTTGCTACCATCGTCTTGCATTTTCCATCGTGCGTCACTGACTGCCACGTGTGCCACGAATAGTTCTCTCAGCGTAGTGTCGATTCCCAGTTTTGAAATAGTTTCTTGATCGATTGGTTGGAAGGTGCTTGTGTTCTTCAGTAGCTGTTGGGCCCTCTGGAAGTAGTCGAGCTTATCCGGAATCAGCGTCCTTTGTTTAGAGGTGGGTGGGACCGCAGCGCTCAGCGTGTACGTCTGTTACATTCTGGCGTTAGTCTAATGCGCATTCGTTGATTCGATGGACATGTACTTATCGAATGTCGGCGTTCTGTTGTTTGGAATCTCCCACGTGGGTTCACCTTCTGTGAGTGTAGTTTCTGGTTTTGACAATACCAATGTGTCGAGCAGCACCTCCTTAGGCGTAGCGATGCCGGGTGTTCTTGTTCGGTTCCGTGTCCGCAACTGGTACCTCATTTCACCAACATGACAAAAATCTGTACCTGGTAACTGACCTAGTTGAATACGCAGATGGGTTCACTCGATGTGAAATTACGACTGGGATAGCGTCCGTGACTAGGGATATCTGCGTCACCCTCGGCCTGTATGTTCCTGCTAGTATGGTACCTAGCGTTGTTGTGAAAAGTTCGCCCAGAAATGGTTCTGCTGATGATTGATGATCAGATGTTGAACTGTTTGGAGTAGTGCGATATAATGGTATGCTTATGGTAGTTCCCTCCTCTTACAGCTTTTGAAGAGTCGGATTTGAACGCGCCCGAAATACCTTCCACTTGGCCATCTGACTGCGACTGGCATACTGATATGTGGATTTGTTTCGTCTCAAAGTTAATGTGCAATTAATAATCCAGCTCAACGTTTTCGATGCATAGCTTCCATGTCATACGATCGAAGGATGAGGGCCGGGATACTACCTCGATGCTCCAGCATAGACAGGGGAAGTCGAGGTGCCGGACCATCTGGCTAGCAGTTTCGCGCCTCAGCCATTGAGCTATCTCGAGCTCCCCATTGGAGTTAAAGAAACAAGAAAATTCCGTTGAGGTAAACTGGGCTCTGTTGTCAGAGTTCATTCATTTGAGAAATCCGAACTGTTCAAATAAGCACCGTGGTGCAATGAAGGTAGAAAATGAAGGGAGTGAGGGAGTATGCGTTAACCATAAAAGAGAATTTCAAATTGGCGAGATGCATTCATTTGCATACCAATTTGATTTTGACGGGAGACTCACCTGGAACCCAACTGAATATCCCGTTTATCATGTTTTTAAACCCAGAAAGAGCGAAACCGGTCGTAGGGTGTCGAACGACGACCCAGTAACATATCTTGTTTGTGTCGATCGATTGGCTTATCTGTCAGGACTTTCCAGTCAGACGGTGCCACATATGCTTGAAACCTGCTGGACATTTTTTGTTTAGTTGCGGTATTTGTAGAATGTTAGCTCATTGTCATTTGAACAGTCGTCTTCCTGTCTCGATAGCATGTCCACAGTGTAACAGATTCAGTATGTTCGATGGCTCAAAGGATCTATAGATGACCAAATGATTGCTGCTGTGGTAGGTATCCAAGTATAAAATGATTTTATCACTGGATGAAGCTGTGCCGGAATCTAGGCTAACCACAGTCTGGTTCCGTAGTCTAAAAGCTGCGCTAGGGCTAACGGTTTTCACCATTTGTAATCGTGTCTCCGCGTCAGATCAGCACTCTTTTCCTCACAAGATGTAAAAAACACTTTTTAATCCACCAATTTCTATGGATATCATTATTATACTTTTTAGATGGTCAACAAACATGAAGGATCACCCTGACAACCGTCGCTTTCCAGCTCGTGGAAATATCTGATCATCAATTTATTTATATGTGAACTGCATCCTGAGAAGTGTCCCTTCTTCCCATATGTTTGTTAATGAATATTTGAATGGATTTCGCGACATTAGTGTCGAATTCATAGTGCAGTCAAAAATTCCATACGATTACGTAATATGTTTGTATTGGATTTTATCGCGTCCAGACGTACACAGCGCAGGGAAATAGCTGAGAGTCAGCTGATTGCCAAACAGGTGACCAGAAGTGCATCTCTGTAACTGGGATTCCGTTGTCATTACTGACAGTGCCAGTAGACAACAGCACAACAAATCATATGGACCAATGCCACAATTCCTAATGCAGCGCCACCAGATCAATGGCACTTGGAGCAAAATGGAATTACATAGTTTGCGTTGATTGTGTGAACAAACCCAAGTCATACGAGACAATAACGTCTGACTCAGTAAAAGGGTTTTATGCTACAGTGACATCTTCGGATCACGCGACTCAGATGACCCAACATAATAAAGCGTGATCGTTTGTGATCGTTTGCAACCAAAATATGAACCCGACACTTACCTTATTTTACTCGGCAGTAGCGATCACGCAGTTTATACTCAGTCTAAACATGATAACTAATGGATGTGTTCAAAACAACACTTTTTAGTAAAGCCATCTGCCCTCATAATGATCTAAAGGTTGAATCATAGTTAGAGCACCAGGTCAAATTTTCTTTAAAGAGTTGGCCAACCAAAGGGCAAAAAGGAGACTTGGGACGGTAGACAGTTTTGTACTTGGTGTTGTCTGAATTGATCTATGCCCAAATTCACATTCAGCTGGAGCAGTTGGCTTATCGGACCACATCTCTCATGTCTTCTCGTGTCAGATTGCCGCAATCAGTATCCAAGTCTTCAGTTCAATAATCTATGGCCGTATCATGCAGTTAGATGAACCTCACTTCGCTGTCAATTTTTTTGAGTGGAGCCCGAATTCGACGGGGGTTGTTGCACATAACTGCCTTCTATTCCAGTCATAGTGTGACAGGAAGCAAGATGGTTTTATAAACATTTATTCAGGTAGTTCTTGTACGCTGTCATTTATACTCCGACGCTAAGGTGGGATGGACGCTTCTGTGCATAGTTACGTCTACTCCACACCGATCATTCACGTCCATGGCCTGATTGAGGGCTCTCTGTTTCAGACGGTCGTTCCGCACCTTCACCACTGGGCTAGGAATTATTTGGCAGCTTGCTGTTATTTCGCGTCTCCGAAGTTCCTATCTCCTTACTTTTCGAGAACTTGTTGGCTCATGGTCTGCTTAGTCACTATTCTGGGATGGGGTCTGATAGGTGTTCTAACCCCCCTTCGAGATTTCGGCTTACCGCTTTGCTCTTCACACTCACCCTTTCTTCAGATTGTTTGCCCCTCTCGTCGCATCTCTCTTGGAGCGCACCGTTAACACAGCGGCCTTGTCGTTCTTCGCTTATCTGAAATTTAGTTTCTCATTCAAATTTAATCATACAAGATACTCTATCTCCTTTTGGAACTTGCCGCCTTGAAACCTAAAGGACTCTGGCGGCTGATAATCTTTCCGTTCTCTAGTGAATCCTGCTTCCAGCCGTGATTACCGTTATCTCTGCTACTGCTTTGTTGTAGGATTCTTGCCTGTGTCGCCGCGTTCGATTCTAGATGCTTGCATCCTTTACATGATAGCTCAATTTTATGCTTAATAGGCGGTAAGAGGTCACTAACATTGTGACTTCTGGCAAACTGTCATCGCCAATTCTCCGTGGAAGTCAGGGGTCAGTCTTCCGGTCTAACTCTTTAAGCCGCGCCGTTAAATCGGGGAGGATATGATAAAGTGCGAATTCGAAAGATATTTCAGTGATTTTGCAGCTCTGGGAGACTACCTGTCTCAAACCAGGGCTCTGATCCGTCACAAGGTGCGCGTGACTCCGTTTCAAAACATCAGAATTTTAAGAAAGGTACGTACTACAGTTTCATTGTTTGACCCTCTTATGTGGCTTTCACTTTTCATGTCTCGTAATCTGTCGGAACAGAACTATATTGGCTTCCCGAAGCTCTTGTTGTCTGAGGAGCAAAGGTTCCAATTTCACCTCAAAGGTTGAAGTGGGTGACAATAAAATCAATCCTTCATTCAACTGGCACTTCGAGCACGTTCATACGTATTAATTCACATCATTCAGTGTCTTCGGTCAGTGCAATTCAAACGCCTCTTGACTCGCTTACGTGCCGTCATTCACCAACTGTATCAGGTCTTTCCTACTGGCCACTGGAGCGTACGTTGTTGGGTGAAGGCGCAAACTAAACTCACTGTACACATCCACAGTCAGAATTTTTGTCTCAGCATATAGCCAATTCCAAGTTCCCAGTAGTTTGTTTGTTGCGTGGGACCTCCCTTCAGGTGTCAACCATGCTACAATGGCTGCACCACGCCGTTTTTCTGTTTGCCAGGGACTTTTTTGCCTGTTGCTGTTAGTTACCTCTCGAGAAATGCCTTACTAGGAAACTTGAGCTTGATCTATGGGCGTAGTGAGACATCTTGCATCGTACCACTTCAAACGTCAACTTATCTTGTGCAGAAATTGTTTTACCCTAAAAGTTAACAGCCCTTGTTGCTTCTCACCAGTCATTAACCAGGTTAACAGTATGTGGTCAGTATGGGCATCAAACTCGGTTGCCAGAAAATAGTTCCTCCATTGAACTAGAATCCATGCACTCTTTACGAGGCGAGTGATGCTCCTCTTCGTTCTTCATGAAGTGGCTAGCAAAGTCACCCACATCGGATGACTTTAGCTCGTATTCCACTGTCGTCCAAGTTGACTGCACGGCAAACTTCTCATTTGGTTGTGGTATGTTGAGGCACTTCGCACTAGAGGTAACCCACATTACAGGCAATTGCATCATTGTTTTTGAATGTCGCCTCTAGTTCATCATTCTAAACAAAATTTTCTGTCCGTCTGTAGATTTATGTGTGGACTCCGGTATAAATCTAACCTCATAACTAACGACGCCAAAATGTAGTACTTGAGTTCAGTACCTATATCAGTATAACCAAACGAACTTGAAATTCAGAATTCAGCACGGCATAACAAGTAGCATGTATGCTCATAATGCTCATCAGTTGTGTCTGAATAAACCCCGTACACTACTACACAATCGAGGCCCTTCAACAACCCCAGAAATAGGCATCGAGATGTTTTAGGAGCGTTGCAGACATCAACGTGCACCCGAAGGAATTAGTGCCACTGTCCGTTGACACAGAGTGGTGTTTTTTGTCTAGTACGCTTGGTTATCGGGAGCTGCCAGTATCCAGAAAACAGGTCCATCAGCGAAGCAAATGGAGCCTCATGCAGATGAGCAAATATGCTTCCACTTAAAATCATTGGGAATGCTTGTTTAATTGTAATGCCGGTCAGATTCTGGTGTCATTATGCTTCCCGATCAAGAGGGCTAGTGATGGACTTCAGTTCTACTAAGTCATAGACTTCTTAGGCTTCTTTGGCGTTTTCGGTGTGGCGGCCTCCTTGGGTTTCGACAGCGTGTGACCTTTGAATCAGCTGACTTTTTAGGGAGAATTGGGTAGATTGGGAGCTAAAGCCTTATTGGCTTTCGCAGCCTGAGGCTTATAGGGAGCCTTGGGCCTGGCTGGGATGGTGGAGACGCCGGTATTTCTAGAATAGGAGGAAGGAGAACGATTGATTGTGGATGGCATTGTGGTTACCGATCTACTGATACATGTAAGATCACTTTTAAGAGCCGAGGGTGATTAACTGCTTATCAACTTACAAGACGTTTAGTAGCACGATGTCCCACGACACATCTCCAAAACCATGTTTCAATGAATGTATGTTCCACTCGAAAAGGCATGCTTTCGATCTGCCACAACTGAGGAAACTTGAAAGTCTTTACGGCTGCTCCAAATGCTCACCCAAGGACAGAAAATTGAAAGGTTTATAATCCAGCAGTCAGTCGAGCTACTGGACGTCATGGTATCCACAAAACGAACGATTTAACAGAAATCGGAATGTTGTTAACTCAGGAACGTTGGTTGTTCACCAGGCGACTGTCGACCTGTTCGCCGAATCTGCCCGACGAGTTATGCGTATCGCATATAGACAAAGCTGTTGCCTGTCTACAGACAGCGAGTAATGCTTACTGTCCGGCCAACCGAAGCAGTTTCCCATAGTGAGGTGAATGCGTATATTTCCGAAATGGACAGCCAAACCTTTAAATGTTTGAGATTCGAAAGCGAGCGTTGAAAACGTGCCGGAGGTACAGGACGGAGGCGGTGAACAACTAGGATAACCACAACTGGACGCAGGGAGACCCTTATTTTAAACCCCGCGTAACTTCAAAATCTTATCGACATCATTTTTTTGGTCTAGATATAGGAGAAATGGTTCCGGGACATAATTTGTTAATTTCCATTCACCATGACTTGAAAAAGTGACAGACAAAGCAGACGTAATCTACTAATAGCAACTGTGACTGTTGCCATTCTCCTGCATAAGCTTGGATTCAGGGCACGCAAACTTCTTGTCAAAGTCCTCGAAAAACCTGATAGACCTTTCGTTGACGTGCCTCAATAAGCGAGCATGTCACCAGAATAATATGTATCTCTTCTAACCAATATCATGTGTCATTTTGTCCGAAAATGCTGCGCTGTACTCAACCGATTGAAAGAACACTGAAAACAAATTCACTCATAATCCGGTCTCATGTTCTCTTTCTCAGGACTGCCAAACGATTCAGGTTAGTAACGTGCAAAAAAACAGAATGGCCGATGGTCTATGCGCTGTGCGTATTTCTTATGTTAACGCAGAGCTGCCTGCGCCTTTTCATGTCGACAGTAGGCAACATGAGGAGACTGGCTGTTCTTTCTCGTGGATACCACGTCATCTGAGTCAAAACACAATGAATTGCACGCCCAGTTGGCGGTACATGATGTAAACGACAAAGAGAAAGTAACCATGTGCGCTTAGTAGACTGCATTCCACGGAACGGATCGTACTACCAGAAATCAGGCCCAAATCACTCATCCACCACGTGAACCTTTCTTTTGCTATCATCAGAAATAATGAAGTAGAACGAACAAGCCAATTAAAAGCAGTTTTATTGATTATTCTGAATTATTCTGAACTATCAAAGTAACCATCCGAACTGCCATAAACACATCTGTATTCATACAGGTTACACACGAACTGAGACATACAAAATTACAGCATAAGTTAAGATAGAAAGCGAAAAACTCGCATGCAAAGTGTTCCAGAGGAAGGTTCGTCTGGAATTTCCACACGGAAAAACGCATCTCAGCCAATTCAGTGACTCTCAATCAAGACAACAGAATCACACTTTCATATCTTAAGGTTATTTCCAAAATGCCTGCAAGAAAAAGACGGCAGCGTGATACCGCACTGACATGCAGATCGAGGAGCCAACTTCGGCGGACACTATCAAGACAAGAAAGATAGCCAGATGCAGGTGAGATGATCAATGTCACTTACAGAAGTGAGTGCACTGACTGTGACAAACATTACGTGTAACATACGGGAAGAAGAATCAATGTAAACAAACATCCTCCTAGATGATACGGCCCATTCTCACTGGTTTCTGTACACGAGCACTTATTGGCCAACTAAAATCAAGAAAGACCGACCAGAACGCAACACAGGTTGCGAACAACCCAATCAGATTTTATCGGTCAAGGCGGTGCAAACGGATTCGGAACTACGGTAAGCAGCTTATCTGGTTCAGCCAAACCCATGTGGCTAGCACGCTTCTTGTGTTATCGTTTCACTTTCATGTTCCGTGAACACAGTGGCGAGAATACAAAGTGCAAGAGGCCGGTTGCTCACATAACTTTGCGTTTGCAAGTGCTCAAGTAAACTAATGTCCAGTGATTGGACGTTGTCCACAGTATGGTTTACGTGGTTTACATATTTATCTGTCTAGGCTAGCTGCGTATCTTTAGCCTTCGTGGTTTTACTACTTCGATGCATCGTCAAGAGAACAATTGAACCATTCACCGCTAAATACTACGCTGACTACCTTGTCAAACTTGTTGGAGGTGGGAGTTTAAGCAGATTTTCTCCGACCGCTTCCACCGCAAATTACATAGAATTTCCCTTTGACCAGTTTCAATGCATTTTGCAAGATTTGGTGCCCGCAAACAATTGTTTCGCTTGGGAATTGTTGCTAATTATGCACTTTACTAGGACAAGCTCAAATTTCCATGCGGTTTTAATCGGTTGGTACTGTGTGGCTGAGTGTAGCCAGTGGTTTCCAATCCTGCCAAGTGTGGGTTGCTTGAACAGTTCATATCTGTAAACCAAACCATGATCACGCAATTCTTCTTTGGCTTTGGTAAAATTTTCACTATTCCCATTAATTTCTTGAGTATTTGAGTAGATACACCTGTCTTTGTACGACTTTCGAAGTGATTTTATCTAGACTGCAGTATGTTTGCAAACGCCTGCGCAATGAGTCAGTGTAGAGTGGAAGCTGCTACCATCATGAGCAAAACAGAAGCAAGGTTGAACCTTTGTGGTCATTTTCACGAATCTGACAGAGCTCCATCATAAAAACGAACCGATGGCTAAATCTTGTTTTAACCCAATAATGTTTGTTCGATTTCATCATCCATTCGTTCGGACGATCGCAGAACGGACGACGAAAATATCTTTGTTGTCTACAGTGGACTTGTTCGGATCGTGAGTTTTCTGTTGTAATCAAACCTCCAATACACAAAAACAAGTGAGAGGAAAACAATCTCACCATGAGGAGTTCAGTGTTGCTGTGACCTAATTTCGTGACAGGCCGTAGGTTTGGCGCCTCTAAAAGTACTCCCTAACAGGTGGTATTCTTCAGCGATGTTTTGGGTTACAAAAGGAGGAAATACTATTTTTTCTGAAGAGTGCTCCAGGTCTCAATGTTTCTAGCTAGATTCCGCGCTCCCTATCGGCAAGTTCTTGAAAGCCCCACCAACAGTATTTTGCCGGCACAATACAGGCCTCAAACAACTAGACTTAGCCGCCAGACTTTTCTTCAAAATTTCTTCGTCTCATATGGCACTTCTGTGCCTAGGAAATAATTAACGTATTTGTCTGGATCTGTGTGCCGCCCAAGACAAGATGAGGGTAATCAATAGCTCGTGGTCTCCTTTGACTCGAGGTATTCATTTCGCGTTTTCACACGTCCAGATCCCAGCAAAAAGCTCCAAAATTGTAGGAGTGAAGAGGAGACACCCGAGCATTTGCTCGACCCAGTGAGTGAGTTGGAACAGTTCGATTACTGGTGGATTTTCAACTTATTTTCTTAACTTTACCCTGGCAAGGCTATGGAACTTTTGAGTGGAAAGTCAGTAAGCTGTGGATTTGACCAGATGTATGTCGCACAAATGTGATCAGATCCTGAACGCTTTGGAAACGGGAGTGTCCTTATCGTTGTCCATCTTCAGCACTGCCTACATGATGCCTATATAAGGAAGAAAACTTTCCATGTGCCAACCCACCGGAGACTATGGAGAGGCTACTAAAAGGAGACTGAGTTAGGTGAGATTTGACTGACTGAATCCAAGACTGTAGGCATGAAAAACACAGGTGAACACTTTTAGATCTTTGAGTAGGGATTCACTTTAAAGAAAATAGCAAGCCACTGTGGGATTACCATTTATTCTGAGAAAACGTCTCAAACTTTTCCACCAGCTCTCACTGAGGTAAATAAAATACGACAGAAGGCTGCTTCCTTCAAGTGGTTTTCTCAGTTAGGCATAGTTTTAAATACAAATCTACCACTGTGGTCTTCTCGGACGTTGCCTGGTTTTCTCACATGTCCAACGTTCATTTCCACGGGTCGAAGATTCTGACGCCAAACTCAAAGGGAGAGGACGAGATAAGTGTTTTGAATGATTCATCGTTGCCAAAAAATGATAACTATTTTGTGAAGCAAGAATAACAGACCGTGCTGGATTTGATCGAATTTGATCGAATTTACTGAATTTTTTTTACTGAATACTTACTCAACCACCCGCCACATCAAGTGGAGCACTCCTCTCGCTATGGATGTACTTGTCTGTGAGGGATTGTTAAGGGTGCGAGGCTAGTTCATTGGATTCTATAGACCGGCACTATCTTGTTTAGGTGAAAAGCAGTATGAATTTCCTTGATGGCTGACCACCCACTTTCACTGTGACTGGCACTCAGTCAAGGACGTGGAAAATGTTCTCAGTTAAGTGGGGACTCAAAAGTTTGATACACTTGCAAATGGGCTTCATTGTTTGTCTTCCTTTGTTAATAGGATTCCAAACAAGCAAGTGCTGGTTAGTTTTGTCGGGACTAATGTGCTTCTTCGACGGGATTACTTGGCCATTAGCAAAAACGGTCTCTACAGGGCAGCCATCTAATCTTCGGAAGTCGATAGGGGTCATATAGGGTCTCAGGATAGTTCATTGCGATTGTACTCACACACTTACTAAACAACCAATGCAAGATATAAACGGCAGTAACTTTCTTCGTTGATGCTCTATTCATTATAAGGAATCCGTTGATGCGCTTACCGGCTTCGAATGTCTTGCCGCTCCATAGGTAGGCGCATCAGATTTTGTTCAGCAGAATCTGCAATGCTGCACGTAATAACACAAGTAATAACACGGAACCATGCAGTAATGTGCATATTATTTGCCAGACACTTACTACATGTTCATCTCCTACTTCAGCTTCTCGATCACCAAGCAAGAATGTACGTTTTGCAAAAGGATTATTTTTTCAGCGCTCCACGGAACGAGTCCGACCTTCCTGCAGGTTATGCCAGTGCGACATGCTGCCTTTGTTCACGTGATATCCAGATTGGTGCGTTTTTGCACCACGGATGATTGTAGAATTCAAGCAAAGACTACTGACGGCCTACCCAAATGAACTCGTAAGCTGTTATTGAAAGAGTTCTCAGTGGGAATTTGTCCTCTCTGTTTCACATGTATGGTAATATGCTGAAATGTATTTGTCAAGAGAATACACTGTCTGTCTGTTTATCTAGCTATCTACCTATTTGTCTGTCCGTCTTTCTATCTGTCCCCACGGTCCTGCCATACTTCATCCATTGGATGCTTGTACTCCGAACCAGCTTTTCACAGTCTAGTTCATTTGCTTTCCTATAAGCCGGAGTTTGGTGGTCAGCGTATGAAATGCAACAATCTCGAAGATTATCCACTTTTTATCTGTGAATTACAACTGAAGGCAGAATCTGCTGCTGTAATCATCCCACCTGAAATCCCTTCAAAAATCTGAAGTTTGGAGATCGCAGGACTACGAAGCGATAGTTTTCTAGAAACTTTCCACTAGTACGTACCAAATTTTCACGGATTGGTTCTTCTTTCATGGGCCAGCAGTTCTTCCAAGTATGATGATAGATTGCAAAAGCTCCTACTCAATTGCATGAGGCACCGATGGAGTCGTCCGAATTATCAAGAACCGTTGGAAGAATATGATTTCATCTTTTTTCATGAAGGAAACTACCCACAAGGTTGATGAAAATTTTTTGACACCCCACGACCGGTTTCGCTCTTCTTGGGACTTAAAAACATCATAAACTATCTGTAAACTGTCTGCGTCATTAAGCTTAGTCTCTTTGAGATTAACATGATAAACTGGGGGTTGAATAAAAGGACTACCTTAGGGATTATGGATGACGGTGAACACCTTGCTTAGATGTCTTTATTCTTAAGTGACCAAAATTACTGGCACTAAATTAGATGGATATGTCAAATCAGTATTTTGACATTATCATCGGCAGAGGTAGCCTGTTTGCCATGAAAACCACATTCGAACCACCAACGCATGCCTGGCAGTGTTCACATCAACAGCCTCGCATCAAGCAGCACAGAGTTTTCTGTAATAAGTGGTAAGGTCGCTGACCGATCACCTTAAATGTAGTCCTCCCACACGACTGACCGGAGATGGTAGATTTTGGACTTTCATAACTTATCTTGAGAGAGGGAGAATGTGGAATAAGAGCATGAGCTTAGCACTTGTGTTGCACCAGAGAGAAATTTGCAAATTTTTAAGTTATCACCTAGTTAGGTTAGTGGACGCAGCGAGACATGATACAATCTGTAGTCCTATTGACCATAATTTCACCCCATATTCTCAAACTGCTCCATCTACGTCTAACGGCACAAGCCCCGGCTTTATCGGACATGAATGGGTGAAAACTTATGTTTTAGAAAGCACGGATGCCTTCGTAGGCATCCTTGCACTAAAAACAGGCGATCCGTTGTGTAAACTTTTATTCACATAAGACAATGAAAGCAGATTATTTGTTGTCTTCCAAAAACGAGGTGACACTCGCACTCCTGCACTGGGGTGCGAACACTTAACGTTTTTGACATGTGAATGCAACATAAGACTGAACAGGTTATTCGACTTTAGGAAAGCCCGCACTGAAACAGACTCTTTCACGTGGATATCTCACTCTTTTTTTCGATAACAGCGAACCAATCTCACAGCAGCCGTTACACAGGTTCTGTGACGGCTTGATCACCGGCTACTTTTTGCCGAAAAGGACTAGCGGATTTATAAAGCAACTCAATAATCCCTGTGGATATGAACATTGCAATGAACATCTAGCCACCAACACCCAGTCAAACCTAGACTCACTAGGAGAAAATTAACTAACGGACTTTCTGTGAAAGGAGCTCTTTTTTCTACCACAATAATAGCCGTTTCTTAGATCCAGTGATGGATTTTATTTGTGCGTTTGCGTACCATTTTTTCACAACCAAAACTGGCTTTCACGAGTCCAACGACGAATTCCTTGTCTGGTTTCGCTGCAGGAGGAATATGAAACACTTAACCAAGACAAGTACTACAAGGTCGATTCATCGTCACATGACAGTTGTGTTCACATGATCACAACCAAGACATTATCACCGTACATTCAGTCCACTATCAGATTATACGAGTCAAAACTGTGTGCATAAGTGCTTTGGAATTCCTGTTGCCAGGTTTTTGGGTACTAAGTGTAGCTCGGTCAGTATCAGGACTGGTGAAAAAACTGAGTGGGTCTTTCTCCTTGATCAGTTGCTTGATTAAACATGGTTCGCCCTTCTGAGTCATTAAAACTTCCCTTTGTAGTTTACATTTGAGGACACAACCATTGTCGAATTTTGACTGAATTCAATAGGAATAGGACCACTTGCTAGATCATCACGCAAGGATGTAAATGTTCGTAAAAAACTCATTCTGAGGTCCGTCACACTTAATCATCACGCAAGGATGTAAATGTTCGGAAAAAACTCATTCTGAGGTCCGTCACACTTACTTACGTCTTCCTGGACGGGCATAGAAGACTTCCACGTTGCACGAACCGTATGCAGATACCACTTTTAAAGTGGTCCTAGAGATATTTTGTCACTCTCCAAAATTGGCATAGAGTCCCGAAAATTCCGATGCTCACAATAAAGTTTCCACTTCTGTAGAAATCGACCCCCCTTGCTCAGGAATGCGAAAAGTCAATGGCTGTCACATAAGATACAAAAGCTCGCTTCCTCAACTTGCACTTGAAAGCATGGGAGATTTTGTTCGAAAAATTTGAGGTCTGGAATTGGGGTCCATTTATCGCCCCAACGCTAATAGGATAGACGATTAGGAACCACACGTCAATTTTGAGGTAAGCGTAACACTTGAATACGGATAAGTGTATGAATTAACGGACCAGGCCAGTATCATCCTGGCTTACGGTCCAACCAGTCTGATATAGCTTGCGTTCAGAAACGCACATTGTATCCACAAATCTACACGTTGCACGTGACGATGTTCGTGGAAAAATCGAATGATATTTGAGGTGGTAATGAATAAAATATGAAGCTTACGTAATATCCGTCTCCAACTATCCATCAGGAAGCTCTGTTTCACGATTATGGAGGTTACGCAACACTGTGTAGACAATAGTCAAACTGGAATTTGCCGTAACTTTGATGCTGAGCACGCTACGGGACGTCACGTGATTATCTGTCGAATTTCTGCTGGATCATTTGTCGAGCTAAGTAAGAATTTTTATCACTCAGGCATATCAGCGTTGAATGGAAATCAAACTGAGCAACATTAGCGATGTCAGAAAAAAGAAACGATGGATTCTGTAGCTATCCTGCTCATCACTGATTGCAACACTAGGTAAATAGACTAGTGCCTAACTGCCGTACATTCATATCAGTCTGTTCGAAAAAAGCCTGGTAATGGAAGGGAAAAAATCGGGTAGGGAGAGGGAATTACTGCTACTCTACCATAAACACCCGAGGTTTCTACACCTCCAACACAGTCAGACAAGCTGGATAGAAACTGATGAAATGAATCCCACCGACATCAGTTAGCCACCATATCTATTAGTGTTTTCATTCAAACAAAAAGAGGGTCATGTAGATCCCATCCCAACGGCACTGGAACTTTCCGCAACTTCCTTCGTTCACTTCTGCCACGTCAAATCACGTCCACCTCTAGGTTTCTTCTAGGTTTCTTTTACTTCAAATTAGGCACGGAAAGCAGCTATTTCGGCAGACCCGTGCGTAACACACGACCCAGCCAAATTCGCTTGCAATACTGGATGCACTCTTTGAGTGAAGTATAGTCTGCTTTAACCAAAATCTGGTCATCTCGCTGCGAATTCTTTGAGTCAGCCGACTCCAGTTGTAGTTCTGGGACGGACCGATGGTCAAAAACCTGAACAAGTCTCAGGTCCCGATGTGACCAAGTGTCACAGCTGTACAATAATACAACCCGTACGCTAGTCAGATTTAGATACTGACTGAGATGCCTTTTTGATGCCACAAGTGGCATAAATTAGCAAAAACAATTATTGTCTCCGATATTCTTCGTTTGTCACGCTACCTTTAGAGCTAATGCAACCTCTTAGGTACGCATAACCACTCAAATTTTTAGAGGCATTAAAGACTGTACGTCCTGCAGCATGACTTTGCTCTTTGTTGGTGTGAAGTACATGCCGAAGAGCTTTACCACCTTGGTCAGTTGTCTTAGGGACCACGTAGGCTGTGCGCATCCAATAGCTTTCTTGCATCACTGCATAGCTGTCAATCCCTTCCACAACGAAAAAACAGAGCCATTTGACGTCAATCAATTGATTGGAGCATCACCTCCAAAGCGTAGCTCTCAATCCTTTATTATTCTTATCCTCGGTGAACGAAGCTGTGATAGCTGGAACCGCTGCATTTCCATGCACGGTTCGTGAGCTGAAAAGCCGCACTGAACTGATTCAAAATCCTGTTTCTGACAAAAAAGCAGGTGTACTCACTAATGGACAGTAGTACGTAATTTGAACACACCAGGCGTCGGCTAGCTTACCGGAGAGCAAAATGTTGTTTCCTGTGCTCATAATGGGCGTGGACGTTCCTAATGAAGATCAAGTTGCTGGGTCACGTTTACTGTTATTTTTTTAAAAAAAGATCAGTGATTGAAACAGTGAGACACTGAAAACATTGAACAAGTAATGGTGATTGTATTTTCGCTACTCAACTATTGTTTTGTCCTATTTTTCTAAACCTTTCCAAGTTTATGCGGACTGGGTTCCACATGCTGTCTTTGGAAGAAATGCGGAACGAAAGATCTGGATGTGTTAGCAGCTTTCAAGTTTTTTAAAACTGTCAGACATGGCACGACCAAGTACTTCAACAAATGACGTTTGCGTTACTGTGAAGATTTACGTTTCAGCATGAAATATTGTCCATCCACATATATCCACCTTCGTCGACTACTGATTCAGTGGATGCACGTACATCTCAGGCGATGCCACTCTCCCTGTACTCCAATATGAAAGACCATTATCCGGTACTAGTTGGCGTGAGATTCGCGCGAAAGGTTGCCGACACATGATAGAGGTTGTTTCCTCTGTTTGCTTCTCCCATCAAGATTTCTTGAATACTGATCCAGTTGAGTTTCGTTTGGTAACGCATCAACAACATTAATGGGTTGCTTCTAACCTGATTATTACGTACAGTAAAATCTTACCAACAACCGGGTTAATGAGTTATCTAGGACACTGTTTCTCTAATCTTCCCCCACAGACTGTACGGAGAGACTTGTGGTAGGTTCGTCTTGTGGACTAACTGCCGGGCTTCGTGTTGTTCCACTACTACGGGTCCTTGATTTTCGATGATGCAAACCACGTGGACATTGTCATTTGATTCCTGGGCCTTTTGGGTTCCATATATGAGTTTTCCTAAACGCTGGAAGCAGATTGATAAATAAACCTTGAGCCAGAATCCTCTGTGGATCATGTTTAGCATCGCTTAGCTACTTGTCCTCTGTAGTCCAGAGCAGACATAGAGATGAAGCCGGATAAGCGCGTCAAAGTGCTGACTCTATTTTGGCTCGTCTCTTTAGGGTAATTTGAGGAGATAAAGGCTCTAGTATGGACTTCTACGATATCCTGAGGAAACTGTTTGTTAAAATGCTATACTGGGTGGCGTACTACACGATGGATTAATCACAGATGAACAAAATTTCAGCGACGCACTGAACTTTCGTTAACCATGTCCGTGGCGATTTGGGAAACAAACAGCGTTGTTTCCGAACCAAAAAGACTGTCTGAGACTACTAATCAAGGAATCCATTGCGAACTTCAGTCAGGGATGGCACAGTAGCATACAGAGTGCTGATTTCACCACAGTGATGCGTTAACCTCTTGATGGTGCAACCTAAGCACTGAAATAGAAAATTCAACCCCCCCGCCCATTTTTACAGGTTACTGTTCGTCGGGAGCTGAGACACATATAAGTTTCATCAGTGTTTTCCACCGAAGTTGCAATACGCTGAAGCTCCGAAAGGATTCTTTCTTCTTACCGTCTCTCTAATATAGCACATACTATCTCTCCCTTTCTACCCCCTTTTAAAGATTTTCCGCCAATATGATCTTGTCGTCCTGCATGATTATTGTAGAGCTAGGCGATTTTTCTCTCCATTATGCGAACACCGTTCTCACGCCACTGGTTAGTTTTTTGGGTCGGGGACATATCGCAGGTAACCTTGAGTCCCGCTCAGCACTGACCATTCGACTGCACTGTACTTTCTGTAGATTACGGCGGATATAAGTGTGGTAGTACGGGCCAATGAAACCTTACCTGTGAACGCAAGCTTAGGGCAGGTAAGCACTCTGATCACTGTCCTAGTTTGTGGCTGTTTTCAAGTCTAGTTTACTTCAGTGTCGAGTACTATGTAGAGGTATCCGATTTCTTATAAATTTTTTATCAACGCTGCACAGTCAGATGTTCTGCTTTGGCACCTCGTACTCATACCTCTAGCTCGGCTTTTCAGTATCTGAAAAATGGTATACGACCTGCCGGTACTGCGTAGATGTACTCAGTTATCCCAACGGAAAACCAAAATATCTGACAAACAGGCTGGTCACTGCACTCCTCTTCATACATTAAAGTAAGGCTAAAATAGACCACATTCGTTTGTCACAAATTCAGCGTTATGCTCCTTATATCAAGGAAGAATAAAGCGGACTCTGTATTCCCTTTGCAACTCGAAAAAATTTGAGGTGCATTTCGTTGGAATTTCTATCCTAGGCATGTACACATCACCTAAACAGGACACAGATTGTTTCCCACCAGTAGGAGGGTGCTGTATACAGCGTTTGAAAAACTGAGAATAAAGTTCGCCCTGTTAACGGAAGTGCTGTAAACAATTTGTAAGGAATAGGAAGTTTCAAATCGCTGAAAATAAACAACCTGCACAATTAGTCAGTCCACTAGTGGGGATGAATACTGGTACATATTGTAAAGCACAATCCGTATACTCACATCTTGCCAACTGTTCGAATGTACTTGCAAAACCTTCAAAGGTCTTCTTCAATGGACTATGGGTTAACCTCTAGTCAACAGACTATACTTATACGTATATATATATATGTATATGTGTGTATATACTATGACAGATATGCTTTAATTGTTTTTTGGGTTCCGGAGGAATAAATGTACCATTTACACGAAGTTTAGTTAATCCCATCCGATCAGCAGTTGATACGAACCGGAAATCAAGGGTTTTAAGTTTCCCTAAAAATACACAGATTTCGTGAAACTATTCGATGTGTCACTTTATTCAAGCAAGTTACCTGACAAAACAGAAGTGAATTAAGTCTACACCAAAATGTCGAGAAGCTCTGACAGTTGTTTTGGCCTTATTGGGAATTCTCAGTAGTAGTCGCCTCATGAAATGACAGAGGCTTTCCAACCCGCAAACCCCGGTCAACAGTCAATCGCTCGCCTAAATGCGGCTGACCAACGGTGTGATTAATCCACTGTTAGGATGTGCATAGCGCTATCCAGCATTTACTGATGGAATTCACATTAGGTCGTCAAGTGTTGACTAGTACCTCGAGTGACCTCTTCACATATAGAAAGTGCACGCGGAGATCTGTTTATACACATTTATTTGGCTGGAATATCCGTATAATTTTTGTTCATGTCAAAAAACCGCTTGTCCCTGGAGACCACTATACTACAGAAGTATGTGCAAGTTACGTCGCATCGAAATATCACGTGATTTGTAAGTCGAGTTCTCCTATCACAGCTCGAAATCGACAAGCGATTGGTCACCTCGTTACAATGATTATGCCTCATGTAAGAAAATATTATTTTAGTAAGCTCAGAACGGCTATCTGGTCCTGGTAGTGAAAGAAATTTCGGCAGTTCGATGAGGAACTAACATTTTGTTGGTGGTGTGAAGTGCGGTAATTTTGATACAGCCGATCATCGGCTTTTCTCTGTTTCGTATGATCCTTCAAAAAGTACCGGTACTCCCATTTAGGTTTCTTTGTCCAAACAAAGAGCTCTTGTGTTTGTATCACTCATTGTTTACTGTCTTATCTTTTAAGAATTGTCCGAACTATTTAAAATGTCCATTGCTTGATTTTCACAGGTTGTAGTCCCTCATACATACATACATACACACACACAAAATCCACGTACCGTTAAAAGCTGGTGACCTCATCCTGACCGAAACCGAGTGAGTCTTCATGCAAGTATGTCCAGAGACTGTGAGGTATTTTGCGTGAATGGCATACACACGTTCTTGACAAGATTACAGCCACACCTTTATCCTATGGGTGTATTGCTTTTTTATTTTTTATTTTTATTTTTATTATTTAGACCGAGTTAACTGTCGAAGCGACAATGCAAGTTCATACGGCAATATTTTGGTAGTGTGAATTAGAGAAGACTGGCCAATGTTTGTACATTCGATAATGTCATTGAAAACAACTCGGAATCTGCGAGCTTGCTATCGATGTTGGAAGGTAACAAGTAAACTAACATGCTTTCCCCCTTTTGAAGACACGGATATGGTGTTTCGGATTTCGAATGTAACAAATCGCCCACCGGATAAAAGTAGCTAGATCTTATTTTTTGTTGTCCTTCAGAAGAGATTTCGGGTTTCACTTTTCCCGGAATAGTTGTAAGAACTTCCGTGCGCACGAGACTGCCACACACACACACACAGACACCCTGAACAGTGATGAACTTTGTCTGAATGGTTGACTAACTATCTGAAACACTGATCACCGTACGAGCCACTAGAAGCCGCAAGCAAATTTAAACCTGGACAGTGTCGGTTGCCTGTTTATTAGTCTGAAGTGGTGTTATAAAAATAATCTCATCTTACAATGGTAGCGTAAGTATGCAATTTAGACAGATTGGAGAATTACATCAATCTTCCGTTTGAACATTAATGAATTGCTGCTTTACTGGACACTAATATTCAGCTTGATGTGGTGAGCAGTACCTTGGTGTTACATTGTACGAAACTTGTCAGAGAGCGCATCACCCTAGCTAGCATCAAACAAAACCTCATCTACCTGATGTCCATCCATACCACACATTTCTGTTGAATTTCTTCCCCGTATGTTCCCTTCGTGAATGAATTCACGCATGTTAGCTTAAGGTAAGTGTAGTTTTTGCATGGAGATCTGAGGGTTATTTTGAAAAGTTGGAGCAAAATTCAGAGGCTGGGCTTCCAGTGACGCCATTCAATTCCTCACTGTGCTTTCCTCATACGCAGGTAAGCATGTGTCCCTCCAATGTGTCAGCGAAATGCCGTTGCTGCTTTATCGAGGGCTTAACTTTTTACCCCCCTCCGGGATCTTCACAAAATTGAGACAATCGTTTTTTCACCGGCCCAGCTAGCTGACCAGATATTACCGATCTGGTGTGACGCTATTTACCGTGACGTATATGCCTAGCAAATCTCAACAGAGAAAAACGTGTTGGTTTGTACGTAGGATCTTCACTGTTATGTGAGAACTTCGAGATGCTTGGATTTTTCAAGTGCCTTCCTAGGTTGTATATCATAACCACGGGTCCAGTTAAATTTCATCTTGGCAAGACACTGCAATTCAAACATTCTGTCAAGTTTCATTTGGCATTGTTGCCTAAGTATATGACACCCGATTTCATACAGCACTCTTCAGATCGATATCATGTTATTTTTGGCGTAAAATGTTGCATTCTGATTAATTTCAAGCTCAGATTAAGAGTCAGTTTGCTGAAGGTGGACGTACACCGTCATTACCCAGGCGATGTCTTCTACAAAATTACTCTTTTGTAGACGTTTTCTCACGGCGATCAGCAAACAGGCTTGCACTCAAAATATGTATGCTTCTGTTCTGAATGTTCAAAAAGTACATCAACTTTTATCTTCCTATTGTATGCGATCGATACGTTGGTTTAGGGAGTGGAGCTGAAAGCCAAACACTGATCAGTGTATGAACACATTACAGAGATGTTGCGTTGACCGAATAAGCATGCTGTTAGTGGGACTTTCACATACGAATTTTCCCTTCACTGGTGATGCGTAGGAGATCATTCGTGTATATATATTCTTGACGAAATCAGGACTCGACCGACGCAACCAATTAAAACACTCTGAAGGACTTTGAAGTTTTGCCAAATTGGGTTTCACATATGATTGTCCCCCTTTCAAATCGAACTCATTCTGCAATGCTGACCATTAGTTGCATGGTGCAGGATCTCAGGTGAAGGTAGACCATATCTCTCGTCTGCCTCCTTGTCATTTTCTGTGGAACTAAACTAAGTATCCTTCTTGCCAGCTTGCAGTTAACGACTGAGAAATAAAACGTGAATAGTTCATATATGCGAATCAAAAGATGGGTATGGAAATTCCAAGGCAACCGAAACATGCTATTATGTTAGCTTGACCATGTCGCAAAACCCTCATTAAACTGGCCACTTTGGCTTCGCAAGATCGCTGCAGAGAATGGAAAATTGACAAGTCCTGCGTGTTGTAAATCATAACTGCATTGGACGATTGAGTTTGGTGGCATACTTTGCGAAGTCTGATGTCCGCCCAGAGAGTACAGTAGCATGGAATATCGTGCATAATCTGTCTGCAGCCCGGAGAGTGCATGTACGCTGACGGATGTAGATCAAGCACGGGATAGAAAGTATCATCGCTTGCTGAAAAGTTAGATACAGAACCCATCTTTTCTTTGTATCTTCCAACCGGTTACTGGTACTAAATATGGGGTCCCCACCCCGTCTGTGCTTGGCTGGAGACGTTGCAAGAAATGGCGGCTAATCGATGTCAGTGGCGTTCATGCTGTCAGTTTCTTTCCAGAGTGTCTGACTGAGCGTTTGGAGGTGTAGGCACCTCAGAATGCTTGACATAGGCCAGCACTAGGTCCCCTCCCTCATCCACTCTTTTTCTCTTCTTTTTACTATAGGGCTTTTAATATATATATATATATATAAACATATGAAATGAGACGAACTTTATGGTTGTCTGGCAGTGAAGCATCAGTGTCAACACTGATGTTGCTGTCGATGATGATGATGATGATGATGATGATGATGATGATGATGATGATGATGATGAGTGCTAAATGCTCTTACGGAGTTCGGCAAAGAACCCAGCGGAAATTCGACAGCTAATCACGTGACGTCTCGTGGCGTGCTCGGCATCAGTGTTACGGCAAATTTCAGCTTAGGTCCTGTCTACACAGTGTTACGTAACATCCATAATTGTGAAACAGAGCTTCTGGATGGATATTGGGAGATGAATATTACGTAAGCTTCATATTTTATTCATTACCACCTCAAATATCACCCGATTTTTTCCACAAACATCGTCACGTGCAACGTGTAGATTTGTGGATACAATGTGCGTTTCTGCACGCTAGCTATATGAGATTGACTGGAATATCAGTTACGTGTAATGCCGGACTACCAATTCTCCTCTTCACATGCCAAAAACTTCGATCTAAGAAGCATCGACTTGAAAGGCCCGTCAACACATTTGGTCACATAATTTAGTTCGTTTGACCAAAGGGTGAGCGTCATTATGTTCCAAATGAGAACTGATCGCACACCGCTATTCAGCCACTCGTGTTCGAATGGTTAAGTGTCCAACTACTGGACCTAAGGTCGCGGGTTTGAAATTGAGAGTTGAATTACTGACTCGGGAACTCCCAGCACTTGAAATAACTCTGACGGGAAGAACTAGAAAATCTTGCCTTGGAAGTCCTTGTGCGACTTCTTAGAGATTCTGGTCTTACTTATGAGTCTGGGGTGTAGTCTACCAATGATACTGTCTCGCCTGACTTACTGTTTGAAGTGTTTAGTATGCGAACTTTCGAAGCTGGCGTCTGGTGCAGCGTGTGTCCTATGATGTTTATATAATTATAAAAAACTAACTTTTTATTGCTATATTCTCCGATTCGATTGTGATTGATGGTGTAGCCTGATAAGCCATCGCTTAGCGCTATCAAGCAACGTCGCGACGAATCCAGCAAGGGTGATTGAAACACACAATAGTTAGTGGCTTGGACCTCCGTAGTACTCTGTCCTACACAGGACCAGAGATCTCTTGAAACATCCGGATGATAACGAGTTTAGAATTAAAGGCTCATCTGAAAAAATCCTGCTACCGTGTTGCAACAATCGGGAACAAAATGTGCGAGAACAATCATCCAGCCCCCATTAAACTCATCCCTAGTTGCTTAAAATTCTTCATCGTTTGGCATCCGAATTAGAGTGGTAGGCGAATATCAAAACAACTCAGCTTCCATTCTACTGCAGATGATATTAATTATTTTCTTTTTGAGAGGTGCCCCATGTCTTTGAAGAGCTGCCAGCTCGTTGTAGATCAGTTTGTTGCCGCAAGAATTCATCTTCAGAACATTTCCTGTTGAACAAGAACGACTACAAAATGTAAGCGCTGGTAAGCAGTCTTTACAGCATGGAGGAGCTGTGTACCCACTCGAAATTTTCATAGTATTCTTACATGCTTCCGGTTTCCTTGGAAGCAGTTTCGATTATTCCATTGCAGAGTTGTTTAAGAAATCGATCACAGTTAGATAATAAAAGTTGAAGTCATTAAATTAGCCCACGGTCAAGATGGCAGCCTCTATCGAAACGGTGCGGGCTATGCCTTATAAATTTGTGTGGTCCCCGGATTGTGATTCGGCAGAGCTGTCTAAAACAGTATTATGGAATCGAATGAATTTTTTACTCCTCTTTTGATTTCTCCACATCACATAGGTTGTTCTCTGTTTTGTCACTTCCATGGCGGTTTCCAAAAGTGTAGCAGCTGTTTCTCCCACTAACCTGCGTTAACAGCTGCCATCAGATTTTCTACTTATCCATCCTAGTATTGCCTGTCATCGTTCTTCACAGAGAGTAGTGCCCTAGTAGGCCGAATATTCTAATCTGGGGTAGGCTGATAGACACTTGTAAGATGCCCTCGAAAATTCAGTGTTTTTGACAATTCGGGCTAGTATATGGAAGTTTTCCACTAGTTCGACTGGTGCCCAGGTGTACTGGTCGACCTTGACAACCATAATCAGTTCCTATTGCTTTTGTCTAAGTACGTCTTGTTATATTTTGGTGTTCATGGGCTGGTTTTCGATGCAGCTTTAAGCATCTGTCGAGCTTTTCGTGGACCGGTGTGCAAACTGTTCCTCCTCTGTCGACAACTCCATTTCCTGCTAGAGTGGGGTCGCCGATTCCAGTGTAAGACCCACAGTCCTGAACACGTCCTGCCCAGGACGATCGACAACAAATGAATTCAGTCTAGTCAACCCTTCAACCGCTCGTCGGGTTCCGCCTACAATTTCTATTCTGATGCTGAAAGCCCGTGTCGGACACACATTTGCAGGTTGTGGATTCAAGGTTTTTTTTACAGCATTCTTGCATTTGTTGCCTAAACAGAACTTCCCTAGATTATAACGAGTGAAGCATCCAGTCCCTCAGTGAGACCACTCAATTTCCTACCTTGTGGTGGTCAAAATCTTGTGGCCAAAATTAACCTGCATCCACTGTTAAGTTTTTTTCTTCAAGCTGAGTTAGCTGAATATGTTTTTTTATAAGAGGAAGTGTGGTCGTTCTTCATCTAACTCTAATGGAACATCAAACTACTTGATCATCCTGAACCATATTCCTACATGTCACGTCATGCGTAAGGTCGGCTGAGTCGACGTAGCCGAATTCAGCTAAATATGGGCTATCCAGTATATATTCGTTACAGTGATCAGTCAGCTGAAACCGTGGATTTGGGGGATGAAAGATTCATCAGGATTCACGCGTTGAACCTCCCTTTGGTCAATATCAAGGCGACACTTCTCGAGAGGCTCACATACTACGTTCGGCCAACAGAAGAAAACCTTTTAGGTTCAATCTATTTTGCCTCTTTGCATTCTTTTGAAGGATTTTTTGTTTTAAAACGGTATCTGCAAAGCTGAATGCACTCATCTGACCAAAGCAAACTATTTCCTGAAGCTATGAAACTTACGATGAACCACTCGATACGCTTGGACTTACTTTATTCGGCCACCTAGGGATGCGCTTTTTAACGGTTAATCGCTCCCAATCAAGATGCATTACGCTAAGTGCTTTGTTATTTCAACTCATATGAAATCACTTATTCGCGCAGTGTCATCTGGTATCCATGTCTTTCGGGTATTACCTGTTGAAAAGCACGCATTTGCCGAATGCATTTTCGCAAACGTGGAGGGAGCAAAACGATTCCGCTGCGTTTCCAGATTTCATACTCCAGTCTTAAACCTGGGCCGAGTAAAGTGGCTTCGTCTAACAGGGATCAAAAGTGTTAACTACTTTTTAGTTTGGGGCTTAAATTTCTGTGAAATTAAATTCCTCCCTCACTAACAGCAACCAGCCTAACACTATTTCCATATGTCTCATTTAATTTTACAGTCGTATTCAACTGCACGTCTCTGAAAGTCACATAGTACAGTTGTATTTGTGCTGCAATTATTAAGTTGAGAAGGTTGACAACAAATTTCTTCCAGCAAATTACGACAGAAGGAAGAATGTATTTTTGTCACCAATCCCGGGGAGTAGTCACAACGAAAACAGCTCTTTATTTTGCTAGGTTTGGAGCCTATGCCAGTTAGTCGGATCAACAAGTTAGACTGTTTCTGTGCTGTTGTTGATTCTATTCCGAACAGTGTGTCAAAAAAAACCCCGTAATGGTCCGGTCGTGTTTTAATTGGCCGGAGCCACCTAGAATTATGCCAAAAGGAGAACACTATAAAATGTGCAAATCTAAAGTGATGTTTCAGAAGAAGGACAGGATTGAAGAATGTTTCAGGCGGCAAAGTTTCTGGCCATTATTTTGATGTTTTCTGCATTCGAATTCGGTGAGTCCCAAATGAGTATAAATGTAAAGGCGCCTGTTCTCCACCACCTTTGAACGATGCGCAAACATCTGGTTATTTGGAAGCTTTTGTAGGACGTTTTTGCTACCGCGTATTACTTATAATTCATTTACCTTTGTAGATCACTGTAACGCTGGAGACAATGTAAGTGTTGAAAAATGTGGATTTCCACTATCTCTATTCCGAAAGTTTAACATCGCCGTATGAGTATGTCAGACAGCAGAGACCTTCCATACGATGGCGGACACAGACATGCTTGAAATATTCCATTACGTTAACGGTAACCAAGACTGTGTGAGACTAATAGGGCTGTATTAATTTTGCGTTCGCTGTATGACCTTAATCACTCTCGGTATAGGTGACCTTAGCCCATCGGACTTTCAGTTTCAGTTAGAAAAACGGCTCTCCATTAGGCGAAACGCCCAAAACCGACCAAAACGTTTCTTTCATCTGGAGAGTTTTTTTCATCCAAAGAGTTTTCTTCAGAAATGATTTCGTCTCCTTAAATATGTGCTTGTTGCGTTGGTCGTACAGTTTCGGACTTCCTATAACATTGTTCCAGTGATTCCAGATGGACTCGGCTAAAAGACATATGCCGAATAAAAGGCGATTTCTCTAGATGGACTCGGCTGAAACAGACATATGCCGAATAAAAGGCGATTTCTCAGCGCACTTTCAAACGCTTCAAAAACATTTCACATACGGACACAAATTTTTAATTCCTAGCAAGCTCGTTCATCTGAATCTTACAAATAATGGTTTAGCATTCTCGAAGACAACAGAATTATTCTTTCGTACCAAACATCAACCTGAATAATGCCGGTTATCCTTATAAGGTCACTATGTATAAATTCATAATGGCCATTTAAAATGCAAGTGGACGTAAATAAACCACGTGAAAGGCATATCAATCTAAAAGGTAATTAGTCCCTGAGAAGTTACCTCGGGAGATTCAGTTCTCCTCTATTCCGCCTAAATAATATAGAAGTTACTGCATAAACCAACACTGTGACTATTTGCATATAAATCCGAACCTAATTTGTACAGTGATCTGGCTTATTTGGTTAGGCAGTTTTCAATCGATCTTGTGCTTTCCTTATCGTAATTGTTTGACAAAAAGTTGCAGTTGAGAGTCCAAGGCCTCACTGGTACCAGCAATTTCGTCTTTATTAGGACTCACCTGATGTGCAGGGAAGGAACGAATCCATGACCTTTTTTGACTGGTAGTTCCAAGTTTTTACCTGTGAATTCTATCGACCAGTTTGCTCGGCTGGTAAATTTGGTTTGATTTTTTTCAGAGGCACAGTTTTGTCGTCCTTTCATTCTACAGTTTACTGTCTTGTCTTTAACAGTAACCTCGAAATGGGCACACTCTGATCAAAACCCAAAGGCCATATGCCAAAGCACTTGGCGAGATCTCTTACTTCAAGGAAATTTTATGGAATCATTATGTCCGGAAACAACTGCAGCTCATAAGCCGTTGCACAGCAAAACACGGTACATTTCATGACACTAGCCGTACAAGGACTGCAAAGAGGACTTTCTAGAAACGGCCATATTAGACGCCATGAACACTTTACAGGATGAGTTTCAGCTAGTTCAAATGTGCCAACAAAAAATTAGTTTGGGTTATATTCGGGAAGCAGAAAAGTTTTGGGAGTGTAACGAGAGCCAATTAACCCCACTTATTGTTTAATAATCTGAGAGCACGTTCTCTAGTGGACATGACAGGATGTTAACAGGAACGAAGTTGGTCGCTGTTATGGACTGCACATGAGGTAGATGAGCTTGATCAAAGAAAAGTAAGTTGGCCAACACATGAAGGGGCTGCATCCAACGCTGGATTCAAAGAAATCGTTTTTGGAGCTTCAACAATCAGAGAAAATCACCAGAAATAGAGGAAACCGGGATAACCAGTCAAACCAAAGGATGGTAAGCCACAACCCGATATAAGTCACATTCGGACCAATGGATCCTCCCCAATGTTGACACTCAGTTATAACATGAAAAGTTATTGGTGAGAATTCTTCAAGAGCTCTAGATAAAACCCTGCAGGAAGCGAGGTAGTTCCCACCCAAACGTGCACCAAAGATATTCCATTGCAATTTCTGCGAGTGTATAAACAGCCACCTGATCGACAACCAATAATCGCAGATAAGATATCGCTTTTCTTACGTACTGACCGTCCGAAGACAGCAAGCGTGACTTACCTGAAGCCCACCATAAATGTGATATTTCTGAGTGCAGAACAATGAATTTCTACGTATTTCTTTCAACAATTTTGTGACTGGGACATTCGGGTCGGAAAATTTTTTTGCTATGATCCTTATGTTCACGTTTTCTCACCAGGAGATCATAATGAGTTTGATCTTGGGACTAATCAGTATTGGATTTTTAATCAATGATTTTCCCACCTAAGTGAGACAAATTTCTTTTTCAGTCAAGGTTCTCTCTGAAATCCCCTCAAAAGTGGTCGTTTCCATGTTACAGTACCCTTTCTCCCTAAAGGGAATAATTTATGGGGAACACAGACTGGCAGAGGAAAAAATCTCCCAAGTCGTGCGGTTCGACAATTAGGGATTTTTGAAATCGAGGATATCGTCGAAACCAGATTGTCTGACGTGAATTGCGCGACCGATAAGTGAAAACACTGTATCATCTCAAACTAGGGTCACGCAGTGGCTCGTGGCCTAAAGGCACCAACTTACAAAGTGTTCACCTAATAACCGCGAGGCTACTGGCTTCATTGTTCCCAGAACTATCCGTGAGAGGTACAGTGATGACGATTCGCAACAAGAACAGTCCGTTTGTACCAGAGATCCAAGGCTTTTGATCACCGGTCGATTACTATTTAATGATGAATTCTCGATTGAAAACATGAATAATATGTTGTACGATCAACTATATGTTTGATGGTAAGCCGGAAAAAACTGCTCCAAAGAACTTTGTTCTCATTAAATTGTGGAACCCTAGAAGACCACACAGTTTCAGGTTTGCTCAGCAGAGAGAACATCATCCACAATTTGGGGTATGAATGACTTTTACGTTGTAACGGTTGTGATTACAGATATTGATGAGATTTTATGTAAATTCACCATTCCTTTGGCAGGTCAAAACTTCTGTTCCTGGGAAGGAGGAATCCAAAAAAGGTAGGCTAACTGAACAATTTATAGCAAGTTAAAATGATTGGTCTCTCATACAAAATTACCCACATTTATATGAAGGATTACAGAGGCATGAACTTCCTGCGTGCACTGAAAGTTCAACACATTTTTGATAACACATTTTTGATATGGATAGTGCATGTCCTAAGGCTACTCATGGGCGTGAATGGAGGACGTGGTTTACAGGTTTTCATTCTCTTGGGCTCCAAGAATGGCCGCAGAGGCCGTTTCCGCAGATCTTACGATCAGTTTTGATCCAATGCGCTTCGGCGAGGCAACACCAATACATTTCTGACCGTACCGCGTACACCAAATCATTTAGTTGTTTTCTGTGACAGAAGCTCCGAGCTCACCGTTATCCGTCAGCTATAGGAATGATAGGGGCTCGCTTCCCCTGTTTTCCGATAACCAGCTTGGATCATGAAATCTGTCGTCGCGCTGTAACATCCTGGTGCTGTGACCCTAGACTGTTCTCTGAATATGTACTTGGAGATAATATGCAAAAAACTAGCAGAGTTGTCAGGGTACAGTCCGGAAACTAGTGTGATTATCTTCTATATGAAACAGCCATAAGTAAGGAGTGGGTCTACACCGGACACGAACCTTGCTGTGCACATCGATTTTGTTTTGGTTTCCCGATTTTTCTGTAGGCTGTGGGAAGAGGTGTATTGCTGCAGTACGCGGATATCAAACAATTCTTCCACTTGCTCTTCAGGTATGACGGCAGAGCAACCAAACTGCTTGTGCCTTTTGGCTTTTCGTCTTCAACACCATCGTCTTCATCATTATCATCAAAGTAATCATTATCATCATCTTTAAACGAAGGAACATCACTGAGAATCTTCCTATACGGATAAAAACTCTGGCTTACTGATGTTAATTCCCAGTCCAGCAAACCCTCCAACATGCGTGACCCGAAAAACGACGGTTACCGGAAGTAAGAACATAAGGTTGACGGAAACTCGGGGACTGCGCCTACCTGATGAGGCCCAAGAAGGGCGAAACCGGTCGTGGGCTGTTGAAGACTTTTCAGCAACCTTATGAGTAGTGCATTACGTATATAGAGATGTATCGCGATGTCTCGGATATCGTAGCAACTGGAACATGAGGCGGCCTGGTGCAGCACATTCAGTTGCCTGGAAACATCAGAAACGAGAGACTCAGCTGGGTTCCAAGTGAGTCTGTCGCAAAACCAAATTGATTTGCAAATGAGTGTATTTATCGAAATCAGTCCAATTTGGGTTCAAGTAAGGACATAAGGTTGACGAAAACGCGGGGACTGCGTTCACCTCATGAGCCCCAAGAAGATGGACACCGGTCGTGGGCTGTCAAAGCCTCGTAAAGCTTGCATCCTTGTCCTCACTGGAGGGATATCGTAGCACTAAGAAGTCTGCAAAACCCTGTTGAGGGTTCCTCAAAAGTTTCCAGTCTCAAACACAAGTGGAAAAGGTTTAGATGAGTGTTCCCTGTGAGCTGAAGGACGTGTCCTCACAAAAGCAACTGCTGGTAGTTGGAACGTAATTAAATTGATTATCAGAAGGCGACAAGCACTAGCAAATGCCTGTTTTACCAGAACGGTGATAAATACAGTACGATACAATCTAAGAAGCGAGTAAGCCAAAAAGTGACTTATCGTTTGGGAATAACAGTCGATATTTCCTGAGTGAAGTTCCGTGTCTTATCTGCAGTTTTGCTGCTACACTTGTTCTGTGGCTGCCGTGGAGACTTGTAGAGCTCGATTGATTTCCTGTCCTGTGCTCGCGCGTGTGTGCGGTAGGCCGAGTTGCATGCCTGTTTATTGTGTGCAGCGTGAAGAGAGGGGCGTCTGTTCGTGTTTGATAACTGCACGAACATGAATACAAGTTGACCTGATGTGGTTGAATTTCGTAAGCCTGGCGCATGACGCAGGTGGTAGCTGCGTAAACAAAAACGGATGGGAAATATTAGTGTGCATGTTATCGGTTAAGGTTGCAAGTGGGACAGGAATGGCGACGTGATATGAGTGTTTGTGACGTGTGATCTAGTGAGTGGCCGCTACAAATCACTGCAGCTCAGGGGCGAACAGTTTAGTAATGTTGTTAAAACACACAATTACATCCTAGAACATGTAGTTTGATGTAGCTTGAGCGAAAGCTGCCTTGTTTGCATAGCATTAAGATGTATCGTACTTTCAAAAGCCTTGAGGCATCACGGGACTAAAGGCCTTAGAAGCAGTTTTATGACGCCAGCTGATCCATAATTTTCATGTTTTCTCGTCACCTTGCTTAAGGAATGTAGGGAAATCAGAATACCACAGTGACAATAAGCGCCAGTTGCCGATGAGGCGCCTGCTGAGCTGCTCACCCGACTTGCTAGTAGCCAGTTTTTCACCAGTCCAGTACAATTCATCATCGCGCAACTTTTTATTTGATGGCCTCTTCGTATCCACTTACAGTTATGCGGTTTTGAAGAAGTATCTGAAAGCTGCTGATAGGATTGATCACTTGTAGACAGGCGGAGCTCTGCATCTGTCAAAAGTTCTTGAGCAGTAGAGTAGAATAATCGTTTTCTGGGGCACTCATTTTTTGCTGCATTTGAGGAAAACATTGTCCCATACTATGTTCGGACCGTTATGTCTGGCAACAAAGAACTGTCATTTACAGACGTTCGAGACACGCTACAGTGTTTGAAATCCGGTCTTTTTATCATTCACCGGGTAACCAAGATTGTATCATGTACTTTGTTGAAATGTGGAGCGCGGATCATCTATGATAACTAAGTGGATTTCGGAAGAGTTTGCACCAAAAAAGCGAGGAAACGCAAAAGTGAGCAGTAAAGCTAATCATTTTGGTCCATTAGGTTTGAGATGGATTGAGGAAGAGAAACCCAGCAGTCTTCGTGGCTAAGCTCATGACAACGAGTGCATGGTAACTTAATGTCGACCAATCTATCGCAACGGAAGGAGACAGAAAGGGGATTTGTTCTGCATCATATGAACCAAAATTTGCATTTCCTGCCTATATTGATTACAAACAACACCGTTTATTGATCATTTCATACATTTTTAGGAAGAATAGCTTTTAACCTAAGAAAGCAAAAAAAAGCTGTGATTCAGACCAGAGTAGCGAGTAATATTCCCCGTTATTCATTGTTTTAACCCAAAGCCCGCAGGAATCCAAAATTATTAAAAACCTCGATACCAACCTGCTTTCTTTGTAGTTGATTGTATAAGGGTGAATTAAACACGTTTAATGGAAAGAGGATCGATGTATTGACAGTGTTTAGACACAATTCGTCCTCACTCTGATAAGACAACGGATACTCACAGTGTTCAAACTTTTATGAAGTTGTTACCGGTACAGAGATCTCAACTTTTTGAGTTCACTGTTAGTATCATTAACGGCAGACCAATAGATGCCTGACTTGACGATGCCTTCAGGACTGTTTTCCTGACGTACACAAATACAGCTTTCCTGTGTTTTTATAACAGTGATAGGAAAGTACCGACCAAGAGCCGAAATGTTTTTCGCGGATGTAGATTTAAAAACGAAACACCAGTACAGCTGTCCAGTGGGGTGACAGCTTTGCTCTTCATTAGTTTGCTAATCGTTGTTTTCGGCAAAGGGCTCAAAAGACCCGTTTGACAAGAAGAAACGTGATACTTTTCAAGCGGTCGAAACATCTGTAAAAATGCTTTCATCGCAACTTTAACTAGTGAAATAACACAATGCTAAAGCAATTTGGTACAGTTTAGCCTTCAGGTATGTCACAGAGACCCATTGTAGTCTTCACGCATCTTGGGAGGTGACAGAGGTACTTCAGAAGACCCAATTTTCCTCCCCGTAATGAGATGGATCTAGAATACCTACGGCACAAAAACATGTTCCGATTCCTTCAGATTCATCTTTCCACGTTCTCAGATCGACTGAAATAAGGCACAGGTACTCGCCAAAAACTTATCATAACAAGTCCGATTTCGGGGACGGATATATATATATATATATATCGCGTTGCCGGATATTGTTCTGGCTTCTGAAAGACCTTATTTGTGATGACTAAATTAATCGGTTTTGTACAGTACAGGAATCCGTCACCGCACCATCGTGAGCCCATTTTCCTCACGCCATTACCAATGATGTCTTGTCGACGGCCGGAACAGACTTTCCAGTTATCTGCAAGTACAGGTATATTTATACTAGTTAAACATATCAACCATCACAAGAGATTCCTAGACAGTCAACTACGACGAAGTCTTCTGCGCTGCCTCTCTCTTAGCAGAATAAAAGTGTACAGTGTTTTTCTGGATGGTTCGCTGAATCTTTTATCGTTTTCACCTAGGAAAAATTAAAACACCGTTCCGAGTGTTGCACTGAGCTCCAAGACGCCGTATTGCTATATAGTAGTACTATGCTCTTGATGAAAATTCCTGACAGGCAAGGAAGGCTACTTTGTAAGCGGTCAACATTAGACTTCATGTATTGCAGTCCCAGAAGACATGTGATCTGGGAGTGTTTTCGAACAGTGATACCACGTCCCCATGTGAATCAACGGCGATCAGCGGTAATTTTCCTTGTGTTCTGACTACTCACGAGTAACGTAACTTACCCCCGTTTATTACGACGCCGTTTTGTTTTCCTCGCTGCTGGTTTTCCCCCTGTTTCGGTCCTACTTAGGGTATGCTTGTTCTTCAGTAACTGACGTCAATATTTGTAATCCGTCCGTCATTGGTCGCAAGTTCGTCTCAGTCGTACCTATTCTGCTGCAATACTCTGCTCCAATAGGAAAATGGACCGACCGAGAATGGAACCCAGAATTCCCCGGATGGCGAGCAGGCGTACTGCCACTACACCAAGTTGACGCCGGATGGGCTATTTTTTGTATTATCTGTATTCTACATCTGCCAGACAACTTTTGGTGAGATTTGTTTTAAACAGCCTTAACCGCGCAGTCTGATTTGTCACGTGACACGAGCTACCGCGTCGCACCACCGACCGAAAGACAGTCCCTTTACCTCCCAAAAGTACTGATTGTTTCTGCGCCGTTGTCACTCTATACGGCCAACTCACACTGACAGACTGCCCGTATATGTATGTTTGTACATCGTTTAGTGCTTACTTGTTGTTGCTTGTAGAAATCCCTGCCGCTTCATTGACTATTTTCCGCTCCCACCGATTGCGTCATTATTGATTGTACGTTAGCTTAATTTACGATGCTTACTAACCCGTTGTTTGTAGAACCAGTTCCTGTCAGTCTTCAATACATCGTCTGCTGCCCACGTCTGTCTGCTCTTATTGTCCACTGGCTACGAAATGCGTATAATCTAGTAGTCGCAATCGTCCTGTCAGATCCATAGCCGCCCGGATCTTACATCCAGGTTATCGCAGGATCACTTTGACAAACTTTCTCTTATTGTGCGAAGGCGGATGACTTTAAAGACAACCATCTTCTGTAAGTTATTGCCCAGCAAGTGAAGTTAGAAAACTGAAAAGTACAACAAAACTTGCAATGATCCGTCAAGTTGAAAATTGTGATATTTTAGGATCGATTGATTTGATAGAATCACGAGGAGTCACTGCTTTCACAGGGCGCTTTTGACGATATGAATAAGGCTTGTACGGTCTGATGGTTGAAATACGTCCGTTTACTTCCACAGACCTTATTTTATTCATACTGATTACCTTACTAGCCAGTTTTGAATTGTTCAAAGATGGTTTTTCTCCGAAGCTTTTATTAAGCACCTTGTCATTTGATGGAACCTTTACTTAACGTCATCGCAGTGTAAAGATTTGCTTGATTCGTAAGTTAGACTCTCCCAGAGTTTTTTCCCCTGTTTTGTTCACTTCCTAAATTTTTGTCGAATCGCCATTCGGTCGAATAACCCCCTGGGATCTGAATTTTCTTTTAGGTTCTCAAGAAAATATAGTCCAAGTAAGATTGAACAACTCGATCATTCATCCTGCGTTTCGCAGATTTTTGCAGAGTTATTTTTCTATACACTTGAAAACTCAAAAGAGTCGATGGTAGGATAAACAGCAGTGACGACTTCTTCGGATGGATTTATCGCATCGCACCAAAGTTATTGCAGCTTTGAATCGCGACAACCATTATGCCCCCAGACGCCTTCGAAGGCTTTAAGCAAGATAGCACGATTGTTCCTCAAATACGCTAATTCGCGTATCACTCTGGTTTACTATGTTCTTCAACCGATTGGTCTGCATCTTGTCTAAAATGGTAGGACATTCGAAGGCTTTCAGTAACCTTATGAGTGGTGCGTTACGGCTATACACTGATTGTTCCCCCTGATAGAAGGTGAACGCACAGCCACGGAACTCAACTGTACACAATCGATAATCTCCAAGATCTAATCCTCCTGAAGTAATATTGTTAACGAGTCTAGGAAACAGAATGTCAAACCAGTGTTTACCACAGCTCTCCAGGAAACACATACTTCTCAGATGAGCTCACAGCAGCTTACCTCTTCAGATATGTTTGGAAGTGAAATCCTTCCAGAGGAGAGGCCGTCCAAGAGCAGCCAAAAGCTCTGTTCCCCCATTTACTTCTTTACGGGGTAGATTTTACAATGACTTGGTAGATGATTTTGGATTATCTGAGTGACTTGATCTTCACAGATCAGTCTTTTTTACCGGTTATCTGTTGAGTGATTTCATTCATTCGCCTAACAATCGTAAATCTCTTAGGAACCTTGTACCCAATACGACAAAGCGGAAAGATGAATCTGTAAGTTGTCCTGAGCAAATTATTTTGCGCATAACCTTTAAGTTGATCCGTTCTTACTTTATCCTCTCCACAACAGATTCATCTGGAGACTTGACTAATCTCTTTCCACCCATTTGATGCTTTCAGATGAATTCTTCAAACCCCACAAACCTCCCCCAATCAAGCTCTTTTTTCGAAATGGCGCAGGTTCGAAACTGGTTTCAGCCAAATATACCACCATACAGTAATCAACAAATCTAGTTTTTTATTTTCACAAAAGCTAAATTCAGAGTTCGTATTGCCTCGGACGCGAATTTTAAGCTATAGGGGACAAAATACAGACATTAACAGCCCAGGGAAATTTCATTCACATGTATACACATTTGACAAGACCTGGGATGTGAGTATTCTAGTAATTGGAGCTATTGATTTGTCAGTGACGCCCAACGAGGCTCCGCAAGTTCATGGTAGATGCGGTGTATGTTTACCCATTCCCTATGTCTGCTTGCTCTAACTCCGCTTGTGACCACTGGAAATTCAGGGGCACATGAAATACGACGAACTCGGTAAATGGTCTGTACTGGATGTTGAAACCAACTTGACCTCATGATAATTCCCCCATTCATTTGCTTACTCCGCCTATGTACTTTTGATCTCCAGTTGTTTTGCTTATTCGTAACCGTCACTCACCTTGCCGCAGAGGCCGTCTCGTCCGACACTTGTGTATTGGCATGTGCGTCTGTGTGTGTGTATGCGCGCAGCTGACCTACTTACCCATGCGCGTTCATGTCCCGTTCGCTGAGCCTGCCTTCACTTGTTTCCCAATGAGCTCCGTGTGATCGCACGTCCAATGAGAATCACGAGACTATCGTCGGAAGGGACGAACGCAACCCACGCTACTGAGCCATCATTCCGCTCGCCGTTGTTTGGTGTGCGGACGTTGACACTGCACCGTGCCGGTCAGTGACAGACCTGTGAGCCTGTTGACGCCACGAACGTGAACAATTGAGGTTTGTTGTACACATTTGCTTACCCTTATGTAAATAGTACCGTAGAATTACGAACCCAATTCTTCCTTTTGATATCCGGGATTGTCGAACCTACGCGTCACTCAAAGTTCCGTATCGGGAACCTTAACACTGGATGTAGATCAGAATAGACGGTTGGCATCTCCAGTGCCTTGTTGCAAAACCAAACGATGCGTCAGTCGAGTCACTTTGATTAGTTGTATGCACTTGTATAGGTTTTCTTTTTTTTGGGCCTGACTTACCATTTTGCTTGCTTTGCGCATTCCGTGCCACTGAATGTCTTGTTTGCTTCTATTCTGATTGGTCGCAACCACTTTAAGTGAGCACACATATGTTCCTGACGAGTACGGCTACTCTTACACATGTGTTTCTGTTTTGAATGTTACTTTCGAGGCTTCTTTTCCTTTGGGATTTGTCCGGTAAAAGTCCTCTGATTTCCGATGTTTTCCAACGTTCAAATCTAGCAGTTATCTTTACTCTCTCAGATATCCCTTATGCTGCTGATTTCAGTGGTTGCGTTTCATTTTCCAACTTTCTGGATTCCCACCTGCCTATTTGTTCATTAAAATGTATGAGAATGGTCTTCGCTTTTCAACAACTACACTCATTTGCATATCAAGTTGGTTCTGGCAGGAGACTCACCCGGAACCCAGCCGAATTTCTCGTTCCTGATGTTCCTTAGAACAGGTGAGTCTCCGGTAAAAGCCAAATTAATATGCAAGTGAGTGTATTTGTCGAAATCTGTCCAATGTGGGCCCAAGTAAAACATAAGTTTGACGGAAATTCGGAGACTGCGCCTAAACCATGAGTCCCAAGAAGAGCGAAGCCGGTCGTCGCTCTCGAACAGATTCCACTGCTTTACTAGTAGTGTATTACGTCTATATAATTGTAGTCGCTTGTTTTCTACTAGCGCAGTTTCACATTTAACAACTTCGAACTTTTAGTTTAGCTGTTAGTTCTTATTACTATGAAGATGAAATTGTGGTTCAAGTAAGCGAAGAAATACGCTCCATTTTCAGTATCCTCGCCACGACAATTTTTCGCTGGAAGTATTATTGCATGTTATTTCATATGCTGGTGCATCTGTTCATCAAGCATGAAGTGTGTACTCATTCAAAATCTTACAAGAAATTTTCTCAATTCTTGTTTCGTGTCAGCTACACCGAAGTAGTTGTCCCTTTCGCAAGGTCGTAGTTGGAGAAAACGCACAGAGATTTGAAAAAATTAAGCGAATTCTCGGCAGCAGGTCACTCTACGACGGATCCGCTCAATCACGTCGAAGTGGACCTAGTCTACTCAGTGCTCCGTGCTACGGACCGGCTCCTCAATCACAGTAAGCAAATAAAACTAAATAGCAAACCATCGCGACGGAAATCCCAACAAAAATCACACTTTGAGACCCCGTAGGTCAAGTCTAGCTTCCCCGTGACTGCCTACAATGAAGGCTAAGATAAGAAGACAAGATCAAAGCCCCCTTGGATGTTAATCAATGACAGTACAATTTTACATGTTAGCCAATGGCACTGAATGCGCCAAACAAGCATAACCCTAGGTCAGGCCCGGTCAGTGGTAAGCACACAGCCACGCACATAACTAATCCTCGCACCCCAATAATGCCGCATCCCACTTCGCTTCGTTGCAACCCGCTGAAAATGCCACCTGGACTGATATTGGAGCGTCCTCAGCCTAACTACTGAGTTCAACCGACAGAAAGTGTTGTTTGAGAGCTTAATAATGTTTTTATCCGAAAGGCTCTTATTTGAAGATCGACGTTTGTGGGACATGACATCAAGCTGTTGAACTGTTTATTTCCCTGTTACCTTCATTATTATCATCGACGGAAAGTCTTATAAGCCCAAATTTCTTGCGTATACTTTACAGCAAACTGTATTGTGGTGTGTTACGACCGCACTAGCCATCCAAGGTTGTGTCGTTCGTAGCTGGGGTTATCTTTTTTCCAGTAGTGATAAACGCCCTCTGTGGAAGCCATCCGTAGAGAAGTGCCTGATGAGATTTGGTATGTGTCCACAACTTGTGGTTCGAAAATCTTTCCTGCTACCCACTGATAGGTTCATTAGTTAGATTTGTCGAAAGTATTTACTGAAAATCCACACCACTCGAGAGTATGACTTGAATCATCCCACGAATTCCAGAATGGTTTTTACGGCTGAAGCTCTCCAGTGTCAGATGAGAGTGATGTAATCATTTTGGCTTCATGGTTTTTCATCAGTAGAAGGGTGTTAGGCAGCACAAAGGCATGCTTTGCGTCTGAACAATGTACTACTGAGAAGAAACTAGTCAGTACAAATTAGCATTACGTTTGAATTCTGATCGGAATGCCCCACCAAGGTTTCAATCTCTTGAACTAGGCATTACAACTTTGCGCCGAAGTCTTGAGCTGTTAGAACTATATTTGAGCCTCTCTTGGTGAACGTGAGACTGATTAGTTCACGGCTATACCAATGTAACGGCGGATACTACTGATGAAGCATACGAGTAGTCTGTTTTCTCGTAACGTAGCTTCACGTCTACTGGAAGGTGAGGTTTATTACGAATGCTTTCCAACATTCGTTTACGATTGCTTGATAGTAAGTGAATACCCAGGAAATTTCAAGAAGAAGACGGACATGCAGTTTTTTAAAAAACAATGTGCATATGAGATGTTTACTTTCCGGTCCAATAGTTTGTAGCTGTTTAGTTGGTGTTTTTTAATAAACAACTCCGCAGCGAAGGGTTTTCCTCCTTTTCACTAGTGCCGGAAGAACCTGCCACGCCAACCACAGAGCCACACAAATTTGGCACGTAGATGGTGAAAGTGCCATAAACCGGTAAGTGTACTCGAGCCTTTTTGTTCGAGTTTCCGAAGTACAGCGAATGTCAATCGTCAATTTAGCTGAAACGTACTCCAGCGAATTTGAAGAAGAAATCAAACGCCAAAAGTTGCACGACAGACAGGAAGCGGGATTTAAATAGCAGACGGAAACCGACAGATTTGAGACATAAGATGCAGTAGGTAACTACATTATATATCTGATTGGATTGTGTACAGCCTCGATCCGTATAAAAGGGATTCCCAAGTGGTGTAGAATAAATTTTAAAAGATAACATTAGGAGGTTGAAGGGATTAGATGCTGTATACTGCACTGCTGTATGCAGTGTACAAGGTGACCCGGTTATTGCAATCATTCAACGGCCGGTGATGCATATAGATGTTCCGGATTGTGTACTTCAGGTTTGTATGTGGGGCAGCATTCTACGATGGTGTCAAAACCTAGACAGAAAGGCAATTAGAGTTCTCAGCCAAAATCTTCTGCACAAAATCCTGACAGAAATGCAGTGTTGGACGAAGCAAGACTAGCGGATGATCTGATTTTTAGGGAACATGGAGCCATGCATGTTTCTACTACCAAAATCTGAGGCCCAGGGGACCGCGTTGGCAAGACCACCACCATCGAACAACATGATGAGGGAAACTCTCTAAATGTGGTGTTGATATCCTTCAGTATTGCTTACATGGGTAGCCGAGATGCGCGAACGGTTGCACCACACTGCAAGTCCAGTCTCCTGCCACATAGTCATTTCCATGTCTGATACACCACCAGTCACAAGACATGAAACGCAGGCGTTGGTGTGCACAAGGTACCATATTTATCATGCTCATGCTAAACAGTCTGAAGTATGTGCTTACCCCTGTTCCAGGCGGATCGAATGACGGCAGTGGCTTGAATAAACCGTAATTATTACCACCGGTAATAAAAAAGCCAAAAGCTAATGCACCAACCGAAAAAAGTGGATAAGCAGGTTCCCTGAGAGTTAGCTTTGACATCAGTGAAACAGGAATTCCCAAACTTATCAAGTAAGCAAGGGTTTTTACCCAAATAACGAACTGATGGGTTTTATCGCTGGCAAAGAGCGTTGTAGAACCCCAAATTTGAAGTCGTTTGGTGTTTTGGTGAAAGGCGGCCTTTTTTGAATTCTCAAGTAGAAAAAATCTTGTCTTTGGATAATTCGGCTACCAGGTTATACTAAACTTCGTTCTATCTACTTGCATGAACTAAGTAGTGCTCATTATGTGGATTGAGACACTACTTATCTGACGAGCCTCAAGTAGGATGAAAAGCATTCTGAGCCACGAAGACGATTCAACATGTAAAGCACAGAAAATATAGTGATGTAAAAGCCGACCATTCCAGAATTTTCCAATATTCCGTGCACCGAACTAGATCAGGCCATTAGTTTGAAATAGGCTGCCATAAAATCAGGTGCCCTTTTTTACTGATATGACGTATAAGTTGTTAGCTTGTTCAAAGCTCTCTCACAGCCTACTGTCGGTTTCGTCCTACTTGGAACTCATCAGGCAGAGCGCAGTCTCTGAATTTCTCTCAACCGTATGTTTCACTCAAACATCAGACTATAAGCAGTTGGTATACTACACTCGATTCCAAATTAATTTGAGTTAAACGGAAACTCAACAGAATCCCAACTGACTCATTTCTTTATAATGTTCTTCAACAAAATACACCGCAGAAGGATCATCGCACGTTTCAACCGGTACAATGAAAAACTTCTCATCTTAAGAGCCTCAAGAATCATGAAACCGGTCATTGGTTGATTTTCAACATACAGTGTCCAGATTATGTGCACAAATACTTCGTTCTTTGTGCCAACCCAAAAGGAATGGTGAATCTTCTGCATCACATGCAGTTGAACGATATCACAGACAAAGGCTTCAACTGGGATTCTACCTCCCGTGAAATTTTACTTGATTTGAAATTTAGATTATCCCGCTAAACTGCTCATAAGCTGTGCACGTTAATTGGAAAGGTTTTGCAAGGCAGCTGAGAAATAAAAACCATGCTTTAAGTAGTTGAAATCCGTCAGAACTGTTGAATGGACATACTGATGATTTCGTAGAGACCGCAAGTGGACCAAAGCTAATGGCTTTTACCTGAATGTTAATCATACAACGACTTGGGAACTATCAGTGCAGGCATACTGTACTTCAGCACGACAACGACTAAAAAAATCTCAGGCTATGTTTTATCGACGTTCAGCCACTGCAGAAAGGTTCAGTTCAAAGCTATGAATCACGAAAGTTCTTGATTTCTCCAACTCGATGTTAGAGATGAACATGTTTCCATCGACCAAAAAATGTGATTTCTCTCACTAAATTTGCTTCGAAACACACTAGAGATGACGATTTACAGAATTGGTTACACACTAATGAGAAATTTTTGAAGCATGTCGGGAACACGTGATGGAGCATGCTAAATAAACTTGACAGGAGTGACCATATAGGATAGCAACTTTAGTCAGTTTCTAGGCATTCTGTCTGAGTTCACTGTATGATTTGACACACTGTTTAATTAGACAGTAATTTGTTTAGGCGTGCAGACTCCAGTCTCTCCAACGGCCCCCTGCATAAACTCATCCAAAATGATCGTCCAGCTGTGCAGGTTGCCAAATATTATGGAACGTTCATGTTTGCAAACTAGACAACCACGATAATTCACTCTTTATCGTGGAGTTCTTCAGAATAGAGTGCATGAGCAGAACGAATTTTAGTGATAATTAGTTGGGGAATATTTATCACAACGTGTAATTACGTAATAAAGCGCTTTCTACACGAAAATCCCTACATTTTGGGCAAAAATGATTTTTCCAGCCTAAAATGCTGGATTGGGCGGTAGGATAGCACCGGTCTCTTCACAGCCATCAACACCGACTCAAGCCGATCGTGCGTAAAATTTGAAGTACTAATGAGTAGTGAAAATAGTAGCCAGAATGCACCCACGAGCCACACTGGGATGTCATAAAGGCGAGCGGCCACTGTATTATGCTTGTGTCCCTCACGCAAAAAACGGTGTATGTGAAGGCCGTATGACGGCATATTCAACAGTGTCCATTGAGAAAAAATGTGAGAATCGGAACGGTCTTTTCAAGCTTCCCATCAGACAGGTCCCGTTCTATGTGCGTTTGCTAGTGGTCAGTTCGTTTTCAGTGAATTTACAAGTTCCTTTTGCGATCCGTGGTCAAACCGATCACCAATTAAACGAACTGAACTGTTGGTAGTGTGAGGAGACTTGGGAATTTCAATGGAGGTTCGTCCAGTAGGCTACTCAGATTTATGATGAAAAGCCGACAAAAGCTGTTAAACAGCTTTGGTTTTGTTGGGATTAATCAGTAGTGTGTGTCCCATAAAACTACTAAATGTTTGAACACTTACTTCTCAGTCACGACCTGCTGATCAGTAGTTTGATTAATTCACACTCAGAGGGGATATAGCGTCGCTAATCCAAGTCACTGGATCCGCATCATGTGGCCGTCACATTAAAGCTTCACCAAAGCTCGATTGAAACAGAACTATCATCATTCCTTGGTGCGATAAACGAAGCGCTTCTACACCGGAAATGTAGCTTCAATCCTTTGCTCTTACCCGAGTTACTTAGGCAAAATCAGTTTGTCTGTGCTGGAACGCATCAAGCTAGCAGGTAGCGCAAAACAAACCCTTCACTGAAGGTGTTCGTTATCTAGAGATACCAACAAACAGAACAAGCATTGCTTTTGGTTGTTTGCAATAGCAATAAGGTTCGGTCAGGTCAGTCCAAAAGTAATTCTTAGCACCCAGTTAAGGTGAGCTCTTAGCATCGATAATTTGTGTTTGGTCTACAACATCCACTCCTAGATTGAAAAGATTGAATAACGGCACCGCTTGTCCATAAGTTGCGTACAAAGCGCCATTTGCTGTAACAACCGCTTCAGCTGACCTTGTGTTCCGTGAGGCCTTCAGTTGAGTTCTTTTGAGGACATGAGCAAACGGTTACTTTTAAACAACAAACCTTGGATTTGCTTATCAGAGTCCATTGATACGTTCATTATTAATATCTTATTTGTCAGTGGATGGCAAGCAAACGCAGATGATGTGGTTGAGGAGACAAGTGTTCAGCGGACTGTTAATCAGAACAAACACCCCTCATTAAAGTCCATAAAACGGAGGTGAACAGAATTTCTCCCATGGGGCACTGGTCAGAAGTTCCTCTACCTCAGTCTAGAAACAGCTGGTTAGCCGTGACCGTTTCATATAGATGAAATGTAAACTATGTATTTTTTTTACAGAGAGCAGTGCCAATAGACAGATTGTTAATCATTAACGAGACCATGGTTTCCTCCTGGGTTTCCTTGATGTCTTTCTTATCACCGTCGTGTCTGGGGTCTTGAGTTGTGTTCGAATCATAAAAAAGACTATCACCAACGCCATACTTGAAATAAGACTTTAGTGTGTGCACCTGTTAGAGATGGTATTCCAATGGTAGTATCTATAAAAATAAATAAATAAACAGATACTCACAAAATGCAGACCTATAGGTTCGAAACCACTGAGCCCCAACATGTCACACCGATACTCTACCGACCGAGATACCGAAGACACTTACTCACTGTCACCTCGTTCATTCGAACATTGCAGCTGATTGCAACAACCTTGCCTACAGAGCGGACAACTGGTACAGGCCAGCTTCATCACATTCTCTATCTATGAACATTATTCTCCCGTGTATGCCACAGTTTTCTGGATATTTTATTTGGACACAACTGCAAGTTAACCAAAAAACGATCCACACGATCCACATTCTGGCCGTACATTTTGACGTGTTAGATCCACTTTACCACCTTCCCTAAACTATATCCAAACGATCCTATCTCGTAGCACACATCCGGTGTCTTGTGATAACGTGACCATTAACAAGGTCTTGAGATCCTGAAGTAAAATTACAAAAGATCATTGTCGCCGACAACCCAGTTTGCACTGTAGGTGGGACTCAGTTATACTTTAAAAGAACAAATGATGCTATTACACTCGTTTGCATGCCAATTTGTTTAATACGGGAGACTCACATGAATCTCAGCTGAACCTCTTTTTTATGATATGCTTCTTCAACTGAATGTGATGTACCAGGCAGTCTCATGCTTCACTTGGTGAGATATCACAATACATTTTATAAGCGCAACACACTACTTGCTAGGTTGCTGAAAATTCTTTTGGATTGCCCACGACCTCTTTTGTCCAGCCTGGAGTTCATTGGACAGGCTCAGTCTCTCCGGGCTCCCATCGATTTTATGCTCTACGTCAACCATAACTGCGCGAAAGTGAAGGAAATCGGATGAACCTGAAGAAGGGCGGAACCGGTCGTGGGCTGTCAGAGAATCTTCGGCTACCCTTAGGTATTGTGTTACATCCATACAGTAAATGATGTTAGTCTGTGATCGAAATGTTCTGATTCTAGAAACCAGTGAGTTACGAAGCTTCTAGCTAGGATGTCCCGGGTTTAAACGTCCAGTGTTGCAGTGTATACTGCACGGAGCACGTTGTTTTCCGGGATGTGGGCTCTTAATCATGGCTTTCTAGCATTTAATATTCCGGGGAAATAACGTCCCGAGGCATCGTTTTTACACGACATGGTGTAACTGAGCCAGAATAATTGTGAGAATTAGAGAGATTCAAGACCCTATTTGAAGAAAGATAAACAGTATTGGGTTGCTGTTAACAAATCTATGTTAAAATGCCAGGCAATATCACAACTTTACGGAGGTCACTTAACTGACATTGATCCAATATAATTGACTGCGAGATTTGGATGAACAGTCCTCCTCCTATCCTAGAGCAATTACTGCTATGAGTCCGCGCCAATTAGAGAGATCAATGGACTTGAGTTTTATTCTTATTAGAACCAATAACTGTCCCAGTGGTTAGACTCCGAACACGCTAGGTGAGCATGCTACCAGCGGCACACGCTGGACGCACGTGGACTGATTGTGCTTGTCCAACGGTGCACAGGCATCCCATGGTCTAACTGCTGTTAATGGGTAAATATACTTCGGAAGCTGGGGTGCTGGTCTGTTCGTCCAGCTTGGAGACTGGACTGCATCGTCAGCAGCATCGACAATGCTGTGCATCGAAGATATCACGTCGATTACTGATGCAAGGTTTGCTATTTAATGGCCAATCTCGGCGTACAGACCAGCAACCAAGCAGCGAAATCGAACTGCCTATATTCCATGAGATTTCCAGCCTAACCTGATGCAACTGAATTAACTATGTTTTTGATCCAGGAAAGTTGATTTAAGCCAAAGTTTTCGAAATTGTCTCAACCAATCAAGTATTGTCTGATAAGAGGCCGGTTCCCACTGATACGCCTCAGTGAATTTCGTGGCCGAAGAGGCACTTTACAACATTATATAGTGCCGTAAAACTGATATCACCTACTACCTGAAGGATCTATCTTTTGGAACAACGGCTAGAGAAGATTGCGTTTATCACATATGCTGTTAGAAAACCTAGTTTTTCCGGCTTGTCAGCGTACAACCATCAGGTACGCCTTCACTTCTGTCTTTTTATCCTACTGCTCTCACATTTTTCTCCAATTACTTTGATCTTCAGGTGGATCTTATCTAAACATGGGTTAAAACAAACCATGGTTCAAAACAAAACCTGCCCTTGTATGGAATTCAAAAAATGCGGTAATACAAGGGCGAAAAACATTGTCGCTCACTGCCGATAAGCCAATACAAAATACGTAGGATTATACTCATACGTTTGCCCAGGAGGCTTGAACAGAACAAAAAATGGAGCCGAGTAAAATAAAACTTTCATTGTGTTAAAATGTGAAGTAAAAATGAACAAATTCGAAAATTTGACTGGTTCCGCAAATCAAATACAAACGTTGAGGAAGTTTCTTCATTAGGTTCAACTACCAGAATTCATAGTTGTTGTCAACCAGTCCAGGTGAGACCAAACTTTAACCATGTACACTGGAGTGTACAAAATTCCACGTGGCAAAATTTGGGAGACCACTCCAATAACCCTCGGTTTGCTCATGATAACGAACCCCGCACCAAGATCACTCTGCAACATAAGAAGCAGCCACAGTCCAAATGGGACATTACATATATATATATATATATATACATATATATATACTAAAGCCATCAGATACACGGTAATCTTGTTGGTCGTATTCCATGTAAAATACAGTAATAGTGTAGCTCAGTTTCAATACCTGTACAATTTGTGCTGCATAACGACTTCCGGCACAAAACCCATGTCCTTCTCTTCCCAACCAGTAAAATGCAGGACATATTATAGATGGATAGACGGGCATTTCGATTGGTTTGGCCAATTTGGTTGAAGCTTGCGCAATCCCTGAAGGTACATATGCCCCCATTTGCCCCATTTCTTCAATTTCTTCGTCCCTATCTTTTGGCAGTTTTGCAAAATGAAGGTTTTTGCCCCCAACTGCGGTTTTCAGCTGAACCAGTCCAATATCATTGCCCCATGTTTCTGAGTAAAAAAAGATATTTGGAGCACATTATTTCTGTCAAATCAGAGTAGCATCGTAATACACTTTCAGAACTTTAGCTCCTTTGCATTGGGTTGTCAATTCTTGGTAGAGAAACCGCCCACACGTAAAGACCTTTGGTGTACGGAATATTTGATTTCACCACTTTCAAAGTGACGCAAGGATTCGGTAGAATTGATGCCAAGTCAGTAAAAAAACAATTAGTTGACAGAAAATCAGGCCCATAATAGAGTAGAATTTTTAACTTTACTGTTTGGTTTGAAGAAATTAGAAGGATCAAAGAATTTTCTGACATTTTTGTGCCACAGAAAACTTTTCTTACAAACTTATTATATGCCGATTGGAATGTGTTGGGGAAAACAGATTAGTGTGAGATAATCTAACCCTTAACTTCGCGATCGATGTCGGCTAGTAATTTTCTTTGGTTTGTCCAGTTATTGTTGCCTTGGGAAAATTTAAACACTTATAGCATCTTCCAAACCAGAGTAGTGTGACAACCGTTTGCCAGATTCTTAAGCTTGGTTTTCCTGCTCTAAAATACGTCGAGATTCCAAGAAGGCACTTTAGAGCAAATAAATTGAAGGCTGCAGGGTCTTCGTCGTCAGTCGAATCGACCTAAAATCTGCTTTACTCATGCAATCATTGCCATTCCATTGAATCTCCATTACTCCGGTTGTTGGCCTTGAAACTTTCCCATAGGTGGGTAAAATATACGGTCCTTTTGGACAGAACGATGCGGATGATGTAGACATAAGCTGACTCGCATGTTTTATTGGTCTTTATAAATAGCAACCACAGGTTACGACAGTCCTAATAATGATCCAGTTTGTATGGGAAATTACCTGGCAACTTCACTGCCTGTGAAGCTAAAATGAGGTTTGTTTAAACGCGGATTCTTTGGGTTGGCAAGGTTGGTCTTCATGAACAGGCTGTTGGTCTCTGGATCTTACACCTGAGGACCACAACAATGGTTGACTGTTTTGATAGTTTTATCTCACTTTTATCCCCGTTTGTTCGTATACTGAACATGATGGGCCCACTAAATGGTGACCAACCCAAATAATACAAACTGGGTTACCCATCGTGCGTAGCCTTTTTTCGACCGGTAATTCTGTCGCAAAATACATTTTTGTTGCTTGACGGAGTTTGACTGGTGATGCAATGAATGCTGTGTGAGTGTTCAAGTATTTTCAAGGTCACCATTTATTAGCACTTTTTGCAGTGCAAGCGTCACTCGATTCAGCAGGATCAGTGGATCAAGGAGGGTTACACCAGTGTTACGAAGAGTTTTACCCAAAATCAACATGGTCTTCATTGACTACACACTAGAGGACGGCACCTTCTGGAGGCTGCTAGTTGGGAAAACTCCTGAGTTTAAATGGTGTATATAAAACGTACTACGCACAATATTCCAGTAAAAGCGTGTGGAGTTGAGGCGAATTCCGAGCTGCTGGAGCTTAATACAGCTGGACGACACTAAGAGTGGGGAGTTTTGTTTGTTGAGCACTTTCCTCTTGCTCAACGAGGTAAGTTCGATAGCCTTGAATGCTACTCTTACCGGTTCCTACACCAATTCGAAATCCGACCATCTATAATTTGGTGTCATCCTGACCCCATCTTTTTAAGAAGGGCATCTGATGACTGGTTTGTCACTCGTTGGCTTATCTGAAGGCCCAAAAGAGCTTAAAGTTGTGATCACTCCGTAAAATATTGAGAGCTCTTTGTTCGTTCAAGAACCATAGTTTGCTGAAAACTCTTCAGTATTCATCACAGAACTTGTTGTTTAGTTGCATCAGCTTCTCCGTCCGCCAAATCTCAAACATACAAATTGCTTTGTGGTTCCTCACTTAAATGATCTAACTCTCATAATTGACCAAATAATACAAAGCGGCCCAGTCGACGGATGCGGACTCGTCGGGCAAGCCGGGTGTCTCATTCAAGTGCGAGCACTCTTGTCTATTCAAGCGTAATAGTATGAGTGTGCCAATGGGGTAGTGGTAACGAGGCCATCTGACAAGATCCGATATTTGACATTCAGATCCTGCGTGGCCAAGAGAAGACAGTGTTCTAACGGGAGTTCAGCATTTCTTCAATATGGCATGAACTAACCTAAATGGTCATGCCGGGACATGAAAAGGACCATTCAAACAAATGTGCTGGGAATAGATACGCAACAGTCAGCTGTTCGAATGTTTACGATTCGGTCTGAATGTCTCCCGTCTGATGACAGGAGAAATTAATTGGCAAGTAATGGAAATCACCAGTGTTCCTTTAGGTTTTTTCTCTTTGAAGAGGAGCATGTTATATGCAAGAATGAAAATTGGTATAACTTAGAATATTGATCGAGGAGAGTTTTCTTATAAAGAAAATGTAATGTAAAAGGAACTACATGTAGCTTTAACATACCTTGCTGTTGACGAGACTAAATTAAGCATCACCTGGATAGCCGTTCAAAGTAATCTCCAACTTACTACGCAGCACACGGACCGCCTCATCTTCCGTTGGAACGATAATGAACTGATATTCAGTTGAGCCTCTCGTTCACATCAAGATACTATACCAATGTGCGTAGAACTCCTAGGATTTACTGTTTAGACAGAAAAAGGGATTTGTAGAAACTCCGAGACTAGATCTATTCGATTAAACTCATAAGGGTACCGCAATGCTTACAAAGGCCTTATGTAAGTAGTGCGGAGTCAGGCTGCGTTGTGTCTCTATTCCGTACATGATTCAAACGATTTCATGTGTGAAAATCCACAGGGATGGAGATGGGTCAAAACATATTTCGGAAAACCGTTGAAAATGTGGCATAAACAAGCAACGAACACTATTCACTTACGTTTATCTTCGATGTTATATTCAGGTTTTGGAATGCATCGCAATACATCCAGCTCCATTCTAAATAGAAAGGATATTATGTATCCGTCATGAACTGCTACACGGTCAGATGCCGTGGTCGAATAAGAACAAAATGTACCTTGAAAATTGGGAACTGTTGCCTACGGGGGTTGTTCCCTGAAACGAATGAAATAATGTTTTCCCAAGATAGAAATGAAGAAACCTATTGTGAAATGTTGGTGCGGCCTATTTTTACGGCCATGCGAGAATTGTAAGGCCTCTTAGGTTTTTCGCCACAATCTCAGAATCTATTGATAAAGTCGAAACACAGCCAGTAAAATTACCGAATACCATCAAACAAATTAATTTATCAATACATTTTGGGTGGTTGCTCTCAAAATCTCGGCAGATCGCTCCGCAGAGTTGTGGTACAGTTGGTCACGATTCTGAGAAAACCCATCAATACCTCCACGTCCATCAGATGGATGAAATCAGATCAAAATCAGATGTAATCAGTTCCCGTTTTGTACAACAATTTGGTTAACATTTCATTTCGACTAACAAGTCTAACTGAGGTCACTCCAACCGTTAGTAGGCTATCCATGGACGTTGAGATGTCGTTTAATACTACCGTTAGGAGACAAAAAAACTTTTTACATGTCTTCACCACGAAGTCTGAAGACGAATTTGTGCTGGTTGTCATGCAGGATAAGTTCATTGTGCTGTTACATACCAAATCTACTCTAAACCCCCTGTTTTAAAAACTATAACGCAAAAATTAGGTCGAAAATTATAAAAATCGTTCCTGTCACCAGAAAAAATTACCAAAATCATTCACAGTAGTGCACTATCTAGCTGTGATCCTATGTCTTGATTACCTCCATTCCACCTTCGGTTACTTCCTTCGCTTGCTGAACGAAATTATCCCATTTCGTTCTTCCTTATTAGAGTTATGATAGAAAAACAAGAAAAATGCAATAATTTTGAAGCGCGACTTATGACGTGGACCCTGCGATGTTTAACTGTGGTTCCAACCTTCCTAAATCAACAAACAAGCTCCTATGCAAAAGTGATTATGCTGAATTCAAATAACCCAACGGATGACAGCAAGTTAGTGGGTTCAGTTTTTTTCGGACTTACTCTGAGGCTACTGGAGTATGCTGTTGAGTAAAAGAGGAATAATTGTTCGTGTGGCTCGGTGTTTTGATTATAACACCGTCGTACAAGGCCCAATAGAACACTAAATTGAACTTACGCAAGACACGCTCAATAGTACTTTCCACGTGTACTGGTTATTTTCTGACTGCGTACAGCATGATGCGGAAGTCAGAATCCAGGAAGGGTTAATCAGACTGCCCGTGAAAAGTGTGGTTTTGCCTTTGCCATCAGTTTTTAGAACTCTTACTGCCCAAGGACATTCTCCTTCTTTCACACCCACAAAATTGTCGCCAGGAAGGCCATTTTTGGAAAGCACTAGAGAAAATTATTTATGTGAGTGTTTCTAAGTTTGTGATAAAGTTTGTGGTGAAACTTGCTTTCACAATTTGGTAAAAAAAGAACACTTACCAGGGGCCAGGACGATCAATAAAAACCATGCGATCTTATTCATGTTTCTGAAATACAAATGAAAGTAGGAGACAGGAGGTCTGTTGCTACATACACCCTTGATTCGAACTGTTTTTTTACGGCCTACATGTGGTGTTTGCTAGATGAAAGTCAGTGAGTCAGAATGCTTCTCAGGATATTCGTTACAGTTAACTTCCTCCATAATGTACAATATAATATACAATATATGTAAAAAAATATAGATAATATACTAATATATATTAATACATAATACAATAATAATATATAATATACAATATCAGGAAACTGTAATGCAACAAAGTTCAGAAATTAAAACTTACTGCCCTCGAATGACGTTAGTACAAGTTGACACATTCAGATGTCGTGGTATTCAGTGCTTATATGCTCGCGGTACTAGATATTTGTGGATCACCGTTTGTTGTCTTTATGAGAAAGTCTCCTTTTTTGGAACCAGTAACGAGGTGTCAACACAACAACCAACGTAGGAAAAATTTCTTATCATCTTATGGGTGACTGCCACTCTCTTTACTCTAACCCATGCTGGCTCGCAGAGCTTTTCTTACTGTCCCAAAGGGTACAGATACTGAAAATACATAGCTTCTATTTGAAGTGGGTGTTACAGTATGACAAGCCTTGTAGCAAACGGATGAATTACTAATTTGTAAAATGACATACAAACAAACCAGTAAATTGTTTCCCAAGACGGGGAATTATTATTAAACAACATTTGTTTTGTGAGCAAAATGCTTTGGCTTGGATTGCTTCCGACGTGCTCGCGGTGACCAGTTTGCTAATAATGACATTTCTAATTTTGTAGCTAAAAACACACTGACTCTGCTGCTTGAAACACTTACGGGCAAATCTCTTAGTTATCATTTCTTATGTCTTTTTACTTCCGTTTTCTTGTGCTGCATTCCATTGCCCTATTAGATAGCTCAAACCTTCTGCCTATCGCACAACCAGCCATTAATTTCACCTCTGACCACATCGATAACCAACTGAAGGTCATGGATTTGTGATTGGAATAATCTCAGCTACGAAACAGAGATGCTCTTCTAATCGACAATTATACATATGGCCTTGATTTTTACCAGGGTACTTTACAGTGACTTTCTATATCTCAATTTCAACTAGCTGAAATGCTTCTGGTTGCTCATTATTACGCGTGAAATTCTTTTTCACCGCGTATTCAAAGAACAAGATAATCAGCACATCATAATACCACTTATAGTCCGCTCATTGAAGTTTAACTCTATCTGACAGTATCAGACTGAGTCTTTACTCCACACTTTGTGTGGAGAAAGTCGAAACCCACTCTGTGCGTTTGGAAAGCTTGTTTAGCGATTCTTGATGTTACTCCTACTGGACTTGACCACCTTTTGAATGTTTCATTCGATATCTTTATTTTCTAAACAAGGACAAAGGCCTAGCACCTCATTCCAGGAATCTTGCAAGCTGCTCATTAGGTATGTTTGTACCGCCCAAAAGATCTCGACGGTACATACTCTACAAGAATAATAATTAGACATTTTGAGAGTCGTATCTTCAAAAAAGGAGTTGCGTACATTATGCTTTCACAGCTCCAGAAAAAGCAATTTCCGGGGTCAATGTTAATGAGGAATACGTCAATGTATCCTCTTTTGGAGCCTGGATACACCATTTTATTTTAGGAAGTCATCCAGGAAGTCATGATCCAGGAGGTTTAGCACCACCGTTACCCCGTCCGGTTTGCTAACTTAGCTGCTCCATTTAGTGTTCAACTAGCCAATATTTTTGTCCTTCACATTGTTACTATCTGTGTAAGCAACCGCGTGTGACTAAGCTGCAAAGAGTACAGTAAAAACACTCTCGCTCCGATGTTTAATGAAACGTTGATGTATGCCTGTTCCTTCACTCTTCGTAAGCTCAATGAACTCTGTTTCTAAATTACCTATTTCAGCTTCTTTGGTTTACAAACCGCGTGAGAGTTTGCTCGGCAATAGACTCAGCATAGAACCTCTCTTCTGCTCGTTTGTTTTGACGGCCGATAATTCAGACCTAATTTGTGGGCCAAACAAGTCTGCTGACAGATGCGATTGTCATTTTGTCGATGATAGATACTCAGGAAAAGTGGGTATGTACAAGTATTCCCTTGGAAAATCCCACATCTCGATGTTGGCCTAGCGAATGGGGATCTAGTGAGGTCCGATAGTACTCGCATGCCTGCTGCGTGTCAAGAAACGTCTGTTTGTCTATTGTATTTATGAATATTCGCAAATCCCTACTGTATTCACATATTCATTTCCTGCAATGTTTTACAAAGCGATGGAAACAATAGTTATCTGAAGTATGCGGAAATTTGCCTAGCCACTCTAGCTAACTCTGTCCACAAGCCGAAGTTGTGGCATCCGTTATATCGTGCATTTTTCGGGAAATTTAGACTTTCCGAATACTGTACGACACCGTCAGGGTAATATTACTTTGTGTCTATAATTACCACGGTATATAATTACACAAATGAACAGCTTGCGTATCCCTATGGGTGAAAGAATCATAGGAAAATTGACTCAATAGTATTTTAAAAGGAACGAAACTGGTATACCTACGATGTAATCAGCAGGAACTTACTCTAGAGTCTCTTCAGACAACTGAGGAAGACGCCGCTGTAAGCACATGAATCTTCAGTGCTTACAAATCATTGGTTAAAAATCAGTAGACGAACAGTATCTGTCCAAAAATGACCTATAAACTAATCACATATTCACGTGACCGGTCGACGACTTGGTTGCCCTGAACGAAAAGATGCCTTTGCGCCGATGGTCAGGTTTCTCACTTTATAGACTCCAAGTGATTTGGAGCTAAAAGTATAGCTGAACAATCTGATGTTCTTGGTTTTACTGGAAAGCCAACAAAACTACTCATGGAAAGCAGTTCCCTTATTTTCTATGTAAACTATGGAGTCAATAGTCGTTTCCGTGTTTTCTGTCAAATAACATATGCAGTCAGTGGCAATGGACGATGTCATAGAAATAGCCGGTGAAATTTTTGACTACTACTAGTGTAACGGTGGACACTACTGATGAGGCATGTGAATAGTACGTCTTCTTGTAAATCCGCTTCGCGTCTCTTGAAAAGTGAGATCTGTTACGGAATTTGTGGAATCTCTTTGTAGCATTTGCCTGCATTTGAGTAACAGTCAATGAATATCCAGGAAAGTTCAGGAAGACGCGTTCAAGGAGAAGGTGGATATTCAGTTTTGTAGACGAGATGCATATGAGAGTTTTGCTCCCCTGTTCAATAGTCTGTAACTGTTAAGTTTCTCTAATAGACAACTCCGCAGCGAAGGCCTTCTTCCTTTCACTAATACTACTACCCTTTCGAACAAGGGTTTTGATTCTAAGTAATTTAACGAACTAAAATCCACAGACACTTCAGAACTTCAGCAGAAGCTTCCATAAACTTCCAACTTAGGCTGCAGAGCAATGTAAAGATTCATTGTGATTGCAGTTACCAGCAACGTCCTAGAGAGGGCAAAGGAATTCTTCAAGTAGCCCAACGTTTTCAAACCAGCGAAAGCGGTGATGCAACCTGTTCCCAACTTATTATCCATCAGTCAGTCGACCGCAAAGAGACCGCCGGTAACTACCCGTAATCGTTAGGGTTTCTTCTAGCAGTAGCTGGAGGGATGACCAAATGAAAGCTACCGAGCGCAACTACAAATGCATTTCCTTTCCAAGGAAGAATCACACTAAATTCCCTAAACTCTGACGTGTGACGTAATTTAAGCCCGCTAAAATCAAAATGGCTAGCCTCGTAATCGTTGGATCTGAGCAGAAGTTGCCGCCTTGGTAGCCCATTACGCTATCATGAGATTTAGTTTGTGTACTCCAGAGATTGAAGTGAAATATCGGAAAAGTATTTATATCCCCTACTTGCGAAACCACCAAGCGTTTTCTCATCCGAGAGCTGCTGTTTAGAACTCCAAAGGTCACCTTCCACTCCTTAATTGGGCATCTTCAAACCATTCAGCTCTCAGCTACCTAGCAGCTATCAACTGACTAAACTGACAGGCAAGGAAATGAACTAACATAATGCCTTGAAAGTTTTGAAAATCCTATTCCACTTTCAGGCTTTCAATGCCCGTAGCTTTTTTCAAGTTAGACAACAGGTCTTTTGTTTTCGATTTCACTGTATTTTCAGTTATGCGTGTTGTGTTAGCGAAACGAACAAGTGGGCTTCAGCCTAGTCGTTGCAACCAGCCTTAAACACTCTAAAGTTATTTCCTCAAATGATTCTGTCTATTTTCCTGACCTGAAGCATCTGGACTTGCTTATACCATAGGGTCGAGGAGGCTTAAAAATTATTTTATTGTTTATACGTAATGCACCACTCATAAGGTTGCTGAAAATTCTTCGACAGCCCACGACAGGTTTCGCCCTTCTTGGGGCTCATCAGGTAAGCGCAGTCCCCGAGTTTCCGTAAACCTTATGTTCTACTTGAACCCTGTTTTTCGAGTTATACACTAATTTGCAAATCAGTTTGGTATTTTGCGAGAGACTCACCTGGAACCCACCTGAATCTCCCGTTTTTGATGTTTCCAGATGTTAATTCCCAGTTCAGCAAACCCTCCAACATGCGTGACCCGAAAAACGACGGTTACCGGAAGTAAGAACATAAGGTTGACGGAAACTCGGGGACTGCGCTAATGCATCACATCGTGGCCAACCATGGGGTGCCAAAAATGATCCTAACCGATCAGGGGCCTTGCTTCGAGAGCGAAGAGTTTAGGAATTGTTTGCAGAAGCTGGGTATCAGACGGCTAAGGACGGCACCATACCACCCGCAAACAAATGGTCTAACAGAACGTAATAACCGAACGATCAAGGAGTGGCTGGCGGCCAAAGGAGGTGACTGGGAAGTGAACTTGCCAATGGTGTTGCTAGCTCATCGTGCTTCCATACAGCCAACCACAGGCAAGTCCCCGTTTATGCTGATGTACGGTCGACATCCGCGCCTTCCGGTTGATCAGGAAATTGGATTGTGGCCGACAACACGCTTGTCTCCGGAGGAGCTAGATGAAGAAAGGAGGAAAGCTCGAGAAAACTTGACCGCCGTTCAGGCAAGGACTAGGCAGAAAACGGCAAGTAGAAAGGCACGATCATTCCCCATAGGCGCGAAGGTCAAGTGGAAGGATCATCAGAATCCTGGAAGGAGTGGATTGGGGTCGCGGAAGCTGGGCAGTCGATGGCAAGGTCCGTTTGTCGTTACCGACCGCCGGGGAACGTCTATACAATTCAAGACGGTCGGGGATCGAAAAGAGTAAATGGGACGCAGCTTCGTAAGTGGCATGATACACCCGAAGAACGGCCGAGTAGACCCGCTGCTGAAGCCGACCTGACGGAGGTAAATGAACAACGGTGGCATGCGGACGACCTTTAAAGGGGAAGGTGTGTAACGGTGGATACTACTGATGAGGCATGTGAGTAGCACGTCTTGTAAATCCGCTTCGCGTCTCTTGAAAAGTGAGATCTGTTACGGAATTTGTGGAATCTCTTTGTAGCATTTGCCTGCATTTGAGTAACAGTCAATGAATATCCAGGAAAGTTCAGGAAGACGCGTTCAAGGAGAAGGTGGATATTCAGTTTTGTAGACGAGATGCATATGAGAGTTTTGCTCCCCTGTTCAATAGTCTGTAACTGTTAAGTTGGCGTTCTCGAATAGACAACTCCGCAGCGAAGGCCTTCTTCCTTTCACTAATACTACTACCCTTTCGAACAAGGGTTTTGATTCTAAGTAATTTAACGAACTAAAATCCACAGACACTTCAGAACTTCAGCAGAAGCTTCCATAAACTTCCAACTTAGGCTGCAGAGCAATGTAAAGATTCATTGTGATTGCAGTTACCAGCAACGTCCTAGAGAGGGCAAAGGAATTCTTCAAGTAGCCCAACGTTTTCAAACCAGCGAAAGCGGTGATGCAACCTGTTCCCAACTTATTATCCATCAGTCAGTCGACCGCAAAGAGACCGCCGGTAACTACCCGTAATCGTTAGGGTTTCTTCTAGCAGTAGCTGGAGGGATGACCAAATGAAAGCTACCGAGCGCAACTACAAATGCATTTCCTTTCCAAGGAAGAATCACACTAAATTCCCTAAACTCTGACGTGTGACGTAATTTAAGCCCGCTAAAATCAAAATGGCTAGCCTCGTAATCGTTGGATCTGAGCAGAAGTTGCCGCCTTGGTAGCCCATTACGCTATCATGAGATTTAGTTTGTGTACTCCAGAGATTGAAGTGAAATATCGGAAAAGTATTTATATCCCCTACTTGCGAAACCACCAAGCGTTTTCTCATCCGAGAGCTGCTGTTTAGAACTCCAAAGGTCACCTTCCACTCCTTAATTGGGCATCTTCAAACCATTCAGCTCTCAGCTACCTAGCAGCTATCAACTGACTAAACTGACAGGCAAGGAAATGAACTAACATAATGCCTTGAAAGTTTTGAAAATCCTATTCCACTTTCAGGCTTTCAATGCCCGTAGCTTTTTTCAAGTTAGACAACAGGTCTTTTGTTTTCGATTTCACTGTATTTTCAGTTATGCGTGTTGTGTTAGCGAAACGAACAAGTGGGCTTCAGCCTAGTCGTTGCAACCAGCCTTAAACACTCTAAAGTTATTTCCTCAAATGATTCTGTCTATTTTCCTGACCTGAAGCATCTGGACTTGCTTATACCATAGGGTCGAGGAGGCTTAAAAATTATTTTATTGTTTATACGTAATGCACCACTCATAAGGTTGCTGAAAATTCTTCGACAGCCCACGACAGGTTTCGCCCTTCTTGGGGCTCATCAGGTAAGCGCAGTCCCCGAGTTTCCGTAAACCTTATGTTCTACTTGAACCCTGTTTTTCGAGTTATACACTAATTTGCAAATCAGTTTGGTATTTTGCGAGAGACTCACCTGGAACCCACCTGAATCTCCCGTTTTTGATGTTTCCAGATGTTAATTCCCAGTTCAGCAAACCCTCCAACATGCGTGACCCGAAAAACGACGGTTACCGGAAGTAAGAACATAAGGTTGACGGAAACTCGGGGACTGCGCCTACCTGATGAGCCCCAAGAAGGGCAAAACCGGTCGTGGGCTGTCGAAGAATTTTCAGCAACCTTATGAGTAGTGCATTGCGTATATAGAGATGTATCGCGATATCTCGAATATCGTAGCAACTGGAACATGAGGCGCCCTGGTGCAGCACATTCGGTTGCCTGGAAACATCAAAAACGGGAGATTCAGCTGGGTTCCAGGTGAGTCTCTCGCAAAAATCAAATTGCTTTGCAAATTAGCGTATAACTCGAAAGATATTTTATTGTTTATTTTAATAACTCAGATAGAACCAGTTCAACTGGGAAATTTAGTGGCGCTCAGTGCTTGCATCACGAACCTGTCTTGATTCATTTTGGCCCTAAGGACAAGAACTCCCCTATATATGCATTTATATTTATATATATATATATGCATTTATACAGTCCGACAGTTTGGCAATCATTCGGTTAATGCAGATAGAAGGCCAGGATTTGCCAGCATCCGACACCGCCAACACGATCATGAAAGGTCGGCGCCAGATAGAATAAGGGAGCGCACTTCTGCACGACGGCATCTTTAAGAAAAAGCACTGTATGGACAAAGACATTTTCGCCGGTTCCTGTAACAAGCCTGAATGCTATGAGAATTTTCTAATCACTAATTTGCAGTGACTAATTTTAGGTGACTGCTGAGTTTGTAGGATATGCACTCACGCCACTCTGGTTCGATCCGTCCCAATCATGTCATGGCGCAGTTATTCTGCTGAGTCCACACCAAAGAAGAAGGCACCGGTCTCGGGTTTCTTTCTTATTAAAGCTCATTAACAACTTATTGGCCGCGTTGAACTTTGAACTCAGGCATCCGACAGACGAGGTGGGAGTGTTTCCTTTTACTCCACCAGCTCACTCTAAACGCACCTGAATCATAAAGTCTAAACAGGCGATGATCTTCACGCTTGAGCGATGGGATCGGTTCCCCCGACACCTGGCGTAACTGTCCATATCCCCACCTGACTGCGAAATCCTGACAGGCGGCTCAATCGATCATCACAACCGGGACAGTTACTATGCAAACAAATCTCATTGCCCAAGCGTGAACTCTGCCACATTTTCAAGCGTGCTAATTCAGGTACATCCAGAGTGTGCTGGTGGGGCAGTGGAAACACACTCGCATCGCATATCGAATGTCCCAAGTTCAAACACCAATATTGCCAAGAATATGCACTGCTGGTGAGTTCTAATAGGAGCAAAACTCGTGTTTAGTGTTTACTCCTTTTGGTGTGGATTCACCAGAATAATTGCGCAGGACGGTAGAAGAACTGTCCAAACGAGAGTGAGGTGAACTTTCAAAGGGTTTACAACAGTTTGCTTGGCTCAGTAACCTTCTTGATGAGAGGCACGTATCTTAGTAGAGTCACTTGCTTGAGGAAAAAAGTGCTTCACAGTAACTCGTGGCTGCTGTAAAACACTTTTAGAGCCATTTCGCTAGAGTGCCCACCTCATCGTCGGGATGTCCTTGCCCCACGAAGACTCACTTCCAGGTTGTTAAGTTAGAACAACACTTCCGTATATTATGACAATTTAAAAACGATCTCGTAGAATCAGCATTCACCACAAGAGACCTTTAGCCATTTTGCAAGCCTCCTAGATATTAGTCTAAACTGCATAATTAGTTTGCTCTGAGGAAGGAGTCGGTTCTAACAGCCTTGCTACTGCTGGGTAGCATTGAATGGTGAACAAAAATATTCGCCAGGCGACTGCTATTGATCCACTGGGAGGATTTTCTTCTTAACTTGTAATACCTTCCGGGAGGTAACAGTCCCCCATCTCTCTCGCGAACTTTGCCCGTATGAATTAACATTGACAAGGAACGTTAAAGTTCGTGATTTCACATGAGATTGATTTCCACAAATGGTATCAGTTACGGAGTTGTCCTGAAGCGCCTGTGGTAAACATCTGATTTTACAATACGTTGTCTGTCGGGTAAAACTATCGAAATTTCTAATGAGCTTTGCTGGCTAGTTTTTCAGTAATAAATCTGGTCCACAATACGGACGTCAGACAGCCATCATCGGATAAATATTCTGGCATGACAGGAGGCATTCCGCGTGAACGGGTAATAAATCTGGTCCACAATATGGACGTCAGACAGCCATCATCGGATACATAGTATGGCATGACAGGAGGCATTCCGCGTGAACGTCTATCTGTTAGGTCAGGTGCATCTTGAAAACAACCCCACATTGCGAAATCCTGCACCAGTTTTCTCATTCCTCTATCGTCTATCGCTTCCTGAAGGTGCCGCATAATGAATATTAAAGCTTCATGGCAGTGAACCTCGTGACAACTACGTAACCAGTAGCACAATTTCCAAACCCCTTCAACGTAAAGAAGCAAAGAGTTGATGCTTTTTTTTTGTCCACTGCTCAGCCGCTTCATCGATATTATTGCAAGTTTCACTGCACAACGTTGTTATCTGCAAACTATCGCAGAGAACACTTCCTCCGGAGATTATAATAGTAAACGTGCTCTCATTTGCGTAGGAATCACAACTAACTTGCGTTCGTAGTGCCCCTAATTTGAACAATTCAGAGCGCTCTACTATCACTCACTGTTTCCCACTATAAAATGAAATTCCTCGTTTGAAGTGAACTGTTTTCAGATCTTGCTGCACTAACTCATTGTACGACTCGGAAAGATGATACTGGGGGAGACACTTGGCAAGCGAAGCGTCGGAAATCGAGATATCTCACTTCTGCATTTCATGCCTGGATCTTCTCCTTAAAGTATGACTTGACTCAGAAACTTCAGCACAGGCTTGAATTACACCTCAAGATCAAAATACGCACTGCCCAAAATGTCAAATCATGTAAGCTGACTGCAACTTGTCTTCAGTGATTATTTTCCAAAACCCTCTTGATAAAATCAAAAGGTGAGCTTGGTATTTGGTACCTCGGTAAACCATTCCGAAGAAAATGAGTTTCTTGGGCAGTGTGGAAATCAGCAACAAGTGGGATACGATAAATCATACTATATTTCATCTCCAAGGTCATCCCTGTCACGTGGGGGCTCACATCAACACTTCTGTCAGCGACAACTTGACGCATCTACTTCGCTGAGGGAACACTACCTCCAGTAGGAGCTAAAGGGTACTATTCGGTCTTCCTGGATTGACATACACGCAACAAAACTTTGTCATTATCCGTTCAGTTCATCGAAAATACTTACGGACATGTGCATGTGTACTTAGACACAGCCGCAATAGATTTTACAAACCCATTAGCAGTCTTCAACTTTGTATTATTTCATAAAAATCACGTCTGAACGACGAGCCACATTCAACCAGCGGGTTTTTCATCACTATCAAATGACGCTGGATAGTCAAATCCAAAACCCTACAGCGAATAGTCTTCCAGTAGACCATCCTAAACCAATAACTTCAGTGTCCTCACAAGAGGCATTTCATTATGAACACATTGTGGATGTGCTGAAGTATTTCCACAAGTACAGGGCACTTGGGAGAGGCAATATATTTGGCATGTTGAGAAATGGTGGTCTACGAGCGTGCGAGAGATCCCCTAAATTTACATTTCGATGACTTGAATTTAAATTCACCCAGTGGCACCTGCACTCGACCGCCGCATCATCTTGAAATGTCATGCGCCGGTTGTTTCACAGAACCAACTCCCCGGAATGGAAAGGTTTTGGGGTGCTTTCACATCTAACACATTAGTGAATAAAACTCATTTTAATGCCGATCAAGATTTGCGCTTTTCTGGCACTGCCAGTACCCCGGAACTTTTCAATACTGATGACTGAAAGTCTGTGCCATTCCGCCTTACTTTTTGCCTTCACTTCGTGCTAATGAAGAATGGTGTTCTTCCAATAGGCCGATGCACACGGTGTGCATGAACACTTTTTTCGGATGCAAACCGACTTTCCCAAGAATTTTAGTTATGATATTTGTCACTACTAAGCCATTAGCTGGGAACACAAAGCTAAATCGGGTGTCGAAACATAATAAGTGGAATTCTTCTGTTCTTGTGGCTGAAAAATGTAGGTGAGAATGACGACGAACAAATACCTCTGACATGGATTTTCAGTTTTTTGACAAATGCGTTACTAAAATTTGTTTTATGTGCCGAATTCGCTTCGGCTAGTGAATGTTGCCACATTTTTGTAGTTTTTAAAAAAAAAATTTTGATCCCCACTTCTCGTCATCCCTATCCGATACACACGGTACATCGCCCCATAGTTGCTACACACGATCGATAAGAAGCATTGAGGATGGTTGCTTTATCGCTTCGCACTATTCTTTGGTCAGCCAATATGACTCTCCATACATGCGATGCACCTGATATATTGCAGACAGAACCACCTCATCATTTGACATTTGTATAAGATAAGCGAACTTGGTTACTGTTTGACATGGCAATCCTTCAAGGGTTATCCTAACTGAAACATAGTATTAGGTTCATCAGCTAAATTGCCATAGGCTTTTGAAAGTGATACTGATTTTCGAGAAATGCACTTATTTGCAAATCAATTTGGTTTTGCAAGAGATCCACTTGGAACCCAGCTGAATCTCCCGTTTGTGATGTTTCCAGGCAACTGCATTTTGTAAGTGGTAAGCATTTGTCAAAGATTTACCTATGTATTTCGTCCTGTAATATACAGCGGTTCCCGGTTTCCCAGTAACACACACAGCAGCAAGGAATTCGGTAAAAAAGACTTGTCTTCGAAACCACCCATGTGAGACGTGGGGTATAGTCTGTCTGACCCACTCAGCGCATGTTACTGGTCATCACCTATTGAATAAGGGATATATTTTAATACACACTTATGCGCTCATGTACACACAAATCTGTCAGATTCAGCACATTGCTTATTTCGCGCTCCCTCTTTGTTTACCGTTTTACGTACGTCCGTTCCGTTATTCCTAATTCCGATAAGAAAGAGTCAAAAAACCGGACACTCTGAAAACCTAGAATCTTATATTCAGCACATCTGATGAACTTGACGCTTATTATTACATTACCCTGGTCTGGAGATCTTGGCTCACAATACATCAATTTTGTGAACACTGGAAATACCCAGTCAACTCTCCTGGCACTTACATGAATGTACATGGACGTATTAAGAAACATATCGACGTTACGCAGCTTTGAAATGACCAGAAGTTGAGCTACTTCTCGTTGCATAGTACCTTTGAGCGAATGCTCTGCTGAGCCCGAGGTAGCTTAGTGGCTTAGGCACGAATTTACTCAAAACAGCGTTTGTGGTTCAAACCCAACCCACCCACTCCTGTCTACGTTTCGGCAACCCCTCGTGTAGCATGGCACCTAGGCACCGAATGTGTGCTACAGTTGAAAGATCATTTGCTATAAATTATCATTATATTCATTCCTTTCTCTTCTAATACGTCCTATGAACTCATTATATCGAATTTGGCTATCTTTGCTGAAGTAAACAGTTTTGCTTATGTAAACGTATGTATTTCCAAGGGAAAATATGTGAACAGTCAAACATAGGCTCGATAACCAACATAGCTAATCACACATGCTCCAGAAACCTCAGTTACAGCGCGTATTAACGTGATCTGATACACTACAGCGATGCCTCTGACATCAGACATGAAACAAAATGAAAGTAGTTACTAACTGGGTGTTTTGGTGAGTATTTAAACCGAGGGTGTAATCATCCACAGTGAGAATGGTCACAGATTCCGCATGTATTTCACACCTGAGGTCCATTTGCCTTCTACAAACAAACCATATGGTACCGATGAAGAACTAGCTAGATACGGCGAAACATCAAGAATTATTATGAGTCGTTTACGACCTGTTTAGCTTTTTTTGCATCTCAAAGATTGTTTGAGTGGCGAGTTACGTATGATTCTCTCCATACTTCATGGATATTTGGAATGTATTAGGATGGTTAGAACATCGCATTCCACAGCTCTGCAGCTCCAGTACGAAATCTGTTTCCGACTGCTATTTTAACCTTGCGGTACCTGTTCAGTTCACTACCAATGTGCGAGGACTGTTACTCCGCATTTTCACCCAATCGTCTAAAAGGGAGGTTCAAGCCCCTGATCGACATGATTAGGAGACGATTGAAAATCGACTAGTTACCGTGGCTGACCCGAACTGACGTTGCTGATTTATCTGCTTTGGATATACAATTAACTAACCGACAAATGCATTTGGGGTAAAAAGGTCAGGCGCATGAGTTACAAATGTGTGCCCAAAGGTCCACAATCATTCTTTAGCTGTTCACTCCGACCCAAGGCGAATGTCATGATCAGAAGTACAAACCGATGGGTTCACTCTGTACAAGACAGACACGCTATGGGGCCACAATCACCCAAATTGGCTTTTTCTCCTCGTGTGTCACCTTATCCTATTAGGGGGCCCGCAATACTCGCCAATCGACTTCAATATACCTCCATCGTATGCTTCTTGTGTAGGTAGGTGATCTAGGGCATCCTATTGATTATCTGTGGTTACGTTCCAAGTTTATTTCGACTATTCACGATATACGAGTATTGCATGTTTAGTAGCCAGTTATTCTTCTCTCGTTTAAAATTTGCCTACCCTCTAGTTGTCGGTAGCAAGCTTCCTGTTTCCCGTCCGTCTGTGCATGTATTCCCGTACCTGTTTTATTGACCAAGTAGCCTTCTGCAGATCAGCCAAAACGGAGATCGGATGTGAAATCGCCAACGGTAGCAAGACACCAAATCGGTTCTTTTGGCCGCGGTTTTTTGAGTATCCGCCCATTACAATTTAAATTACAGCCCAATGGTGTTCTCAAACGGAAATAGAAGCCCAAGTTGTTTGAAATGCTTCCGTGTTGCGCTGTTAGCTGAAGACTACAGGTGTAATGGGGAGTGCTACTGATGAGGCATGCGAGTAGTATGTTTCCTCGTACATCCGCTTCGCGTCTCTTGAAAAGTGAGATCTATTACAGAATTTGTGGAGTCACTTTGTAGCATTTGCTTGCATTTGAGTAACAGTCAATGAATATCCAGGAAAGTTCAGGAAGACGCGTTCAAGGAGAAGATGAATATTCAGTTTTGTAAACAAGATGCATATGAGAGTTTTGCTACCCTGTCCGATAGTCTGTAACTGTTAAGTTGGTGTTTCACTAATTAACAACTCCGCAACGAAGGCCTTCTTCCTTTCACCAGAACCTCCAAAACCATGTCGAACCTGAATTTCTATACGGTACTATTAATACAACGTAAATTCACAACCTATACAAACGTCGATGATAGATATTCATCCAAAATAAGTGGTTCCTTTGGATTAAGAAGTTACAAACAAACGAGCAAAACACGCTCACACCTTTGTGCTGAACACACGCGGCACGTGAAAATGCCACCCAAAAACGTCGCCCTTTCCTGTACATTGCCTGCTTAAATTATCCGCACGTCCTTATAAGTAAGTTTGTATATAATTCGCTAATTTGTTGTTGTTTACCGAAAGTCCTGCTGCCTTACTGTCCACTTTTGGGCTTGCGCCATGCTGTTCCCGTGCTGTTCGGACGTTCTGCTTATTTCATATTTTTCCTTAGTTTACTAGTTTACAGGTATTGTTGTCAGGTTGCTTCCCACTGCCCTCTTCCGTCTCCTCCCAATATCCATCACATACTAGATAATGAATGCACACAGTCGAATATTTTAAACGTCTAGTAAGTTATGAAGCTGCTCGGACAATGCACATCCGATCTTAACACCATCAATTTTTTATGGCCAGCAAGAAATGATAGAAATGTCTGCTCGATTTTCTTCGCATACCAGTTGATATCCAAGCACTACTGTGAACAAAACAAAATAGACTGTTTTTCGTTTCAATAATCGACTGTTTGTCTAAAGCCAACTAGTCCGCATGCTGTGCGGTATCGTGCTTAGAGCAGAGCATTTCTCAACAGTCGTTGATTTGAAAATGAGCACCTTACTTGACTGCCACTACGTGTCAAAAATGCCACAAAAAACACGCTCCTTCAGAAGAATTTGCCAACATTTCAAAATTTAGTCGTTAGCTGAAACAGCCGCCTTCTGGGTCTGTTGTCATTTTTGTTGGCAAGTATTTGTGCACAAGTTCTCAAGCAGCTCTCTCCAAGACAGAGAACAGGCGCTTTATGGTTAGTTTTAATTTTTGTTTCACTTGGGCTACCAAGGTTTTCTACCTTTGTTGGGTTAAGATTATTGAAAATCACGTTTTTGAACTCTTTTCATATTCGCTAGTTATTTTCCGTTATTCATTTATAAAGGAAGCTATGACCTTATCTTGAAATGCCCGTTTGATACGGTGTGTTTGCTTGCCAAGATGTTTTTCATGAACAAACGAGTTACTCATATAATTCATGAAAACTAGTTATTTTAATGGAGTTTGTCTACAGATGAAATAACCTTACTAGTAAACGAGGTTCGAGAATAGTAGTATTAATCACGTTATTACGATATACGTAAACGCTCTGAGAAATTTCCGTCTGTTCCTTTGAAGTGTCTGAAAACCTTATTCGTAAGACTTCCAAAGCTCCGCTAACAAATACGCATCAAAATGTGTCAAAAAACTCGCTGATATAATCGCATTTATACCTGTTTTTGCTGGTAAGCTCGGCTGCCTTACACTTCATCAACCACGCAGGGCCAACACAACACAATAATTCACCTGCTTGAGTCAAGCAGATCTGGCTACAGTGATTGATTGTTCTCCCTCACCTCTCGGTGACACAGCATGAATACCAGTCTCCGCTGGCTGACCCAGCATATAAGCGCAAAACAGCCCCTTTTCCATCCGTTTCATGCTATCCTCTCTATGAGCCTTACTTGGGTTGTCTTTGATCATATCTTAGGGTGCCACTAAGTACAATTGGTCCTTATATACACACGTGATTCAGATGCGTTCCAAAAACGAATTAAAGAAAAAAAGTCTGACCTCCTGACGTCAGCAGGCAACAATTACAAGAGAACTTCAAGAGTACTATCAAACCCACTGCAGAGAGCATTCCGTCAGAGTGAACATCCGAAAAAAAGTGGACTTAGCGGGTGGTTTTAACCTGCATTTCACCCGTACTGAAGCAGTTAGACTAATTCATCAAATATTGCAAGATTTACACTGCAAAAAGTGCTGAGTGGATGTAACACAATTCCTTGGACTATGTTCGTTTTGTTGCACCAATGAGCAGCACTCGTCGCTTAGTAGACGATTCAATGTCACGTCAACCCTCGGCTTAATTAGACTTGCTGAAAGTTAGGGTACGACGGTTTCTTCACACTGGTTTCCTTTTCTTGAGTTTTGTTCATTTAAACACTCGGATCCAATTAAAAGTTTACCTCAAGAGATTGACAGAATGCTTAACAAACACGTTAAACTTCATTCCAAAGTTGGGGTCTAGTAAGCTAAGCGGTCGTATACCACAATCATAGTCAGAAATCACACTTTTTATTTGCATCTGGGGAGCTTTGAAGCAATTCACCAAAAAAAATGAAAAATTGGTGACAACCTATTGGGTAGGTTCACTGTATATTCAGGCAGTAAGGTTATTTCATTTCCATGAATTCGACTTATCCGTAAAACCTCAAATTCATTTCCGAATGCACCGGTCTTTGACGAAGAGTGTTTCTCTTATCTCGTGTTCAGAAATCACTCTTGAGGTTTCAGGAACGGAACAAGGAGAGTAAAAACGATAAGTACCCAGCCACAGATAACTGGAACACCAGATCTGTTTCCAAAGTAAATGGCTGACCAAAAAGGATTTACTTTAAATAATGCTGCAGTTTTGGCAAAGCCATCTCAACAGCAAATACCTTTGGTCGACTGCCCAGAAGCTCTCACCCTCTAACGGGATATCTTAGCGTTTCTTATTATAGTATTTTGATTCACTGGTAAGTTTCCGTTTTTGGGATTATTAACAAGACAATACCCTTTCCCTCCAAGACAACCTTTCCTGTGATGCGCGGTGTCTTGGTGAAAACTTCAGATCCAACCTCCCTATCACAACATTGCTTTATCACCTTATCGAGACGTTCAGCTGGTGGCGTAATTGGGTGAATGACGGGACATTTCGACGCGGACGTCTGAAAGCGTTGGAAGACAAGCCGGAAGCACAAGTCCCAATAAACACATAGTCATTATACAAAAAAGTTTTGGTTTGTGTATGGGAAAAGTGTACCTGTCAACTGATGAGAATTGGCTGGCGCACAGGTTGTTCCTTTTAACAAGGAACTGTACCTAAACCTAACGTTTACACTAAGTGTTCTGAGGTTCAATAACAAAGGTTCATTACTAATTACTCCGGTTGATCCAACTCTAAATTTTCGCGCGAAATTTGTGGGTGATATCTTTGCATGGTATCGTCCAGCCAATCAGAATGTGAGGCCACCCGCACGAAGAACACTGGAACATAAAGAGCTCGATAGGGCATTATTTCGGAGAACACTCCAACAACTGTGGGTTTTTTTCCCCCAAATTGAACGAGCCCTGCACCACGATCCCCCTGGAACGGAAGAATAAAACCTTCCGTTATAAACAACTGCTAAGGGGGAAAACCTTAGACAACAAAATATTCAATGCGCAAAATATGGTTCCTTTGTGTGAATGCACCAGCAAAATGAGTTTTCAACGTCTCGGTAGGGCTATTGCGCCCGAAAAATGTAGTTAGTATATGGTCTTAGGTCACAGACGGTCGGCTGTGATGGTTGCCTGAATAAGGTGAGCTTGAATACCAAGAAGTGATTTGATCTGCCATCACACTGTCACCTGTTGTAGCGCTACTACGTCTGATGACCTCGGTACTAGGTGCAATAATATCGCTGTTACAGCTATGAATTTACCTTAGCTGGACTTCTAGGCGAGCACGTGTAGAAGTATGATGCAGTAAATCACTCTTTTAGCTCGAGCCACGGGCCAATTGCTGACATTTGTTTGGACTCCATCCATTTTTGACGGGATCTCTCGGCACATTGCGAAATCTGAAAACCTTTATTGGGCCATTCGTATTGATTTTGATAATAGAAACAGAGTATTAGTAAAAAATATATAGACAGGTTAACGATAGTCAAAATAGACAGTGATGTTACCCGTCCTATTTACAAAATGGATGCAGGACAGGTTACGTTGTTTAGAAAAATTGCTTCGAGATGCTTGGAAATGTAGTTGGAAGAATGAGTGTGGCCAGTTGGAATGTCATGTTTGCTTAGCCTTGCGGGTTATTGGCAACTGTTCGCGATGTACTTGGTCTAGAACTTAGCAGTGCTCACTGGCACCCAACTTAGACAAGTAACATCTTCACTACCCTTCCTTTTGTGACGTGTATAGCGTGTTTTTTCCGCCAAGACCTCTGAGGATATCCACGTCTCTGCAGACTTCCGCAAAAGAACCTAAAGGCCGGAAAATGCTCCTGACAATCAGTTAGAAGCTTCGTGGCCTGTACAACACCCACTACAATCAAGAATCTATAATGGTCTCAGAAAGGGAAGGCAAATTTCAAACATTGCGTAGTCTTTCGTCTGAGAAGCTACCGCTGGGTCATCACGTTAGTGAGTCACGTAATGTGAGTCGCGATGAAAGAGGATACTTGGCACTACATCCTGTCTAGGTATGAGTTATTCCTACTGATAAACAGCCGGTCCTGGTTCAACCAATAGTTGATCTGCGATTAACTAATCACCGGGTTCGAATCCTCCCAGATACCGTTTGAGCCTTCCAACCATTGGTTGTGTGAAACTGGCTGTTTCATGGATTCATTTGGCCTAACAACCACAGTCAATCAAGTGGACGTCTTCCTCGATCAGGATCTCCTAGATTGGCAGAAATTAGTTCTAAACCAATCGAATTTGGATGTGATGTTCTGGATATGCATTATGTGGATAAGTCAAGAGACCGTTCACGTCAGTGAAAACGATGCCGTTAAACTCCGAGCTGGCAGAGATCATTTGTAGAAAAGCGTAGCGACCACGAGTGTTTTCAGACTTACACTCAGTAAAGATGTAGTTTTCAAGAAATCACAAGTCTAACTATGGAGAACTATGAGGAACTATTGACGACATGTGATAGTGCTTTCAGGGTTGTCCACCTTGGTCCACATCTCAGAATCAGAGATCCATGTTTTCTTCTCCAGTCACAACTACAAAGTGACAGCCACTGTACGTCAAGTTAGCCTCTAACGATCAACACACTTCTACAATTATTGCATTTGTTAGGGTTATTTGACTAGGCGTACCAAGTTCAAATATTGAGGCATGGCATGCATTGAGAGGAAGATCCTAACGCCCGAGAAACAAGATAATTTTCGTGAGATGAACCCAATTCGTGATGCCTGAAACGTTTTGCTTGCCAGGAGAATTTTCTGTTATTACCAAAGTTCGCACAAGGACAATGAAATTCGATATTGAACTAACCTACCCAACTCGGTATTGATAATTTTACTCACTGACTTACCGGCGTGAATTGAGCCTCAATAGGGGCACCAGCGCAGAACCCTCGTTGCCGTCTTTCCGGCCAATAAAACGCTGGGCAAATGATGGGAGCGAAGACGGTCATTTTAAAAGTTCTCTCCTCCTTTGCAGATTTCTCAAACAAATAGCTGTTTTTAAACCCCTTGAAAAGGCCTGATTTTAACTTGCTCCCTGCTTTTTTTGATTTTGGAAGTCGAACAAAACGAAACGTTCCATCCGGGGAAGCAAGTGGTGTTGCTAGCTCGACCAGACCGATATCATTGCTCCAGGTATCTAGGAGAGTACGAATGTGGTAATATGTTTCTTTCACTGATACAGCGTAACCTGATTATAGTGTGTAACATTATAACGGCATCTTCTTTTTGCCACCGATGGACCCTTGTAAGTTGCATCCACTTAAACCTCTGGAGATTGCATTCTTCACTTGTGGTCTCGAACCACGATCGTAAGTCTATGGTGATAAAGTAGAGGTGGATTGGTGCTTCACAATCACTAGTCCACTTTACCCGTCAGAAACTGTTTTTTTTTCAATTTTGTTCGAATGAAACGCTTTGGTGAATTCAACGGATGACGTAATTCTCCAGGATGGCCTTCCGACTATTGCCACATTGTTGCTAACTTAAAAATCCGCACAGGTTTGCGATATAGGTGTTTCAATTTTATCGGTGTACTGTTTAACATACGGCACGATTAGATCAAAGGTGCGAACCTCATGGCAAGGTAAAAACTTCAATGACTCATTGAATATCTTTCCGAAAATACCAACCACCTAGCAGGCATACCAACTGGTTATAAAGATATAGTGTAACCAACCGTCGTCAATAAACCTGGATGACGAAGGACAGATATGTATAAAAAAAACTGCAAAAATCATGTGAATTGAACGAAAATACCAAGCTCTGGTTACGTCCAACTCACGTTTCCCAGAATTTTCATAATACTCATTAAATAGTTTCAACAATGTGCAGGTAGGTACCTCACGGAAGCTGTCCATTATTTCAGCTAGAATACTTTGGACTGAATCCTGAAATTTATTGACAACAGCTTCGTAACCAGCTGTTCCATAATATAAACAGGTAAATGCAGATTGCAATTCACTTTACAATGTCATAGGCATCAAAGTAATTGTGTACATTTAAAAAAATGCGTTCTTCGGTAAAATCAATATGTTGACTACATTGTAATTACAGTCCCAGTCGGCTTTTCCGGAAGAGAGAGAATGACCTTAAAACGTAGGTAGAACTATGTTGCATACACGGTGAAGTAACTGATGTCCTAAATTTTCGGACTGGTATACTTTCGGAATCCTCAAGGATTTGGAACTGTTGTCCCAGGCTAGGGCTCTGCGGTGCTCCTGGAACCTTAATGATGCTGACCCTCAGCAACATAAATTCGAGAAATAAAAGACGAGAATTTTCCCGTACCTGCGGTCTGGGAGTGGTATTCTCTGAAATGTTCTATTTCCTGGGTGAATGAATGGAGATAGTCACATATCTTTGTCGACCAAGGCCGACCGCAATATCTTCCATCAAAGCTCCGCACAGTACAATAGCATTGACCCCTTCATTACCTGGCTCACTGTTGTCAGAGTCTATCATCTTGAGGGATATTACCTTAATATGATTCCACAACGCAGGTAGGTCATTAAATACGAAAGAGCCTTCAAGATGAACCTCCAGTGGTATTCATGCTGAAGTCCAAATGCACTGTTCAAAGTGGCTGGTGAATCTGTGTTTTGCTCGCGGTTTCAGGACTTTGACCAGGTGTCAGCTGATATGCCACACAGTGTCATGAGACAGGAAGTCAACGAAATTTGGGCTGGTTTCAAGGTACCAAAATCTATTCAGAAAAACGTACCAAGATATAGCAATGAAACACGAGCACAACTATGTTTGGCTTGGGGTTAATTTATGGCTAAAATTGCTTCTGGCTCATCCATTGTCAAACCAAAATCACAACTTGCGAAATCCAAGCAGTTCAACACGGCCATTTTATTTATTTTCCAGGACTGTACATGGAAGCAGGTACATTTAATTAGGGCAAACAGTTGGGCTTAAAATAGGCACTGACTAGGGTTTTTCCATATCCCAACTTTAGCTGTACTCTTTTTGTCAAACCAAGGTATGGGCCTGTAATCTTCTTTAATGCTTTACGCCCTACTGATTAGGTTTCTTGCAACTACGGTGCAAAGTACACTTGGGCTGCCTGACCAGGAAGTCGAGGGCAACCCATTTTGGAATTACAGAGCAATGCTGTGTGTAAAACATGGTTGCACTACCGGTTTTTCCTTATTTTATCTGCTTTTGGTTTATACTGAAACATCTGCGTTTTTAACATACTACCCAAGTAAGCTTTTACTAAAGGATTCAATCATTTTGATTTTAGTAATTGGATCTATCATCTAATTTATTGTACCAGCAGTGAGCGACAGAATATCAGATCACTTCAGTAACCCAGTCGATCTTTGGGTCGACATAGACGACTTCCACGTCTGCTCGCGATTAATACTCGCTAAACCGTTGTACCCTAGCTATTAACAAAACAACGGAACACTTGTGTTAGCAGAAGAATGGAACGTGAATCATCAGTGGCAGCAGCAGACAGCGAACACTTGTTTAGTTTCGGGAATAAACGCCCACCTGCATCGCAGGAAATCTAACCCAACAAATCTAATAATAAACAATGGTCCTTGCAATATATCCTGATAGTGTTTCCAATGGTTCACAGCAATACCATTGAAACCATCTTTTACACAAAGTGGAAGTTCTCAAGAGACGCAATCGAACGAATATCGAATGATTTCAGTGTACAATGCCATCCTATCACACATAACAGAATCATGTGTTTACACAAAAATGTAAGCACAATTGAAGTAGTTGTTAATTTCATAACAAAGCATGAATAATCATCTCAAGAACAGGCCCAATCATTCACAAGGTCGGAGGGCCAACCGCGCTTTCAATACGCATGTATCACCGATCAATTCTTTTTACATAAAAGACAACTTTGGAACGAAGGTAATTTTTTTCGTTCATATTCACACCCCTCTCGTTTGAACGGTCGTCCTCCTGTTCTGGCGTAATTATTCCGGTGAGCCCACACAAAAATGTTTAAGCACTGGACTCGAGTTTCGTTCTTATTAGAGCTCATCAGCAGTGCATATCCAGTGGCCTATTCCGCAAAATCCCAAATGTAATTTATTTTCCTTTCATGGAGTGATGCACACAATAATCGTATGCGAGTAGGAAAACCAGTGAGATTAAAAACCAAGACATGACTGTATAATCATACTCGTAGGACTGCATTAACTGTAGACGACTGAATACTAATACTAATACTACTCATGATTCAGGAATGCTTGCCAGATGGCTACACTAGGCAACAAACCTGCTGCTTGGCAGATCGAGCGATAGCACTTAGATTGCGAAGTCAAAAAACAGAACATTTAACTGCCGAATCAATATCTTATTGAGCTGCACTCACAACAGCATCAGATGTATCTTCATACCTTTAGAAACATGTAGCCGTGTTGAACTGAGCAAAGACTCTGACGCTGCAGACTTAATTTCATTCGAATTGCCGCACTGATTGGTGTTCTGTTCGCTCAGCTCGGTCATTTGGTTGCAAATGTTTTGTCACCAAATAAGGTCAAGTCATCAGTGCACAGTAAATTAGCAGTGTGTCACAGTGCGTCGGTGTCTAGGCGTACTGCAGAACAACTCAAGCACAATGGGGAACAATAAAACCGGAAGGCATATGCAAACTCAGGAACTAAACTCCACGCACAAATTTATACCTATCCAGATTCACTACTGAGGCAGTGAAGTGACGGAACTATGCAGCTGTGACGTTCACCACGTACATCCACCTTTCCTGTACGTTTCACGACAGGAGGAGTAGGCTTCAAGTGACAATTTAACCTAATGTGTTAGGTGTTAGTACCGAGTCATAAGCCAACAGAAATTTTCAACAAGCCCATACTTGATGACCTAAACGCATTCTCTTGCATGTCACCACAATGCTTACCCAAATTCCGGTCAGCATCTGACTGGGAACTTGTTTGTCTAAATCACGCAGTACCATCCGGGCGTGCAACCATGATGGGAGAAAGGCAGGGAAGTTGTAGTCTGTGCGTCGTCAGTGCCATCTATGGAATAGGTTATTGGGTGCTACATGGTTTGACTCCACCACAAACGCTCTTAACGTCATTTTCAGTAAAAATAAACAACCTGTATGCACTCCACAAATGTAGTGTATTTAGGAACTGGAAGATACTATCAGAGTGTGTCCACTGCGAATTCACTTACTCTTATCGCTTCTGTTATATTCGGGATGTGGAATGCACTGCTTTGCCTCAATGGTAGAACTAGAATATGTAAAGAAGATACACGTTTCAGATTATACTTCGAAACATTTATACAAAATGAAGATATATGGGGCAAAAAAACATGGAAATCCATCTCATGAATTCCCTGCCTTCGTATTCATTCTTACCGGGCGAACGATAGATTAATTTTTTGCTTACTTCGGAAATTCAACACTTTTCTGTTGAAAAAAGGAGACGACGCGTTTTTTTGGATTATTTTTTATTGGCGTTAAAACGAAGCAGTGGGAAAAACCACACGCATACTTACACATGATGCACTCAATAAAACTCTGTAACTATACAGAGTTTGGTTCATTTCTGGGCAACAGTTTCCCACAGTGAGCACCCAGTTTTCATCGATCAAGCTGCCAGTATATAATTCTCTTATCCCTGTCCACCATTTTTTCTCAATTCTCACGACCCAAGAGCATTTTGGTGGTGGTATATCTGGACTCCGTGCTTCTTTCACTGTTAAAGTTCACAGGAGACAAGCAACTTCCGTAAATCATGTGATGAGCACGGTGGATGGAAAACATACAAGATGCTGAAGTGTGTGTGAATCTCCATGGCTGATGTTTGATCCTGAGTTTTAAAGGAACCTACCTGCAATGATCATGAGAATCAAGAGAAAGGCCAGATTCGTCATCGGACTGAAATGAATGAAATTCTCGCTTCAGATGCAAACGATCAAGATTTTGTGAGAGAATTATTGTATGGCTTGTTATGAACTGATTAAGTGCATAAAACATACTTAACTTCTATCTGGTTAGGCGAGTCTTCGCACTACTAGAAAATACATGCAGCATGTGGCAATTATCTCGTCTCTTTTTTGTAGAAGACAATCATCCTGATTTTTGACGGGTGCCGTAATACCTTTTTATACTTCAATTTCAAGGGGTTTATTTGTGCGATTTCGTTTTCTTTCCCTTTTCTATGCAGAATGGTGGAGATTCTCATTAACACCGTAAATGTTGACGGTAACACCAGCGGAGAGAGTGGTGCACCAGTGCAGAATATTTGAAAAAGAGGTCACGTAATTCATCCTGTGCTGTGCCCCCGAATCCAAACTTTCCTACATAAAACCACGCTGTCCTCGGTAGAGATTTTGACATGCATGGAGATGACGCATGGAGATGCATTTCTTAAGCGGAATTCTTTCTGCCTAATCGGATATCCTCCGTGAAATCATCCCAGGGTGAAGTATTTGACAACAGCGTACACGAACTTTGGTTCTGAAAAGTGGGTAATCGATGAACGCAGGAGAATTGTCCTGATGCATTTGTGCGTTGTTTGCGTTATGCCTTTGACGGACCTAAAATGCGGGTTTCGCTTCAAGTGGCTAGCTGCATAAGCAATCCACTACGGGTAAACTAACTGCAATGGAAACAACCGTATATTCGGTGATGTAAAAAAGCAAACTGTCACTTGATGCCAACCGTGACCAGAAAAGTTGCTCCAGCCGCATTTTGACGAGCATTTAGTTTTCAGATCCTATGCTGGTTGGATAAAACATGAAAAATTCGGATTAGGGAGTTCCATATAGCATCCTTAGCCTAATTAAATGACGTCCCCCAAATGTAGCCAAGACATTTCCCGCTTGAATGCTTGGTCCTTAGATGTTGTCAAAGCAAATCATTCGGAGCTGTGAATATTCATCTTTTAGTAATGAATTAGTGTTGAATTTTGTACAATGAATTCATAAAAAGCTGTTCGGGCCGCTTGCTGCACTTACAGACAACCCTTAAGTTGGCAGGTGGGACAAAGACAGCACGGAAAACCTGACCAAGCACAAAACGTTCGTGGTTCCACGGCAGTCAATGTCACCTAGGTGTAAAAGAGTGTAATGTAAAGCAACTTTACGGCTATTGCTGCTTTGAAAGCATGTCACCTTGATACCAGCTAAGTAGGGTTAAGGGAAGAATACGATCATAGCGGTGAAAACCGGAATTCCGGGAACACAGTGGTCGCTAATTAAGGCACAGTAGTATAACACGGATGGAAGTCGGGCAGGTTTTTAGCTCTATACATGTTTTCATGCTCCAAACATGTGGGTCATTTTGAACTTGATATATTGTTCTAGGCAGCATAACACAATGGCCCATTAAATTTTGCACTGGCTGAATTCGAGGTCAACAAGTGACCGGAGAACCAGACAAAGTTAGGTTAACATTTTCTTCATCATCTTCACAAGCAACGTGAGTCCAACGTATGCCTCTTACTTTTATACCATTTGTATAAAGTATAGTGAACAAGAGGGCAGTGTATCAGAGACCCTCTGGAAATTCGGTAGAGAAATACGGCACTCACACAAAAAAAATACTAGAAGTGAATTAACGCAAAAGTCAAGTAGGACTACGGAGAGTTGGAAACTAAACACACTGTAGAGAACATTGCGGAGAAAAATGTTACAAAGATGAGCTGTCCCAAAGAGCGAAATTAATAAGTTGGTCATAAAAAAAGTAGGGGAAACGTGCTAGGAATTGTTGGATGAGCAAAGACAAGTTGTACTACCCAACCATATAGAGAGAAGGACGCAATCAATCACTTTTAGCGAGTGCTTCTCATATTTGGGAGCGTTAGATTATTGCGGAAGAAAATATCTGTATTTTTTGTCAGGAAACTATTATCGATAAATCATACAGATTTAATGTGGAGTGTATCGAAATTGGATACAAAATGTATGGGTCTTGATCCAGGCAAGATATTAGTACTCCAGGGCCAGAATGAAACAGATACATGTCCGAAATAGGAGACCAGGCATCTGAGATAGAGGGACCGAAATAGGTTCTCGGAGTGTGAGTGGAAAAAGTGTGGAGTGAAAGGAGATTCCAGAGAAGGTTTAACTAGTGAATCGGATGGCGGGAGAAAACAGCCGCACGAAGATGCCTGAGGAGTTGGAGCATTGCTACATTCCGTAAAACTTAGTAGCGGATGTGGATGATACAGGCCTTCCCAGCACTGATCGGACGTTCATATCCGTAAAACCACGTCAAACACAGCTTGAATTTGATTCCCATTATGAAAATGAACACATACACTTTTTAGAAAAGAATGGAAAACCAATAGAGAGGCTAATTTCTATGGGATAGTTGCGAAAACATTAAGGCACAAAGTTTAAGTCAACAGAAGAGGCTGACCAGAATGTATAACAAACAGAAAAGCATAACAAGCAAATTTTCTTAAAAATCACAATGGACATAGGAGCTTACGACGTAGGCAGATGGCTGCAAGGTTGGATGAAGTTGATTGCACGTCTACAGGGTGTCAGTGTGGAGGCCACGGACTCCATTTGTAGAACTGAAAATTAGAGGTGAATCGGCCCATAAGATCTGCATGGGAAGAAAATAGAAACCGTTCCTATTTCTATTTGATAAAATCATTGATAATATAATGAGACAGAACGGCCAAAGTTTGGCCCATACCCAACAAGAGAACTTATACTGCCCAGTTTGTGACCAACAGACAAAGTTGTAAGAAGGCTGAACTTAGGGCATTAGCGTTTGTACTCAGGCCTAAAAGACTCCGGAACAGACAGGTGTGCGACTTATAAAGCAATTCTTTAGGTTTACCCACCCATAACACCTTAAGGGTTGTGTCTATAAAGTGAGGGTAGCCGACAGTGGCCACGAAAACTAGCGACTACAGTCCATGTATGAAAACGAGTGACGTAAATGAAGAGCACTAAGGACGTCTTCGGATATATACTTGGAACTGTACTAGAGACTAGGCAAGGACACTGTTTTACATATAATTCTTGTATACTGATTGAAGCTTTGGGGGTGTACAATTCTTGTTTTGATTTGAATTGAAGAAAATGTTATGATTCGCTTGGTGTATCAACAATATTATTTCCATATTTCATTCACTTCCAAGCGACCCTCTTTCTGATTTGACGTATTCACTCTGAGTTCTCACAACCAGAGGGAATCCTCAGGTGTGTGTCTCCACCGAGTAATCCTAAGGGCCACCAAACTCCGACCTGCTAGCCGGACTCGGCCGGGAAATTCCTCCTTCTGAACTGCTCGTAATTGCTTTGGAAGCCGAAGCCGTATACTTTCTCTGCGTCTGAAGAGCTTTATGCCCTCTAAATATGGAACCAGTCTGCGAACAGAATTTGATTTGATTTCGCAAACACATTCATGATAATTACTTTATACTGGGCAGTCTCAAAGGACAACCGGCCGATCGAACTGCTAACCCTCGAGGTTATTTAATATTTTGTTCGGTAGTGTGTAGCGCAGAGCCAAGAACCACACGCGAGATGTAAGTCATGCTACAACCCGTCGAATTTACTTGGTTTTTTGAAGAGGTTGATTCCTTGACAGTCGCTAAAAACTCTTCAGAATCCCACGATCGTTTTCGCCCATCTCTAGGCTCATCAGTTAGTCGTATCCCCCGAGTTTCCACATGAACTTAGATTATACGCCGGTCGTAGGCTCTCGAATAGTTTTTACGAGTAGTGTGTTCCCGTTAAGACTTACTTATTTCCCATCTTGTCAATTAGGTTTTGTGGCTTCGCTCTGATAACGCTTTGTCATGCGTTTACGAAGAGTGGAGAGGAGTTAACAAGCAGCTGTGTCTGGGGGGGGGAGGGGAATTCGCTGATCTATTTAGATGTCAGCTTTGACGTGTACGTACTTTACGGGAAAAAACTGGCTACTGTTTTATGGGGTATCTAGCAAGCATCGATGGTCGGATGGATCTGTGAAAAACATTCCATCTGAAGGTATTAGGAGCTTTACGGATTATCGTGACTCTAAAGTTCATGCACGTATTCAACTATGCTTTGAAAAATCGTCAATCCTCCTCTAATTACTTGGCCCGGTTATCTCCCAGTATTGCTATCAGTGAAAAATCTTCATCAAGTGGTCGTTAAAACAAAAATCTTATTGGGAACATTAAACTTGGAGGCTATAGGGTTGTTATCAATGTATGGGGAATTTACCGTTAAATCTAGCACAGTCTGAAGAGCTATATGGAAGCAAGCTGTTGACCTTCACTGTTATATTCAGTTAAAATATTTGGAATCCCGCATTCTTAGGTCGTTATGTGACCTAATGTATGATTAATTAACGAACGGAACTTGTTTACTCGGTATTTCCTAATTTCGATTTCCCATACGGTCGAGGATATACATCCAACTAGAACAATAACCAATCCCAGTGCTTTCCCAGTTGTTGTGCAAGAATCGTGAAACTTATGCCACGACAGAAAAGGACTAAAACGAGAGCAATGGATCTTTTACAGCTGGGAACCACAAAAAGTTGAACAAAAGAGTCGAACTTTAATGCCATTAAAAGAAAATCGGATACGAATGGCTATGGTACCGTCAGCAGCTTAAGATTGTTATGATTCTATCCTTATTACAGTCGGAAGACATACTGGCTTGCTTGGGTGGCCGTGGGTGACTAACCTTGATTCGGGTATCTACATATGAACATTGACCTGAAGAGGCCTTGTACAACCCAAAAAGAGCGAAAGTTGGATGACCACTGAAGTTAGCACTGTAAATTGTAGTCCACACATTTAATGTCTGGACACAGGTGACTCACCTTATCACATCACTCGTTTACTGAGCAGGATGTCTTCATGTTGATGCTATTTCACTCAGTTTATGTCGCATCAACCCAGGACATTCAATTCTGTTGACCAATCAAGTCATTGCACAATTCAACATGTCTATCAAAAGCACGTTCCAGCCAGTGGAACCATTTGACTGACTGGCTAATAAGCGAATTCGCATTTGTTTGGCCCGTCGGAGAGTAAATATCTCAAATGGAATCTAGGCTTTCCACTGTAGCCTCGCGGATGTGGAAGATGTGACTTTCTAGATAATGTCCCAACTTAGGAATCACGTTTGTCCTGCCCTAGATAAGGCTTGCTAGACTCTGGCAAAATGTTCTACTTTTGCTTTCGAATATATAAAGTTGAGATTGCAAAGACCCTTGTTGACCATCCATCTTAAATTTTGGCCAGTTTGGCTAGATACAGACTAGAGGACCGGTACAAATTGTTCTTCTGTGACGCCGTCTCTCTTAAAATGGAATTTAGGGCTAAAGTGCACTCTAGTGATCAGTGAACTTGTTTGCTCTCGACGGCAACCTGTTCAGGGGGGATGTCCTGTACCACGGGAACATACTTTAAACCAGCTCGTTCTGACCAGGTTAGTTGGTCGCTCACTAGAAGCAGACCTAAGTTACTTTCTCCGAAACTGTGGGATTTTCGAAGTTGTGAATTTTTCGGGGAGTTCGCCTAATCCGTTTGTTCATAACGCCTTCTTCAAGTCTGCAAATTTTCAGAGCAGTAAATTAAATCTTAGCATCTTTTGAAGTTCTGCGGTGTTACTTAAATGGGAGATAACATCTACAGAATATCCTATGCAAATTTTACCCACGCAAATCGTTGAATAATGTTTGTATGCGTCACACTCGTCAGACATAACAAATGAGTTTGTTCAGCGAACTTCGGCACAAAGTAGGTTTTCAGGAAGTTTACCTTCCGCTCAGTTCAATAATGGAATACTTGATGTGTATCTCAATGTATGATCCCCTTTCTCAGATAGACACAACTAGCCATTAAATAACCCAGCGGTTTCAGATATCTGCATGCGAATTACCAACACAACGGTATTTTTCCCCTTGAAAATAATGACGTCCCTTAGTTGGAATACGTCAAAAAGCGCAACTACATTGTCGGAAAATAAGGTCGGTCATTGCTGCTCATCATGATAACTGTACGCGCTGTCGCTTATCCTGGCTACTTATTGTAACTGGAAGGCCCGTACCAATATGCACCGCCGATCACGAGGCCCTAGCTATGCAGGTCAGTCTGGTGCGACGGCCGATGATGACCCTTCATCATCATAAACGTGTGCGTTGTCGTTCACCTCGGCTACCTATTCTAACTTCCAGGCCCGTGTCTACGTGTGGCGATAAGAATGAGGCCTCAACCACGCATGGCAACCTAATCCAATGGTCAACGACGACCCTCTTACTCACAAGTGTACTCATTGCCGATTCCCTTGGCAACTTATAGTAAACTCTAGGCCAGTATCTATGCGCGCCGATGAAAACAACGCCTCAACTATGCGAGAGAGTCTAATATAACGGCCAACGGTGGCCCTGAATTCCCATAACTGTAAGCGTTGTCGTTTACCTTTATAGTATGTGCTGGGCCCGTGTTTATTTGTGACGCTGTTTATGAGGTCTCAGCTATGTACGAGAACCTAAACCATAATAATAACCGTGTGCGTTGTCGCCTGCCACGCTTGCGCTTGAAAATCATGAAACCAGCGTTGGCGAAATGTCTTCATTTATTGGATGGACTGGTACAACTTTCCCGTAAGCCGGCTCCGCCTGCTGAAAAATGTACGTGCAGTTCAGTCTCGTTTATATCTTGGGTAAAACTGTTCAAACGTCTTACTGTTATAGAGCCCCTAGAACAAATATCCGCCACAATTCCAGCAGTCCTGGCTTTGTCCTCTAAACGTTCGATAGACCGGTTTCCATAATTCAGCCTCTCAATACGCCTTGCCTACCCATCCGTGCTACCTGATTGGCTTTTCAGTCGCTACGGAGCCCTGAACATCCGCCAACTCTTTCGGTATCATGTCAACCCCTTCCGCAACTCCTGTTACTGAGGATGAAAACGACTGCAAGGTTGTCAACGCTCCTTTCAACTACATGTCCTCCTCCCAAAGACCTAGCCTGCCCCGTGCTGTGTCGCATACTCCACCTTCTGTCGTGGAAACAGAATATAAACAAAGCAGCTTTTGTCGAACGCCTGTGCCGCTGGCGTAAACTTGCTCTGCATGTATCGTAAGATAATAATAAAGGAACTCGTTCAGATGTAATACCATTTTAATGCATAGCAGAGTAAGAAATGCTGTCCTAGGTGTAAGTTAACAGGGACTCGTTAAATGCATGTCGTGCGACGCATCTGAGACCATTCGTTTTACAAACCCTCAGAGCTTTTTCGTAGACTGTAGTGCGCGATGGTGAGATACACTCAAAAAAGCGTCTAAAACTGCTTTGAACTACGTACTAGATGCAGCATGAACAACCGTTGGAGGAAGGTTATTCCATGCATTAACCACCCGAAAAGAGGAAAAATTGCTGCCCAACAAAGGTGTGCGTTCTGAACATGAAAATCTTTTTACCACCTCTGGAAATTGTGAAAATCGGAATAGAAATACTTATATATTACTAGTTAAATTAGGAGTAGTACGTCGATTATTTCCACACGCTAACGTCCATGTAGCTGACCAATCAGATACAAGTGCTGCTAATGCAATCCCTCTGGGCCATGCAGGCAGCGGTTGCTAATAACAGCGCAACGACTGACGCTCGCGGCAGCAGGAACACAATAGAAAAGGTGGTCGAATTCGGTGAAGACCACCGAGAAAATGCGGATGTCTGGAGTATATGGGATATTTGTTAACTAAAGCACATGTTGACAGTTGGTTAAGGAAAATCCAGGATTAACCAGGTGTAAATCTCATACTACCGTGAAGGCGATAAGGGATTTTGCGTGCGATTAAATGTTGTTGGTAATATTAAAAAAAGAGAGAGGAGCTTTTCTGTTAAATCAATATTTGTTAGATCCACCGCGTAAAACCAACTCTCCTCAACGTGGTACGGTGCTGAAACCAGTATTTAACTGGTCCAACGGGCTCTGGTACCTAAATCATCTGGAACACTTGCGTCATCTAATATTATGTTCACTTTAATTACAGGATGGATGCTGGTTGCCGCAGAAGAAACGAGAATGAAAATATAGCCAAGTGTTTCGCGAACGTGTAGTGGCCGGTGAACAGAACACCAGTGAAAAGAATTTTCTCTTGTCATCTCTTGTACGAAGTGTACGCGCACAACAAGTACCTCTTTTGCGACTGCGTAGTTATACATAGTACCTCGTTTGCGCTCTAGGTATCACTGATTTATGTTGTCAACAGTGGCATCGCGCTCATTTTGAAATCGGAAGTTACACCATAAAATACGTTAGACTTTGGCCAAATTCGGCATTCTAACTGTCAGCTACTTCGTGTTAAGCCTACCTAACAAGGTGACTGTCAAACACAAGTCAGTAATGTGTACAGAAATCTTGGGTCTTGTTGCAGTATGTACGTGGCGTGAGCTAGTGTAATATGGTCCCGCCTTGAGTTGCAGGCGCATTTATTAACGTGAATAAACTGAGCATGTGTCAGCCGCGTAAGCCGCCGGAGATTACGTAGTAAAACATGCTATACCTTTGCCAAACACGGAGTGTAGCTGTAACAAACAAGGAGAAAACTGTAGCGCTGCACATAAGCAAACGAAGGTTACATTGTTTAAAAGTCCTACGGAGTCATTCATGAACATCTCACGGGCCACAAATTGTAAGGACGCCGTGCCATGCTGGAAAGAAACCAGCAGGAAACGAAATGTGCAATGTTTGCGTCTGTAACAAGCTTAGTAATGTGGCAGTTTTTGGCGAACCAAGCAAACACAAATGGAGTTCATTTTTGCAGTATGTGCATGAAGTGTGCTGGCACATTGAGGTCACATAGGCCCCATGAAATGTACAAAAGTCGCCACTGAAAGCATTCACTTAATCGTGTAGAAACAAATTGACACGAGATCAACTGTACAGTGTTTGCATCTGCGGGCTAACAAGCTGATTATTGTGGTACCAAGAGGACAAATAGTACACTAATACGTTACGACGTGCGTGTAACGCGGTGCATGTGGATTCGTACTTTTCACGGTTTGCTAATCGGAAAAGTAATATTGCATTTGACACTGGATGTCCACTGTTGGCCATGTTCTCCTCCGGAAACCCAAGTTTACGAACGCCAATGTAGACAGTTTAATGCCTAGTCAGCATTGCCCCTCCTGTTCGCAACCTTCGATGGTTGCTGCTTGCAGCGCGTGGAGTGTCACATTTTCTACCCCTGGACTCGACACTAGCGGTGAACTTGCTTTCGTTTAGTTCCTTGGTTATCCGGGGAAAGGCGAACAATAACTAGACATTCTCATGTTAAAGCATAACAAAGATTGGTTGAGGAACATGTTTTCGGTAAACTTTTTTCAAGTCGTACATTTGCGAGTGATCAGACGGAAAAACTGAACACAAAGGAATTAGCATGACGTAGAGCAAAACAACTAGTTCTAGTCATGAGTAGGATAACTTGAGTTTGGCAGTGCATGCAGTACTGTTATCGTGTGTTCTGTGCAGGATGGATAATTGGAGGGAGGTTAGCTGGACCATGAAGATTCCAACATGCGAACAAGGCCTATGTTGTGACCAAGTGGTGTGCGGTTCTGTACTGACCTGGTTTGAACAGCAGGAGCCTTGTGAACGATACGGAAACTTTGGCCGGGTATATCACTGCATAACCAAAGCACTCAGTGCTGTGTGGTCACTAGGCAGCAGTAATTCGTTCTAGCTCATTACTGTGAACAGTGAACACTTAAATGACCTAGGAACGAATAGAATTTGTCCTGGAGGCAGTGTATGGTAATAGCACTGACGCGAATGATTGTCTTTTTTAGGTATGCTGCCATAAACCCCAATGACCGGGTACCGAACAAAGCCTGCAGCGAAGGGTACTAGGGACTCTACAGAGAAGTGTCCACTTATTTAATAAAATTGAGGTTTTTGATTATCCAGTACTCTCAGGATGCTCAGTAGAATCTGCTGTAATTCAGCTATCAACCAAGCATGCTCTGAACATTGGCAATAACGTATTCCTCGGGACAATTTTTACGATACAAACATCTAACCGCGAAAAATTCCTAGAAGCTGTCCGTGAACATCGGCTCTGTTATGTCTGCTGATTCGCTAATCTGCTGTATCTGATTGCTGACCCGCTCCAGTGCCTAATGCCGGGAAGAAAGACTCAGAGAAGGGAACACAACAGCTATATTCCGAACAAGCGAGTGCGAGAGCGTGAGTACGTGCGAGCTTGAGAATGCAACTCAAGCTAGTCATTGGTGGGACACTGTCTAGCTTGGTCCAATGCTGACGCACGCGGTCTGGTCTTGGTATAGGCTGCGACTCGCTGCATACTGCGGGGGCGTTGTCTGACCTTGAGCAGCGCTGACTCGCGCTGTCTGGGTTTGATAGAAGGCTGTGAGGCGCCGTATATTGAGGGGGCGTTGTCTGTCTGGTCAACATCTACAGAGCTGAGGGTCTCAGTAGAGTTCGGGCATTCAGTAGTTACTTTCATGAATCTGACCTTCCTGATAGGCTCAAAGAGACCGCACGTATAACGCAAGCACATTTATCATAAGGGGCAGATTGAAGGCGAACTAGGAATATCTGGATTTATTCAAAAGTTTGCCCACAAAATTAACCGAAATATTGTTAAACTGAGGAGTTGGAGAAGACAACCTCGATGGTACCACCGTGAACAATACGGACACTGAACCCAATCTACAGTTCGTCTTCCGTTATCATCCGGATCTTCGAGGCCGCATTCAGGTTATGTGCTGACATCTGCTAGAAAATCTCGCAAACTGGGTACGGTGGATGTTCCACCCATAGCGTCCGGCCGAGAATCATGCCTGCAACTGCTCATCGCTCACCAGTTTGGGCACCTGGACCAGTCTCCTCCTCGTTCGGGCTTGAAATATCAGCAGCGACCGTTTCGTCGTGAACAATGGGGCCCATTGTGACAAGTCCGGGAGCAGAAGCATCCAAGTTCAGCAACGTAGCCGGCGGAAGTTTGTCGTAGTCAGCGATGCTCGTGTCTGTGATAAGGCTGATGGGAGGTGGGAACGTAAATGGCGGCAACTCTCGGGGGCAAACTTGCTGAACGAAACTTCAATGCAACACGGCACACATCGAAAAATGTTCAGGCTCCGACCGTTGATGCTGTGCTGGAGCATTGTTCAAGACCATATTCAAGGAGGCATTTGTTGTTCGTGTTGCATGTCGTGGCGCATCCACGGCGCGAATGAGACGGCAATTGCACTGTTCCAGGGTCCAACGGAGGCACACTGGCAGTTCGGTAGTTTCCAAAGTTTGTTCCCTGGCAAAGTGCAGTGGATGCCGACATGGGCTACCGAAGTAAATGAAATTCTTGAATGTACACGTTCGGGTTGCGTGCGTGATCTTCTCTTGCTGACGATCCATCATGATGGTTGCGTGATCGTTGCTGTTCAAAACCCTAATTGAATGGGTTGAGCACAAATCCTATGCCATTTCGGGAATGGCGTACGGCATCATTCGACGACAGAATCTGCCCAATTCGGGATAGCCGAAAATGTGAAGATCGCAACGGGACGCATCCGACCTAGTTCTCTGACAAATCAATATCAAGTACGTCGAGCTCATCCGTGAAGCTCGTATGGCCTCTCGCAGTCCTATTCGCCCGTTCGGTAGTCCCATTTTTGGGCATCCATGCATGGCCTCGACCATTTTTATATCGTGAATGCAATAGTTTGCAACACGTGGCATGCTGCAGTCGGCCCACCTGGAAGCTTTCGGCAACATAAACGCGTTTACGTACATGAAAAAAGAGGTGACATTTACACGAATAAGTTCCAATAAAGCTAAATACCTCCAAAAATGGTATATAGGCATGAGAGCAAGGAAACGCACAAACAAACAGGATTGCGGAAACCGTTTAATAATGTTCTTGATTAAACGGACTCGACATAAGAAATGGGTGGCTAAGGGAAAGACATTAATTATTACTTTTCCGACTGCCAGCGCAATGTCAGACATGATGCACTTTACGTGAGGACCCCCACTGACAAATTCTAGAAAAGATAGGAAGAAAGTTCGCACGTCACTCCCAGGCTCTCGTCCGAGAAAACCAATCATTACAGGGTGACAGCCATCATTAATAAGCAGCTGATACAAGTAACACTTATGTTGGTTGGTTGAAAAGGTGCTGTCAGTTAGTAAAAAACTGGGAAATCTTCTGCGCAGTTGGAGCATCGCGGGGCTGGAATATGCGAAATTGGTTACTCGGCTGCCTTCATCTCGCAAACAGCGGCCACGTCCTTGTTCGTTGAACTAAACCTCCAAGTCCAAAATGGAACTGCAAGAGGAACATATTTTGTAACACAAATAGGACTCGGATTGGTCCGCCCAAACGTGCGCCGTGCCCAAAGGTTTCCAATATAACTGTTTGTAAGGTACTTGCCGAACTTGAATCGCACATAGAACCGGATGTTTAAGCACCGGCCCTGGCATTCAAGCGCTGACTGTATGATCCCCGTTCCTCTAGATCCAGTCTACGGTTGCGGTTAAACCACCCGGATGCTTCACCACCCAGAAGCTCGTGGTTGTGAATAATCTTAAACCGGGCTTTTCTGACGAGTTTCCCGGCCGGTCCACGTTAAAATACGCTTTGCACTGCGCGCGATCGAGCAGTCAGCGTCGTTTCCCGTCTTTTGGAAGACGTGCGAATCCTTTACTGTGGCATTGGTAATTGATCGACGTTTTCTCACCGGCGGAATTTGCTTTCGAGGTTTGCACGTTGTAGTACGATCACTCGAAAAGCTTGAGGTAGTGCATTAGTTCTTGAACGTCACGGGATAGGCGGCTACTCAGGTTTTCTACGAACAGAGCGGAAACGCCCACTACGTATCCTTCAGCAGAGATGGGCACAGCTCCAACGATCGCTTGTGCTGATAAGGAAGCCGTGACGATCGTGCCTCACCGAGATGCGCGGACTATTCTATGGGTCATGCCAACCAATAAACATGGGGAACCCGCATTTATTCTCGATGAAAGTTTACTACTGAGAGCCTGCATAGTAGGGTGAGTTGATCAATGAATAAGACCACCGGAATTTCGGATAGGAATGAAAAATCAAAAGGTTGTGGTAATAGTGATATTTGTCTCCCCGTTTGTTCGTTGGGTCAACGGTGAAAAGCCTTTTGAAAAACCTTGTTCAAGCAAGGCTTTAGTAAGTATTAGGTTCCTCTGGAGGCGCGGATACTCCAGAAGAAATAGACAAGGCATCGCAAGACGCGTTTCATAATCAGCGGATTTGAGGCAGACAACCATTTTCGTAGCGCCTGGCTGGGCACGCTCAATGGCGGTTACGTTTTTCTTGCGTCCTGAGTGGACAACTTGGTTGGCATGTTCAAGAAGACGTCTATGCAGGCCTTATATAGTATATGGAAGTTCTTGCGAGTAATACGGGAGAAGGTGTGCCGAATAATCCGTGGAACTGCGAACGTCCTTGGGGCCCACTTACCATGGGATGGTAAGAAGCATATGTTTGAAGAGAGTCACACGGCCGAAACGTTTTGGTATCTATCCTCGTAATACCTTCTGGCCTGTTCTCACCATGCATGCCAAAGACTTCGCTGAGTCTCCTCCGAATGACATATGGACCCACTTTTTGTCATTCAGAAGGAGGTACCCCTTATAACGGTAGTCTCCTTAACCGGGTTCTCGGCCTAAAACTCCCAAGCTGGCGTTTCTCTCAAGACAACCATCATGGGTCACAGAATATATTATGCCCAAAGCCAAGTCAATAACACTTGTACAGTGCGTCGTATATATAGTCTACGCGACGACAACCTGGAAATTCTGACGCCCTCTGGATGCGACACTGGCAAACGGCATTCGCCAAATACTGGGTCATGGTTAGCTGTTGGATCCGGGCTTTCGACCAACCAGAACTCACCTTGGGGGGACCGGCAAGCGGCCTGTTATTTATCTTATGCGGAATAGGCTTCTTGGCCGTAGAAGCGCCTAACTGTTAGCAGCAAAGCGGCCTCGCTGTGGAATTACGCCTTAAACCTTCCCTTGAGATTTGTTGGCGTGGCTCCGAAGCTGGAGGTTTACTTGCGATGGGCTCACTGGCTTGTGGATCCCGTCCGTCAAAAATGGCGGTCGTAATGCGTGCTCAAGCTGGACCTCCGCGGAAGTAGCTGATCGCTTTTCTGGAAGGGCGCCAAGATCAAAAGTGTCCAGAAGAATATTTAGACTCAATTCTCCGGGTCCTGTGCTTTAAGTCTGTACACCCTCGGCCGGATTTGGTTTGTGTGTTGTATCCAACTGGCTGGGATAACCTGACTCTCGTAGAGTACTTGGCCGCGCCGGCGAAGGATGTCTTGGAATCCATATAGAATATCTGCCGATGTAGTCACAACTCAACGCTCTCTGGCCTTCCTGAAGGGACACACGATTGCTCCATGGTGCCCGCCGAAATTTTCATCCATTTGCGGGACTAAACTGCATTTCCTGCGGCCGGATAGTATTTTGCTGTATGCAAAGCTTTCTTCGGGCAGCTCCTCGGCTGATGACACTCCATCAGACGTGTCGGTGTTTAGCATTTGCAAAAACGTTTGCAAAATCTCTTCCGTTGGTCCCTCTGTCTGGATTTATGAGTTGCACCCTTCAGAATGTCAACAAATGTTCCACCTGATCGTTTGATTGCGGGTGAAGCGGTGGTGAGGAGATATGAGTTATTGCTATATACCTGACAAAACTCCGCGACTGACTGTCGTTCTCGGAAACACTGGACTCTGGAGTTTCAAAGCGACTAAACAATCGCTGTAGATCCAGGACTGTAGTGACAGTTGTGGGGCTGCTCACATGAAAAATTTCGGGCTATTTGCTGCAGGCGTCATTCACGACCAAAATTTGCCAACCACAAACTGGACCTGTTTACCTGATGTAAAGTCAGGGACACCGTTTGGTCAGTTGCGGCCATGACCGTAGGTGGGTTTTCACGGACGACTTGGATGCCTCACCAAACCGCCGGCAAGATTTGGAGACTCGCTCATCCTGGGAGTCCATCAAATGCCGGTAGACAAAACTCCGAGGATGGGCTTTTGTCTAGTTTGCTCCCGTGCACCCTTTACGAAACGGATTCAGGATTGTTGGTTGTACCGAATTTGGGATCCGTCAGCTAGTGTTAGCGCGTTACGCCGGTTGAAGTAAGGCCCCAGTTCGTCTTTTGGGAAGATACGCGGTCACTGATTGCGGTAATACTTGATGACCTGCCGCAGCTCATGAGCAAACTGATTGCTTTTCACGAAGATATACGTAGCCGGACATCCGGTACTCATGCCATCCGTGATCAGGAAGGTTTGGAGCTTGCATCTACGGCCCAAATATTAGTTGCTTTAAAAAATGTACCTGGAGCGGTTTGTCCCGTGTGTCCCTTTAACATATTCTAACATATTCTATTCCCAACGTTCTGCCACGGTAAAACTCAGCTATGCGTCATTTACATAGTGGAGATGATCGACACTTCCGGTGGTAGTTGTATATGTTTCGAGTGTTAAGAAACCTGCCGAATTCATCAGCTCTTGCACCTCACACGACAACGTTCTATGTTTCAGCAAGGCATTGCAGGTTCCCAAATCCTTCGGTTATCCGCCGATTTATCGGAAGCAGGTCGTACAAAAGCTTAGAAACCTTATTGTTGTTTTCAGGATAACAAGAGCTGACCAAGGGATTCTTCCGCTGTCTCAGGCAAAAGCAATCTGGAAAGCCGGCGATTCGCGTATCGTTCGTTTGAAGCAAATAGACCTAGCTTACTAGTTTCGTTTACTATATGTTTCCGTTTGCCTCGGCGGCCGTCTGCTGCATCCGTAGTGCACCCATTTGTAAAGCAAAATAGCGCTGGTGGTTTGATTGCTGGATAAGCGCACAAATACCACATAGTTATCCTTCGAGTGTTTCTTCAACGCATTCACAAATGCCACAAACGATGAAAAGCGGACAGTCCCCAACTTCGCATCAAACGTATATGAAGCCACTTCTGAAGCCATGGAACAGCACCTTCAAAATCGAATGCGCGTTAATAATTAAGAATATAAATTAACTAAAACCAGTCGCGACAAAGTGAAAGTAGATTAGGGTGATTTTGGTTTGAGCATACATAAAACAAAATGCAACATTTCGGCGTGAACATTTTTATTTCACCCGCAAACGTGTTGCAGATAAGAATATTTTGCAGACAAGGATTACCGGTGATCGCCATGTCCGATATGATGGATGTAGATTCCATTAGGCTGGTTGCTTGGGCATCGTAGATCCCTAGTCACATGTCAGTAGTGTGCGTCAGCAAGGTTTATTCAGTTCTCCACTGTGCCAGGTGATCTTCCCGGCATGTTTTTCCATTTTGCAATGGAAAATTCGACCGTGGTTTACCAGCAAAATTGACGTATATGCATGGGCATCAACATCTGCAAGTCTTTCGACTTCGAAGGCGTCTTCGAACCTAATGAAATTATCTGCCGCAATGATAACTGGAAATAGCAGTTATCAAGGTCGCAGAACACATAATTCGGTATTCCTCCAGTCAAGAGGACATAAATGACAACAACCATATGCAGGACTGGCATCTCCGCATATTTTGCGCACACAAGCGCACCGCAGATTAAACAAAGCTCACTGAATTATTTCAGCTGCAGAACCGTTTCAAACATTCTTCCATTGTAAACAACTGACGTTTTATCGCAACTCGCGAGAGCTTATTACTTTGGGCGACGTATTCAAAGTTGGCGGTAATTGCTGAACTTGAAGGTTCACTCACTTAGACAAACCCCCAGGCAGATAATTTGCGGACGAATTCATTCAACAGTTTTAGGTAATATCATTGAAAACGTCGTGGCTTTCGAGAATTCAATTACATTTTGTGAATACCGAACCGCAGGATCAAGACCACCTTGGACACACATGCCTTTTCTGCACAATTTTTGCGAGGAAATAAAACTTTTCATACCAGAATGCTGCATTTTGTTACATATGTACTCGGAAAAGTCATCTAAATCTGACATAATTTTTTGCGATTTGTTTTAAATAATCTCCGTTCGAATTTTCTTGCGCTCATTTGACTTTGAACTTGCTGTGTTATGACTTTGGAAGTAGCTTTACACACGTCTGCTGAGAAGCTTGGAGCTGTACCTTTTTCATCCTCCGCGGCGTTTGAAAAGGCTTTAAATCAATACGCGAGGCATAAATACGTGGTATTTGCGCCTTCATCCAGTAATGCAAGCCCCAACGTTGTTTTGCGTTACATACGAGTGTACCAAAAGTGCAAAAGTTTACCTGAAAGACCAAAAGAAATCGAGGAATCCGAAGAAGCTAGTGGGTTGAGAGTGTTTTTCAATAAAAAGGGTAGGCGAAGAACCGGTTGTCCAGTGAGGCGCTCCTTATTATCTTGAACACAAACATGGGGTGTTTAAGATTTTGTATAACCGGCTTCTGGCCAATCGACGGATAACCGAAGATCTGCTGGGCCTGCAGAATTACGGAACGCCGTCGTGTGAAGTGCGTCAGTTTGTGGTCGATAAATCCGGCAAGATCCTTACCACTCAGGATATATACAACTAACGCCGAAGGTGTCCAGCGGATCCTTTGAGTCGGTGCCGCATAATAGGGTTTTATTGTGGCAGATGATATGCCTTCAATCCTGACAAAACCTCGGGAGACCGGACGCGTCCACGTGCGGCACTCAGAGGAAGGTCACTATAGCCATAGCAGCAAATAGCGTTGTTTCCACGCTTTCCACACAATATTCAGCCTGTAGATACAAGCTGCATACCTTGGTGATAAGGAACGGTTTGGGTACCGGGCGTCCGGTTACGTATGAGTTCGTGGAGAGCAAACAGTTTGTACGTATGCGTAAACTGCTCGACTTATTCAGAGAAATGATGGAGGAGCAGCACTCACTTAAGACTTTCGCCAAGAACAGGTTAAGGGCGCAAATGCGGGCTGCAAGTGTCATGTTAAACTGCAACGTAATGTTGTGCTACTTTCATATCAGAAAAGCTATCTGGAAGCACGTACGTATCGTGTACCACCCATGGATCTTTGCTCACAGACAGCCGGCAGCCGACAGCAGTCCACAGCATGGCTTGCTTGGACAATGCCGTGCGGTGGTTTTTATCATAATACAAACACATAGATTCCGGCAAGCTCTGCAAATACTGCGCCGTACGGACCCGCCATTTGTCAACTATCTTACGCCCCATTGGTTTTATATCACCTAAAAATAGACTTTACACGCACACTCCAGAATAGTTCAATTTGGTAATGTGAACACCAACCGTCTCGGGAATGCCAGTGATCGCCTTAAAGGCAAGGTGCATCACTCCGACACACTGGAGCACACCATATATAAAGGGTGTCCCGGACGCCGAGTGGCCATTGCGGAAATCTCTGATGCACACGTCATATCACTGTGACAAACGGCAAATCCTGGAGGATGACGGCTATGTTGTGAACGTGGCCTGTCGAATAACTACGTATGCATGTCCCTTCGTTTTGAGGCAGTTAGGTCCGCGACCGTCAAGGCTACATTATCATAAGGTTGAAAAAAACAAGGTGAGGTCAGCCTTCGTTAACTAACTTATAGTTCGTGGTGCAAACACTCAGGTGTTCCCAAAAGTTTGATATTTGTGCCGGCGAATGCCACTGCATTTTCGGCCAGGCGATGTGGCTCCTCTGCATTTATTTGTAATCCATATTTAGAGGTCAGCTGGTTCCAAGTGGAAATAACCGTTCTTCCTAGATTTTTTCTTAGCTTGGTTCTTAATCCATCGACGGTGGGTGTCGGATTACAACCTACCGAATAAAGGTGTATCCATTACGCTTGTTCCCAAACGACCGCCGACAGCTTTGGACGGCCTGTGTGAACAACTGAACCAGGTGGTGCATACGTTTCAGGGTCTGGAACCCAGAAGGGCCATATCCAGTGTTAAGTAACTGATTGTTCCTGCTGCATCGAGGCTGAAAGTCTGCAACTGACGGCCTGCCGTCGGTGGTCGAGGATACCGCACCTCAACCCAGATGGCGGTCTAGAAACACAGACTTGAGCTTTTGCTGGACAGCCGTGAGTAAATGTCTGACTACTACGACAAACGCTGTAGACCGCCAGCAAGATGAAAGAGACTAAGATGATTTTATGTGACCCACCAGTTTCGACCGGTTCGTCTATTAATGAGACCTCATACATTTCATGTAAGTCTCATATTTCTTGAGGGATAGAGTAAGCAGGTACGCGAAATCGCCGAAATAGCCTCTACGACATTATAGCCGCTGAAGCGCTCTCATACAGGGTTAGTATTCCTCCTAGTTTGTAATCCGTCTGTCTCATGGTGATATTTCGATAACCTAGTTATATCTTTCTCTCATTCCGGAACGCAAATAGCCCAAAGAATGCTCCGCACGAAGAGTGTCACGCGCTTCCCGGGAACATTTGTACCCATCAAAACGATCAATCTAATTCAACTTTTCATGTTGTGCACAGCCCAAGAAAAAACGAGTTAAATGGTCAAAGCGCATAACTTAAGGAAGGACGGATTGTGAAAGCAAGCGAGAAAATAGCATGAAACAATTTTAAGAAGTTATTTCAGGTCACTGTTTCTCCGCGTGAAGTATATACAATTTAGCGTTTATAAAATGAATAAGTGAACTTAGCATCACAGAACGTGTCCGCGTAAATAAAATGCCTTCCGTCGACCTGCTTTTCATCACATAATCTGTTTCTGACTTTCCACATCACTTCTCCCAATAAACGTTTGGCAGGAACTCGACATTTGTGTTTTCGGAAATCTCGATTTAAACTTAACAATATTCTTGGGTATATATACACATCCTAGACTTTCGCACTCGGAACTTTGAGTTCCTTTCATCTTAGATAATCATATTCTTATGCTGAAAAAGCGGCAGTGTTCTAAGAAGAAACTGTTGACGGGAAAAATTGAAAAGGCGGACGGCGCGTCCGGGAATCGAACCGCGAACCACCGAGTCAGTGCGACCAAGCTTAACCCAATGGGCCATCGAGCCACGACCAACCGTTTGTGCATATTTTTGCTGAGCAGCTAGGCCTTTAAGGAGCAGTCATATGTTTTGGCGTGGATCGCGCGACTCGAAGCAGCCAATCATTTGCTTGAGTTTGGCTTGTGCATGAGTCGAATACCATGAGGCTTTGTGGCCTCAGGCTGTTGGGCGTATGGCCCTAGGCACGAAAAAGCGTAGGCTGGGATGGTGAAGTAGGGGAATATGCAGTACGGATAAATGGTAGTAGGAAACGCAGAATCACAGTGTGCAGTGAAACTGGAGAGCGACTAATGTTGCTGCTGGAGCGGGGTCGGGTTTAATAGTTTCTTGGGGGAAGGAGTTTGCGCAAACGCACAGGACGGAATGCGAACTGCATGGATATTGACTGACTTGGTAAAGTGTACGAAGCAAAACACGCCGGGATGTTTAGATCCAATGGAGTGTTCAACAGACTGGAATGAACGCCTCCCGGAGGCAGCTGGGGCCAGATGAAGACTTTGATTGCGGTTTGCAGGTAAGGCAACGAGTAAGCGAGAGGGCACAGTTAGAGTAGAAAGTGAACAGTTGCGAGTATGCTATCAAACTGGGTATGGCAATGCCATGCCATCAGTACAATTAGATACTTCAGTTTCTGGACAGCCCCGTGAAGGACGTCGTGATTGAGGTAGTTGGGCTGGGATGTGCAGTTCTGCGGGTAGCCGGGTGTTGTGCGTTTTCCAGGGTATTGCGCAGAGAAAGCAAAATCAATGTGATATCGCCGGTAGTATTTGTTTTTGCCCGGTCGGGGATCCCTTCAGGTGTACTGCACAGATCGGGTGGAGTGGATAACTGCCAAACCGGACATCCTTAGCACGTAGTACCGCAAACTGAATCTTGGCCAAAGCATGGCAGCCTCAGACAGCTCCTTTTGGAAGCAAAGAAAGATTATTACAACTGCATTAATAGTTTAATCTCAGAATGTTCCACAAGGTCATGCCAGAATCTTGGCGAAGGGACGAGAAGCGTTGGGCTAAAGAAGTTTGATCCAGATTGGCTGGCTTTCGAAATTCCCGATGCGGAACTTTGAGTGACGAGTAGGTTCGAGTTCGTAGGTTCAAGTTGAATTCAACACTTCCCACCACAATTCCTCTATGAATTGCTATGCAACAGGATAAGAATGAAGGGGAGTACCTATCACAGCATACTGAGTACACTGTCTTGAGGGAAAGTAGTATGATAACGGTGTGGTGGGCTCCTTGTATACACTCGCCTGGCAAACACCAATATGTAAGAAAAACCTGGCTTGTAGGTGGGTATTGCAGGACAAAGCGCAAAGTGGGCATGATGTGGTTCGCTAGTGACAGTCCGAACTAAGGCACGTCGCATAGCGCTAGCACAAATCGAAGAGCTGTCGAGCCAGGTTTCGAAACGTCCTTTTCAGGCTAGAATCTTCACGAACCTGAGGCAATGTGTGGAAACTGTCCGGAAGTTCATATCACCAACATTCATTGCTTCCGCTGGCGGATATGCGGGCTCGGCATATAACCTTGCACCCGTGGTGAGCGGAACGAGCTGCTCACAAATGGTTAGTGGAGCGCACCCCAAAACCCGCAGTGCGAATATGCACAGTTGTCTTCTTATGAAGCCCCGCTATCCATTGTCACTGGAGCGCACCCCAATGGACCGCTGGCTGACCGACTATTGTCCTTTTGTGGGGCGACATCTTCATCGTTAGTTATCAGAGCGCACCCAGTGTAACAGCAGTCTGGCCGGTTGTCTTTCTCTTCGGAGGTAATGGGAACAGCTAATGTATCATCCATACAGGGTCTGGGAGACGCAAGAGACTTTTGTTTATCCTCATGTCACTGTGAGGCAAATTGCCGTTTCCGAAGCAAGTCCCGATTCTTCTCGTAATTTGACCAACACAGCCGAGGTCTTTGGATCAGAATGGTAGGAAAAGCCAAGAGCCAGGAAGAGATCGTACCGAAACTGGTCCATGCTAAGACCGCAACTGTGACGCGGCGACAAATAGACCGAGTTGTCAATCCAATATTCGGGGCAAAACTAGGTACTGTTGAGGAACGCATAGGGTCGACAATCCCGAATATCAGAATGAAGGATTGGGTTCAAAATTCTACTGTACTATTTGCACAGGAGTAAGCAACTGTGTTCAACAATCATCAATTATTCACGTTCGTAGTGTCAACAAGTGGGCAAATCTGTCACTGACCGGCGCAGTGCAGTTTTGACGTCCGCACACAAAACAACGGCGAGCGGAATGATGGCTCAGTAGCGGGTCATCCCTTTCGACGACGGCCTCGTGATCCACATTGGCCGTACTATCACACGGAACTCATGAGAAGACAAGTCAAGGCAGGTTCAACAAACGGGACACGAACGCGCATGGGTATGTAAGTTGGCCGCACGTGTTCACACACAGACACACATGTCAATACACAAGTGTCGGACAGGAGGGCCTCTGCGGCAAGTTGAGTGGCGGGTATCGAGAGGCAAAGCAACCGAGGATCAAATCACATGAGCGGAGTAAGCAAATAAGTGAAGGACTTATCGCAAGGCGAAGTTAGATTCGACACTGTCATTCCGACCATTCAAGGCATACCTTCCTTTGTTCCGTAGCCAACAAGTGACAAATCCGTCCAACTGACGTGCCGTTCAGTTAGTAGGAGCAGCTGGCCTCCGGGCACGACCTCCTTAAGAAGGCTGTTCAACCTTTGAACTCAGACGTGAAGACGCACGGGGGTGCTGCTGCCTGTCGTCCGTCCCTGAGGCTGTGATCATGCCAGTCTGGGATCTGGCACCCTCAGCTTCTGAAGTATATCACGGCTGTCTGGTGTCCCATGCGACATGGTTTCCTTACGGAGCCGCAGTTTGTTGTCTGAAGTTGGTTCATTTGACGTGATCCTGTTTATTACCTGATCTTTTAATCGTGTATGACGTAGTATTCGACCCTGGGTCCACCGAGGAGAAAATTCTCCATATCCTCGAATCAGTCAGTTTGAGGCTTCCAGCAGATATATTACGGACGATGCACTTTGTGTGTTTCACTAGTGGCCCTCCAATTACGTCCCAGTTTCATTTTGAGATCAAAATTAGGTCACAACCTGTATTAAGTTGGAGGGTAACCGGTATGCCATCGATACATACTGTGATGAAGCTACGTCGACCGGGCAATTTCGTCCTGAGTGTAGGACTCGTGACGCCTGCCGAAGTCCTTTTGCCGGGTCAGTGTTTGCGCGAGCTTCTGAAGTTGTCTCTGTAGCGTTCTTCTTTGTGACTCTTTCCACTGCATTTGCTGCACCTGTGGTTCCGGCAGGGACCGTGGCGTGAATAATGCCATTAGTCACAAAGCCAGCAGGGTGTGGGCGGTTTCCTTGGAGTTCTTTTAGAATCTGATTGCCTTTTGAGAGTCCCTTTGCCTACCATATCAGGCTGAGAGGATTTGTAGTGTCCAATCATCGCAGTATCAGCCTTCAGCTTTATAAGATGCTAGCATTCGGTGGCTAGTTTCTGGAGCTTCAACCCTAGATCCTATCCACTTTGATTCGGTAGTCGTTTCCGAATATCTGCAAAATGTGGCGATTGGAGACCAGCCACGAGGGCGAGACATCTGAAATGATCCTCAGTCATGTTACTGAGCTGAAAACTGTCTCATCCTCTGTTGACCACACCAGCGTAAGTGATGAACTCTTCAGTATCCATTCTGGTAATCTTGGGATACTGATAACCAATATTGAACAAGAAACTTTTCTCATCGAATATTAAACTCAGGGTCTTGACTGTACCTGTGGAGCCAAGGTCACGAGGGAGTTTTGGATGTATGAAATTTGTGAACTGATCATGTACAGCTGTCCCCAGTTTTCGCAGCAGCAGTCGAACTACCCATGCATCATCAAAGTCGGTTTGAAACATATCCTCATATTTCCTGCACCAACTTTCGAAAGTTCGTCCAGGTTCAGCGCCGAAACTAAATTCAGTAATCCAGCTGGCAGCAGCATCTGTGGAAGAGGACAGAGGCCCAACTGATTTTGTAGCATTCACCGACATACTGCGCATCAGAGGTTCAGCAAGCCTCATTTGAGTATCTTCAAACTGCCACTGTAGCTGCTGTAAAATTACTTGGAGTTGCTATGTCGAAATTGACATCGTGGGTTCGGGTTGTCGCCGGTTGTCGTGACCTGCTGAACGATCCTGCAACTCTGTATCGGTCCTTGGCTTCCTGCTCCGTCCATTATGGCATATCAAAAGGTACGGTAGCTTCAGACAACACTTTATGAAGACAAAGGAAAATTATTACAAATGCATTTATAGGGTAATCACAGAATGTTCCAAAAGGTCCTGCTAGTATCTCCGTGAGGGGCCGAGAAGCGTCGAACTAAGGATGGTCGATCTAAGTTGGCTGGCATTCTGACCAATCAGGACATGCCTTCGTTTGGTCCATAGTCCGCACGTGGTACGTCCATCCAATTAACGTGCTGTTAGGTTATTATACGCGGCTGGCATTCGGCTAGAACGGCAAACGGTAAACGGGGAAACTCGTGAACGACAGTAAGGAGATATCGGTTTTGATAACAGAAGACAGAGTTCCTTTAAATTGCCTTGACGAGCGTAGCGGTGGGTAGTTTGTAAAATTATGGTTTGATGGCGGCACTAACCGTACATTTTGCGGTGATGTCCTTGACGTCTTGGAGGCAAAACAGCAAGCTTTTGGAAAGAACAACGTGATGCATGCGAGTAATTCCGGGATGGCACAAGGGGTCATGAATTTCTTTTAATTGATCATTGCCGATCATATTTGCGCCTAGGTTACGCGATAGTGTGCCGCCAGATTGTCCTTTCCAGGTCTGTAGCTGACATCGTAGCCAAAAGCGGAGTGTCCCATTTTCCATTTCTGCCGTTCATCGTTTTTTTTTATCTTACTTTGCTGCGATACGTCGTACATGAATGTAACCGACTGCCGGTCAGCGATGAGCCTGAGATGCTTCCCGAGGAGATAATGCTTCCATTTATGGATAGATTCAACGATTTGTATGCCTTTTTCTCAATAGCATAGTGATTATTTTCGCTCGGTGCCAGTGTTCTAGAAAAAATGCCACCGGTCGGCCGTTCTGAGTCAGAGATGCAGCGATGACTATGTCTGGGGTGTCCGTTTCGACGACCAGGGGTGCATTGTAGTCGACCGTCACAATCATAGCGTCCTCTTACTCCTTCAAATTTTCGAAGGACTTTTGTACACGCTGTGGTAAGGGGACAGTCTTATTCCTGACAAACGCACTGATTTTGTCAGAGAAATATGGTATCCATTGCGAATAGTAAGCAAACCTGCCAACAACTCGTTGGGGTTTAGCGTCATGCGAATAAGGGAGTTAAAGATTAGGGCACGTTCGTTCAGGATCCGGTTTGATAACTCCTTCAGAGACTTCATAGCCAAGAAGGCCTGAGTGTTTAGCTGTTATGATGCTTTTCTTGCAGTTAGGAGTAATTCCATATTTCTTATCGCTTCATAGAAAGATTTGAGATTCCGGTTGTGCTCGCTTTGGGTAGTTCCGCGAATAATGACGTTGTCGACGTAAGTGTAGGTGCCACTTTAGTTCTCAGACTTGATTATGTGGTCATTTTACGTTGGAGGCATGCCGCCCCGCTGGTTACACCGAAAGGAATACGACGGAGCTGAAACACTTCTCCGCATGCTCCAAAAGTCGTATAGGTTTGTCTTTCGCACTGATTAGGACTTGATGGTAAGCATTCAACAGGTCTAGGTTGCTGAACAGAGCATGGCGAGACATTTCTCCAATCATTTTGTTCATTTGCGGTAACGGATATGCGTCTAGGTTTGTGAACTGATTATTGGTTTGACCGTAGTCCACTAACATGCGTCTTTTGTGGTTTGAATTTTCCGTGACCAGTAGTTGAGCCCACCCCCAGGGAGAACTCGAATGTACAATTATGCCTCTATCCAATAGTCGGTTAACTTCAGAGCAGATGAACTGTTCATCGCCCGGGTTATAACGTCGTAATTTCGTGGCGGTAGGCTTGAAACCGGGTGAGAGTTTAGCAAAAAGAGGAAGTGGTTCAACCGTAGCAGCAAGTAGACCGCAGAGGGCGAATGGACCTCGGTTCACGCTGAAGGTCAACTCAACTTTGTTATTCAAGGAAGTCGTGACCTAACAGCACGTCAGCACATAGATTGGGTACCGCCAATAGTTTGAATTTTTCGTAAACAGTACCCCTGTAATCGATGGACGCACTGCACTAGCCGACGGTTGAACACGTCAGAGACGTAGATGCCATGGTAATCACAGAATCGATAGTGTACATCTTCCAGCCATGTGTACGAAGTACGAAACTGTCCGGTGGCCAGCCGTCTCTAGTAACTGAACATCACATCAAGGATTTGTCACGTGCGGGCTACTAACCAAGCGAAGGCATGTCCTGGTTCGTCAGAATGTCAGCTAACTTGGATCAAACATCTTAGCTCGACGCTTCTCGGCCCCTCACTGGGATTCTAGCAGGGCCTTGTGGAACATTCTGTGATTACCCTGTAAATGCAGTCGTAATAATCTTTCTTTGTCTCCATAAAGGGTCATCTGAAGCTAACGTACATTTTGATACAGCAGCAGGAAGCCAAGGGACCGATACAGATCGTTTCATGACTGTTCAGTAAGTTACAACACAAAGGAGATATATAACTATCCGAACATCGTGTGTCTATGAGGGCCTGAAGCGTTACTCCGTTTACCTGTATGCTGATCACCGTGCGGGACAAGCAGTTTGGGGCTGAAGAAGTCAACAGGGCGGATAAGGCAGAATCCATCGTGCAATTCGAGTGATTTCTATGGATTTGGATCGATAAACATACTGAAAATGAGTTGTTTTGCCACATGGTTTACAAACCGCTTCTCATGCGGGGCATTTGGGTCGTGGAACGACCTGGAACCTGGGCCTGGAACGATCGCAAATAACATCTGAAAATTGAGTGACGAGAGGTAAGGTGTGGAATCAGAGGAGTGTCACGGCGTAGCTGTAGATGACTGCAAAGGTACTGCAGCCGCAGAAAATGATATCGGTTGGTTATACCAGTATGAGAGCTTGTTTGTAGGCCAATACATTTTGAGCCAGAAGTCACTCTCTCTCTGATGATAGCAGACTTGAGTCCATTGATCGGAGCATCGGGTACACTTTCGTTTTGATTGTCGATGGCGACTGTCTCCTTGAAATTGCAATTTTTGGCCAAGGCAGAACCATCAGAAAGACCGCTGGATTTTGGGTCAATCACAGCCATCCACTTTGTCTGGTCTGGCATATGTTCAAGTTTGCTCTTCTAATCCTTGCATATCCACGTACAACTCGCAGAGCAGCTTGGCCTCATGGTTACCGGTCACCGTCCCATAGTTGGCACAACAATCATGTACTAAGTATTGACCATGAGTCCATGTTCTCGTGGTATGTGAAGCGCCTTTGTGGTGGCATATCACTCGCTATTCCGTGTCGTCTTCATTAGGCCCCTATGTGGTTTTGTAGTAGACCAGATGGTTGGTCGAAAATCCCCCATGTCCTGCTCACACCACCACACCGTAGTACACGTCCCGTGGAAGTCATGCCATGGTTATCACCTTTGCACCACGATGGGTGTGGAGGGTGGACTTCATGATGCCATACGTGGCACTAGTGGGTGTTGACGATTTCGGCATTTGCGACACGCATAGCGACTCACTCATATGGAAATGAAGTTATAGTTCAGTAACGGTTCATACCTAGCTTTCTTTCGGAATCAACCATTCCTACTTTACATCTAATTTCGAAAGTTTTATGCGCCTTTCTTTTTTAGTTCACGTTACGCTTGCGGCGATTCGGTTTTTGGACGTCTATCTGCCAGCCTGGTTGGTTCCTTTCCCCATCACATGGGTCCAAACAATGCTGTGTGTCCTTTTCAGAAGCATACAGCCTCACTGGGTGATTGCGTCCTAGTGGTTACGGGAAAATTGGAAACTAGGGCGATTCTGTTACAAAAGGACGCGGTCACACAGACGAGATACGGGGCTCTCCGACACAACGATTGCGTTGGAAAATGTTACGGATCCAAAGTAAGCTCTGCTCATATCGTTTAATGCATATAAGTAGTATTCAGGTAGTGGTTTGGCGATCAGTCCACATTGTTGTTATGGAAGTACCACAGCGAGACGGCGAGACGGCCGAAGTGGTTAGAGCGCGAACTTACTGACCGGAAGGTCCGTGGTTCGAACCCCACCTCTGCCTCTCGACTCCCCCTGTCTAGGCTTGGGCAACCTGACAGTATCCCAGCCCTCGTGCAATCTTCGGGTGGCATGGCAGTTAGGCACCGAAAGGGTGCTACAGCTGAACAACACACACCACAGCCCAACCAGTAAGACCTCCATCCGATACACTTGTCGCTTTCCCTCCAAGCACTTGTGTCGTACGAAGCGTCACAATGACCATCTGTCTTCGGTTTCGTCCACCCAAGTTTCTCCCACGTCGGTTTACATAGGCGATGACTGCTTGATGACCAGTATAAGTCTCCTCCCACATGTCTCGAAAGCATTTTGCATGCTAAGCAGGTGAGAATTGTTTTTACTACGGAGACACCTAAGATCCATAGTGGGAGACTCCCTGAAGAATGATGGAAATCAGTCAAGCAAGGCATTTAAAAGGATTAGGTATCCATAGATGTAACACAAAGCCGAATAGGATCAGAGAGGGAAAGGTTATCAGATTATAGATGGGCCACACTTTTGCTTGGGGAGATAATACCTGCAAACATGCTGTAGCCTTATGTTGTCCGCCAGTTGTAGCCCACAATTTCGGGTTCCGGCCTGTCACCCATCAGTCTTAAGCTTCACAAACTGTAATGGTTCTTAGCTGCACAGTCTCTTTCGTATTTGCAACGTTTGTAGTTTGAATTGCTACATTAACTCGGCTTGTCTGTTTTTGCCCTTCCCAGCTCTTCTGCGTCGTTCCAACTTCAATAAAGTCTCCGTTTTTGTTAACCTCATCCACCCCGCTTAACAAACCATTTACTATTTCCGGCTCAGTAGTGGAGTCCACGCGTACGCCCATTCTTGCTTATCCGGCTTACAGTGACGCCCGAGCGCTTAGTTTTTTAACTTTCCCAGAGCAAGTTCGGCCCATCAACAACTGCCGCCTCCATGGATGGGAATCCCGGGTCTTAACTCACCAGTGGTCAATCACACTGGCACAAGTGGCCCAATCACGCAGTCAGTGGCACTCGTACATCAAAGCTATCGCATTCGATGCGTAGCTGTCAAGTTTCTCCAACTACCTGGTTGATTGAATTGGAATGTTTTTACTGTGCTCATCCCTTACTGAATGGAAGTGATGCGTGCTCTCCTCTGTTTGTTTACCGCTAACCTTGAATTTGGGGGCGAGATAGCTCAGCGGTTAGAGCGCGAGCGTACTGACCGGAAGGTCCGTGGTTCGAACCCTGCCTCTGTCTCTCGACTTCCCCTGTCTAGGCTTGGGCAACCTGGCAGTATCCCAGCCCTCGTGCTTCTTTCGGGTGGCATGGCAGCTAGGCACCAAAAGGGTGATACAACTGAACGATTTATTTTTTTACCCTTGAATTCGTTCTTCGGTCCTATCCGCCGCAGAACTTTTCGTTCTTCATGGACTTGATGTCCGTAGTTTAGAATGGTTACCATTTTTCACCTTACAGTCTCTTCAGGTTCCCAACCCAGCTTATTTTCCGCCATGAGCTTCCGCCAGGTTTGGTAACACTCAAGGCCTAACACGTGACGATGCATCCTTCACCTTTGCTGTTTGGTTCCATTTGGCTCATCTGTTTGTTGTCCTGTCCTATTTACCCACCGATTTCCGTGCTCATGCTTCCGCTACTTCGTATCCTTTGACCGTACTCTCCCCTAGACTGAGCGCTTATGCACTCCTCTGCTTTAATACGCATTGGCTTCCGCTCACTTCACTCAGGCGCGAACAAGTTAATCTATTTAGACGTAAAAATTCGGATGAGTCCAGCGTGCGCTGGCGGAGTAGTGCTAACACGCTCGCCCCGCGTGTCGGATGTGCGGGCTTCAAACCCCGGCACATCCACTGGATACACACTACTGATGAGCTCTAATAAGAGCGAAGCTCGAGTCCAGTGCTTGCCCCTTTGGTGTGGACTCATTAGAATGATTGCGCAAAGACAGAAGGGCCATTGTTCAAAGGAGAGTCGTGTGAATGTGCATTCCCCAAAATCTCGCAGCCACCAGCACTGTAACTAATATACAGCTGCAATTGGTAGGTCCACACCCCAATTTATCGCAAGACGGACGATTTATTGATCGGGGATTCCATTCTGGGGTTTGACCACACCAGTCAGCCGTAACTTTTGTTCTTTCCAGATTTTCTGACTCAACGGTTGGAGTCTATGCACCTCAAAATGCCTGTGGATAGGCTAGCACCAAGTCCCTCCTCATCTACTGTTAAATTTTTTCTTCACTTCGTGCCTTCATATATAATTAACTTTACTTTTTGGTTGTACGGCAGTGAGACATCAGTGTCGACACTGATTTTGCTGTCTTTAATTATGGTGATGCTCGTGACACGGGGGATTGCTTCCGTCACGGTCCAGGTCCATGGTATTTGCAACCTGCAATATAAGGAAAGTACCAAGAAGTGCTGTCAACTGTAACTCGTCGTCGTTATGCACCTCAGTTATATTTTTCTGCATTTATTTTTAATTCTCCCGTGTTTCAGATTCCAACCTCACTTGGACATGTCCATATCCTCTCTCTGGATCCTATCCTATGGTCTGCTAGTCTGCCCCACCGCACTCAGATAATATACCCTCCAGACGCCAGTCTCATCGTCGGTGGCCTGGACCTTGTTCCTGGTTGCCGAGTTCTTGAGTCAGGTACCGGAAGCGGATCCCTGACGCATTTTCTTGCTCAAGCTGTCTGGCCTACGGGTAGCGTAGTCACGTTCGACTTTCATGCCGGTCGTGTGGAGTGTGCTCGAGATGAATTCAAGGTTAGATTCCCTTTTTTTGCGACCAACCACTGCCACCTCTAAGGCACGACGGAATTTTGTCATTCAGTCTAAAAATCCTTTGCTCGAGCGATTTTCAACAACCATATAAGCAGTGTGTGATGTCAATAAGAATGTCTTGATTAAAAGTGTGTTTATACAGTGGACCATCTTGTTCGTTAGCTGATCAGAGGGGGCCATAGGCCGCAAAAGGCCGTTTCATTCAGTCTATTGGCCCTGGGGTTACGGTGAATAGTGCCATATTTTTTCCGCATGGTCTGGTACAAACAAGGTACTGCAAACGGGGAAAAAATCGATTTGCTGAAAATTCGTCGCGGAATAGCGGAAAACGCGCTTAAATTTATCAAATGTCAATCAAGTAGGACGAGGTATACGAGTATCCGCTTAGACTTGTCGTCCACCTAATGTTTACCTGCAATTCGCTAAAATGTGGAGGCCTTGAAGCCAAAAATGTAGGTTCCCTATACCTGATGGTCGTTATTTCAGGACGGAGCATCAAGTGGGGGAATCCAGAACGACCACGAAAGATGCTCGTAATATTTGGTGAAGCGGCTGAAAATAAGCTCACTCGGAAAATCCTCATGACGAAAGTTACAGAAATGCAACTAACCACCTTTTCCTGTTTCTACCCTCCTTAACGTCTAGTTTTTTACAAAACGCTGAAGAAACCTTTCAGCTCCGTTTCCTTCCTGATGAAGTTATGACGAACCAATATAGTACGTCAAGGAGTCTTGTTGGTGTCTACGAGCGAACTAATCGGTTCCTTTAAAGCGAAGTTAGGAGTGTGAATATGCAGATCCCTGAGACACGATGATTTTCGCATTTTCATCTAGGAGCTTATGAAACCACATAAATCTACTGATGCCGTGTGAGATCCAGAAGAAGTGCTGTCCTCAGGCATTTTTTGTTTCACACTGGAAGGACCCAAACTTAGGCTTACACTCGTGTTTACCTATTTTTCAGACTTTTTCAACCTGAATCTCATTGTGTAGCTGATCGGCTTCATACGGCGGTTCGTAAAGGTTATCACGATACTTGCGTAGTGACCTCAGTAGATTTTTCTCCTTCCGTTCCAGCTTGTTTAACCGAAACTGACCGCTACGCCTCCTACCTAACCAGATATGATTAAAATTGACGTAGACAATAAATTCTGTGACTACGTTTGGTGCTATGGATGTTTTTATGCATTATTCTCTCTTGCGCTAAGCAGGCGCTGCATTTCGATCGCTTTTGCCGTAATTTTCTTATCCATTTCACCCTGCACTTACAGAACCACGGTCTGTGTGACTGCATCAAAGTGGTACATAGGGACGTCTGTACTGAAGGTTTTCCACCTGTTGGTCACCAGGACAACGTCGCGGGCGTGAATGCTGTCATGCTTGATCTTCCTCAGCCATGGCTTGTTGTCCCCAGCCTACCGGCAGTATTTCAACCGGACTCAGGTTAGCAGACATTCAGCCACCCACTGGCCTTTTTTGTGGTAGCCTTGCATGACGTAAAAATGGCAGATGGGACCAAACCTTGTGTTAGTGAATTCGGTAGCCTCGGGAAGATAAAAGAACACGGATATAATCTGGCATAATGTGCATGGGTTTCAAATGATGGAGGTCCAACCTACTTACTTCGTGAACGAGGCTTAACAATTTGGAAACATTCCAATTTTCTGGAGTCTACTTACAGGCAACTTTCACTCAGTAATAGTTCGACCTACCTGTTGGCTGTATTTTGCTGCAATAAAACGATGACTTTCATTAGGGTGGCTTTCCAGTTTATACTCTTCATTTGCCGAGTTATTAAACTATTGAATGCATGCATGTGTTAGGAATCCTTCGTCCCGACCCTATACGTGTACTATTGGATTTCTGAGTTTCGTTTATGTCCGGCGGCATTCCTTTTCATAGCAAATTAACAAAACTCACTAGTTCAGTAGAAATTTCATTGGCAGGTAGAATACAGTGTGATTGTCCGCCAGATCTAGTCAGAGTGGCCCGTTCGGGTGAAGAGATAGCGAGCCTTGAATTATGTTGAAGTAAGCTGTGTTGCAGGGCTTTTTCTCTTTAAAGGTCCCATGAGACGCTCTTCCATATGTTGGGCTCGTCAGCATGCCGTAAGATTATCTTTTGGGCTGACGACCCCCCCCCCAGGGAAGTTCCAGGTAGAACCCTCTATTCTATGTTTTTCTAACGAATGAAATCTTCAGCGGATCACTACCCACTTTCACCTAAGCTTCCAATCTCTCCTCGTTGTACACCCAGCTCAACTTTGTTGATTAAACTGAATCTTTCAGCTAGGGTCTCGGGATCACTTTCTTTGTCGGCTAGGCAGAATATGTCATTTACACACAGGTAATAATGGTCTGAGTCACCGATGGTCTACTGTGGTTGATGTTCTGGACTAGACGAACACTATTAACCAATAAGGGACTAAACAGCTTTCTCATAGATACAACATCCCTTTGTTAACGGATAGAAGTTGGACATTTAAAGTGTGACAACTCACGCAGCGTAGTTGCACAAAACACCAGTTTCGTGGTAAAAGTGAATTGGTTTGAGCAGGAAAAAATCGGTAGTTAGGGAGCCGAGAATCAATTCTAAAAAGTCATCTTGTCCTGGGTATTCGAATCCTTGGCTTTGTCAGTGGTCTGAAAGAAATCTGCAAAACTATGTTCGGCAGAACATTGACAGTTTCAAAAGTTCTACCGAATGGTGTGCTGAATTTATCATGGACGAAACGGGACGAGTGGACCCGCCATCTCCGTCTGGACTTTGGGGAGTCCATTTAGACCTCCATATCGTATTGTTTCGGTCTGGGGGCATCCACTTGATTCAAAGAAACAAGGTTAACCGCGGTTCTGTGGATAAAGTAGCGATCTATTCAAGGCACGACCGTTTCCAAGCTAAATATCAGCAGGAACGCAACATTCGTATGTATTCACCCATTTACACAGCTTGATTTATACTAGACAATTTTTATTACCCTATAGTCGTACGTTTTAGTTTACAAGTCTTCCTCATTTGCACATAAACACGATCTGTACTGGTCAGTTGACGACAGTCTGAAAACAATTGCTGGCGCTTTATATGTTGTTCGCAGCGAAGCTATTAAGCACACAAGAACGAGTCAACCACCAGCCGAATTGTTTGGTTTTATGGGTATTATGATTATGATTGTTTGCTCTTTCGCGATGAAGACAAACGATCAAAGATCGAGAGTGTATGGAAGATCGAAAACAGCTGATTACTAGGTGACGCCTTATATTGACGGACATTCTGCTAGGGAATCAAAATTTGGATCACGTGAGACTTGGTTAGGAAAATACATGCGAGCAGTTAGTTATCGATAAAACAATTAACAGAGTTGCCTGACGCCTAATTTCTTTCTACTCGCCTCTAATCTTTTCAGGGGCAAAGTTCCAGGTATTTAGGCTCTTGTTGTTTACGTAATCGTATTCCACTTCTGTTCTAGGTGGACGTGTTTGTTCCTTTTCACCGTGCATCGAACAGGTTCAGCGCACATGTGCAGCTTTGCAGAAGGCGGGATTTTCGCAGATTCAGACCAGTGAATGTCTTCAACGGACCTTTGACGTCTCTCGTGCATTTCTCAATGTCCCCAATATGGGTATGTTCTGACCTTGTTGTACAGCTTTTTGTCCTCCGATTGTTCACTTTTCAACTGCATCTTTACCTTGCGAAGTTGATGGTGCATTTGTGCGTTAAGTTACGCATATATCATAAGACGTTTTTTGCGCTTTGATCCGAAGATCACATGACTTTTCAATTTCAAGGTGAATTTCGACTCATCAACTTCCTTTTCGGTTTTACCATATATTAATTCCCGTCCAACTTCGATTTCTCTGTCGGAGAAACACGCTTTGTAACTCCCGAACTTTTTTAACCATAGAAACTTCTGGGAGCAAACATTTGGAAAAGGTTAGTTGCGCAACCAAGCACTGTGAAAAATGCCGATTTTATGAACATCGCCTCTTGCGATTGTGGCTCTATGAGCTGACACATTGACAACAGATCAACGGAAACCGACTTCGGTTCACGGTTTGTGAGCTTAAAAAACTGACTGACTGACTTCAAACAGACTAGGACGTAAGTTAACAGTAGCAAGTCTGCTGCATATGGTTGCGCGAGGAATCGTGTTCAACTTGCGGCTGAATGGACAGACCGTGATGTGGTTTGAAAGACGATGCAAACTGCCTAGTGTGATGCCGTGTCATGCTGTTGATCCAGACGCTGCAAGTACAGGGTGGTAGACCCTAATGAACATCGCAAACTTGCCAGGGTGGGATTAACGGCCACTCATGACGTCGATCTGTTTTCTGTTAAAGCTGTGACCTACGTATGCGATGGGTCGGGGAAGTCAAACTTAGCGGTCGTCAAGACGGCGTAACCAACTTTCTATGGCATCAAGCCGTATCTGTTACTAAGTCGTCACCACGTTGAGTGTTGTGCTGGAAATGCGGATGAGGATAGTTAAATGACTTCTAATGTGGTCCTGGTATTTAGGTGACCGAAGAACCGTTGGCACGAATGAGCTAGTGATCTGTTCTTCGAGTGTTATGGTACCAAAAATCTGATTCACTGACGCGATTGGAAAGTGAAAAGTCAAACTTGAGTTCTGTGAACTGAGAACTACGGTGAGGCTGCTGGATAAGCGTATCGTTGGGTAAGTTCCTCACACGAGTCCCAGTTGTACCTCACTCTTGACGTCTCACTAGTATGTGTTGGTCTTTGTCTGCTTTCCTGTAGAAGTTTGATGTTGAGCGAACGGCATTTTCTCCACTCTGCGATACCCGGATGCTGTGTATTTTCATAGTGATCCCTATCTTGTTTTGCAGGGCAAGTTGGCATACGTGAGCGGCTCGATAATCAAACTCTTGTCTCAGGACCCCCTTCCGAATCCAACGAGCCGTGGTGGACCAAGAGACATTTGCTTCCACCTCCTTGTGGGTTGAACCGAAGACGTAGTTTTAGCGCCGTCGAACAGGATGGACCTATGGAGGACACTATTTCCGAAGAAACGAGTGCTTCCAAACGTCCGAAATGTACTCGGCCACCACCGGCTCGTCGAGATGAATCACGTTTCTCCTGGGAAGCAGTCCCTCAGGTGGGCCGGGTTACAGATGTGATAATATATCGCTTACAGCCGATAACTTTCGGTCACTAGACCACTTTTACTTTAAACGATTCATTGGATCAATGACTTATTGCAGGGTTCTGTTGTACCATTTGGTTATCGATTTTCAGATTAGGTCACACCTGTCCAAGGGGTCTCAACTCTTGCTTATGCAACGCTGACAGGATTCCACGCCAAATTTGAGCGTCGTCCTGTGAATCTGCCGTAGCCAGTTTTGGACGACAGTTCTGGTAGCGGCGGGATTCGCTTCTTGCGAAGGTATTCCATTCATTGCATACATGACAGGCTGATTACTTTCTCCTCGTAGAGATAATTCCGAGGCAATGCGAAATGCATTCAAGACATCAGAGACACCGCTAAACAATTCTTACGATCTCGGGCCCATCGACTCGTCCAATTCCACAGATTTTGTGCACGTATTCAGGTTTTGTGCGGTTTGATCAGTCTTGCTTCAGTCATCGCTTGTGTTGATGCGTGACGACGCATGAATGCGAGCCAAATTCCAACCTGATAGAGTTTGTGTTACACAATTCGGAGTGTGTTTCGTTCCGCGTTCTGCTTCGTCCTTTAAACGAAACACCTTACAGTTTGGAATTATCAGCATTGGGCATCTCCCAAACCAAATCAAATTGCCCAGCTCAACGAACAAACCGACGACTGTCTACCTTACATTCTCGTCGATATACAGCCTGGACCAAATGGAGTGGGACGAGGAGTTTAACGATAAATTTATGAACGCAGGGTTTTCCAGAGCACTTCATTGAGGTTCAAGTGGATGTCAGAAGACTTCCGTGCAGACCTTCATTTTGCGCGCAGCCATATGAACAACGTAAGGTGCGAGCTTCCTGAAGCATATCTGCACTGCAACGCAGCTACGTTTGAAAGTGGTTCTAAATGCCAAACAAGATTCTCTGACCAGTCTCCCTAGTACTTGGTCCACAAATTCGCCCACGGCCACGCAGACGCACGCCTACAGAACACGCGGCCGTACGCATTCCGAATGCTATCAGGATACCAATCATCAGGCCGGAAGTTGACTCGCAGTCGTGCATTATCAACAGCCAACCGACAGTTTCGATAGAAACCATCAAGTCCTAAGCTTTTGACCATAAATGGAGCTGTGCTACGTGCAACGAACGATCTCGGTCGCCAGCTATTGATCTGATGGCCTCGTGCAATCAACCAGTAAGGGATTTCCGTGCTTTATTAAAAAGCTGTCTGCATCGTTTACGTCTGCGCCCGAAAGCAACAAGCGAAATGTTGGCAGATCGCAGGACACCGGTTTACCTGATCCACTATAGTGAGCAAATCCATAGTACGATAAAAGTTCTCGATTCGATTCAATTTTTGTCCCATTTCGACAGTTTCTCAGGCTTTTTTCCTAGAGGGAAGTGCACAATAGTGGAGGAAATGGAATTTGCTGTCACTGTTTTCTTTTGACTTACCCTGCACTCAGCTGACTGGCAATGACAATATCATAATAGTACTAACAATAATGATTCATGTCAGTGAATTCAGTGTGGCTTTTGTGCCGCGAAACCGCACTTCTCCATTTGGCGGACGTATCATTCAAGGTCACTAGGCTTATCCAGTTCCCATGCTTTGTAATCTGCTATAATCGGGCTTTTGAGGCACCAATCTGATTTTCATCTACTTGCCATTTCTTCGCGGTTTTGTTCGTTGGTTACTTGGGAGCAGTCGACCAGTTGCTAGAATGGCCCCCAAAACCTTTCTATTTGAGGAGAGACCATTCTCGAGGATTCTCCGTGCAGCACGGTCAAGCGCAAAGGAGGTCAACTTTATGCTTCCTCCGTAGTGGTACCTGTTGTTGGATGTGATGTTTTGAACCGTGTTCTCTCCCACCAGTTATCCCGGTGAACAGTTTCGTAGTGCCTTTTGTTTTCCTTCTTTATTGCAGGCTATGATGGCTGGTCACACAGGCTATTTAACCTTTGCCTCTTGGATTCCAAGAAATGGTCCTTCCGGCGATACTGCATCGGAACTGAAGCATCAACCAATAGGCACGTCATCAGTGGGACCTGCTTTGTAGTGCCCCTACTTTTTCGTGCATATATACAATTGTACAGCAATATTGATCTTTGATGCCTCGTTCAGAGGGGGTTACCAGCCTGTCGCGCTTTACCCATTGTCTGTTACCCACTCATTCCTGGAAGATAGTGTTTTAGCTGCGATGGTGTTCATTGTAATGTTTCTCGAGAAATGTACCAGTCGTTTGATGTTTGAATCTTCTGAAATGCTGTGATGCGTGAACACGCCGGATCACCGTGCTGGAGGCTTCTTCGGCTATAGGATGCACTGTTCACTTATTTATGTGAGGTCAAATGCTTCAGCTGAACTACCCATGTCAACAACCCACAGTTGTAATGTTATTCCCACTTGATGCTATTTTGGCATACACCATCACCCAAAAGCAGCGCTTCTAACATTTATGTCTGCTGTGGTCCCGACAAGATGGACCGTATAGTTGTGCCGAATTAATCGTAGGTTGAATCGGCATCACTCTAGGTCGTGTAGCACTGGACAAAGTGCACTTTTCTGTCGAACTGTCTTGTAACATGTAAACCTGGTTTATTTACCTGAGAATACTCTTCCCCGTACCCCTGACTGTACTGTTTAGTGCACTCTCACGCTGTTCGAAGATTCGACGCAATGAACAAGCCGTCGTTTATATTCACATCACTCCTGTTTGAACAGTCCTTGTCGAGGAGTCATTCTGGTCACTCCCTACTGAAGAGAGGGAAGCAGTAAACTCGGGTTTCACTCTTATTACACGTCACTAACAGTTGCTAGCCTTGGTCATATCGGGATCCAAATCCCGGACATCTGGTGCGTCACGCGAACGTCTTGGTACTGCTCCACTGGTGTATTCTGGACGCAGCCGAATTACTGTTTGAAAGAATGAGCGTGTTCATACTTGACCGATGTGGTTGGATTGCTCAACATCTCGAACCCCCCAAGTTTGTCGCAGCAGTCACTATGGTACAGACGGCAAGAGAAAACTGATGCGATTCCAGAACAGGTAGGGAGAAATCTCGTTACATCTGACGGTACCAACCCGGACTCAGTCAGCGGCGCGAGAGATCTGAAAGAGTGGGTATGATAAAAGATGACCCAAGAGCCAGAAAACTGGTTAACCGGTTATCTGCATATAGGGATGCGCCTGCGGCTTGGGTCATTACGCGATTTAAGTAACTATAGGAATTTACTGCGCTTTCCAGGCTTTTTTTCCGTTGGTACGTCAGCGTATTTCGTGGGTGCGCGGTGTGACAGCGTAATTTGTGTGTACTTCAGTGCGGCAAAACAACTGCAACCATTACCACATCGATCTAGTGGTCGGCTTTACTGCTAGTGCGTGTCACTTCACACTCGTTCCTGACGGTCTCAGCAGCGTGTTGAACTCACTCCCGAAACTGAGACAACCGTAGGACGACTACCGGAATATTTTTGACCGCAGACTATAGTTAAATAGTGAAATCTCTGAAACCATAACGTTCAAATCTGGACTGTTGGTAACGTATGTACGGTACTGTATGTAGACAATCTTGTGAAAAAAGTTGTACTAATACGACTAGATGCCGTCAGTACTGACCACAACACGCATACTGAACCGGGGAAAATGAGCAAAGATCAAGGACACCAAAGTTTTGCAGTGTCTCTGTCTGCAGTCTTATTTTGGTCTTTATAGCACAATCGGGTGGGTGAAAATATGCTCGATGGGTTACGGTCAGTCCTATTCAATCTAGCGGTGAGCGTGCAATTTAAAAGCGCGGGCACCCGTGAATGTTATTATAATTCAAATCGGGCGTGGTTAGTGCTGCGTTTTTAGACCAGTGGTCGCACAACCCGCGCGGAAACAGCGGCAATGGCAAGTTCAAAGCAGGCGTCGAAGCTTGCCGGTATCTTGGTCTGGTTGCGCAAAAAACTGCTTCTGCCACACATGCTCTGTCACCGTCACGAAGAGACTGGACCTTACCGTGGTGTGGCGGTCTGTGTACCTCGGCGACCCATTGAGCTATAATAAGGGGTGCCCGCATGACACTCACAGAGTCTCTCATACCAGGTTGGTCCATGGGCAGAGGTCTGACGAAGACAGTCTCCTGGCCCTCCAGGTTGGGGGTTGGAACATGTGTGGCGACGTGTTCCGTAAAAATGGTAATGTACTTGCATTTCCAGCCCAACATCGCTGCCTTGCGGTTAGGCTTTTGAGCCAAAGGCTTTGGTTGAGGACCCTAATCGTCCTCCTGTCTAGATGTGGGCGCCTTGGCAGTATCCCAACCCTCGTACAACCATGACATTCACAAATAACAATACTTTCATGCCACATCGGCCGTTGCGTGGTGCCATCTGTACGGCAGTGAAGCATCAGTGTCAACACTGATGTTGCTGTCTTTGATGATGATGACATGCTCTGTTATCGTTATTGCGTCCAAATTAACCGACGGTTTAGTTTTGGCAAGAAGTTGACGAAAATGTGCTTGAGAAGTTCAGTCTATGGTTTGCTGACTAAATTCCTGTTTGCGAATGCAACACATACGTGAAGGACTAGGATTCCTTCGTGTCTTAGCCCTGTAGAGGTTGGTCCTTAACACAAGCAACTGTAGCAATTTAGCTATACACGTAACCCTATCTGGTAGTTGAGGTGCTGATTCGCACCACATATATTCAAGGTATCGAACTTCCACTGAACTCGGAGCATCTGATTATTCTCGCATTAAACAATGGTTAGGAAATTGTGTTGACGGAAATTCAACGACTATGCCTACCTGAAGAGCCTCAAGAAAGGCGAAACTAGTGGCTGTCTGTCGAAGATTCTTCGTCAATCTTATAGTGTTGCATGAATAATATAATAACAAACCGGTTGTTGTCAGTTTCACTTCATTTCCTATACTAAAACCTGGAGTTCAAAAGTTCTCCTGACAACTTCATTGAAATTTAACAAAACTGTTAATCCCTTACTGTCAAGTTTCGGATGTGGGGCATAGTAACTCTAAGCATTATGGAGCATCTCCGATCACTGTGATGATCGAAGGACATTATTACTATCTAACTCAGGATATCAGCATGATTAATCCTATACTATTATAGTTTATTTTGAAGGACATGATCTTGCGTAATCCCACTGGCGAAGCATTCTGGATGTGAGCCGGTCCAAACCACAGGATGTATTGCCCAAGTGAACCGTACGGCTAACTTCCTTCACTGTTATTGGCTCGGTCCAATCAGATGGCAGCACAGTGGGACTTGGTCGGCTGTCCACGTGTTTTTGAGGACAGAGGCCACCTGTATCCGGCACTGTTCGGTGTACGAGGGTAGGCGGTAGTTTCGTTTGTCCAGATCCTCCCACGGCTCGTCAAACACAACAGACACTGAATCTTTCGACGTATGGCGGTACAAGGTCTGGATGGCGGCATGGTTGGGTTAACGGATCTGGCCGGCACACTATTGGTTCGCTGGAAGCGGTGTCTGGGGACAGCTTTGCACGTGTGTGGAAATGTCTTGAATTCGTGGAAGTATAGAAACGACAAGGCTTGCTCCGGTGTTGTGACACCGGATCGCAACCCTCCGGCAAAGGCCAGAAGGTCAACTCTGAGTCTGTTTAAATTAAGTGGTATGGATTTCAGAGTCGAATGAACGTGGAACTGTTTGACCGGTGGTTTGATCGGGGCCACCAGATGACGATTCGTCCGTGTTTGTTTACCAGTTGAGCATACATACTGATAGCAGATAGGCTTTGCGTACCACAAGGTTGGCAAAACTTATCAAAGAGCCGCAAGAGCAACTGTGATTCTTATCGGGACGAGTGGACACCGGAGATTTTCACTCGGTCAAGTTGATCTGCATTGTGGCGCACGGGTGCGCGTGTCGGTGGTTTTGACTCAGGCCAGTCTTCGTCAGAAAGAGGCGAGAACAAACAGGGACCAAATCCGTGTCAGCACTTTCATGGACGTGTATTCGACGGTAGTGTAAGATTTTTCGTTGTGTTTTTCAGGAATAAATATGCTACCGACATGTTACATCTAATTATTTGGCCTTTATCTGTTAATAAACCTAGTAACAGTGCAGGCAAGCGTAGGGCCGGAATGGCAGTAATTCTGAACACATGCTACTTGATTTTCTCCAGTAGTTTAGAGCAAAGTGGCTTTGGGACCGACTGCAACTGACTGCCACAAATGTGTATGAATTTGTCAAGAAAACCCTGCATTTTCCTTTTGAATAGTCTTCATAGGAATTTATATTTACGGAGTCCCTGCAGATACAAGAGGAGCTGTTAAGTCAACATCCAATAGCTGTCCGAGTCCGGCTCGAAGCCTGTCGACCGATCATCTTAGTATGTTACTGTAGGGCAAAGCAAGCCAGGATCATCCAGTCAGCAAGCGTCAAATATTTCAAACGATAATGTAGATAAACAATCTGGGAATTGCAAACAAACAACGATTGTCTAAGGCAAGCTACTAAAGCACAAATAGTGAGCTGAACAAATCACACTTAAACGGACTCGAACAGTTAGTGTATTCAGGGTGATGGTTTCTGCACAATCGCTGCCATTAAGGGCAGCGATTATGTTCAACAAAATGACTTTCCAGGATCCAACATAAGCCTTTTGTCCATCAAATTACAGGGTCACGACATTAGTGAGCCAGCCTACCTAAATTTGTTCGTCACAGGAAGTTGTGGTTTCGATTGTTCGAGTGTTAAGGAGCTTGTCGGTGGCTCGGTTCGCATAGCTTGATCCTTGTGTGAATCGTTGCTACGACAAACGGGAGAGGTAACCTGAGTTGTCCAAAAGTAAACAACATTTGCCAAATTGCACTGTAGCATAATACACGAACTCCATGGTCTTCAAGCCATCATTCCATCCGTAGGACCTATTACTACCTACCACTTGTTCGATGGTTTGCGGACGGTTAGCAGCATGCGCATGATGAAATGCTCTGCTAAGAGTCAGCGTCGTTAAAGGTGTAGGTAGAACTTATTGGGTTACGATAGCTTGAATGACTAAGTGCACGCCTACGAATAGTTTGCCAAGATTGTCCTTTATTAAAGCTGTTGACAGCAGTTAAATTATGCCATGACAGCGGGGAACGAAACCGTCACTATCGAGACAGTTAACTATGTAAGACCACTGGATATCTTTTCTTCTGACAAACGTCTTTCGTGCCGCACCAGTCATTTGCATTGTTAGCACCAGGTCAGTAGGCCGAGCAAACGCCCTGCAAGCGGAAAGTCGTGGCTACATGTTCCATACAGTGACATTACCCCTCTCTTTGTGTTATGCGTATTCCCCGTTTCTTATACAGTAAATCCTCGTATATGTTGAAAATGGCTCAAACCTCGTCGCCACTATGCAGCAGAGGGAAAGCAAAGTTGATTCGAAGACGTTAGTGAAAGCTTTCGTTGAGCTGCATCACAATCATGGATTTCATCATTATTACCAGCTAATTGTGTGCATTGTTTTCACTTTACAAAATGTCAGAAGAAACAATAAAGCAGAAAACCAGACATTCCATTATTAGCATAGTCGGGAAGAGGAGATCAAAGTTTGTTCCTGAAAATGGGATCTTTTTGTACACACTCAGTTATGGTAACCTTAAAGAAATTATCCAAGGGACTTGGTCGACGACCACATGGGATAGCACTGTTATAAAGTCACAGGGAACTGCATCGGTCCCCAGAGGTTCGGCTGACTTCCCGTGCTTATTTTTGTGCTCTTTAGTCATAAATATCGTGGTTGATCATGTGACGTAAAGAGGAGCTGAGAAGTCCTACAGGAAGATTGTGTGAAGGGTGTTTGCTTAGCTAGTGACATACCAGATAAATGTAAGCAAGCAAAAAGCCGAGGCAAAGAAGCAGGCAGTCAGGAAGCAGCAGCGTTTATCATCCGCTGAGGATCAATGAGCGCATGCTCAGGGAAAATATTCACAGACTAGAACTGAACTGAATGAACCGGGGATGGGTGAGGAGGTTAGAAGTGCGAAAGGAAGGAAATGCCACCGAAAGAATGCGATGTGTTTGGGACTTCATACTTGTGTGTGTGGTGTGGGAGAAAGTTGGGACGCTGAAAATATAATTAAGAAACGTATGTTACCAGATCATCCTTTTCTGTAATGCAACCAATTCCACGAGAATAACCTAATCATCCTCTTTGCGTACGCGTGTTTCGAACAGGGTTTTTTACTGGTCAATACACACGCTGATAAAAAATCAAGACCTAATGTGAATGCGGAGGACTGTGAGTCAGGGATGTATGAAAGATCATGATTCAATCGCAAGGAACTGCACCGAGAACCCTGCTAAGAGACAGTCTCACAGGTGATAGCTTTGTTTGGATAGGGTTTTAGAGTTTCAAATCTGCTGCGAGCTTTTTGGCTATTTGTTTGAATGCACTCATTGACCCGTTGATACGCTTGAAGCGAATCCCATTCATCCCAACTCCAGCTAATTTCCCGACTTCCATCTCCCAATGCACAATCCCACCATCTACTCCAGAGTCTAGTAATTCCGAAGGCGACGGTGACCTGTTCGCAACGACAGTCTTGGGGTTCCTCAAGGATGGGATTTGGCATCCGTGGGAAGGATCACCATAAACGCACTGCAGCTTGTGCTCCCCAACAACTTCGTAGTCAACGCCATGATTCGTTAGCGAACGTTGTACCTCAATCATAACCTCATCCAAAGGCCAGCGGGCAAACGGTCGGAGTACGTATCTCATACTTCGATGCGCTTTACTGTTAAGTGTGCGCGCACTTTCTGGTTCGGCCTTATTAACCCAAGTTGGGGATTTCTTTCGACTATCAACATGGCTCCCCTGCTTTGACCGTGTGCTAGTCCGTAGTGCAGAGCGCGACGGTGTTCGTTCTTCATCGTTGTCATCGGGTTCGCTATCTTTAGACAAGATTGGACGCTGAACAGATCGCGAACGATTATCTTTGGAAACCGAACTCCGAGTGCTGGTTCGTCGCGTTATGGTAGCACGATCCTCCTCGGTAGGGCTCAGACGTCTATCATAGTGTTCTGGTTGGTCAATTCTTTGGCCGGGACGACGGTCCTCGCCCAGAGCGTCGGCTAACGTATGTCTGGTAGCAACTTGTGATATCGGTCTGTGGGGTGTAACGCCACTGCGGCTCCGAGGAATGCGATTCAAGGTTGGTTTCAAAGAGGAATCTGGTGACGGACTACCACGAGTGACAACAACTTTGTCCAACTCCATCGTGGGAGCAACCATTGGGTCAAGTCGATGGTGACGCGGCTCCGGATGCGCAATTTCCTGGTCAACGAAGGTTGCGTTGGCCTGCATGATGGTTGATCTCCGGAAAAGTTTGCTGAAACAAAAAAATCCCGCAAGTAATTCGAGGGAGTTGGCAAGTTTGAAGTTTGAAGGTAGTCACCAAGTTGGTATGAAGAAACAAACACCGGTATCTTACAGAATTCACGAATGATGCGAAAACATGGACGACAATTATTTTGTGACTTCCAATAGCCCATCGGTTTACTTTGTTTGCGAACAGCGGAGTAAAAAAGCAGAGAAGTTGTGGACCATTTGGGTCGTGAGCCTGGCCGAGTACCCGTCATTTATCAATACTTATTTAATGAACATTGCTAGACGATGAATAAGACGGAGCTCACTAGCCGTCAGATGTCTAACAATGGGCAGTGATCTATCCGACCGCTGGCGTCCAGTCTTGTGTACCAAATATTACTATGGTAAAGGAGCGGTCACAATTTTTGCTTCAAATTGGTTGAATGCGAACAAACACTTCATTTGATGGGCAAAACCCCTCTAGCATTAACATGATAGATGCTGATTCTCTAGTGTATTGTGCAAAAATATTGCTACTCTAATGAAATTTCGGTGAGCACAGAAGTGCTACAGTTGGCCCACTAAACAACTTCACACCTATTGGCTCTCACAGCCTCGTTACTAACGGGGCGATTGGGGCTTGATTGGTAATGGGATCTGTGGAATTCGTATTCAAATACAGCTGAACAGTTATCTTCCTGTCAAGTTGCAAATATTCTGGTAAATCCGCAACAAACAAATAACGGAAGAGCACTTGACTCGAGTCTCGCTATATACAATTCAATTTTCCCGTTAGAACTTACCCTTATTCACTGGGATTTGACGTTCGAGGCGGTTGAGTTACCACTACTCTACTAGGCGAAGGGAGGTGACTAGTTTGTTCAAAGACCCAGTGGCCGTCCGGCTGTGTTGATCGATTGATCCGCCTGTCAACACTTTCTAGTCAGGTGGCACCATGGAAGGCTGCAACTTGCTGGACATTTTAGGCAGGGTTTGCATTCACAATACCCTCGCTTGAACAGCCTTTCTCTTGCTCTAGTGAGATTATTCTGACAAGCCCATGGTGTCACATGTCTGGAGTTCACAGCCCGACACTTTGGTTAACCCTAATAAGAGTGAAGCTCAAGACAATCGCTTCTACCCTGTGGAGTGGACTCATCGGAATAATTAAGCCAGGAAAGGAGGAAAATAAGTTCAGACGAAGGATAGGAATGTAGCTATCGACCTCCTCCTAGCTACAAAGATAAAACCACCCACCTTCTTGATATGCGCGTTGTCAGCGTACGAAAAAAATTGTTGAAACCTCCATTGACTTGATTGTCACGGTTCGCTGGTGGGCGCATCGACAAATTCCGACTAAAACCTTGAACCGGTGAGCCCAGAGTGTTACGTTGCCTCCCAGCGACTGAAGTTCCTCGGGTTAGGTAGTCCAAGGGTGGGGAATCTTCAGTGCGTCCTCGGTCCGATACACCGTCATTGTTGCCTAGGGTAGAAATTGAGGAAGTCACGGAGGAAATAGATAGATCATCAGGACTGATCGGTCTGGGAGTAGCCGTATCGCGACTGTCTGATCGAAGTGAAGGAGAATGTGGACGCGCTGTCATAGATTGAGTGGCAATACTGTGCGTCCCCGCGTGTCGAACCAAACGTGGTCCACCTTCCAAACGCTCCCTTGCGCGACCTGTGGGAACGTGCTGTATCGTTGAACGCTCCGGGAGGTTTCGGCTGAACGGTACCGTGTATATGTCCCTCGCATTGGATGCCCCGATTGGTGTAGGCGTGACTGTCCCGTTGGCTCGGCCGGACTCACCAGTCCAAAGGGAACCGCCCGGTGGCTCGATTGGACGAGAGAATGGGTGACTGTTGGGGTCCAAAGATTCATCTTTTCCCATTGCAATCGTTGTAGTAGTAGTGGCTGATGGAAGTCTGTGGTGTAACAGGGAAAGGACGAATGGTTTTGTATCGGAATTGATGTCGATGTAAAGCTTTATCATACACTGAGGTTATCCCGGAAGATGGAATTTGTTAGAGACATGCGGCGCGTCCTTAAGCAACTTTGTGGGAGCGGAAGAACGCAATAAAATGGTTTTGGAACTGTCCGTCATGGGGTTCTTTACCCCAGTCGACCTTGTCGACAGTCATTCTAGGTTATCCTATTCGCATAATAGTAGTGCATATAAAACCTAATAAAGTTCACGTTATTCGCATGTCGTCCCCGAGTGTTTTGCAGAAACATGCAAACTTCCTGGTCCCTACGACTTGGTGGGTTGGTTTTATTTGTGTACGTCTACAGGAACGGTACCCCATTTCCTATAATGAGTTCCTCCAGTTCTTTGCCAGTGAAATTCACCTCCCACGTGCTTTTGTCAATAATGAAGATTAGAGTTGAGCGACAAATTCTTGTTCGCCCATAACCGCTTAAGCGCTACGTCTGGCGACCCGAACTCCACAGCCTAAGAGCTGGACAGAAACTATGCAATGTTCCGTGACTGCATCGGTATTTTTGAAGACCTTGATCGAGATCGTTTGCCGCAGCAACGACCTCCAACATATTGAATGGTTATTTCTTTGGGTATACGCAACTCACTACTTAGATGTGATCCCTGCTTCCCACCAACTCCAACGTTGTTATTGAGTCAGTATATCCCTTCACTTGTGCAAGACACCTTTTGTTTTTCCCCTCAATCAGTTTCAAGTATACCAATGTGAGTGGCTACCCGTTTCTTCGTTTCCAAACCTTTTCGAGTATCCCGGCAAAAATGACTGGTTTTGTCTACGATTTATTGACCTGAATGGACCAGGGTTTACAAGTTTTTCGCCCCTCCCCTCGTTTCTACATGACGGTGTTCATGGGCACTACTGCTAACAATCACGTCACCGTTGAACCTTTTTGAGCGCCAAACACAGACGTCGCTTTATCTACTAACATTTACTGGTCCAAATTAAAAAAAAAACTAAATAATTCTGCCGTACGGTTCAAAGTAAGATTCGCAACTGCAAAGCGTCGAGTGACGGCAAACTCAAACCTCATGTTGGGAGTAAACAGAACGATTTGGTTGGATAAGCTCACTCAAATGGAGAGCTGTATAAGTTTCGGTGGACTGGAGGAAGGTGAAATTACTTCCGAAAGCAGTTAAACCAGGACACTGTCTACCCAACTGACACCCACTAGATTGTACGGGCGGGCTGCCGGTACGGTAAAATCCACCCTACTGTTAGAAAAAAGACATGGTGGCTAAATGTGAATCTTTGAAGACTCCGTGTTTGGTCATCAATGTCTCCGAAAAATCTCGCGGATCTGATGGGGATATTGGACCAGCAGCGCTGTGGTTTTCAGGAGACTAACCACAGGTTGAGCTGGTTGGGCCATGTACTTCGTATGTCCAGGTATGTTGAGCTAGATCTCAGTAAAGTGGTGTATCTTTTTATCCATTAAGGTTGAAGATTGTGTCGACACCGCATCAACTCAACTCTAGATTTGTTGCACGCACACTTCCACGTTAGCAATCGTGTTTGCCGCTTTCCTCGGCCTCGACGGGATCTTCCAAATTATTACGTCAGCAAAGAGGTTTGACCAGTACCACCCCTCCGTTATTCATCAGTTCTTCACATTTTGTAACCTGAAACGCGCTCACTCGGGATACATTTCGTCCTATGATTTTTTATGAATCTACTATAAATATCAAATATCGATGCGTTCACAAATGTTTTGCGTAAACAACTGGTTGTGGCAACTCCACGGCACCTTATTTAGGGCGCATGCATAGGAATCCCAACGTTCTGATGTCCCACCCTGAAATGCGTCACTCCGAAGACCCATTTTTAGTTTCTGGTGCATTAACTATTTTCGTTTTTTCCCGTCTAACCTCAGCTCGTGTGATGAGCGTCAAAAAGGCACCAGATGGTGGTGCATGAAACCCAAATTCAACTGTAACACAGACATAGTCCGAAGGAATCCCGAAAAACGTGAACAACGGAAAAGCACGAAGTGATTTCACGGACCACAAGGATTCATTGAAAGGTAACCTGCAACGTGATGAGCACATGGGACAGGCGGATAATGTAGTAAGGAAAACTGCGATTTTTATCGCCCCTACCTATCAGTCCATACACACGCGTTACTCTCCCTGAAAAGATCGCACAAAAGGATCAACCCGAAGGTGAGCTCTTCGGAAAGGGAGAAAAAGTGTGACCAGCTAGAATTGGGCCTCTGAGATCATTCAGAGGTGCTCTTCAATGAAAGAACCCTCAAGAAGACAACAAGCGTAGTATAAACGAACCATTTTGTACGTAGGAACAACGTTTTGCCTACCTCAAAGAATGATAGGCGTAGGACATCCGATTTGGTGGGTTTGTAACACAGTTTGTGGCTAATGGAGGGGGCGGGGGAGCCGTGGGTCGACGAATAGCACCGGAGAGTGTGTTGTTGCTGTTACTGTTGGCAGATGGGCTAAGGGCTCTGCTAGCAGGAGTTGGCGTCAACGGCGCACGACTGGTATGTGGAGGGACAGCGGGTGGGCTTGGTTTGGATGTATTGTCCGCGGCCACACGAAACGGATTCGTTTCGCTGGAAGGTTAAAAAATTGCAAGCGTTTGAATACGTGAAACCATCAAGCAAAAACGCCGACGATCAGCACGGACTCAGTTTTCTGTCCAGAAGATCTGAACTAGGAGTAGCGCTCTGTTCTCTATCACAAACTGATGGGAGAGTAAGTGTGATCTTTGGACTCGGATTCACCAAATGAAGAAAATCAAAATTTTGATGGGCGATGAGTCCTTAAAGTCAGAAATGTTGCCAGCAAAACGCTCGACTTATGGTGTTTAAGTTGCCACTCTTGTTGTCTAAAATTCTGTACCTATGACGACCGGAATCAGGCCGAACGATCAGATGATACAGTTTAGAAATACCTGACAGACACAGTCATCACGTTACAGCAACAGTCAGCGGGCGATTACGAGAGGTGAGCCAAGAGGTTAGCTATATTCACAGACTGTATCTACTGGATCACGCGTTCCGTATGTGCAGATGGAAAATGGTTTTATTCTACTCCGTCCGTGGCTAGTGGCCAGGATACGCGATACGGGCGTTTCCATAGAAACACTTGCCGTCACTTTCAAAATCATCAGCCGAAAGCTGGAGAGCAAGTAGCTTGCTCATATGGTTGATAAACGGAAGACAGAAGACACGAAAGAAGGGGTATCGATCCACCAATAGGTGGTTTCCCGGCTGCCCGATATCCACAAGACCAGATGCAACAATTAACCACAATGCACTCTAATTAAATCCTCAATGTAACCGTGTGATGGTGCAACAAAGTCGCTAGTACCCTCGAATAACAATCATCTCTCTATTGTGATCGACATTCGAGCCCTGTAAAAAAAATCTATGCCTGATCAACGAGCACAGCACAGTTTCACCCTTGTTTGGAGTTGTACCGCACGAATTTCGAAGCAGATTTGAACCTGTCACCTTCCAGACAGGGTTTGGAATGTTACCATTCATCCACGAGTGGATGATCAACTGTGACCAGGTAGTACCTAAATGCGCAGCGCCACAAATAATCCCTCAGCCACAAAGATAAACACACTACAGTCCACACCACGTGTTTCACGGTGACCGGCTTTAGTCGCTGGAACATACGCTGTGCCTTCCGTTTCCATGGTAGGAAGCAGACTTTTATTGATTCTTTGTTTTACGTTGACCGGAAAATACCAATGAAATGCACGGTCATAGGTCCGTCGACGGGAATTCGGAGAGGGCGGGTGTGGGAGGGCACCAGTGTAGCATGTGGCATTAAGCAACATTTTTAGTGCGCAGTAGAATGTTGAGGGCTTGAGAAAAATGCCCTATATCACCTCTCTCACGGATATGTCGCCCGACTGGTGACCCCCAGTTATGTGTCGTTGATACTGACCTGTTATCTACTAGCTACACAGACCGCAGCAACTTTGTGGTGAATGTTCAAAAATCCACACAGAAAGATACTGCGACCGCATTGCTATCAACCGGGGACAAAAACTCAAATCCAATCTAAATCGCACATTTCCAGCTAACCAGTTACATACGGCCTCTGCGATCAAAAGAGTTGCTTCAAAAATAGATCCGAGAGTATACCTGACCACTCTACCGCACATTTCTTTTGTCAATTAATTTGCAGTTGAAGTGAAACACGCATAGGTACAACAGAGCGGTGGCTTTCTCGGCCGATTTTTGGGTACTTGCCAGAGAAGCTGATAAGGACAACCCAGCTGGTAAATAACAGCTGAGTAACCATTAGGGCAACATATCTGTGAAATAGGTGATGTAGTTTATTCTTCTCAAGCTTGCGAGATTCTAATGCTCAAACAAAACTCACAGCTGTGAGGCTTTTGTGCAGCAACGTCTATTGGAATACACCGTGCTCCACTTTTTTTAGAGCGGTGCTTACTCCTGCCCACCTGCCTTCAGCTTTTGTCACATAAGGCCTTAGGTGATGGTGCATGTTCAGTCTTTGTTATTCAGCCTTTCATTTAGAGAAGTACAGTGCTTTAAGTCTGTAACTGAAGAAAGTAAGTTGCTATTTTGATGAAAGCCCACAGTGTTGAGAATGAATTTTCTCGTGATCCAACAGCGACCACCATCCGAGCACACAGCTCGGTTAGAAAAAGGAAAAGTACTATTTTCGTGGTTCGAAAATGACCTTTCCGGTTTGTTCCGTTTGCCAGTTGAATTTGTTATGTTTGTGCATACCAAGGGACAAAAGAATGACAGACTTGTGCGTTCCCAAAACATACAAGGGTCGGAAATAGGTGTATCGATTCTCGCCTGGGTTTTCCTTAGACAGACATTGTCCCGAAATACCAGGTCCGACGGTTCCCTTAGATGCAAATGATGTAGGATCGGTATATTTCACAGACTGATGAAATTGCTTTGACCTTATTGCTGGGTTGTGTAACCATAGCTACACTTGCGCCGAGGCCATATGCGTATGCTACAAAGATTGTACGATGAACAACTACATCGGTTGCAATTGATCCATGTAGCTACCGCATTGTTTACTATCAACTCATGTCAGATGAAGTCAGTGCAGTAGCTAACTAAGATTGTGTCAAACAGCGGAGTGAACCGTCAACTGTCTCAATACCAGTACAAAACTAGAAAAACAGTAGCTGAAATGAAGAAGTACAAAATACTTCTAGATCAAACCAACATGTTTGCGGGGGCTAAGGCGATCGGGTAGCACGCACAAGACAAAACACTGCGAAGTGTACTGGATAACACGAATGCAGAACAAGCAAACAAGCGACTCTTCAATATGAATTAGACAAACAAACAGTACAAACTGTTGCTGAAGAGTAACCGTGTAGTCCGTCAGGTTTACATTGGTATGAAGCACCACTTTCGACTACGCACCAATCAAGTGTGGTTTGATCAACCAGGCACAGATGTGTGGATGGGCCACATCAATCAAAGCCACAGAATGGCTGAGTGGTTAGAGCGCGAATTTACTGATCGGAGGGTCCGTGGTTCGAACCCGACCTCTGCCTCTCGACTCCCCCTGTCTAGGCTTGGGCAACCTGGCAGTATCCTTCCTTTGGGTAGCATGGCAGCTAGACACTGAAAGGGTGTTACTGCTGAACGATTGTCTTTATTTATTATTATCTTTTTACAATACTCCCCCAATTTGCATCGCAGTAAAAATTGCGAAAACAGAGAGGATCAGGACCTCCGTCTGACACCCCCTCCCATACAGTGACTGGTATAATATTTCTTGAGGTAGTCACATCTAAAAGAGGACCAGCGTGTAACAAAGGTAGCGTTAACTGAACACAACTAGCACACTAGGACCAATTGGACAGAACACAGTTGGGGATCGACAGAGCAGTTGACTTCATGGGATGCACTACTAACACTAATAGGCGACGTGTGACAGAAAAATCTGATTGACGATGGAAAGTGGCCTCGAAAGAGTGAAACGAACAAAACAACCGAGTGGCGACGTGTGTGTGTGTGTGTGTGTGCAGAAATGCACACAATTGGACTGAGACAACATTGAGGTTGCGAAATAACCTGGGCCGAGTAAAAAGAATTGATGCGACTGTTCCGGCTAATGGAAACAAACGAAACCAACGCTGGGTGCACGTTCCTGATAAGCTTGCAGCTAGGATGAACTGGAATGAATTAGCGGGGTGAGGATGTTTGGAAAAAACGCAATGCAGGACACCTTCGAGTCGGGTACATGTATATGGTTGGGTGACGTGGGTAAGAGGGTTAACGTGAAGAATACTAAACTGTTGATCGATGGCCTGCGCGTTTACGTGTAAAGTACGACAACCAAGGTCATCACTACGGTTTCAAAAAAGTATTCGCCTCAAAGAGTTAAAGTTTGTCTTTATTTGTTTAAACCGGTACTTTTCAACGAAAAAGGATAGATAAATAGATTGCAACACGATCAAAATATCCACAAGCATGGTTATTACAAGTGATTTAGTATGAACTGGATACCCACAATGATGAGATACCTTATGAATGAGGCTGATCCCTAATTGAGCATCTGTCTTATCCTGGGGGGATTATCATCGATCATGAAGTTTTAGTTAACTACTTTGAACAAGTATCCGAAACACAAGCCAAACAATGAAAGCAAATCTACACCCACCTCTCATTCTATACAAGTTCGTTAACCGTCAGAAAAGAAAAGGCTTCCGTTTTCCGCTATAAGACTTCACGGTCGTATGAGCTGAACCAAAATCACTGGAAAAATGATTCAGAGGCTAGACCAGAGGTCTTCTCCCAAGGGACAACGCATCAGTTTATACTGCATACAAATCAGTGGCCAAAATTGCAAATTCTGGATTAGAGCTGTTGCCTCATTTATCTTACGCGGTGAACCTACCTCAACCTGAAATCAACCTCTCTCAAATGAGGGGCCATTTAGAACCAAGAAGGGACAGACAGTAGTGCATGACAATCGCCTAACAAAGCAAATAATAAGTGTGGCCTTTAAATCGTGTTGCGTTGATGATAGGCCACAGCTTTGTAGTCTAGTATCGTATTTCAGAAACACGCGTCCAGAGACTCTCCATCCTCTTTTAAATGACTAACATGACGGATCCTGTAGACCAGGAAACACAACTGCGCCAGTTCGACCTTAATGGCTGACCAACTAATCTTCAGCTGCCTTTCAAGCGCAGATAAAGTTAACGGTCAGTTTCTGTGCAACCAATCCAAAAGAGAACAGAAAAGAGACAATGATAGAAAACTCATTGGTGATGAAGACCTGAACACGTGAATTGGTTCAGTGTAAGGTTGATGGACAGAAATACCCGTGTAGATCAACATTCGAGAACTGTTACTGACGTGATAGCCAGCTCAATCAAGTTGGTCCCTACAGCATCCACTAACCTGTCGACCAAAATTGTTGGTTGCTCCCTGTATTCCATATCATTTTATCAGTTATTCCCTTACGATTACCATTTGTTTCGTATGTTCCATGTAAAATATATCCTCTATATGATGACGCCCTTCGAAAATGACAGGGTGACTGTGTACGACAGCCACAAGTATTAGGCTATTTGTCGCTCCATCTTACGACCAACTCTGTCGAGCAAATTGGCATTGTATTTCCGTGGTCGTAATAATGGAGGAGCAATGTAGTAGGTATTTGTTTCAAGGATTAAGAAGAGACCACACCATAGACTGTCACCGTTTGTGTCCCCCCAAGAAGCTGTACATTGTGAAATCGGGTACCTAGCTGAGCGGACTTCAGTGATAACAATCATCGCCTGTTGAACGATATTCCACAGAATACAGACTCCCTCCCCAACGGTGCACTGGCATCTAGGACTGAGGTGCTGTTTGTCTGAAATAGACTCACAGCCAAACATGATTAGCGGCCCAACCAATAATCAGATTGGATGTAACCAGGTCACTTACAAGTTAACACCAAATGCAGAACCACTGTACAGATGTGTTCGTGTGAGCTGTCAGAGCAACCAAAATCTATCTATATCGGCAGGTAATTTTATCGTAATCAAGTTCCATGAACCACAAACTGACAGCGCAAGATAGACCAAGCAACTCCCAAACTCAACCTATTCGTAGAAGGCCCATGTAATTAGCGTATCAAAGCCGTGCGAAAAGGAAATAGCAGACGATGGTAAGCAAAGAAAACAAACTATACTGAGCCAGTACAACGTTAAAGAGACGCTGTACCAGCATTCTCAATTTACCGGTTCCTGAACTGGTCGCAGGTGATTTCAGCTCAACGCTGGAATTGTGCTGAAGGACACAACGTTATGTGCTACGCAACGTGCAGTGATATGAGGAGAGATGCACACGGCGTGATCGCAAATCGGAGGTCCTTGAGACGTCGGTGACACGGCATTAAGATGCAACAAAAATCCCCAAAAAGATATCATCGAAGAGGAAAAATTCCCAGAGGAATATATAGTTGTATTCCTTGCCAGCTAAGATTTAATGCAATCACCACTTTCCGAAGAGAGATCCAAAGCTTCTTCTACCGTGGTGTCTCCTCTCCCATCTCGTGTTTGCAGAAAGCGAAGTACAAGAAAACAGTCGAGGAGAACCCGTTACTGGGAGTTTAAAGGTCTCACATTCATGCTTTCTGCTTCAGTAGTTGTTCAGACAATAAAAAAGAGAGTTGAACGATCAATCAGTTGAAAACGCCTGGAAACGATTGAGTAGTCATCGTTTTCGGAAAAGTTTGGTAACAATCGGTAGATTTATTGCTGGGCAACGTTTCGCTTTTGACACAACAGCTTCGTCAGGCCAAGTGACTAGGTTACGAGGTTGGTCGAGATTTAACGCGGAAGGAGAACCGAACCGGAAGAACTAGATCCTAGGCTGAACCCAAATCCATGTGGGTTCTCAATCGGCCTAATATTTGGTCACCCACCCTAACACCAAAAATCCTCGACCGATACCCAACAGAGATTTAGCTTGACTTGGCTGATTAGTTCTCCTTCCGCCTTAAATCTCGACCAACCTCGTAACCTAGTCACTTGGCCTGACGAAGCTTTTGCGTCAAAAGCGAAACGTTGCCCAGAAATAAGTCTACCGATTGTTACCAAACTTTTCGGAAAAAGAGTTAAATGATATTCATCGCTTTGTCGTACCACAACCAGGAACATATAACAAACAGTAATTGTTAGAAAAACGCCTCTTCGATATAAGACAGTGTCTCATACTGGGTATCATAGAGAAGCAGAAGAGAACAAAATCTGGGGGTCCGTGAGGAACGCTGCTTCGGAAGAGCAATGCTCTTTACCCGAGCTTAAGTAGGATAAAGATTCTTGGAACGGATGGAGCTAGCATATGCTAATAAGCGCCAAGCCCATCGACTCTCACATCCGTGTCGACAAACTGAAAATAGATACGCTTTTACTCAGACCGAAAGACTGGTTAGCAGCTGCGTATCAAGGAGAAAGGATAACCTGAAGTTGGGACCTCTAAAGTTGTTCGCCAGGTACAGGACATGATCCAGCGTGTACAGACAAAAAACCTATACAAACTGATGAGACAAACTTGTTTGCAGATGTGCTGAGAGAACAAGGAAAGACCAACCTCAAAATATCTGCAGCATTAGGTGGGCCTCGGAATAAGCTTCGGGGTTTAGTTTGGGGTTGTATGTCCTTGCTTGAAACACTATCCTGGCCAGTATGGCTGCCGTCACGAATCGTCTCCGTGGTTTCTTTGGACGCACCAATTGATGGAACCCGAGGCCTGGTATTAGGGCTTCCTGGTGTTATCTGCTGTTGGTCACTACTTGAAGGTCGTGGAACGCGAGCTGACGAGTTACCAGATTTGGCGGATCCGGACACTGCGGGGTCGGCTGGTTCTGTTGCGGAAGATCACAAGGTACATTTGGACAAAACGTATTATTATTGCATTCCAGACAGAAGATGGAACACACACGGACGTTCAGAATACACACCAGCACCTCCAAAGTAAGAACTACTAATAAAGATGGTGGCCAAAGCTTGGAAACAAAATCAAGTGTGAATCAAACTGTTGCGTCAACAGATGCTCGAAAAAGTTCACTGACTGAGACAAGAGCTAATGACCGGGAGGTATGTGATACGAATCCAATCCTCGTTTTTGGATTTCATCTATCTAGAATTGGGCTACCTCAAGATTTGTTCGAGCGTAACGACGGCTATGCACCGGAAATGTTCCACAGAGGAACAGCTTGTTTTTTTTTCAACAGCAGCTGCAACAGTGAAGGATAAAATACGGTCTGCCTACCTGATGAAGGTGACAGGATGGAAACTCATTCGCTTCACTTCTACTGCAAGCTCAATAGCGGACCGGTTACGGCAAACGCTCTATGAAAACCGGGGAAATGGTAGACATTTTAACCTGGTGGAAAGATAAGTTTCAGTACACCTGAAGAACGAATATCAACTGCTTATTTGATCCCACGACAGTTTCGCTCTAGGAAAACCCTTCGAACCATCAACTATGGTTTTCGCTTTGGCCGATCAGTGGGGTTAGTTACCTCTGGACCATGAAAGAATATATCAAGACGCCATCACCAATTGCTTATTCGGTATGGAGCATCGTATGACAGTCAAACACTTCGTACACATCCTTGCACGAAATCTTTCAGACACCGATCAGCGACATACCACGGTCGCGCGAGCGTTCGGTTATTTATTATCACAGAGCAAGCGCAGCGTTGGCACTGGTTGTCCGCTAGGTCTTTTTATCAAGAACACAGAAGTTACCAGCAATCAAACCTGGAGGACGATTCACATACACATCTAGGGTTTTCGTGAGCCTTACGTAATGCAATTCATGACACCCAACTAATGAGAATGGCACCGCCCTTATAATGATGAAAAATCGAGTAATGAGAGCTGGGAGCAGAGCTTCCAAGACAAAATAATACCAATGAAGACAGAAGAATACCTAGGAGGACTTATCATTAAAATGTGGCTAGAAAGGAACGTCACTGTGGACGTCTCAAAATCGGAGGGTTTGTTTTTCGGGGGAATACTATATGCCGAAAAATCTGTATGACGCGAAAGCGGTTGAGAATCATTGGTACAAGTTACATTGTGGAAAGGGCCGAAAAAGATAGTAATATCTCATTTCCTCTCATCCGCCGCGAACGTAGAACATGTGCACATTTGAATTAAAGACGAACGGCAGAGAGGAAAAGCACAACGGCCTACGTAAGATCATGCGGTGGAACCATCAATCGGGTAGACATAAGATACAAACCACCATTGTTTTGCTAAAAGTACTAGTTTGTGTGTCTTGATTACGATGGCGTGAGTGTGATCCCGATATCCAGAGGCGGAGTTACGGGACACAGAAGTGACCCGTTTCCATCATATGGCGTGCCACCGATGAAGTTGGAGTGCCTGTTCTGTGGTCTGCTGGCCACTGTGTACTTGGTACTGAGCCAGTCCCAGTAGTACGTTAAGCGTATGGTATGCTGGTCGTTATGAAAGGCGTCGGTCGATCCTGTCGATAAAGCTGTCAACCAGGTTGCGAGTAAACCAACAGTGAACATGAGAGGCAGATTGGTCAGACAGTTAAATTCTCCTGGTGATTTGAATGAATGAAAGAGGTTGGTCGTGTAATCACTTTTAAGCGACCAGGACAGCAGCATGTCTCCGCTGGCTTACGTGTGGAGGGGTTTGGCAGACGGTTTAAATCTGTTGTTTAACGCGATTGGTCTCATGGCATACTTGCTCTCTGTCAGTGCCCTCAGCGGTAAGCCGGTCTACGGCACAGATCCTCATAGTTCAGTGACATTGTGTTGATCCGCTCGGCGAGCTTGGCAATCGGCTGGCAAACATTGCGACACTAACCGAGGTGACATCATTCGTGCACCGTTGGGTGGGTGGTGTTCTTATGGAACCTAGTTTAAATATATCTGATGAGAAACTAGGAAAAAGACAGCAATGCCTTTGTATGTACATCTGCGGTACAGCGAATCGATCGGGCGTAAAAAAAGATAACTCACCAGCGGACTCATCTCATGATGCGCACACGCCTAGGAATGGATATTATGGAACTAGTAGGAAAGCAGACCGAACTGTTCGCCGGAAACAAGAAAATTAGAGGAATCGCCAAAAAGATCTGCCAGAGAGCATCATATGGTTCCCTTATTTCGGCCAAAAACTGTCAGCTAGGATAGGGCTTAGTGGCTGACCCATTGTAACAACGTCGGTTCGCGTACAAAGGGACTGTTCAAAGTCAAAATGGATTTCTGCGTAACTACTAAGATAAACTCTCTAACGAATTCGATCAGAGAAGATGAGCTGATATGCCGATAGATGACGCAAAGGAACGTTGGTGAACAACCAACTGAGACAACAGCCTGTTAGGTTTGACGAAAAAATTCGCGAACAGATGGTGCTTACGACCCGTGAAACAGTATAGACGGTAATCCACTAAAAAAAGAACGCATCAAAGAGCGGTAGAAATTCTTCTGCCTGTAAAATAAACTCTTACGATTTGTTGAATTTTCTTCGAACAGACTACTTCCGGTCAATCCATTAAGGGGAGGTCCTCAGAGGAACACGGAAACATTAGCAAGAAGAGCGATAATACGACTCAAGAAGGAAGTCACGAACATTAATCTGGTAAGAGGCAGGATACGTCCGTGCAGACTAAGTAATGTTCATTGCCTCCAATTTGTCCAGCTTCGTTATAGGAGCCAATGTGTCACTAAGTTATCAACTGTTTTTGATAGGGAAAATAAATACACAATGTGGGTGCACTGAGCGAATCGTAACACCGGGCGGAAAGCAGTGACCGTCTCCCTAAAGAAGATTTGTTCCCTCTTTATTAAGAATTTCCACCTATGCGCAGCGAAGAGAACGACGTAACTGTTGAACAAAAACATAAAGACTAGTGAAACAAAGGCGGTCTCATACGGCAGAAACAGCTATAGAACATCACTCACCACTCGTTCGAATGCTGGATTTACGGCGAACAGATGGCATGCTGGAGTGAAGAGGAGAGGATGAGAAAAAAGTTAGAAAAGACGGAAACTGACATTCAATAACAGATAAACAACAGGTGGATCGGTACGGCGGCAGTAAGTGATCAGTGGCTGAGAAAAGCACCCACAGAGAGTAGATTTTACGAGCCGTAACCATCTGATGGTGCGACGAAGGACAGCCAGTCTGTTTATTAATTAGGATCGCCGTACGAACTCATTTCCATAAAGTATTCAGACTGAGCAAGTTTTGGAAGGAGCGAGGAACACAGAAACGGCGACGGAAGAGTTTAGCCAACTCTGGTTTGGATAAGAACGAGCCAACCTAGGTGGAATTTACTAGAAGAGATATCGAAACATGCAAATAGACAGTGTGAACAGAAGCAGAAAGGAAGCATGGGTGAGACCAGGTATTCTGTGTTCCGAAGTAGAGTAGGCTTATAGCAATAATGCTTATTTTACGGGGCTAGCCTAGTAAAAACTCAAAAAGGTAATTAAAAGGGTTATCTGGTGGCAGGCAAAACTCCTTGTGCATTGGGGTACAGTGTAACTTCATGGCATTATTTAAAAGAGATCATGTTTAGGCCAAAAATGTACAACCACCTTGCCCGTATTAGGATGGTAGAGTCTTCCACAACGATCGAACGCGTATACACTGAATGACACCTTAATTAAAACCCACCGACACACGTGATTAGAACCACCTCGTTCTGTCCAATTTCACTTTTCCCCCAAGCTTTTATACGCAGGCTCCACACACAAGTAGCAGCGAACAAAGTGTTGTTCGAATCGTTCTAACGTCTCGTTATGTGGCACATATGCACACTGGTACGCAGGAATCCATCGTGTGCCAATTTTACTTTACAAAAAGTGACGGCAATGGAAACAGAAGATTCAAGGTAGACAGAGCGATAGATTAAAGACAAACACTGGTAAGCGGATTATAACTGAAACGGATCGAATTCATGCCAGTGAGAAGACGTTCATTTAAGGAAAATGCAAAAACTCACCGGACAAAGTTTGAATCTCGCACGCTGGATTTACCAGTGATCCCAGAGCCTGTGAGAGGAGAGAGAAAAGCACAAGTCAACAACTGAAGCTAATCAGACAAGTTAGAGCGGACCGAGTGTGGTACAAACGAATGGTTTGGTCACCGGGCCCCGAGTGTTTAGGCTGTCAACTTTGGGAGTCTAAAGACAAAATAGCTAAGTTACATCCATGATTGGTTGGCGGTATGAGAAGATTAAGATGGAAATAAACGGTCCAGCTGTACCAACCTTTCGGTACCTAGCTGCCATGTACTCCGAAGGAAGCAAGAAGGCTGAGATGCTACCAAGTTGCCCAAGGCTGGGACGAGCTGGCTCAGTGGTTAGAGCGCCAATTTACTGATCGGAAGGTTCGTGGTTCGAATCCGACCTCTGCCTCTCGACTCCTCCTGTCTAGGATTGGGCAACCTGGCAGTATCCCAGCCCTCGTGCTTCCTTCTGGTGACATGGCAGTTAGGCACCGAAAGGGTGCTACAGCTGAACCGGCTGCCCAAGGCTACACAGGAGCAGTCGAGATGCAGAGACCGACCGTCCAATCAGTAAGTTCGCACCTTGACCACTGAGCCAACTCGAGTGGTATGAGTGTGTGAGACAATGTGTACGGTAATACCACCAACCAGCGTGATTAAATATCGTTACGGTAGTACCGTATAATAAACTGTCTCTACGGTGAAACCGTACCGGCGAAGTTGCAAAAGAAAAATGGCGTACACCGAGCCAACAAATTTTGTGAATGTTCAAAGCTAACGAAACAAAACCATCCGGTCGTTCAGAAGGGAACGTAGCAGATAGTCGCTGCTGCACTTTTATCAAATTTGTAATTATGTGTCTCGGGAACATCAACCGTATTGTTGAAGCCTGCTGTGTTATACAATGCCTGTTATAACCAGCTGTTATCATCCAAAATTCTTGCATTGTGCGACGGTCTGTTATTTTGGTACACCTCTGAGACTCATAGGAAGATATCGTAAAAGTAGGCTGTGACACCGCATTAAAACGACCACCTTTTTATGATAATCCCTTTAGAAAATGAGTGCCCACCTTCTTGCCTAGACAGATACCTATCCTCAGAAAGAACCTGATAATAGCCAATTCGACCAGATGTTTACGGTAAACACAGGAACGATTCTGAAGATCTCAGTTAACTGCGGACTTCCGTCCTTATCGGAACTGACCAGTCAGACGCTGACGGGATGATTGCCTATCAGTCGGTGTTTGCTAACAACGAGTGAAATTGCAAGCCCATAGCTTGATAATTATCAGGCCCACTTCGAAAAGAGACAGGTTAGCTAATCATCAGCAGCCGGCTGGACTCTAAAGTCAACCATTGATTGAAACAGCGATCCAAAATTGGTCACCGGATATATGCATGTGGGTGAGTGGGGGAGGGCATGAGAACGACTTCCATACTTCAACGTGATTCCAAAGAAAAAACAGTCGTTGTACAGATAAACTTTCTAGAACCCATAAAATGTAGACTACAGTCGTTCACGTTCAAATCAAACAACTAGATTCTAAAATGTGAGCTACAACACGAGAAATGGAAAAAGAAGTCATGGTTTTAAGACAACTTTAACATCATTGCACTGGATAAGGTTATATGCATGCTGCACCACAAGTATTATTTATTATTATTATTATTATTATTATTATTTAAAGAGTCTAGAAAAGTCTGGAGCCCAGAAACGCAAACGTGAAGTGCTCGACTTCTATCGAGAATGATCCGGGTCCAATAGTGTCTCAGGAAAAGTCCCATACTGGCTGGGAGTCTATTAAAATCAACTCAGTCGATTTTCCGGGATTCTCTGCTTCAACTTCCAAAGGCACAAATCCCAGATTAGAGATACTGTCCGGGGAAAACACCCACAAAAACTGCTACACAAGTGATGACGGCTGTCTAAAGACAAACAGCACGCACAGAGTATTCGGGTTACTATGGCATATGGTTCGGAAGAGAGTTGAGTTTCCAGCAAACTGACGTAAATTATCCAGGAAGTCAGTAATATATTTGGCCTAATACACTAGTTGCTGGTGCTAGCGAAGACTTTTATTTGCGAGGATTGAGATATCAGTCAAGGTAGGCAGATCACTCTTAGTTTATTTACCCACAGACCAAAATATTAGCAGTTAATTAAAACACGGTAAACAACTGTAGTAAATGGGACAGGCTGGTGATGAAATAAATGGCACTACCTGCAGTAGACTGACGATGTTGTGTATTGTTGGGGGGATTTGATGAATTCACACTCGGGGCCGCGGCCAAAACCACAGAAGTCTTATTAGATTCCGGTGTTCTGTTGCGTTTTGTGTTTTTTAACGCCGACGCAGAGCTCACCGAACCACTGGACGATCCAGACCCTACTTCACGATCATACACATCACTAACGGAATTCGAATCATCTGAGCTGGATGAAGAACTTGAATGTGAACGAGTTGAGCCGTTATACGAGGTCTTCGACTCCCGATGGTCAGTCGGTTTTGAGCGGTTACGACAAAAAGGCAAGTTCTTTCGGGCCTCACACGAAGTAAAAGATTCTTCTTCATCCCGCGCTAGCGGGGCGGTGGTCCCCGAATTACGAAGTGGTGGCTGCGTACTGCGTTGAACACTGTAAATGGTGGAATTGTTGGCTGGGCCAGGACCTCGAGCCGGAGTTGCCGAAGGTCCATTAGCCAACACCAAATGAGCGGTGGTCACTGCAGTGGGGTGGACGGTGATAACAGATGGTTGTTGGGTGGACGGCGGAATTTGGTGTAAGGGAAAATCCGGAGGAGGAGCTTGAGAAGGAGGTGGAGGACTGGATGAAGGAGAGCGCTGGGAATCTGCAGTGGCACTCAAGTTGTTACTCACTATGTTGGTGGCCGTTGCTAGGGGAGGAAAAAATAAGAAGATAAACAAGCAGAAACCATTGGTAAATAGCGATTTAATAAAACTGCAACGTATAACCTTACCAGATGAAGGGATGGAAGTTCTCGGTTCACATGTTGTTGCTGACCGCCGCACTGTCGGGTGTGGACGACTAGATGCTTGAACTGAGGTGACCGCACCTGACACCGATGTGTCATTTGAAGATGAAGCAGTAGCTGTCACAGAAGAGGAAACTGAAGAAACAGACTGCTGAGTCGTTCTTGCGATAGCACCCTTCCCGAAGGATAACTGTTCCTGCAGTGTCCGAGCAGTAAACGAGGCTGCGGCTCGAGAAAACAATCCTTCATCCGGTGTTCTTCTGCTGTGGGCTGTGTTGTGACTGTTGTACTGATTTTGTGTAGAGGGCAGTGCGCTGGCCGGGCGAGAGGGATGGTGTAGAGAGCTCCCAGGAGTGATCGGTGCCGCGACAGGTTGAGCAGTTCCATTCAGTGAAAAGTCGCCTTGTCGACTGTCCAACTTGTTACCCAGACGGCTGGTGCTATGATTAGCGTTTCCGAGCCCAGGTAGTCGTCCGTGGACTTTGGGGTCGTAACGCCCTAGTAATATATAAGTGGCTGTGATATTGTTGAAGCGTTGCTGAGTTAGAGCTTCTTGAATCTCACCCGGTTTGAATCCCATACGAACCATCGTTTCTGTGAGAAAAAACAGATCAGAAAACCGACGCTCCAATGAAAATACCTGGATAAAAATCCAACCGAAATCCGGTTAGTACCTGCATAGACTCGAGTCCAGAAAAAAAACAAAGCAACGTGTGCAAAAAATACAGGTAACTCCGTTAACACACATTGGTTGAGAGTAAAAATACAGCGTGTAGAAACCAGGAACTCTTAAACTAAGGCGCGGTGCACGTAGGCCGTTTAGAGTGCAACCACCGTAACAGACAAGCGCGCAACCAAGCGGTCAGCCGTCCTAGTTTCAGACATGGGCTCGGACCGGAAAAGCGTCACGTGAATTTGTTGTGGCATTAATGTAAGTGTTATGATCAACTGTTGTGAACTAGGGGTAAAGATGGAAGTGACTTCTGTGTTCGACGGCATCGCGGTGGGGAAGAAGTTTCAGTGACCAAAGAATGTCAATGTTACCTAGATCACCTGTGATGAACCTCATTAAGCATCGTCACGTGCGACATCAAGTGATGCTTCAACAACTTCGGACGCGAAGAATGGATAGTAGCGCAAGTCGTGATTCGATTATGGCGACAGCATAATTGTGTAGATTGCTGACGCCGAACCGGCCATCCCAGTAATGGCGCATGTGCCTTACTAACTAACCCCAAAGACAATTCTGACTCCTCTCTAGGGTGCATTGATGAGGCTGCAGCGTTTTACCGAAATGTTTAATGTCCTAATGCGCTCTGTTATTTTGACTGATCACACAGAAAAGGTTGTCCAGCTTCGTCTCGGTTGCACGGTATGTCTGGAAATGAGGACACAGCTGAGCGATTTATCAGCCCCTATGGCTCAGGGGTTGGGGCGTTAGCTCGTAACAGACCTACTGGAATCCATTCAGCCTCCACTATTCGAATACTCTAGTCTAGACTGAGACAACCTGCTTTTATTCCACTTTAATGTCCTAAAAAGGTGCTAGAAATAAAAGCCTACTGAGGCAGTGAAATGCACATCGTTTGGGAAACTGGGAGGCGGTAATCTCGTAAGCACCCTTTAAACCCGTAAGGACCCCGGAAGGCCAGTCATGAACAGAAGGCTAATTCAGTAATGGAACAAAAAGAGAGAAGGCTGGTGTCATGCCGAATACATTCGATGGGTCCCATTACTGTTGGTCTACATACAGCGCTCCTTCGAAGTGAGCGCTCTCAGAACTCGCAGGCTCTCCGGAAGGGCATACTCTCTGAGCCATATAAATGCAGCGCTTTTCCCCAAGTTTTTGTAGATATCAACTTGCTTTTACTTTGTTCACTTTTTCGAGAGGGCAACCGATAAGCTATTCATAAAGTCGCTGCCGGCAGCATTTTATCCAATCTTGCTCTGTGCTCTCTAAGAAAGCCTTATTTTTCAGAGCGCTCTCGTACTACTGACGATGGCTATTCATGTCCACTTAAGCCAGAAAACGTGTCTAATATGGCTTGGCACAATTTTAAGGCAGGAGAATTGCGATAGTCCACCGAAGAAAGTAGCCATCATAATATTAGTGTCTTTGTGGGAAGCTCATACTAAGCAAAATCAAGGTGTCGGTCAGAAGAACCTTCTGTTGCCCGTCATATCAATTATCGGGAAAAATAGATGCCCATTCTACCGGACAACACAACCGACTGGTCCTTAGAAAACGTTTCAAGCCAGCTATGGGTGAGTTACACATGGACAAAGAAAATCACATCTAGCTTATGCCATTTCAGTCTGAGTGCCTGCTGCAGACATGACTTTAGCGCGCAGTGGGATCATGCAGGTGCCCGCTGAGGTGTATTACCAAAAACTTGGTCGGACAGCACCCTAAAAATAAGATTTGCACTAGTCCATCCGCGACAAATCTATCCGAATGGCATGACGATTTGTAGTATTTTTTAGTTTGCGTTCGATCAGCGATACAGCTGGTATATGTGGTCTGTTGGTGTTACGGGATGAGAAAAGGCAACTGACACGGATTACAACACTTCCTCTCTCTAACAGGCTGGACGTTGTGAGTTCCGTTTCAGTTTACTGCCGAGAAACGGACCTCTCAAACCTAAATATGGCCAGTTTCCAAACAGACTACTTTTTCATCGGTCCGGTGTAGGTGATTGCGGGGTTTATAGCATCTGCACTCATATCAATCTCGTTCGAATTGCCCCTCTATCCTGGCGTAATCATCCCGGTGAGTCCACACCAAAGGCGAGGAAGCAGTGGACTCAAGTTTCGCAGTGAATAATATCCTTTGTCGTTCCGGAATTTGTCTCTCGTCAACAGAAACTCAATGGGCAAATCAGTGTATTTCACCACTGGATTTTCTCATTTCTCTTCGTTCCCGTTAAAATAAAAAAACAGGCACTTTCAGGCCGGTTGTTCGCTGAACTTAGGATCAAGTCAGGTTTGACGTAAATGAAATTCCTGAACCATTTCCCATAAGCAATGGGCGTCAAATATCATTCGGTTTTTGTCCAAACTGGGTGCAAAAATCGATACATTTAAGGGTATGCGGCACCATTTATCAGTCGTCGCTAAAACGCAAGCATTTTGTGCACATTTCATTAAAATAAACACATGCTTATGCCCTCATGTACGAACTCCGTGCTCCGTTCATCCATGGTTGAGGTACATACAAGTCTTGTGATTATGCCCTACATGTGTTCGAACAGGCAGAGTTTCGTATGTGTGCGAAGTAGTATAAAAACCAAATACCCCAGAGGGAAACAACGATTCTGCTGATCAGGCGCCAAGGATTGAGCTACACCCCAACGACATATAATTGTTTCTAGTTGCTATTCATAAACGACACTGACCACTATTGTCCAATCTAATCCAAATCGAGTGATGTATACTTATCACAGAAATAAAACCCCAAACCATAAAAGATCCACCGGTTGTTGAGTTCCCCTGCCTACTTCCATACTGTACAATAAATAAACAATAAGCGTTCAGCTGTAGCACCCTTTCGGTTCCTAACTGCCATGCCACCCAAAGGAAGCACGAGGGCTGAAATACTGACAAGTTGCCCAAGCCTAGACAGGGGAAGTCGAGAGGCAGAGGTCGGGTTCGAGCCAAGGACCTTCCGGTCAGTAAATCCGCGCTCTAAGCACTGAGCCATCTAGCCCCACCCCCCTCCCCCACAGGAACAGACCTTGTATTTTAGGTAAACGAGAACTAGCTAGTGAAACACCTTTTTCTAAACAAGGAGGACATCAGATCACTTGCTTCATATTCCAGTTGTTTGTTATCCAGTTATCTACGGCCCTCAACCGTTCCCACATGGCTTTACAGAATTTGCATTAACTGATAGGTTGTCTTGATACATCGCATAGTGCCAACAAGTATGGCACCAATGTGTATGATTAAGCAAATTTATTCGCAGTGCATCCGCTGCTTTTTCCGATACCGATGACAGTATATGTAATGCCTATATTAATCAGCGGTAATGAGGATTTGCATGCTAGCTACCGGTTTGCCCCAACGAACGACTGTTGCTCTGCTCGGAAGCGAAGCTAAACAATGGATGTTACTCATGAGGAAAAACACGGAAGCTGTGACCCTGATTTAGCAGGCAACATCGCACGTATTGAGTGCATTCGATAGCGTTTGGTGCCCTCTCGATTTCGTGTGTACCAAACTAGAGTTGACCAAAATTTCGGTGAACAATTGGTTCCGGCGATGTGTTTAAAATCCGAACCACACTCGGCGACGATGACAGACAGGAAACCGACGACGAACACAACATATATCACCGGTCCATTAACACGTAAGAATCAATTTTCGAGCTGCAGTTCAGTGCTACACAAGTGGGCGCTGCTCACAAAACGCATCACTACAGAATTATTCACACAAAACGTCCCAGTTCAGTATACAACAGTTCAGTATACGAATTTAACCCCGTGTGTGTTATTTTACTCCAAACGAGCGGCAACAGAACACATTTGTGATTCAACGATTCCCAGTTCGCAATGAGCATCATTCATCAGTTCGTCCATTACACTGGATTCAACAGCCACTGGAAATTAAACGACCAACCATAGTGAACAGGGAGGCATGTTTTCCGCACGGCAGGAAATTTCGCGGCAGACGGGAAAACTGCTGAATACCGAATTCGCTGGTAAAAAAGCGAACCGGTGAATCCCCAGAGAAAACTGTGACAGTCCCCACATGTGTGTTTGTTTGTTTGGACCTTTTTTTATCAAATCATTCAAGCTAGACAAGGCAAGATTAACACAGTATTTGCCTCAGTCGGGCAAACTCAAATGAATCGGTTGATAATTGTCATTGAAGAAGTCAGCATTATGGTGAGCTTAGGATGCTGCATACCTAAAAAGGCTAATTAACCAGAGTGGCAAACAGAAAGATTCGACCGGAGATATATATATATCATTGAATCTCAGGGAACGGGAATGGTGAAACAACCAGGAAACGGGTGTTTAGCTGAATAGCAGGCATGTCGAAAAAAGTAGTGAGCACGACTGTACCCTGTTGTGGCTATCCTGTGTTTCGTATGCGACGTCTGTTAGACGCTGTCTCACGTAGAAACAAAGTCAGACAAGAGTCAATTTGTGGGACAGTACGAAGGCGATTGAGACAAAAGTCTATGCGAACAAGGCTGTGTCTGATTAGAGAACTGTGAGCGAATGTGAATGATATTCAAGCTAATGACTCTCAATCAGATTGGGTGTTGAAGAAACCTAGAGCTGTTTCATACATACGAGAAAAAAGCCCCTTACTACCTGCTACTGTTTGATTTCCTCCTCGAAAGTGAAATTGATTCAGACCGATTCACACGGTGAAGCCTGCGACAAATGTGACTGGTAGTCTATTTCAACAGGTCGTCGTTTAGAATAAACGTTACCGTCTCGACTGCGTTACAGTAATTTTATGGTATCCGATCCAGTCTTTTACATACGGACAAAATTGGACTATAGAACCTCTTGCTTCGGCACAATGGTGAGTCATGAACAAAAGCAAATCAATCATTGGCACAGTAAATTGATTTCACCGGGGGATCTCAGCTGAGTCTCTCGTTTGGGACATTCAGGTGAGATCCATTTGAGTTGCCCATTAAGACCAAATTGGTGTGCAAATGAGTCAATTTCGCAAACTTCGTACAATTTGAATTTACGTAGAACACAAGATCGACGGAAACTCTGAGACTGATGAGTTCCATCAAAAAGGACAAAACTGGTCGTGGGTTGTCGATGAGTCTTCGGCAAACTTGTGAGTAGGGTTCCTTCAAGAAAACCAATTATTCAGTAGCGTGTTGCATGATGACACCAGAAGGTGGCAGTAATGTGATTAAGTACAACGGTTATGTAGGTTAGCAGGCGAGGATGGCGAATCAATCGGGCAATGAGTGGCATTTTAAATGGAAACTTCGTCCTCCAAGTGAATTTAATTGCGTTGAAAAGCCTAGAGGCACTGTAAAGCTGTTTCATCCTAAGTGGGGACAGGTCACTGAGCTCCGCGGAATTAAGTCTAAGCCAACAGTATTTCAGTAAGCAACACTTGTCCACAAAAAACCTACTCTGTTGTTTGAAAAGTTCACCGGAATAGGCAGGGGTGTGTGCTTGTAGGGGATGTTTAGCTAGTGACACTAAATATGACCAGTGCGGATCAGTCAACGGTATCAAAACACAACAATATACTACTGACAGGAAGGTGTACATAGATTCGAATGCGCTGTGTGCTTTTGAGAAATCGCAGGGGAAATGGGTACTGGGTTGTTGCATGAATGAGTTGTTCGCCCAAGTGGATCGCACACTAAGTCATCTTTACTACGAGCCCGGAAGAGTCAGATAAATTTGGTGCTAGTAAAACGACACACAATGAGACTGCGTTTAAGAAAGTCCTTATGGGGAGAAGTCGAAAAAGTACCGCGTCAGACTTTCAAGTCCGTAAACTGTTTGATGATCCCACTGAACACCGTATGCATTAACAACGTGTATTTAGCACGTCCTTAACAAATTCGGTCACGGCAGTCGATCGCATCGCCGCACGAAACACACTACCAGGAGAGTAGGCGTTGTCCATAATGAGGACTAATGCGGGAAAACCATGCTAGTTATTTGTGATTCATGTCGCATGTCGACATACACTGTGCGCTTTGATCTCAACACATCAACCCGATTTTTGCTTACTCATACCAGGAGTAATTTTATGCGATCTAAAAGTGTCTTGACCTGATCACCCACAACGTCCGCTGATGTCCAAATGGGAACGAAAAATCCTCCCTACGACCAGTGGGTACTCATACTCATTCCCGAAATGTGTTGGTTTCTTAGTGTAGGAAAATATGTGCCCACGCCTTACTCAATTGTTGTTCTACTTCTACCATTACAGCCAGCTGCAGAGACCATGAAAGTTGAAGGAAGCTGTAATTGAACGCTTCGTAAACGTTTCACAAATTAAATAGCAGGTTTTCTTTTTAGACGAAATTGAGTGAACTTTGCGATCAGTAAAAAGCTCTAGCCCATTCCCAGGACTGTCACCAACAAGTGGAAAATATCGCGAAAAAGTCAGAATCATTGGAACTTGGGCTCATAAAAGCCATTTGAGTACTAAGAAACGGAAGAAAGCAGTGATCTTTTTGATTGCGTTGCATAAGTCCACATGTTCCTACTCCGCGACATGTAGTAGGACGCGGCTAGAAAAATCACGATGCGAGGATGCGGTTATGAAAGAGGGTCAGACAAACCACTAAATATTGTTCGTTCCATGGCACATGCAGATGTAGTGACCAGAATTGTCTCGTTCTATCACTGTTTCAACACAAAATGCCCTAGCCCCTGAAGCGACCTGATGACTTTGGAGTCTATAAAACGGGCTAATGTGCGTACGATGCGCCACGCTGTTTTTATTCTCATCTCACGTTTTGTAATAGGCAGAACTTTGGAACAGCAATCTATGGGCAATTCGAAACCGTTCAGTTGGTTCAATCACCGGGTTGTTTAGAGATGCATACAAAGACAGCTGATACTATTACTACTCTTTCAGTTGCAACACTCTTTCGGTGCCTAGCTGCCATGCCACCCGAACGAAGCACGAGGACCGGGATACTGCCAGGTTGCCCAAGCCTAGACAGGGGAAGTCGAGAGGCAGAGGTCGCGTTCGAACCACGGACTTTCCGGTCAGTAGATTCGCGCCCCAATCACTTGAGCCATCTCGTCCCAAAGAGCTTTCCAATGAAGCAGAAGTTCATTGCCAGTATTTCTACTTGTTTTCGAAACAATAACTGTTTGAGGACCCATTGCATTGGTACCAAGCAAGGGACTTTCCGCACTGGATTACTTACTGTGCCTGGGCTGGGGTGCGCAGCGATCGAACCCAAAGGTGGCAACAAAAGCTGTCAAAATCATCCACTGCTGGTTGATCGGAACAGGACTTGGCGGTGTGTTGGTTGCAGCTCCCACCTGGGTGCGTAGTAGACCGCCATTCCGACACTATCGATCGGTGTAGCGAACTACTACTACACTGCACTCACAACCCATGGATATAAAGAACCTAGTGGCACCGTAAACTACAGCAATGAAGGGTAATGCACTCAGGTGGAGTGCAAAGCTTTGCGAATTGTATACTGGGGGGGGGAGTCGGATTTGGAACCAACCAGCTCGTCCAGACAGATCGAATGGGCAAAGACCTAATTTCCGCCTCACTAATATCAATGTTGTTGCCCGCCAATCAAGATTTATAGCGGAATTCCGTTAGCATAGAGAGGTCCAATTTCCCGGATATTACGCGTCGTTTAAGGTAGTTAAGACTCGAATTTGAATAGTTCCAGATGTATGGAATTCAGAAATCCAACGGTTGGATTATTTGCGACTTTTCATCGCCGTTTCGCTAGCAGTGCTGCTATTTGGTGACACAGGCACAGGAGATTAGAGGTGAAACCAGTCCAGATAACGGCTGGAAGCGATACGCGCAGTCATTACAGGACGAACGCATCCATACTCTGACGGTAAAAAATAGCAGATTATTATGAATCAGAGAGGTGAAACATCTGGAGACCTGATTATTGAAGCCATAAAATGGGGGTGAGCATCACAAAGACCACTAGATCAGTAGAGTGGAATAAGGTAGTCGACGAATAACAGCGCATAGGTTGAGGGTATTCCTTCTCCAGTCAGCCAGGTGTTCCTACCTCCACAGAGATTCTTGGTATTCACGCGGTCAAACTCCCGGGTTCACATGATAGCCCATATACTTTCTACATCCCAGCAGATTCAAAAGTCATTGATAGGTCTGAATATGATGCGGACAAAATCGGGGCTGAAATCGATCACACCATCGATATACGAGCAGGGTATGGTCAACCAGTACCTGCACACTACCTCACGCTGTCTTCGCACTGTAAGGTCACGGAAGCTGGTGGTCCGTAAATCAGATATCAAGACGACGGAACTTGTTATGGAGAGCCGAAAGTTCTGGAGTGAAGGGACGAGCCGCGTAATGCATTCGCCCCGTTTGGGAAGAGGAGTTTTCAAGTTTAAACCGGATTCAGTTCTGCTTTGCTCGCCACAATGAAAATTTGAAGGGGAAATATAAGCTTACACACCTGGTCTACACAAAGTACAGAATTTGAAAGAGTACCCATATCAAGAACCGAGTTCGGTCGACCTCAGTCCTGAATTGGAGTTAGACACGGGCTTCCTTAGAAAAGGGGTTGCCTGTTGAATATACCACCCCAGGGTGGAACGAACCCCTCGACTAATCGCAAAATGCTTGAAAGAAATGAAGCATCCGGTAAAGGCCATCTCAAGGGCATCGTTAACCTGTTTGTCACAGCGTAGCTTGAACTGGAAATCAGCACAGGCCACATAACAACACTGCAGTTGTTTGTCTGTCAGTACGCTTCTTATAGCGTGAAAGAGGTGTGAAAAAAGCGACTTACCAATACGCTCCGGGTCACAATAATCGGTAGGTGGTTCGCTATATGGGCGCAGGACAATTTCAAATCCGTTATTCAACCAAGGGTCGCGCATCACTTCCTGGATGGGGATAAACGAAAATCGACGATTGCTTAGTCAAGGCAAAAGTAGTAGTATCTACTCCGAAAAGTGAATTTTCATCGTACGCACTCATAGCAGATATGTAAGAACAAGTATAAAATTTGCAATGCATCGGATATACAGCCAAAAAGAAGTAGCATTAACTCAATGGGTCAAGACCAACATGATACCGGGTCATGTTGAGAACTGCGGAATTTCGGCTCGTATTAGTTCTGGTACGTAAACATTTGTATTTGGATCGCGCGTAGGAAGTCAGTAAGACCTGAGATAGAGTTGAGCAAAGGGTGTTTGTTGACTATCAGACACTATTTTCCGAGTAGAGTTATCGCTACTTTCTGACCATACAGCAAACCAAGACACTTCCGGAGATTCCACTGCACTTAATGGACTATTTCAGCGACCTAACTCCGAAGCAGTGGTCTTTCTCCAAAACGCAGTGGAATATGAAAGAGGAACGGTAAGTCCAGCGACAACCGATTTGCGAATAAGATTTAAAACAACAGATGGTGTTCTATCTAAAACCAAAGGTCACCAGAGTGTGGCGGAAAAAACAGCTCGAGTGTGAGGCGACCACCTGAGATTATTCGCCAGGATAACCCGGAGGTAGTTCACATCAGTGGATTTTGGAAGACAAATGCTATCAACCATTGGCGACGGCAGTGGGTCCATTCTACCGGTTTCTAATTCCATATGAGCTTCTGAACTGCGACAGTCACAACCAATCACACTTACACCGGTAGAAAGAGTCAAAAACATCTAGGTCGTAGAAAAACATGAGAAAAAGAACGGTACCTTGTAAAAACACCTGTTTAGGTTGGTAGTGATGAAGATTTTCGGTTGGCAAGACAGGGTTGGCGAAAATATCGTCGTCTGAGTGGTATTTGTTTAGGAAGAAGGATTTACCTTCTACGATTAGACAACTGGTGTATCCGGAAAAGAATTCAAAATGAACTTTTAAGCAACATCACTACTTGCTATTAAAAAGGTAGCGACGGACCCGCAATTTTGCGGAATTCACACTGACGTTCAACAGGAAACTAGTCGTTACCGTCAAGTCCAATGGATCCATTATCAAGGTCAGTATGAAGCCAGATTTCTTGAACCAAAATTACTCCAAAACTCCATCCAGAGTTGTTTGCGAATTAAGTTGTGTGAAATTGCCAAAAAATGAGCGAACGTTCCCATATATAATAGGCAGAATATACATTTTCTCAACATTTCTCTATTTAACAGCTACCGTGGACCAGCTCCGTGTTTGTCCGTAACATTCCCAACTGTTCCAAACACAGCTATCGACATGCTGTATGAACGAGATACAACAATGAAAAGAAGTCATCCGCTAGGAGTTATGTGGGGTGAATATGGCCACGAAACGGAATGGATTAAGTGTGAGACAGTAAAAGAAAGATAATAAGCGGATAAAGTAAAACACAACAGATGGATAGCACAACCATCTTTAAGGTCCCACCACCAGAGGCCACCACTTCCGTCCAATCGAGACAAAAGGGGGGAATGGAAGCAACGGCATAAGACTCAAATCTGGTCGCTGTGAGTATCCTCTAACAGGAAATTCAACAGTGGAATTGGGGAAGCGGGGAGGAAGAAAACCGGAGAACTAAGAGTGAGGTATGCTGGGCTTGAATGTCAGTGTGTGTGGCTTTTGTGCATAAATTTACCTACATACGTATGTATTCACTCCGGTACTGACTGGGCGGTGCGACGCAGTGCGTGCGGTAAACCTCAGAACAGAGAAATGAGCCGACTGTTGTCTGATTCCCTGTCCAAAAGTGAGACTATTTCCAGTGCCACTAAGGACGGGTGCAAAACTAACTGAAAACGACTACCGCAGTGCGCATGACAGGATCGCACAATCGACTAGCCCTCATACAGTAGCTAGCACAATTGTTGTAGGCAGGTGTGGAACGGACTGGCTAGACTGGTAGACATTGGAACTAAGTGACCTAGTTGTCAATCGTTTACGCGAGAGAGACATCATTCAACGCCACAGTGCACAAAAGCAGAGCTTTGTAAAACGTACTCAGTCCACAATTTGCGATAAAACGTCTCGACTTATAGATGGGGATCCCATTCGGACCTTGACGGTCAATTAGCACGATCAAGAGTGCAACGATCTCTAATTCTGCAACCTATACAAAGGTCACCAGAACGGGGGACAGCAGTCAACTTTAAAGCATCTACGCGGGACTCGAGCCTCGGGCACTGAATTAATGTTCTATTAGGTTATCACAGGAAGACATTTCCCATTCACTTAACTGAAGCCGCAGACACAAGCTGTCTGACACTGCGCTGGCAAAGACCAGAACGCTGGTGGAAGGGTAGACAGCGACATGGGACGCAACAACTTCGACTGGAAGGCTGGAAACAGGCAGACAGGCAAATTTCGTGTAAATGCCATCCACAGATTATACGTGTGCAACGATTCATCAGCAGCAATCAGAAGCAAAATATCGTGCTATGTTCCATGAAAAAAACACTTAGATTTGGATAAACAAGTGTTAGACGTGCGGTACTATTCTGACAAGAAGGAGCGTTTTGTCTAAAAAAAGTCCCAAAGTCTCTGACGAATGACAACGTATTGTGGTTCCTAGAAAGGATTTTGCCAGTACCTTTTGAAACCGGAACACTTGAGATCAATCCACTTCTTTGCACTTCACTAAAATTGTGGCGGCTGAAGACAAGTTGAAGTAAACGGAAAGCTAGAAAAATGGAATAAAGTATGACAAAGTCTCCTCATACCACGATCAACACATGAATTAGCTGTTGTGGGGTTCACATTTATGTCACTAATTTGAACAGCTCTGCTCCCATCCTGGCTAAATTATTCCTACAAATCCGCACCAAAGGGAGGGGGAGCACTGGACTCAAGTTTCACTCTTATTGGAGCTCATCAGCACTGCGTTTCTTTGGCCGTTCCAGGATCTGAACTCCAGATATCTGCATGCGAGGTTGCCACTAATTCATCATCGGACGCTGGACGCATCTGAATTATCGAATTCGAACAGGCGAATGTGATCCTGTTCAATAGTGATCGAGAGTGATGTGGATGTGAACTGTGCAAATCCCTCAACCACTTACGACCAAGTAGCCTGTGAGGCTACTTGACTGGGAAATCCAGACAGGCGGGTGAAGCGACCACCACACAAGGACAGTTTCTGAGGGAGTCTGGTAAAACCAATCACATCATTCAAGCGTGAACAGACTTCCGGAGTTCGAGACCCGACACAGCCACAGACGTGCATTTTTATTGAGCTCTAATAAGAGCGAAACACGAGATCAAAGCATTCCGCTTTTGTTGTGGACTCGGCAGAATAGTTGCGCCAGAGTAGGGGAGAAATGTTCAAATGAGGGTGAAATGAACGATAATACATGAATCAGCATCTAAATCTCTGTTTAGCAACAGTCCTTCAGTGAACGGGAACCAGTGGTTACTTTATTGACAGAACACGGTGCTACGATTGCTGGATCTATGTTGCTATGGATTTTCGTTACTTTCAGTTACTTTAGACGAGAAAAGTAAAATGCTGCGAGAAAGCCTTCAAGACAATCCGTCGAGCCTGGGAGGCTTTTGGCCGGATGTGAAACGGTCAACCTACGTTGTTATGGGTCAAAGTCAGGCGAACCGGTCGATAAACCAAGTCAGGTAAGCAAATGGCATTGCGTTTCGTAACTAGTTTGGTCTACTTGCTGGCATATCTTTTGCAATTCTAGCGGAATTCCACATCGTTCCGCCAAATCTGAATACATGGGTGGTCAAGGTCCCGTTTAACGCGACAATAACAAGGACGCCAGGGAATGATATTTGTTCAGACGTTGTCTAGGCTGGGTTCACAACCCGATCGTGGTTGCCATGGTCGATTGATGCTAGCACCCAGTACACATAGAGCGAGTACCAGGATGCTCAGTGTTACATAGGACATGGTACTCAGGTCTACAAAAAGCTGTGGTTAGATGTCAAAAGCAACGAAAGGACCCGGTGCAGTATCAGCAAAGATACGCTAACGACAAAAAATCCTAATAGGCTGGAATCGTTAACCATGTTTACCCAGTTTAAAATAAGGAGACATATATGTCAATCTACTGCACCGGTTGTTTTCGTTTTCTCCCGGTTGCCATGGCAACCAGGCAGCTACAACAAACGACCTTGCTGGTGCAAGCAGTCAGATGGTGGACGGGATTAAGTGGAAAAAGACGTCGGAGTAAATTGTGATTTCGGGAAACGGGGCGAGTCATTTGATGTTTGTGGGTTGGGATGGAAGGAAATTGCCTCCCGGGAGTGAAGAATCCTACATGTCCATACGCAAATCGGGTCGTGACCGTACACCGACAAGCTAAGTCAACAGGCTTCGAGCAACGTTCGCAAATTGGCGTCAGAACGAAGTTCACTGAAGCTAACGCTCTGTGCATACGACAAACTGTGGTTCCACTCTGTGGTTGGAGAATTCCTGCCCTATAAGAACAAGTCAAAATACGTTTTTGAGCCTTTTTTGTGTGTTTTCGCGCATAGCAGGTGGCTGCAGTGTCCGCGAGCAAACGGTCCGCCAGTGAATACTTATTGTGGCCCAGAGTAGTTGGCTCGGCAGACACAGTTTACTAAGTTAAGGTAGCAAGCAGTTTTGCTCAATGGACTCAGGAACTTCAGCAAAACGAAATGCGTCGTTCTAGTCATTCAGCATAGCAACTTTTTTTACTGAGATTGTCGCGTGTGTAAGGATGGATCGGCTTTAAAAATAGTGCGGGTTGCAACGTCCCAGGAATGGCGGTCGGAAACATATAGATATCCAGTTCTGGTGTTAATGACGAACACCGTGAAGCGAACAGACCCAGGTGTTCCCTGGATGAGTCGATGAGATCGAGTCAAGGCTGCATGGAACTTCTATCACACCGCCCACGTGTGCTGAATGTAGCTGTAGTCTTTGTCGAACAATATATTTAATCCAGCCATACATGACCTCAGCTTATTAGAATGCTAAATCGGTTGCCGATGGAAATGAGGCAGATATAATGCGAAAGAAGCAGAATTTATTGCCGTGGCTTGGATTACATAACTACTATACGCGTGGTCGAACGTACTCCAAGTGAAAGACTACTTTTATCCCGTAAAATCGCCGGCATAATGAGGAAAACGGTTAGATATTTATGAAAACTAGCATGTGACAGAAGGCGAGGAAAATGTCATATTGGAATATCATACTGTGGAATATAGGTAGCTCGGGTGCGGTGCTTGGTTGTTGGTCTGTTCGCCGAGCTTGGCAGTTGGATTGCAAAAGTTTCATCACCAATCGAGGTGACATCGTCAGTGCTTTGACCATATCATATTATTATACACTGCAGTGAAAAAGTATTACGCGGAGTCAAAGGGTAGATGTTAGGATGCATCAGATGTAATCAGAGCAGTTACAGTGAGACCATCTAGAACCCTGTAATTAGTAGCTTTCTCCTCTCTCGCGGAGGAGAAAGGGAACCTAAACGACTACATGAGAGGATTGTCATCTACTGAAGAAAACTACCATAAAAGTTGATCTGAGGAGCAAAAACTAGACGTGCATGGGACAGATGAGTAGAAAGACTGCAAAACAGCCTCGAGTGAGTAATCCGAAGGACAAATACCATAGGTGACAAGCAAGACTACACAGGACCCAAGCGCACTGACCAAAATACCGAACATCTGATACACAGAGGAACCCCTTTGACAGGGGTCCAGGGGTACTAAGTGTGTAATGGGCTCTAGTCGGAGAAGTTCATGGGATCAAATCGTTTTGCTATACGACAAAAAAGCTGAGGACAGTGTAGATCGAAGATCCAGCCCTCCAACAACCGGTGTTCCAGAACTACGACGCGCGTCACCTGGTCCCGGCGGATTACCAACAAAGTCAATCAGAGTATAGATCATTGGTTGCACGGTAGTTTAGGAATGTGACCAAGACGACAAACTGCGATGCCATGGCTAATCGGGTAATCGTTTACTGAAAAGCGTTCCGAAATCTATAATGAGTTTGGAGTAGAGTAATCGGAGTGAAAGAATTAGGACTTATGAAGGTAGTGGTACCTGATTTTGCAGGGTGGAGTCTACGATTCTTCCCGGGGTCCGGTTGCAGATGTTGCGGGATGTGCCCGTCAGCTAACCTACTCCGCTAGCAATCCTCACCGAAATTGTCTAACTCATGTGGCTGGAGATAAAAAAAATACCTCGGAAATCTTTGTAGAAGGCAAGCATAAACTTGTTCCCTGCAAATAAGGTCCACTTTTACCGCGAAACTTTGTTGCATCACATGCACCTAGCTGTAAGACTGACGTTAAAAAATTGTTGGGATCGACGAGGGCGAACCAAGATGAGATATCCTAAAGTATAGTGCCACAACACCACCACTCCAAAAGTTGCTATAGTTTATCTCGCTATGTTGTATCAACACTGGTGACAACGCAAAAGAAATGTGAGAACACTTCATTACTATGCTAATTTATTCCAGTGGTAGCAAACCGGAAGGCTGGAGAGAGAAAGGTCAGTGAATCGTGCGATCTGATTTTGTGAGAGACAAGGTCATCGAAAATAGACTGTGCAGCGGATTGGTCAACCGTAGTTGCCAACTTCAGCAAGCCAGGGGATAGGCTGGTGCGCTAGGTGAATAACATTAAAGACGGCGAAAACGAATGTTGTTCTCAAAATGTTGACCAACCGTATCGAAGTCTCTTTAGAAGGTTCACGATGGAATTGCAAGGCGCCTACATACGTTTCCCCTGAAGGGATACCGGCTGAGAGAACTAACGACGAAAGGTCGGATCTGTGAGGGCTCGATAACCCCAAACAGTCTCTCGTGATGGCTCAATCAGAATTCCAAAAATTTACGTAAACTGACGGCTTTAGTTGTCTACGTTGGAATTTGTAATAAACCGTTCACAACTTGCGACTGTTTGAGCAAGTCGGTGAACACACAATCATATCCGTTGAGCTATAACTGGATAACGAAGCGTATAGAGCACATCGGAACTTAGCATAATTAACCCGAACTCATAAAACCGAAAAAAACTAGCACTGTCGGGCAGGCCGTCGGAGAGCGTCGACTTATCAAAAACGTGGGTGAATATACCCCCTCCCCCCAAACAAAGAAACATTTGAGATTAGGATGCTGCTAAGAAACAACAACAAGTGGAGAAAAGACCTTTGGCATTGACCACGCGTCCATAAAATATGTTGTTGATCGATTTCTGTTGCGACTTTTCTGGCAGAGAATATGAATGAAAGTTGATCAGAAGTCAGCTCGTTGGTGACTAACTGCATCGTTTCGCATTTGAAGTTACGGGACCCACGAACGTGTTACGGTACCACACTCTTAAACCAAGAATAATAACTGTTGCAGCATTAGACCTTTCGACGAGCCTACTGCGTGGTCGTCCTAGACGAAGTTTTATTGCATTTGGTGCGAATGTGAGCAGATGGGGGGAACACACTTACCGAAAGTGGAAGTCGTTTGGCGGGGTTGAGCACGAGCATTTTCTTCAACAGCGTTTCACATTCATGAGTCATGTAGAACGGGACTCGGTAAGTCCCACGAAGTACGCGTTCTCGAAGTTCCTGCAAAGGTGGATGGATTGAAAAAAGGGACATACATTTGAACGGAAAACCGGCAGATGAATCGAGTAACACAGGAACATCATACATTTGACCGCACAGTTATTGAAAAAGAAGAAAGGTCGCTCGATTTCAATCATTATCACGTCACGTCCATCAGCCGTTGCCAGTGTGGGACAACATTACCATAATTTCGTTTTTCTTCGTTACGGCCCCCGACCCCCTTCACACCAGACGTAACGATTACTGTTTGATGGACCCCGACCTGGCGAGACAGCAGCCAGCTAACGTAATGCTCAACAACACAGCTTATGTCAAGTTTGCGAAATTCGTTGACATGTGGTGTTTCTAGGCGCATTTGGGCAATGTAAAATGTACAAAAAACAACCGCCACCGGCATAAGAGGGAGAAACAATAAAAAATGAATGACGTGTTTGAAAATCGTCTCAGTGAACATCAGAAAGGGTTTGTGTGGCCGCTAAAGAAAGCATGCTTCAACCGGTTTTAACTTCGCTTGAAATGATTTGGACGTGTCTGCCACGTACCTGATGATGAGTAGTGAAAAATGTCACCAACCCAACCTTTTGCAGAAAGTGGCGGTGAACTCAAAACAACCAAAGGCACTGCTCAGTACGGTTAGATCAGGCATGGATAACCTTGGGTCTCAACGTGTTCATATTGTCCGTCGTGAGAGACAATCGCCGGGCAGCTGCAATTCAGGAGCCTTCATAATAAATAACTTATCAGAATCGTTCACTACCGACTCAACAGACCAGGAAGTAAGGGAATAACCTCCATGCAACAATGAACAAAAAGAACGCAGCTTCCCGCCAAACTTGTCGGCTCCGCTGTGGATGGGCAGTCCCACGCATACAACACCAGAAAATAGAGGGAAAAGAGCATCCATAATGTTTACAGTAGGCTACCGAGCTGGTCAGCGGGCAAATCAGCACATCGCTATCTTTCGTTATCTGTCAAGAATTCTTGACTAGCAGTTTTTGGCAGTGAACCTAATTTCAGTAGTTCATCGAATCTGGTTTATAACTCGTCCGCGTTGAAAGAGACTAGAAAAAAACTCAGATTATCTTGCATACCAGTCGACTACGGTGTATACAAAAAATTAATAAGGAGGTCAGTTTCCGTGAAAACTGAAATCCAAAAGCAATGGCTGAAGTAATGATGCATGGCTTCGGAGGCCATTACCCAAACGGAAATCCTCCAACCAACGGCTACCTCGCGCACAGGTACAAACATTGGGCAGTGTTTTCGAAGAGAAACTGTCTAAAACAGTTCTTCCGTAGTAGTGGTGGTGGCGGCGGTGCACAGAAAATAAAGGATAATGCAGTGAGTGGATTTCAGCGATGGATGTCAAACTAAACACCAGGATGATGGTCAGGCTGGAAACATCTGAAAACGGAGTTTGTCTCGAAATCCAAAGAAGAAAAAGGGTGACTGCGTTGAAAGGTTTCGTCACCAAGCTTCATGTTGCAAAAGCAACGTGAAACCTACTTTTTCCACAATTCAAGATGACGATCGAGTGTTTCTGTGCACCCCAGTCCCGATACAGTTTTGAAATGTGGATCTTAGCTGAGTGTTGTTTTGGTAGATTTGTTTTCAATGAAACAAAAGCGTGAGTAGATGTTTTTGGCCGGTTGAAATACTACTGGGATAACAACCTTGCAGTTATCTCCTTATCAAGTCGTTGGGTTTTTAACAGGAGGTTCGACGAGCCTTGTCGTGGAGTTGCAGTGTTTCGTTACCATGCCAGGAGATATCGGCAGCAGTCAGCTGGGTGGGTGGGCTGCTAACAGCGCAACTGCCGCCGGGTTAACAACCGATAAACTATCGATCGTTTATCAAGCCCTTTCGGAACGGTAACCTCTCAATCGGCTCCAAGCTTTTTCCAGTTGATTGAAAACCAGTAAACTCACCTGCGCCACCAACACTGAGATATGTTGCCAAGGCCCGGGAAACTAGACCTGACCACCGATGAGTAGCAGCACACAAAAATGGGTGCATTTTGGTTAATGAATAAGTTTTTTACTAGTCCGATTAGTCCACACATATCCAGAGATGAGTACGAAAAGTGCCATGAGTGACTATCAGTGACGACCGCCTGTGCATGACAAATGTAATCACATATTATTAAAAAGGAACAAGCATGCTAACTGGTCACAAATATCTACGACAACAGATAGATCTCTGTCGCCTGCATCGATAAACGCCGTGCTAACCTCTGTGATTGTTGGATCGAAACCTGATTAACATAGGCAATTTTGTTTAATTAATTTTACTAGCCCCTCGATTCCATATCAAAGTTCAAATAATCATTGACAAACAGACAGGCGCATCAAAAAAGTTAACAAGTGAATGGTCAAATCCGGTTATGAAAGCCCGACAAACGGTAGAGATCGTTCGAATGGACAGATCCGACACAAAATGAATAGCATTCTGTCTGGCCTGTTCAACTTTCAGGTGGTAAGGGAGAACGACAACGCACAAGCTGATGATGAAAAAGCTACCTGCAAGGCGCTACTGTGCAGGAAACAAATTGCACGGGCTAATGCCAGCGTATTCCGACACATATACGCAACTGGTATGGCGATCCCTCGATTGCATTCCAAAACCTAGCATTGATCCTCGTCACTCCGAGATTTTCTATTTTTGTTTCACAACATAGTTTTTACCGTACGAAACCATAGGTTTGCGCGGCAACGAAACACTGATGCGCACTGGTTTTGTTTTCCACATGCGCACTACAAACATACAAAACGCTGAACTCATGAGTCTCTATTCGGACGACAGAGATATCTATTACAAAAAAATATGTGATCGTTACCGGTGCCGATCTTGTTGATGCGTATGTCAAGACGGCCGCGAACGTGTAATCTGAAAATGAGTTCGACATTAAGACGAAATAATCAGTAGTCGAGGGCACACTGATGTAATCTGAAACTTCGAATTTGCTAACCTGCTGTTCCGGACAAATGGATCGATTCATCAATATGAGCTAGGACGGTTGAAGTACGAGGAATAAATGAAAGCTTTGCATGTGAGGGCACATGAAACATCAAATGAGTAAGACAAGCTCACTGGGAACTTAAAACAAGGACGTAGGGTCAAACACTCGTAGCCTTAAGGGCAGTATTGATGTGTAATTACTGACTGACTGACTGTTCAGCTGTAACACCCTTTCGGTGCCTAACTGCCATGCCACCCGAAGGTTGCACCAGGGCTGAGATACTGCCAGGTTGCCCAAGCCTAGACAGGGTAAGTCGAGAGGCAGAGGTCAGGTTCGAACCACGGACCTTTCGGTCAGTAAATTCGCGCTCTAACCACTTGAGCCATCTCGCTCCATGGATTTGTAATAACGACATACGGCACATATACTGCAATCATGCAATTTCGATACAGTCGTTTAGCTGTAACATTTTTTCGGTTCCTAGCTGCCACACCATCTGAAGGAAGCACGAGGGCTGAGATAATTCCAGGGTGCCTAGACAAAGCAACCGAGATAGTTAGGTTGTGTTCTAAGCACGGTACTTCCGGTCAGAAAGTTCATGTCGGACACATTGATCTACTGCTCTCTCTCTCTCTCTCTAAAAGATAGCAAAACCGCAATACAATTTATATACGTAATGCACTACTCATAAGGTTGCTGAAAACTCTTCGACAGCCCACGACCGCAATACAATTTGTTAATAACATCAGTTATCCTACAAATTGAAGAGGTACCTATGGTCCGGTGCTAGAGTAACTTTGACTTGGACAGTCGGTGAACTAATGCAGAATAAGCGCTTTCATGTATTGCTACTGGTGTAAACGGTCAGTTTTCACGATTGCTGTAATCATGCGACAGAGATTGCCGCAGCCAACTCTTTACCACCGGAAGAGTCTTGTAAAGGCGCCGACTCAATCATGCCTCACAACCTGACCAAGTCTAATACTAAGCCTTAAGTAAAGCTCCAATTTGTGTAACGATTTCGCTGACTGATTTCATTTCAATTCTGCTCCTTCCTTAAACTCTTTTGGTATTTATACGCGTATTTGCTTGACAAAACTGGATCAAAATCAGTAATTGCTACGCATGTTTTCCAAATTATGGACTACCAAATTAATAAGGATTTACCAAAGGAAACTGCACCAATCGCTAATGAGTTCTTGTGGCAAAAAAAATGGATGAGGATAAAGCCGAATGAAGTCACATGGGGGCAGTGATCGAGCAAGCGTTCTGTAACAAAAATGATCCATTCGAACAAAGCCATGTATGTCTGTGCTCCTAATTCAGAAAAACAGTGCTTTTCTCAGCTGTGCGTGTGCGCACATACATAAGCACGCATGTTCAGAGCAAAAATAAAAATAAGTAGGCCTATTCCATAATCCGTAGCATCACAGGCGAACAGGATTCGCCTTTTTGTCCGAAACATTTGTTGTGTTAATTTATCCCAGTGCACACACTAAAACAACGTGTCTGAGCGCGTCGTACGACTCATATGTTCCAACCACAGTCAAAATAAAATTACATGTCTGCAAGTTCTATTGTGACTATCTACCTTATATAGGTGGTCTGTAAAACGAAGCCAGACTGTGCAAGTTACTGCTCTCCGGAACAACTCCGAACAAACCGCCGAGCAACATCTCACTTTACGTTCTGCTCAGTATACCGGTTGATTTATGTTACGATAATAGGGAATGAAACGTAACTTTTAGAGAGCGGTGCACTCCACCGACTGTTACTTCCTTCAACTTAGCCACTTATCAAGCGAAATCCGATACGACTATCTTCTGCTGCAAATACCTTCTCCATCTCCTAAGTGTTTCATTATCCACCGGTGTTCTTAGTCCTCCCCTAGGCGTTTGCGAGATCTCTGTGCGCTATCGCGGTTAGTATTTTATGGGAATGACTTTCCTAGGGTTAATCAAGGCCAGCGATATGGAGGCAATCCACTCTCCATTTGACCGCATCGGACCGACCGACTAGAAAGTTTCGAAAACCACTAGAATAGTTCATTCCAGACAACATTGTCGATTTTGAATTTACTGACTTGTGAGAACTTGTAACTCTCACAGACGGATGCTGTTGAGCTACAGTGGAACGCTGAAGGTGGAAAATTCGCACTTCTTTTGTCGACCTAAGTAGTTTCGAAGGATGCCGAAATGTTAGACGTTCGCCGGCTATCGTGTAATCAGAGTTAGGTTGAATACCCCAAAGGGAACGACAAGCTTGGAGGCTTGCGCTGTATTTGTAACTGACTGTCACATGCTTCGAATGGTTAGGCGCCGCGTGTGTTGAAAATATGTACTGCCTAAAGACAGGCAAGACAGGCTCAACACTCTGATGGGACATTCCTTTGAGAGATGACAATGGTCAGATTTGTGATGAATAGCTAAACTAGTAAGGTTTGAGTGCAATCCGAACCAGGGAACTGGTTGACGGAAAGAAATGTGGTGGTGAATGATTCTTCTCATTTGCGCAGACCACTAAAGGGGGGACCCCACTTCGAGGCTTTGATTTAAAAGTCTGACCACAAGGCAAGGGATCGATGTGAGATCGAGTCCAAGGATCCTATCCACACTCTTCTACCGGAACCACGAAGCAGCGCTTGTTGAGACTGTCTTCACAGAATTTCTTCTGGAGCCAATGAGTCAATAGCTCCTTGACCGTGGAATGCCTGCCAAGCTATAAGACGCAAGAAGAAGTGAAGAATAGGCATTCCACTTTTGATCTGGATGCACACAGCGGATGCGTTTATAAGAGTTCGTTTTTCGACCACATCCAGTAATTGCAACAAGACCGCAAACATCCGTTTGGGTCAGAGTGCGGTAATTTCCAGCCAATCTTTTCTAGGGGTGTGCCGACATTACCGCTTTCATGTATGAGAAAATATCGGAAGACCAGAAGAAATACTCAAAAGCCAGCGGACATAAACAAACAGTCCCTGGGGAGGAACGAGCGCACGTACCCAGTTTACATTCACCCTGCCTGAGTCACGACTGCTGTGATTGCAGTTTTAAAAAATCCAGAATAAATGTACACACTGACTCAGTTGATAACTGCCCATCACAGACACCTGTACCTAGTAGCCTCTTAAAGCTAACACGAAACCAGAGGGTTTGACTAGACAGGACGTACAATAAAGAGGGAAAACCACCGGTTTATATCATTTAATCTTTTCAGCTTTTTGCCGACGAGTCGTTGTTCTCCACTTTTTCAACTTCCAAACGGTCCTCTTGACTGAGGTATGATGGATGAGCCCTGCCTATACACATGACCACCTTGACGCATTCATTATTCATTTAGTTGACCAACAACCCAGGTGGTCTTACTGAATCGATAACAATCACCTGATCACCTGTCGGAAGGAGCCTTGTCTGCTAGTTAAACATTTGTTTAATAGCACCAAAAATGTAGGGGAATGTCTGAAAATGGCCGGTCTCACACACCATTACGTCCCAGACCAACGAACTTGTTTATCTAGGCACGTTCTTCTGAGGGTCTAGGCGATTTCACGGCAAAACCAATACTTCGAACTGGTCATTGTCTATCCGCATTTCCAAAGCAACTCAGTCCATCCAAAAGAGAGGACACAGAACCAGTTCGGTTCCGTTTGCCCGCTATAAGCCATATACAAATGTTAAGTTGGTTCCAGCCGCTACTGTTTCGGACACCAGAACAAGGGGAAGCGTGGGAGAGATGATCATCCATTTGAGGTGATGGCATGACCAGGTAGTTGGGGAAACTTGACAGCTACTCACTGCAGACGATGGTTTTGATTCACGAGCGCCGTTGACTGCGTAACTGAGCTATGTCTGTCAGTGCCATTAACCACTGGTAAGTTGTCCCGGGATCTCTTTCCAGAGAGACGGCAGTTGCCGACCCGACCGAGTGCAATGGTTAGTGTTTTCACACTTCCTCCCAAGATCATAGACTGTCCACCTCTCGGTCGCTTCCACTCAACAAACGGATGTACAGAAAGAGGTCTTCGAGACAGACGGTCCTAACCGATGTGGCCTACCAAGCGTGGGTAACTCATCCATCATGAGAGTTGCTTTTCCCTAAAACCATCTGGTGCACCTCAGCATTGCTAACCCGACGTTCCCACCAGACTAGGCCAATGCTTCGGAGACACCAGCGCCTAAACACTGACAGCTTTCGTACATGCTCTGTACTTAGGGACCACGTTTCTGATCCACAAAGCAACATGGATCGTACCGTCGCAAAGTATACTCGACAGAAAACGGACATCACGCCTAAGTCAGAAGTGTCGAAGGTTGGCAAATTTGTCCTGGCTTTCCAGATTCGAGAAGCAATGTCGTCTCCAGCCAGTCCATCAGAATGTATCTAAATGTTTAGGCAAACAAATCTATCTACCACGTCGATTGGTTCATCTGTAAGCATGAGGTTTGGTTTGATACCACTCAGCCTTGTGACGGCATTTTACACTTCGCAGGTGTGACGCGCATAACAAACCATGCAGCATAAGTATTCAAGGTATATTCGTAATGGACTACTCATAAGGTTGCTGAAAATTCTTCGACAGCCCACGACCCGTTTCGCCCTTCTTGGGGCTCATCAGGTAGGCGCAGTCCCCGAGTTTCTGTCAACCTTATGTTCTACTTGAACCCAAATTGCATTCAGTTGCCTGAAAACATCGCAAACGGGAGATTCAGCTGGGTTCCAGGTGAGTCTCTCGCAAATTGATATTCAGGGTACTTTAAAGTGATTTGCATCTTTGAAGGATCTGAACCAAGGAAGACATACCCAATGTCTATGAGCGGACGCTCCGGGAGAATTTCGATGCCCGAAGTTTTAGAAGCACGCAGAGAAGTTTCAAGTAGCACACCAATAACAAAATTGAAGAGCAATGTAAAGGGCAGTCTTGTCTCACACCAATGGACGTGACGAACTCAGGCGAAAGCTTGCTGTATACTCGTACGGACCCACACGAGTTCGCATACAACACAGAGTCAAAGCTAGATCACTCTGCATGCAGATCGAGTGGGGTATGACACAAGTGGCTAGACTGCTGTCGAAATTCAAACCACGTCATTTGGAAATGCGCAACCAACCTTAACGGACAGGAACAGCCAAGTTCCAATGATAAGTTGCCAAAATAAATAGCGGATTCTTGCTCCGGTAGTTGTGAAGCCATCTATTCGGCAGAATAGGCAAAACATATACCGCCGAAATCCAACGAACAGAATGGAATTAATCTAAGCAAGACAATTTTGTTCACAAGACTGGGGACAGATGAACTGTGTCCGGCAGACTGATGTGAACGCAATGCGACAGCGGGAAAGAAATTCGTTGGATAGGGTTAGGAAACAGAGGCCTGTGGGAAAAGTGACGCATATGTGAGAACTATTGTTTCGTTCATTACAAACAACTTTAAGAAAACACATGGAATATACATAATAGTAATGCATCGCTGGGAAATTGATTTCTCGACCGCAAGTGTTGTTGGACTTGGAAACTAAGAGAGAAAGGAAAACAGCCAGACGGAAGATATTTTACCGTGTAAGGGAAAAGAAAATTATCGACGAAATGGGTAGGCCGGATCAGATCTGAGTGCCGAATTCACTAGGAAACCAGATTATTTATAGTGTGAACATGTACCCTGTTTACAAGTGTCACGGAGGAGCTAGTGAAAAAAAACCAAGTTGATGAACTTGGAGAAGTAGCCACGGCTCAGGTATAGCTTGCGTGCACCGTGCGTTGCGCAGTAACTGGGGCTCACCAAATGATTGTAAGAGGATTGATCGCTTGAATTTGAGAATGAAATTTCATATCATTGAATTGGACGCCAAACGGTTGGTGGGCATAATAGTAAAATGATAAATTTAGGGTGTGGACTTAGTGTCCCTAGGCAGTAGCTACAGAGTTTGTCCGAGTTTCATCTGTCAATTACAAGCACAGTTTACTCATGGAGATCGATGGGTTGAATTTGTCTTTAAAGGGGAAATCAGGAAATGAAACCCTGAAAATGTTTGCCAACGTATGAAACCAAAATGAGCTGCTCAGAAAGGAAATCGTTCCATCGTGAAGCTGTCACTTGCGGACCCACTTGACGCTGGATCGTAAGAACCCCGTGGGTTGGTGAAGAATAGCCCCCCGTCCTCTCCGGATACAAGTTACTCACATTGCTGCCCGGCCAGTCAAGTGTGGTGATGGGGTCCTATCCGCCTTACCATTGGTCGGGGGTTCGTGAGTTTCACACAATTGATGATTACTAATCCAATGATTCTGGGTGTCGCAACATCGGGTGACATCGCGCGCTGGACGGAATCCGACGCATTGGTTGGACCAAAAAATGAACAATTATACACATGTGTATACATATCAAGCACCTTCCACCGTCAGTAAATTTACTTAGACTAGAAAACGGCTCTCCTACTAGCAATGGAATACGAAGGATGAAGCCTTGTAAGTAACCGGAACTTTCCAACGTCTGTTCAGGAAAACCAACGAAAAACCTTAAGACTGTCGTGTATGAGACGATAATGGTTCACCAGACCACGGTTCGCATACTCTACTATGAAGCACACACACACGCTGGGCCGCAACACCTAGCTGAGAAGTTTGCGAATGCTAGTGCGCAGTTCGGCCAGGGCAACAACACAGAAGATTTTGTTCTGTATCTATCTGCAAAGATTGGAGTCCATAACTCCGAGTAAGAGAGCCTACGTGTGCAAGACAGAAAGGTATCATCGGAGGTGTAGCACACTGAGTAATTCAATGCGCTAAGACCGCGGTGGTGTTACAAGTGACTTTCAAGACTGATTGTGTGAACGGAATCAAATCGAATCATGACTAACTACAGATGACTACGTGGATATATTCTGGGTCCGACTTACTAATGACGCAGGGCAAGATTATCCGATTCGCCCCAACTGGTGCGCTGTTCCCATCTGCTTCAGCAGAGCCCCGCTTTATTGCTCTGGATATTCCAAAGCGTCAAGTCCACAAAGGCAGTAGAAGAGATTTTCTTTAACCACAGTTATATAGGCCAAGTTGAATAGTGGATGGCAATAGTTGGCCCTGTATGTGTAGCTAGGGCACGTTTTATATATGTTCCGGTCAACCAGACACCCTTCTGGATACGTTTTGATTACCGACTGTTTGGTCGTGTTCAGCGCCCTAGTCTACGGGGACGTAAGCCATTCTCCGTAGGTGGGTTGCCAGGCCGCACGCCGCTCTTCACTGCTACCTCAAATCTGCTTTATATACATTATGAGGTGTTGTTTTGAGATGTGATTTAATGTATCCTTTTGTCTCTTATTGATAAGCATTTCGTGTATCAAGCGACGTAAACTCCGCACTGGCACTGCGGACATCTCGTAGGTGACTCTGCGGCTATCGCTGTAAAGACCTAGCTGAAAGATGACCGACACTGGCGAACGGTGAAACTAGCAGACCTTGTTATTTGATTTTGTGCAACGAATGTTATTAAAGCGCGAAGTGACTGGTGTCTCCCATAAAAAAAATACAAAAGATTTAGCTTCATTCTAGCGAAGATTCAATCTCATGCGTTCATGAGTCGGCACTGGCGATGTGTTTCACACAAGTAATAGGTAATGCACGAAGGTTGATCACACATCCATTTTTATCCGTCACGAAGATACTGGACCTTACCGCACCTCAGCGACCCATTGAGCTATACTGGGGGTGTCCCTGCGACACTCACAGAGTCTCTCATACCAGGTTGGTCAATGGCTAGAGGTCTGACAAACACCGTCTCCTGGCCCTCCAGGTTGGGGGTTGGAACAGGTGACGACTTGTTCCGTAGAAATGATGATGCATTTGCATTTCCCGCCAAACACCGCTGCCTTGCGATTAGGTTTTTGAGCCAAAGGCTTTGGTTGAGGACCCTAATCGTCCTCCTGTCTAGGTGTGGGCGCCCTGACAGTATCCCAGCCCACGTACAACCATGAACTGCACAAATACAAATCATGGTTTTACGCCAGTGAAGCATCGGTGTTGAACACTGATGTCACGCTGTCGATGATGATGATGATACACTTTTGTTAGCCCATCAATTAAATAAAGACATTTTTCGTGGACAGTACTAAAGAAACAGGAACAACTGCGACGCAGCTAAACCACGGTATGGGTGGCGAAGTACCGTCACCTTTAGTTAAGACCCGAAATATAAGCAACCTGATTGGACAATTACAACCATGAATAAAGGTTGCGCATGTTTTGTGGGTGGTGATACTACTCGCAATCAACCGAACAATAATCAGTTTGCTGCAAAAAGTGGCAACCGAATTCCAGAAATAAGAGGATATGTTAACGAACGAGGAGTGTCCATGCAGTTGATTAGACACGTCGCATTGCAGCTAACCGAAAGTGTATGCAGACCACACCTTGTTTGGTTTGACTCATACACGTGACTAACAATTGAATGGATAAGAGCTAGTCAATGAATGAGAAAACGAGCCTTCACAGCGACGGAAAGAAAGCGAAGGAGAATGGAAACAAAAGTCCAAGGTTACGTAGGCAACGCGCGCGGACACGCCCATGCATTCACCAGTCAATCACGCGAAAGCGAAGAGGGGAATGTCAACACGTGTAGGCAGGGTTGTGCAGTGGAACAGCAATGTGGGATTACGCAACTACCGGCTGCAATCGTTACTAAATGTAAGCTGGACATGACCACGTCCCAGAATGGATACGGGATGAGGCAGATTTATTAAATGTGGTACTGAAGTCGATCCACCATGCCCCGAACTCCCTGTCAACAGGCAAGTAAAGGCCTAAAGGTGTGAGTCTTCAAACAGCGATCGACCCCATAAGTTTCGTGGGAGAGAGGAACTACTGCAAGGAATAAACTCGGAGGGGAAACAATGTAAAACCATGAAAAGGGAAGATACAGAGGAACATGTGACAAATGTAGATGAATGCGATGTGCACTAGGCTATGAAGAAGTCCGCTAGTCACATGGCGGTGGCACACACAGTGGAACCGAAGACGAACGGTTGCAAGAATGTCTCCATATAAATGTCCCTAATGTTGTTGTTGTTGCTGAATACATGGGTCACAATTATTAAAATCAGACTGAGTGGAGGACAGAAGCTGGAAGGGAGCATCGCAGGTTCATAGCTTCATAAATTTGACCGTGTTGACCTCTGACGAGATGTGACCCCTGGGGAAGGAGTGAATACTTTGGTCGCCAAGCTGGTCAACTTAGATGCAAAAAATTTTCAAAGCCCTACGCGAGCCGGGAAATTACCTCGGTCATTCTCACGTCGAATTCGTAAATTTCCTACAGGTAAATAAAGTTACCGGGATAAGTAGAGAAGAGGCACAGATTATCGTCATTGTAAAGAGGAGGCGAAAGTGATGTGAACTTCGCACTGCGAGCAAGATGGATCACGTGTTCGTGTACAACGCACTCGACCATAGGAGGGAAATAAGTCATCGAATTTCCTATATCCCACTGCCGAACACGAGAGATGGTCGTTGTTACTAAAGACCAATTTGTGTAACCCTACAACAGTTAATCCCTGGCGGATGCCAAACATATAGCAGACTAAGACGTTTTACCAAACCTAAAGCTTACGTGAGTCAAAAACTAAAATTATTTCCTAGTTGCTGTTCAGCGTCGGCAACTTAAAGTCCGGTGAAGTTGAATAACTTGGATGCTGCGCTTTGGTTATACCTGGGGTAATCATTAATGAAGAATAACGCGAATCGGACCTATAATAACAAACCACGTTCAACCAGTTTGTCCGTTTAATGGATCATTGGTTGAAGCGAGAACCTTTCGCTAATTCTGTACCGGATCATGTTGTCATTGTAGCTCAACTAAAAACCACCACGGATGAGTGGGATTTAGCCGGCTGATGGACGTCGGCTTAGATGTTGAGTGTCAGACAACGAGCAAACAATAGCATGATTCCTGAGTGCTTATGAAACGTTTTACTGGGAGCATCGAGCGGCCAAAGGACGAGGATGTTGTTACAATGTGGGCATACCGTGTATGCCGCCACGCGGACTATGCAAACGAGACTATGCCACAGAATTTGTGTATACACAATTGTGGGTATGAAGGTGATCACGAAAACAAGTTCATCTGAAACGCAGTCCCGTCAGTGGTCGCCGTCGGGTTGTTCATTCAGACAAGTGAACACTCTCCAAGTGGGCAGTCAACATACAAGCGTAATGTGATGAAGCCCACCGATGACGTGATAGGCTCAGTGCGTTGTACCAGTACAGGCAAGGTTCGCAATGGAACAGAAAAAACGAGCTACAAGTCTCCAGTTAAGCTTAACCCGTTCCTATTGGGACAAGGCAAATGGCCTCAGTAGCCCTTACCAGAAGTAGAAGTTAGGCAGAAAGACAAGTCGATTGATGGAATACTCTGATGAATCATGGTGAGGGCAGTGCGTTGTCCTGTCGACAGCGTGCACACACACTGCTTGACTACTCTATATACCGATGACATTGTCGATTGATGACGAAGTGTTTGCAGCGGCATTGCTCCGCTCGGTGAACGAGCCAACGGCCTTGCTTAACCAGTGAGCGTCGACCGGTTGACTTCTTGGCATCCAGGATAGCGAACATCCAATACCGTCGGATAGGTATTTACATGGAACTTATGTCTTGAACAAACGTTTCCAAAGGCTAACCAGAATCACATAAAAACAAAGCGTTTCGCACAAAATGCGCGGTGCAAACAAAAGCCATGAAGGTGGTACTTCAGGCATCACTTAAACAATGGCGCAAAAAATCAAGAAGCAGGATAAGAATCGTCCGGAAAACAAGTACTTGCTGGTATATATCGACTTCGACAGGTATTTTTTCAGAATACCTTCCAACCAACTGTGATGCAAATGACGACGACATAAATTACACTGAAAACATAGACACCCGGGAAAATTAAAGAAAACACACGTAAGACACTGAATCAAACAATAGCCGGAAGAAAGTTGGGCATCTTCCACCTGTCAAGAAACAACAACGTAATAATGACATACAGCTATGACTAGGAAGCATGCTTCTCAGGGACTATTTCCACCAGGGGGCCTACAAACGTGGACTGATACAAGCTGATCCTGCATAACAGGCATCGTACAGTCTAGTGACTTAAGTGCGCATACTATAAAAGGGAAGATAGAATCCTTGAACAAGATTTGAACACGCGGGCTTCGGCTACTGGAAGCACAATTTCCACACGCATTCCAAATCGCCGGGTTGATCGTGGAAGTCTCACAACGCATCTCTAGTGACATTGATAAATATCCACAAATTGCTCATTAGCTAGATATGTAGCGAATCAGAGCGGACCTCAAATGTATGTGTGTGGTGTAGGGTAGCGTACGCCCTGGCTCAGTTCGTAAATCACTCGCCCGATAAGCGAGAAGTCGCGTGGTAGCGTATTGTTTGAGGGCCTCTGCCACCCCGTTTGTACTATGTGTACCTTAGCCCAAATTCCCGTCTCTTCTATGTCAAGTATGTGTGAAGCGGTGGATTAGAATAGGTATGCAAAACGAGACTTTGAGCTGCACGGGAAAGAACAATAACCGTTCCGACAGGGCAACTAAAAATAAATGGACAAGCACTGAGCCAGACGTCCACAAAAAGGTTTCGAACGCACTCATACCATGTACCACGTGTCCGACGGGCATTCAGTTTGTGGAAAGGCGTTTGTGCTCCCATAAAAGTGACTCACGGCTGATGTGGGACCCGGATGAAGGACAATCACTTGTGCATATGGGAATGGTTGTACAGGGTTGACAACTCCTCCAAAGGACATGAGGGAAAGAACAGACACTGCCTTGCGCACGAATGAAGAAAATCGATAGGTGGGTATTTGGTACAGGTAGACGTAGAAGAAAAACAAGCTCAAGGATTGAAAGGAGGACAAGTAAAAGGAAGTTTAGAATGCAAAGCATGCAAACCACATGTTGCCTTTTTTGGAATGGAATCAGGCGACAAAACAGATTGTGTTCTAAAAGATTCTGAAGAAGGCCACAGGTGCAAATGGACCAGAAGAAAGGGAACCACAGTAAATAACGGGATACGGAACTCTCGGGACATCCGAAAAAGGCTAGTCAGCGGGAAATGCAGGCATAAAAGGTTCACATAGGCGAAAAATAGAAGTCGGAACGGAAGCCACCTATTCGGACAACAGTCAACAACGGGGGAATGTTGGACATGTGTAGTTTGGGATAAAGAAAAACCACCCTGAAGGTGCACAGCTGCGCGTGTGCACACGCTCGCCTGTCAACAGACGTAGCGCCATCGGTGTTGTGTGGCGACGGATACGCACATGCACCTACAAACGACCCGTGCATAATCGATCCGAAGTACACGCTGTGATCAATGCCGGTGAATGGGTCACCCACGCAAATGAATTCAGCTGCCATGACAATTGATAAAACAGTTATTGAGGTGAAAGTTGGGACGCACGTGTCTACAACCGAACGGCCATCTCACTATAAGCGGAGAATGGGGAACCAGCACCAAGTAGCAGGTCAAAATGAAAAAGAGCTCATGGGGTGATCTGGTTCGAGCAGGAACCGGACAAGGTGGGTTTCCCAGGTTCACGCTTTCCACAGGCTTCTGATGATGGGTGTTTATGATGTTGAATTCATCAAAATCATCGACAGCATGACATCAGTGTTCAACACCGATGCTTCGCTGCCGTACAACCATGGTTTATTCGAAAGCCTTATTGTGAAGAAAAGAATAAAGATGTACAGGGTAAGGACTGTGTGCTAGCTTACTACAATCATCCCGAAGTGTCCGCACCTCCAGATACACATTCAGGCGATCTGAATAGAAACTGAAAGTAAGAACACCACTAACATTGGTTGGCAGCCATATCTTGCAACGTCTCCAACCAGGCGCAGTGGGGATCACGCGGTCCCCATCCTGGAAGGCGAGTAGCACCGACAGCACCCAAGCGTTTCGTAATTTCTTTCATACCCTTCTGCCAGGTCAAGGGTTGGCCACCTCTCTGCTTACGCCACTCTGAATTGGGCATGGAAAACAGCACTCTCTTCGGCAAACGATGGTTAGGCATGCGCAACACATGTTCCTCACTGAACTAACCACACACCACAATTAGTTCGTGTGGGGAGCAGTGTGCTGCTGTACTGATACCGATGTAGCCACAAGGAAGTATGCAGAGAACTGTCGCTGTCGGTGCAAACGTGGTGTCAGAACATTGAATGTCGGTACTCGGTCATCACCAAGAAGTTGGTCCCATCCAGAAACTAATCTGTTTCATTAAACTAAATCACATCTCCAGAGGCGGAATCGGTCCATTCTACATAATAATAACGGATAAACTGGCGTATTTTAACACAGTAGTAGTCGCAGTTCATGTGAGGCATGGACGTGCTATCGTGCTGTATCGAGAACGACCGAAGCTTGGTGGGTATCTCCTGAACCCCCAAAAAAGGAAGTGATGAATGTAACTATGAATGCTAGTTTGCATCCGGATTGTAACACTGATGCTGTAAGACAAGGTAACTCACTAGGCGGGCCAACGAGAAGAACCGTTTAATAGTAGAGGTCTACAATAGCTCTTAAGAAGCACGGAAAGTCAAATAGTCAAACTATTCATAAAACACAAAATCATACTGAAAAAAGAAGGCTGTTGCCCGAAACGGCATCACGAACGAACACTGCACGAGCAATCTGGAATCAGTCGTCCAACAGGTAAGCAAGCAGACAAACCTACGAGCTCACCTTCAAATTTTTTCCATCGAACGGTAGGGTTCCACTGACAAGAGTGTATAGAATGACACCGAGGGACCAGACATCCACTTCGGGACCTTCGTACTTCCGACCGAGAAACAATTCAGGAGCCGCGTACGGAGGGCTCCCACAGAAAGTGTCCAGCTTTTGCGAAGTGGAAAAGTAGTTGGAGAATCCGAAATCGGCTATTTTTATGTTAAGGTCAGCATCTAGCAGCAAATTTTCTGCCTGTGGAGTGGAATATAAAAAAGAGTTATCAACTAAGGACATTATCAGATAGTAGTGTAACTTCGAAAGCTGCACACAAAAAAAACAACCCAAGTCCTTGGGTCCCCACTCAATGTCCGATGGACAGACTGTAAAGATTAGCTGAACAATAAACCTGGTTTTATATGAGCCACGGCACTAGTTATCCACGCAATCGTCAGCTGAAACAGACTGTGTTCTGTCTAACAGGGTACCAGTCTGGAGAGGACGGCATACTTTACCTCATTGCTAGCTTACTGGTTTAAACTTACGGCGACTGGTGCTCGCGACAAAATAACACAAACTCGTGCTGGTGCAGCTCACAACGGCAGTCAGAGGTCAAGTGTAATTATGACCCAAGCAACTAATAGCATATGCCACGCTGCTATCGAACCATTCCATATCCAGTCGCCCTCTAGAGAGCATCGACACTCTGCACATGGCGACCGAGCTAGTGCGTTTCACCGGAGCTCGATTTTAGGTATTCGGGCAACGTGATCGAACCAGTGAAGTCCTAGATACCGCAATGGTTTCGTGGGTTGTAAGATAAAAAAAGTATCGTTCGCTAGACAATCATGTGTGCATTTCGCCAAGCCGTCGAGTTTTCCGGATACAAACACCTCGAATATGAGGGTGCTTTACGGTGAGACCGCTGAACTTCAGAATTAAGAATGATATCTTTAGAGTCTACAAGAAATCGCTAAATGGCGCACACTGCGTACATCGATATGAAGAACAATATATTTTTCGCTTGTACGTTGAACATGATCGTAGAATCCGAGTAACGTTGAAGATGAAGACTAGCTTTGTCTGAGTGGTATTCGTCACGACCCCTTGATTGAATCCAGGATATCTAAAATGACTTTCACATTTCTTCAAGTGAGACAATGTAACACAGTGATTCACAGTTAAACTTTTGTAAGCTGAGGTGTAACCCAAGTGCCAGCTACATCGTCCAGTCAGATAGGTTAAATAGCAGCGATAAGAAGCACCCTAGGCTTACATCGAAAGGTAAACTAAACTCATCTCTTTGGTATAGATCGGAACTCCAGCGTTCGTTGGTGCGCTATAATGAGACACGGAAGTGTGGCATACCCAGCGCGCAAGCCAAGAAAGCACATGGCTGTGCAACAATTAAGTCTAGTGTTCCATAATCCGTGATGGGGTGATTACCTGGTGGCGCAAGCCATTTCCGTTGGGTCTAGTTACGGTACATAGTACTTTGGAAAAGCGAAGATCTTTGCAGCAACATCCGCGAGGCTGATTACTTGATAATCTACATATATCACTTGGTATCACTTGGTGGTAGTAATAAAACGACCGAGATGCCCCAGTCATGTGGGGCAAACTTAGCCAGGTGGCTGATGCGTTGTGCATCTGTTCAAAACACCCGTTAGTGTGGCCGGATGCCTTGGGACCTTGAAGAAAGGTAAAGGAGATGGATTCGAGTTAAAAACTGATTGGTTCGATTTTTCGGTTTTTCTACCCGCTTCCTACGGTCTTACAAGTGGAACCTTCAGACCTGGATCTGGTGGTGTAAGAAGAAATCTAAAAAAATTCACGAATGCTCTACGGAAGAAGTTGTGACTTCCACGGACACACGCACATGTAGAAACGAAGCCCGGATCCAACTGTGTGAAGCGTTCAGACCAGTGAATAAGGAGAAATTTTTGGTCAGGACAGGTACTGAACGCGATTGCTAAGCCGTACATGCATTGACAAACAACGATAGCAAATAACGTTAGGACCACGCCCGTCAGAGCGTACGCCAAAAATAACGTGCAGCCGTGACGGAGGAACACTCTACAATGGAAATCTTTATGAAAACTGTGCTGGAGACTGAGATCTGCCTATCGGCCTCCCCCGTCTAGGCTAGGGCAACCTAGCAGTATCCCAGCCCTCGTGCTTCCCTCGGGTGGCATGGCAGCTAGGCATCAAAAGGGTGTTACAGCTGAACAGTTTTTTTGGAGACTGACCCGGTCTTCCGCGAGGATCTTTCTCCGATATGCGACATGGCAAATCGTATAGTTTATAAAAAGCTCAACGGCGAATTTGAAAACCACTTCCGACTCACTGGTACTTCAAAAGTACATAAGGAAAAAAGAGTGACTCAGAGTCCTGTGTATTTTTGTTGCACCTATCGACGGCAAACTTTCAATACGGCTTCACCGGGTTTGCATGGCGAAATGAATTAGGCGAAAGTTAATCACTGGCAGATACTGAGTACGAATGAGACCGAAAAGTAAGTTTTGATTAAATTAACCGCCCGCAGCAAACCGGAGACCAACTTAGGTTGAGCCCTAGAGGGCTTACAAGCTACGGTGCGAGCAACTGTCCGTGTTGCTGAATTGTAATCATCCCGGTCTTCCTTCCTGTCTCTGTTTGCTGTTGCGTAATCTGACAGCATTTCCATACACGGGTTCCTTCCGGTTTACACGGCAGCTGAGCACCAGAGTTAGAAGGCTATTATTTATCACTGCTTTACATGGAAGCAACAGCAATCTGGATGAATCATGTAGTGCGCGCAAACAGAAAAACACAGACAGCGATTACAGAGCGAACCATGTGCAAAGTGACTCACGACCAGTGGTCACTAGCCGTAAACTCAGGATGCAGACATACATCAGATGCGTGTGTATGAAACCGAGGGTATACCAGATATACAAACCAATACATCACGACTGGAAACTAGGACGACTATCCACTAAGTTAAACAATCATAGCTAACCGGATGACAACTTTGAAACATGTTTAAGTTGTTAGTTAAAGTATGAAGGCACGTAGTTTGTAACTGGAAGCGGACGCAGAGGCATTCCGAAGAGAGGTTACAGGTGTTCGTTGCCACAATTATGTCTCCACATCGCTGTGCCGGCTACCAAGTGAAGCAAGCCGACAGTCACCTTCACACTGGCACTGGGGAAACAATCACTTCCAAAAGACCGTCCCGAAAACCCAACAGCATGTAAGACTGACAAGTTGGCTCCCGCTATTTCAACAAGATTTTGATGAACACAGAAAAGGGATCAAGTAACTAGTCGAAGCTTCCACCGGCTATGGCATTATTGTATACGACATATTTCCGTCTACAGTTCAATGCCTAGTTTGGAAACCCTAACGAATGAACTTCGTCTAATAACTTGTTCACAACAACGACTCATGATGGTAGTCAGGACTAGTACTGAAAAGCAAAGATTCGAACAAATTACTGTTCAGACATAGGGTTCAGTTATCTCTGCTTCCTGATCGGACCGGGGCAGGTTGAAACCAGTAGTGGATCGCCATCATTGTGAGCAGTCGTCTCACACTACGTACAGCAAAATCATGTTCGGTTCGTCAAATCCCATTAACTCTTAACTAGGAGATGTACGCTTACCAGAGGCTTCCAGATTGGTTTTATGGTCTGCAAATATCTGATCGGTTATGTACAGGTATTTTGTTCGATGATTCTTGGAAGATGATATTTCCAAAAGCCAGTTCAATACGGTGTACAGATTCACAATCAACTCTAATGTTTGGTCGACTAATAGTATTCTCTTCTAATCTGCTCGTCCGTTAGTAAACCATGAGACACAGAGAACAAGTTTTTCGACCGTCAGGGTTAAAAGTCTATCCGGTTTCACCACATTCACTGCTTAATTTTACTTGGGACCCCTTATAGTACTTGTTGAAAACTAACCCATCATGTCGGGACAAACTGTTCGCAAGGTGGCTGAAAACTTCTCGAAAGGCAAAGACCGGTTTTGTCATTGTTCGGGCTCACCAGGTAGACGCAGGTCACCTAGATTCCCTCAACCGTCTGTTCCACTTGAAACCCAGTTCTACGCAATACCCCAAATACACTCATTCGTACACTGATTTGGTTTCAACAGAAGACTCAGGTGAATTTCTCCAAGATTTTTCAGTAACCTGGTGAGTAGTGCGTTTCGTCTGGAAAATGTATTGCGGTGTCTCAGATATCGTGCCAACTGTGCCACACATTCAGTAGAATATAATAAACGAGTAAATCAACTGGGGTTCAGCTGAGTCTCCTGTGAAAACACAAATAATCCTTCTTGTCTTTCACCTGATCTACAGAATATGGTAGGTCACTAATCCTAGCCAGTTTTTTTAATTAAAAGGCTCCTGTTGCAGTAAGTCCGTGGTTCGAACCCGACCTCTGCCTCTCGACTTCCCCTGTCTAGGCTTGGGCAATCTGGCAGTATCCCAGCCTTCGTGCAATCTTCGGGTGGCATGGCAGTTGGGCACCGAAAGGGTGTTACAGCTGAACGCAGTAAGTTGGCACGAATTCAAGGCAGCGACGCAAAAGTTTTGAAAACCATTGTACGTGTCAGTTTGATAGTGAAATTGAATCTTCCATTCAGAAACATGACTTCGAGTCGTCCCGTTAGTGCTCAGGTCAACAGAGTTTCTCTGACCGTCGTAGACCAGCGCAAAACTAACTATATACGTTCAGATGATGACTCTTAAGCAACGGCGAACCACACAAAAAAATCACCTCTTACGATTCACAATAGTTACTGACTATGAAGGAAAGGATTAACAGTAGTGAATTGTCGTAGATGCGAAGGTTACACGGACGTATAAAAGCTTCGTCGCAAAGTTTCATCATAACAATGCACAAACAGAACTGCCCACATTCTCTTCTATATAAAACAAAAACAAAGCTGGCACAGTTCAAGGTGTCATTTGTCTACCAATGCCAAAAAAGTGAGACAAACCTTCAGATCCCGGTGGACAACCATTTTCTGATGACAGTATTGCACGGCAGAGACAATCTGACGGAACTTTATGCGTGCATCCGCTTCTTTCATTTTCCCGTGGGCCACCAGGTAATCAAATACTTCACCTTTTTGTGGAAAAACAATGCAGAGTGAGAACAAAAACGTCACTATGAAGTCAGAGAAAAAGAATATCGAAATTACGAACCAAAGAGGTCAGGGAAGATACCAGTGACTTTGAAGTTATAAAAGCTAATTCACAAACTAATTCACTGTTAAGATTTGCAGGATCATGAAAAATCGCCTCATTTGCGAACAAGTGCTACAGATCTCGTTACTCTTGTTGAAGGGAATAGTCCAGCACAGGAACAATGGCATCAAAATAGTATCAAATTAACGTTTTCGTTGATTCCGAGGAACTTGCTGCAGGCTATTAGCGAGTACAGTGACTGGAAGATGATGTGGCCCAGCATCAAATGCTTTAAATGAATGCAACGGAGAGCGATACCTCTTGGCGTGAGTTGACAGGCGCCATAGAATCAGCGCACCAGAGACAACAACAGCGTTCCCCGTCAGCCAAAACCTAGTGTACAGTCTTCCGAGGAGAAGTCACGACAAGGAAGGATAAGTCTCCTTTCGACTGGTGGTATAATTACGGGACGGGATAGTACGGTTAGTCCGCAACAGCTAGTTCGGAGTGGTAGTCAATATCGGTTGTAAAAACGAAAGCGACCTATTCGTGACACCATTGTTGGGTTGGAGGCGAGCTGGAATCTACAACAATTTGGTGTTTCAACCATTTGACCAATGGATGCAATACCGTTTCATAAGGCACAAAGACCAGATTTTTGGAGCACCAGGACGGAGCTCTCCAGTATCTATTGTAGTTAGTGGTTATAACCTTGTTTACTATACCTAAGCTTCCCACCAATAACTAGATTTGAAGAGTGAACACATGAAATCTTCACTAAAACCCGGCTAACTCACCCATTCAGCTACTCTTAACATTCCACACATCACAGCCCTTCTTTCAGCAACACGTTCCACTCTTCAACTACTACGACTGGCTCTGCTCTGTGGTTATAATCCCCTGAGCCACATGTTCTGTAATATGAACTCGGCGGGATCATCGTTCAGCTGTATCACCCTTTCGGTGCCTAACTGCCATGCCACCCGAAGGAAGCACGAGGGCTGGGATACTGTCAGGTCGCCCAAGCCTAGACAGGGGAAGTCGAGAGGCAGAAGTAGGGTTCGAACCATGGACCTTCTGATAAGTAAATTCGTGCTCTACTGAGACATTTCAGCGGGATTATGATGACCTATGGTACCATCTTTGAGTTGGACGACTCCGGAAACTGCAGGTGGGTGTGCATTCAAACACAGTGTACCCGTTCAAGGAAACTCCACAAACCTATTTAGCCCCCATAGGAAGAAGAAACTCAGGGAGAGGTAATATATTATTCAGATAGGCCGCGGGATCTAAATTAAAGCGGTAGCATGACCATATCCATTGAGGTACCAAAGAGTAATCAGCCTAAGGCGAATTTCACTGGCGTAACATGGCAACCATATCCTGACTCACTAATCTGTGCCACAACATATACATATGAAACCGGCCAGTCAAATCCAAACATCACTGACATTCCACGTTACCTGCCTGCAGACGAGTGCACCAAGGCCACCGTTGTTAGGACAGTGTATACCAGACAGAAGAACACGGTCGACCAGATAGCGCACGCAAAGACACACGTACACACAAACCATCGCCACTGACATTATCTGATCCATGCTTGCTTGTGCCAGGACCATGTTTGGGCTTATTGATGTTGTTAAAGGCGAACGGACTCGTGTGATACACACCCAAGGAGCTAAGCGAATGTGACACTATCAGGCGAAATGCCACAGACGGTGATGGTTGCCCTCGGACAGGTAATCATAGTTCGAACGATGGCAACATTGAAGTTCAATGAGAGACGGAGGGAGGAAGGTGAATGGGAGGAAGAAAGTGAGATTGAAGCCAATCTGATAGGATCAACTGAACTAAGAATTGTAGAAGGGGGTGTGAGCAATTTCACGAACAAACTTGCTTCGACTTTTTTAAACTTGTTTAACACCTCTTTCCAGTGTACATTGGGAAATTGCGGATAAGCTGTGGTTGACATTGAATGCCCAGACAGCCATGCTGATGAGTGATGAAGCAATCTGCTTCACTACTCAAATCCGTAACAACTGTTAGCTCCAACAATGCTAGGATCAACAACCTGGTAAGCTTCTGCTCACGTACAACGTATGCTGAGAATAATTTCAATCCCAGAAGGGGGACAGAAAGATTCAGTTCAGCCGGGAAATCCGATAAATCGAAAAAGAAGGAAGCGTCCTTTCCCCACATCCTCCAGCAGTGTAGCTAATAGACAAATGGGTAATTTGTCAGTAATTTGTCCTCATTCTTTAGCTTCCATTTGAGTAGGATTGACAACGAAACAAAACAAAGGAGAAACGATTAGAGGGAAGATGAGAACTTCCAATCTAAACCTATATAGACTAGGAAAGCATAGTTGGTTGGCAGTGACAAACGTAAAGTTTCTTAACGTGAAAAACGATGACTCATATAATTCGTTTCACAATTCGGGTAAATGGCACATAACCCGTTTAATTAATCTCGGCGTGGATGATGTGTCAAGTGTCCGGAGTTCAAACCCCGACACGGTCACGGATATGCACTGCTGATGAACTCTAATTAGAACTAACGTTAAGTCCAGTGTTTCATCCACCTGGTGGTGACCCAACAGGACAGAAGTGGACTGTCCAAACTAGAGTGAAGTGGACGTGCTTTTCAAAGCCCGCAACCACCCACAACATGTCAGATTCATCTGAAGTCCTCGGTACACTAGTTGGTGCCCATAATGACCCGTATGTTGCATGACCTAGTTCTCCCACAACATGCAAACGCGGTAGGGTGGAATGTGACCGACTGGAATGGGTCTAGACCCATCGATCCCGTACAGCAGTGGAGCGAGTCAGAGTTTCTACGTATGCTGACCCGCTTAGTGCAGCTAATGGATAATTGTGGCATCCAAGTTCAGTACTGAAACGATATAACCACGAATGGAAAACTGCTGTTACGCGAACCGATGGGAGAACGCACAATAACCCGGATTAGAATGTTCAACTGAAGCATGTGCTAGAATTGATTGTTGTTCTGCAGCCATATGGACTACAAGAGTAGACAACGGTTCGACTTTCCTTAAGCTGACGTCCAATGTGCACTTTTGGTTAATGGTGGGGATACCGAAACAACTCTTCGAACAAGAGAGATCCCGGAACAGGATTACTCGGCTTACTGAAAACTTTCGTTAATCCAGAATATACATTTAAAGTACTCCTTCGAAAAACGACGACAAGAGTTCATTGGGGAATATAACCTACGGGATGTGGTAAATCAAGGACTAGAACAAGAGCTCCCAAAACAACTATATGCAGCCTGACAACTCAGGTCCTTGGGTAGGGTTGTGCATATGCATACACACATAGGTCTGTATAAGTGTATAAGGGTGCGTTAAATCCAAATAGATCACGGTAGAAAATACATGCTAGTATGTTACACCATGATACGCAGAGCCTTGGAAAAACGCCAAACAAAAGGAGATTGAGGAATGAAACACAGAACTGGGAGCAAAGTGGATGGGTGGTGAGGTAACGGAAGGCGCACACGATTTGCGCAACCGACTACTTGCAAGAATATGGAACAAATGCAGACAGACTGGTCAGCTCAAATGTGATCTCCATTTGGTCAGCCATGTTTATTCTGATGAAAACGAGTACGAGCAGACTTGTGTATACTAATGAAACAGGACACTCATTTAAGTAACAACACGTGTTAGAAATTCTCTATCGATCGCACGAGGCTGCGGTACCAGTGAGCAAGTGGGAGCATGTGAATCGTAAAAACATGCTTCGGCTCGACATAATATTGTTTTCTACACAGACAAATTGAGTGGGTGCCAGCGGTCGATAGGACATTAGTCGGCAAAAACAAGGCTCTGTGCAACAGGTTGGAAACTTCGATAAAGCCAGACAAAGAAAGTGACGAATGGTGTAGTTACGGCGGCGTATATAGATAAACCTCCTGCGGTAAGCCGATTCACAACATACTGTCTTTTTCATACGAGGAAGTTGCTTTCCTGGAGCTCAGCTCCAAATATCGTAGAGGAGAAAAGACCAACACATTATTCTTGAAGATCAGACTTATTACATTATTCTATCAGTAAAAAACAAGCTCTGCTACTTGATCGCTAGATTTTAATTCTTGCAGCCATCGTTCATAAAATACATCGAAGGCAACCATTTGAAAATTACTAGCTAGCACCGACCTCATGCATTCGCCATAACGCAGGCTCAGTTCACTTTCACACGCAGCTTACACAGCAATTTGCGCTACCAATAAAATTTGTTTCCCAATTTCGAGTAGTCGGCATTCGCCTTTTTTCCAGCGGGCGTTCGCTATGAGAAAAGGTCTGTGCAAACTGGGTACCTAAAGCGTATCCAGTTAGCTGAAAACTGAAAATTCAGGACCGGCGTTGGCATCAATATAGTTGTGTCCGATCGTGGTTCGGTCATTCATTCAAAGTAATCCCAGTCAAGTAATCCGAAATCATATAGCAACTATACTGCTCAAGTTCAGAGAGGAAACTAAGACAGATATGAAAAGAAATCAAACCAGTTCGTTTAACAAAGAGTAACCGGCTCGAGACGCTGCAGGAAACAGTGAATAAACATCAGCACCCAGAGTATGAAACTGGGTGCTGCCTAACGAAAACCGCAACACTCAGATTCAGGCCACAATGCACACACACACACACACTGACATTTTGAATGTGCTTAGATGACCTGGGGCTGTACTGGAACTCCACAAACAGATCATGGATGCCTTGGGTATAGTGACGACAGGGCTTTCACCATACGGCTACCATCCGCCTAATAAACTATCTCAAAACGAGTAACTAGGATGCTTAGTTAAAAAACAGTGAGAAAAGTGACGTCGAAAACGTCCCAGCAACACGCGAACATGGGGTGGGGGTAAGTTATCAGCGTGTCGTCTCAAGGACAACAGCCACAAGCGCTTAAACAAATTCGAGATGCGTTTACTTGTCTGTATGAAAATAACGGTACTAAACATAACAACGTGCAAATACCAGACACCACTCGGAAACACGTTCAGTTGATCGGAAGCCAGGTGGTAGAGAACCAGGATGTCGAAGAAGGAAGCTTCTCCAGTAAAAAAAAAGCCTAAAGGACAATTCATCGATGTAGAAAAACTGATCAGTCAGATCTGGATGGATACGAATGCTATAGATTCGGGTGGAAATGAGGCGTCCAAATTCATTTGGGGCATGTGCATTTAGACGGAAAAAGTCAGCTGAATTCGAGACAGGAGAATGACAGCTTCGACAGGATGATTGAAAGCTGGACAGTGTTGGGTTAGATTTTAGACACGCCACTGGTTATCAGGGTTGTGCACCCCAGTGCAAGTGCAACCGAAACGAGGCAGATATACCACCCTTTCCAAAAACCAGAGTTCGATGTGACTTGTCAACAACATGTCTCTAGTTCAACCAAATCCGATTGACACTGTTGCAAAAGAATAGTCTGCGGGAGTTGGACCGGGTTCACAGGCTGTCAGGTCCAACGACTTTTGGGGTTCTGACTTTCAAATATTGTCCACTTCGTTGTACGTGAATGTGGAATTTATGGCATTTGCGTTCACATTACTTCCGTTTGAGAAACTCTCTTTCAACGCTGGAGCGAGCATTCTGCTTAGTCTTCACGCTGGTGTGGATCAATTAGAACGATTGCACCAGGATATGAGGAGGACTGTACAGACAGGAAAGACGACGAGAGTGGTCACCTTGTTCGTTCGATTAAGAATGTACCCATAAGGCTTACACGCCACGCAAAAGTAATATCCCCATTCGACCCGAAATGGAATACCTACTGGGGGGAACGAGATTCACCAGGTCGGAGATCTTAAACGAGAACGCAACAAAGACTGTCCTATTCGGCGGACTTATCACCAATAAAGAACGCTTTTGGAGTAAAATCTAACCTAGAAACATTTGTGCAGAAATAATGGACGTGTTGTCAAGCTCCAGCTATAAGTCTCAACGCAGAAAAGCGGGGAATTAGTAAGGCAAGACTGGTGAGGACATCTGGAACCACTCGGTACAAATTAACAAAACTGTTTTTCTATGAGTTATGGATTCAATCAACATCTGGTCTACATGGTGAGGAGAAAAATCGTAGAAGTGTTCATAAGACTGTCGTTTAGCTGCTGTAACGTGGAATCTAGGGGTGTCTAGGTATCAGGATGCCTGTTGACTGGGAATTGCTTACAAACTTGTCACTTAAGGAGAGACGACGCTGGTATCGCGTCCTTTTGAAGGCGGGAGCACGCAAACATTATAGTGGGGCTGAGTCAGACCGTAGCACATTGGTTCGTATGGGTGAAGAATGCATTCCCCATCCAGTTCGTGCACAGCGTCCTTGAGTGACAGAAAAAGTCAATGGCGCTAAACATATGGCTCAATCCTGGTGGTTCCTAGTACCAGAGAACAGTTTGGACTGACTTCACTGTTCATTAGGAAAACAACCGCAAAATTCACTACTCTGATGCGCATGACTGCGGTCCCCTCTGACCACATAACATTTCGGCAATCAACTGACAATATCAAATGAAAAGCATCACATATTACGAACCGTTCAACGGAGAATTCCAAACCTTTCTAAAAGGCGTTGAAGAATAATTCAAGGGTTGAAAAACTGTTGCTATACGTTCCGGACTTCGGTTGGTAGCTCGGTTTCTGTAGTATATCCAAAATGGGAAAACAGGAAAACCTGGAACTCTGAGTTTGTCATTAACGTGCGGCGCACAGTGTGGCTATGTGCGGATCTCAAACGGATATACCACCATTAATGGATCGCATGCGTCTTTCACTAATAAGCACGTGCCAGAGAAAAGCCTTATTTGGACAGAAAGTTGAAGTTAACTGCAAATGTCAGAAACGATTAGGCGTACCACTCATGTATCCCAAAAAAACAGTACATATTCGGTCGGACAGGATGCCAAAACATAAAGGACATAAAAGACGCCTAAGAATGAATGCGATCAATAAGGCACAGCGTACTGTACGCAACTACGACGCTACCTTACAAGCATCACAAACGGTGATAGTGAGCGGAAAAACAGTTCCTGTTATTTTATCCTACCATTGCGAGCTTCGGCACATTTAAACCAAACATAACGTCATGCGGCTTAGATCAAGCGCATCTTCGGCTACGATTCATCGCCGAAACCGTCACATCATTTTTTATCCAAACACAACGTCGCCCCTGTCACCGTGGGCCGTTCGAACCGTGCAGGGGCGCTTGTGATGCGCAACCGTTCAACTTAGAAAAACGCTTAGCTGACAGGGCTTGTTTATGTCCAAGCGCTTCCAAAGTGCACGCCCTCACCAGTGGAATTAACGGAAAATACAACAGGAGATCGGTATCAGTTTTACCTACTGCATTTGGGGGTTAGGTTCAGGCCTTCCACCTGAAGAACGGGTGTTGATCAACACGGTGAAATCTCTGGAAGCTCCGACCATTCATCATTTTTTCATTCATTGCGGTCTTCAAGTTGTCGTCTTGCAGCTTTAAAAACGAATCCATTAGTTAAATACACTCATTTGCAAACAAATTTGGTTTTTCGAGACACTCACCTGCAACCCAGCTGAATCACTCGTTTAGCATGTTTTAAAGCTGGATTTTTTCAGCTGGGTTCCAGGTGAATCTTTCGAAAAACCAAATTTGTTTGCAAATGAGTGTATTTCGCGAAGTTCGTGTAATTCGGTCTCAAGTAGAACATAAGGTTGACGTAAACCCGGGAACTGCGCCTACATGATGAACCCCAAGAAGGGCGAAACCGGTCGTGGGCTGTCGAAGAATGTTCATCAATCTTATGAGTGGTGTATTACCAGTCCATTAGTTCTTTAATTCTGATCGAGGTTTTCGAGGGTTGGGGGGGGGGCATGCAATTTGCATCACACGTTGAATCAACCATAAAGAGGTCACGTACGTTTGATGCGCGTTTGCATATCCGTACTTCCCATATCCGTTGTCTACACTCAAAACAGCTTATGCTGTTCAGAAAAGCTTCCAATGCTTCCCATTCTGTCTCGATTATCGAAAAACTGATACAGCTTATGTGAATGCTGAGGGGCTAAAAATAGTGGGTGAATGTTGGCATATTGCAAGATGATGTAGTAAACAAGTAGATGTAAGTGAGTACTTGGAAAATGACTGACAGGTTGAATGCAAAGAACCTAAGCACTGGAGTGTCCACAGAATCTGTTAAAATGGTGAACAATAAGGGCTACGACAGGTGATTATTTTGCGAACACTAGTTCGGAAATAGCCAGTAGAATGAGAACAGCTGACCCACGGAAAACCACGTGAATAGATTAACAGACATGGGAACTGAGCTGAGACTAAGCAGGTTGAGAGCATAACTTAGCGAACCATTCAAAGGGAAAACACAGGAAATCAACCAAAACAACCAAAATAACTCACCTCCACTGGCATATTCCATTACGAGGTACAGGTGCCGTTCGGATTCGATTACTTCAAGCAGTTTAACTAAGGAGAAAAGGAAGGTTTATTTACTGTCTTCCGTCTCTATAATGTTGTCGAATAAAATGGAGAAACAGTATCCAAGAGACGAGGCTATAATGGCGAATGCCCATCAGAGATGGGTACAACAAGCCTCCGAGAAACCTCCCATAAAGAGACTACCGACTAATGAGAGTCAAAAAGGGGCGTTTCGCATCATTCCTGGTCAAGCAACATCACGAAGAAGGCATACTTCCCAACCACGGCAGCTCTCAGCAATTGGTCCTGTTAGAGGTTTACTGCGTAACGTAATCTCTGGGCAATTTGTAGATGGAGGGAGCGATGTTCAAATGGCTACAGATCAACATAACGGGACAACAATGAGGGCGTATGGAATTTACATGCATAAGGAAGACTGACTGAGGAAAAATGCAAACGATAGCGAGTTGCTGAAAGTGTTTGAGATTCTGAAGTCAAACGGTATCAAGAGACTCGACCTTATTAGTGATAGACACTTGGGAACAGCGACTTCAAACGGGACAAGAAGTGAACATATGGTCAATGGTAGTCAGCCTGTGTTCAAATAGAGTCTAACGGACGGTATGAAATATAAGCGAAAACACGATCGCTAAAAGTAAACTGCATCTAAATCCAGGTCAACGATGCGTCGAAGGATAAGGCTAAAGCGAAGCTGCTTCAGGTTTCACATTGCATGTGAACACGGTATGCAAGGTTTCACGAGAAATGGAGAAGGGAAGGTCCCTTCCTCTTCAAGTCAACATCTTGGTATTTTTCCAAAAGATATCGCAATTAACAGCTGTTGAACCATCCCTAGAAAAACTATGACCGAAATTTAAAAATAACAGATGCGGGAGCTTAAGATATGTCAACGGTTGTCCGACATATCGTATGTGAGCAGAATATCCTAACTTTCCGACAACCAGATCAAGAACTATGGTAAGACAGTTGCCTGGCAACCTCAAATGAAATCGGTATGGTTTCTTTCAAGCTCTCCCAGTGAGTCTCCTCGCAAGAGCCGGCAAAATCCAAGATGTCATTCTTTTCGTTAACTTGCTACAAGCCATGTAATTATAGGAATTCATGCACCCGGACACCAACAGAACATTATTAGTTGATGGGTTTATTTTTCAGGACCGAACTACATGTTCATTAAGAAATGCTTGTTAGATTCATGAAGGATTGGTAAATGGACTAATGATACTACTGAACATCCTTTCCACTCCACCAGATTGGTGCATCAAGATATTGCTACACTGACCACTAACAGGAGCGGTTAGAACAGCTGTTTCAAAAAGCCGGAGGGTGTAAACGGTGTCGCTGCTTGGCAGCTTTCTGTGAATCTAGTAAAAAGCTGGGGTTTACTCATTTGTTGAAGAAAGCCAGGGGAGGTCAAACAATGACTTGGCAGCAAAGTATGGAAGCCATTACCAGCAAACTCGGCTGTGCTGGGTTTTGCCGTCTCCCTGGGCCGGGATCCCGTGACAGGACACATTAACGATTAGAGACATTGTTAGACATAGCCCAGGCTTGCCGTCAGTGACGTTCGCGCACCAAGCTGTTGTCTGTAATGCATAGTTCCCCTCCCGACAAACCCAATGAAAATGCGTTGCCACCTAACCTACCTTTACAAACCATCGACGAACGAAAATGTGGCAGCTATAACCACTGCACGGCAAGTACGTGGTTTTTACAGCTGACGATGATGATGATGATGACTTATAGAGAGGAAAAAGGGCAGTTGAGATCAATTCTTCCTGATGAGTGCTAGCGGAAGCTTTGAATGTCGTTCAATCAGTGCCAGGATGTGCATTGAACAGAACCAACTAGACTGCCACTATTCTGACTACGTCGGCATTAACAGCAACATAAAATTGGACAAATTCCAACATTGTTTATTTTTCGGACCTCTGATTGCATGTTCAGGCGAGAAGAGGTATTAAACAACTCCAGAAGTTTCAACGAAACCTTCATTACCCTAACTACAGTGCGATTTACTAAACGCTACGTTGAAGAAGGCTATCATAGACAAACAGGACTTATTGTTCGCCTAATGCGCTGCAAATGAGACAACAAAAATCGCTTAAATACAATACTGACTCTACAGGCAAGACAAAAAAATATCCAAATTTCCATGAAGCACATTGCATCGTACACCTAAACTCAACTTCTAGCTTCGCTTTAGAAAAGACTTGAACCATGAATTTGGCCCCGCGGGGGCGAGTGGATGCGATGATGAACTAACATTTCGACGAAATAGGTTCGAATCTCACATAAATGGTCCCCGTCGTGATAATCAATACGTAGGCTGCTTCATATATAAAGACGTATATACTTGTATACTGGTATACTTGTATACGACGAAGGACGCAGTTCCTTCGCAACACCGAGGTTTTGATTTAAATCACCTCGACTGCTCCATTCTAGGCTTGGGCAACCTGGCAGTATCCTAGCCCTCGTGCCTCCTTCCATTGGCATGGCATCTAGGCACCGAAATGGTGCTAGACTCAACGATATGGCCAGTGGGAAGCATGAAACAACCATGATCCACTCATGACAGTAAAATACTGACATAGATTTGCATAGTGAATGATGGTGCACGACCACACCACGTAGTCTAGGCCGACTTAAAACATCAAAAAAGTGACAACCCAGCAGATTCGAACACGAACGCGTCAGCTCTCTTGCGCCATACGAATCAGCTGAACTGAATTAACAAACCATAGAATTTGATTCTCGAGCAGTAAGTTTTTAGAGGCTTCACATTTTAAACATTTCCTTTCAAAAATCCTATTGAATAGACGATGGTAAGATGATTGAAGATGCATCTAAACAATGGATGAGGTATTGGGAAACCATTGGATAACATTTGGTTTACCTCTGCAACAAGTTGAGCTAACCAAACTGCTTTAAAGTTATCCCCTTGAACTGCGATTATTTTGGCTCTCAAGGCAAACGCTTCGGGTTAAGAATGGCTTTAGCTGGGTCGATTTGCTGACTACACATACTAAACGCCAGATTATTTATCGATCTCATATGCGTGTGCAGTAGTTTTTTAGTCCAACAAACCCCCGAGCAGAAGAATCCTCCCTGATATGATCTTAATGCTGTTCACGCCAACCGCGAAAGACAGGATATTCGTAACTGCAAGATACGACTAACTCTCCCCCCCCCCTGCAAACATAATAAAGTGCACCTGGCACTTCGACGCTCGTGAAGGATCGTAGGGATTCCAATGATGTATGAACCGGCTGAAACATGGTTTAATTAGACAGTTGATTCAGCCGGAAATACCACTCGGTTCGAAACAGATAACAGTCCAGACCCTGACCATACTGAGACATCCCAGGGATCACTGGAATAGGAACAAATGCTGACAACCGTGTATCCCATACGCCTGAGAAGCTCAAGACAGCCAAAAGTGCAGAAATAATGGAATCTTGAAGTTCGAATCACTGAGCGTGTGACAAGAAATGTGATCGAAGGAGTAGTTTTCGGTATAACCAACAAGCATCAGTATGCTTATCGAACAACTTTACCCTCTATTATTGCCCACTAAAGGTGGTTTCATAGGAGTTTCACGACTTCCAGGCAACGTCAGGTGCTATACTTAGAGCTTAATGATTTTCTCTTCCGTACTGACTGAGATTCCACTCACCACGAAGAAATAACCGCATTCTTTCGAAAGCTTACGTGCTTATCCTGAGAGAGATCCGAAATTTGGAGGGAATCAGAGTAGCCTTATGAGGGTTTAGCGCACGGTGTATTGTAGAAGTTCTTCCGTTCAGTTAACATTGTAGAGGCAAAATCCGAGAATCTTATAGAGAGGAAGGATATGATACGCGTCGAGGAAACAAAGACATATGAACACGTTTTCCCAAAGCAGGGAGAGGGGGAAAGAAGACGTCTTATAAATGTTACCTCCTTTCCCTCTCATTCTCCTTCCAGTTGGTAGACGACAGAGTACCGATTAGAACAAAGAAAGATTGACAGGTGACGTGTGCAGGGTTGCAAGTTGAGGATATTAATGGTGATGCAGAGATTCAGGACGGTGTGTGGGATGAACAAGAACAAATCCCAGGGGAAATAATTACGCATAAACATCCATACGATCAAGCGTGCAGAAGGAAGTGGGATCTAACGAGGGGACAAGTTCACAAGACATTTACGCCCATCGCAGTGGAGCAAAGAATACTGAAACTATAGGGAGAGTGCTCTACAATCCTTTTTGGGAGAAATGCTGACAATTACAACAACAGGAGCGTGCTGTGCTCAAGCTGATCACCAAAGGTTCCATCTGCTGTGGGGGGCTGTGCTGCTGAGGACCGGATAAGCAAACCATATTCCAGTGATTCATAAAGCTTTTTTCGAGAACCCATATTAATTAATGATCTGTCATGCCCCTCAGAAAATAGGACAACGCAATGGGCTTTCAGGGGAAACACCCCACCGAAATAAGCCACCTAACCGAATAGGTGCTGGAGAAATTTGCATATCATCCAAGCTTGTCGCAAAATTTTCAACAAGTCGGACTAAAGTCGACCACCACATTAATAAGCTAGGTGTTCACACGAATTCTATTCCAAAATGTACAAGTGCCTCGATTAACTATAGAAGACTGCCCGACGGGAACCTTAGCGTCCCAACAAAAGTTTCAAAATGGCATGGCGTGAGGCTAGCACATCTCAGAGGTTATGCAAACTATGACATACAGCAGATGAGTTGCATATGCCTCAGGATATCACATGAAGCTTTCGGTTTTCAAGGACATGATAAGATTCGGGTTTTTAATGAGATGTCCGATGAGAAAAACAATATCCAGTCGATTACCCATGTGAGTACGTTTATCAGAACGGAACCAAAAGCAGAAAACTCACTTATGTTTGGGTGGTTGAGGGTTTTCAACACACGGACTTCGCGGAACAACTACCAATTTACAAAAGGAAGCAGTAAAAGAAACGAATTTAGAAGAAACGGCCTGAGTAAATTGTAAGGTGTTTCAAAGAACACAAGGTTGTGGAAATGTTGTCAGAGATAGTATGAGGAATATGGCTTCGTCACGTTTATCATCGCACAAAACAGAATCAACAAACTGTTAGGTTAGTTAAGTAGTGTATTCGAATGAGTTACCACGAAGGACATAACTGTTGACCCTTGATTATCCACGGCTGGTCAGACATCATTCTTGCTAGTGGTGAAACACAGATAGCTCTTTCGACAAGCTTGCTGGTACTCTCGGATGCCCAATCTCCCGCAGCACACAAACGCATATTGGCAAACGCCTAGTTGCGAATTCCGACCGAACAATTTTTGACGGAGTCTAAACAGCAACCGATAAGTCATAGCGACATAACAGGAACCCATTAATACTTCCACGGTGGTTCACAATGAAACAGATCAGATGATCACACGTATATATCGACGCGGTGACCCCTTCGCACTCGGAGGGTGTAGAGGGGATTCAGTAATAGCCTAAGAAAGTCTATTAGGTTGCTTTTGTGCCGATGAATGTGGTTGAAGCAATCACCACATCAGGTGCCCGACATTGGGATGCTGTGAGTTAACATTTGCGGAGCATTATCGTCACTGATTGTGATGGTGGTAGAAAAGGAACACATGGGCAAGTCGAATATTGATTAATTAGATTAATCACGGCCCAGAGGGTTGACTAGACGTACACTGCTCAAAAAATCTTACTTACTTTCTGCATGCTGGAGTGATTCAGTAAGGTTTTGTCTATGACCTTGACGGCCACCTGAATAAAAGGGGAAAAACAGGAAGTGAGAGTTGCCACCGAGTGAGAAAGTTTGGTTCGGTTCAGTTTATCGGCAATCACTTACAAGTCGAAAGCAAACCCTCTATCCGTTTCAAGTGGTAATCACACAATGGTCGAGGTTGGGTAGTCCATTCTTAATATGAAGAAAGGACCATCGAGTTGTCACAGCTCTACCGAAATAAGAAACGGGTTAAGCATGGCTATAACACTACGGTAGAATAGTTGTTTCGACATCACGTAAGATGTTACGCTGGCGGGGGGGGGGTGCCAGAGCAGCTTTAAGAGGAGAAATTCCTCTCGAGGTATTATACGAGACCAATAATTCGCCACCTTTGACCAGGCCCCCAGAAAATTTTTAGACGGCCGATACGGTGGTGGCAGTTAAGCACAAACGGAACTCCAGTTAATGTTCGAAAAAAACATGGCCACTTACTGTAGATCAACCAGCGCTCGATTTGGATATACACAAGCAAATAATACTTCACCAAGCGTGGTTACAAAACACGCTTTAGTTTTATGGTCATGGTCCTGGTGAGTACCCGTCTCGCAGTAAAGTAAAACTTCTCTACACCGACCGCTGAGGCGATTGGTGGAAAAAGACTGTACCAGAGGAGTGGGCGTGATTAAGAATGCACCTTCGTCATTAGATTTCGCAGGGAAAAGCAGCGTAGGGAACAACGTGTGAGTAAAGTTACTCGGACTGTTGCGACCAGAAAAGTGAGGGCTCATCTGTGCTGGTCGGACCATGAGTTTCAAAAGATGGCGACTAGATGGCGTCAATGTAGAACGGCACACCACTGATTACCAAATCTCCACATACTACTTGTCATGACTGTATAAACCATACCTTTGCATGCACCAGTAAGTCGTAATTCTCACTCAATATTTTCAGCTCATGTACTACCGTTGTTAGACGATTAAAACGTACAATACGCCCTTCTGTTCTGTCTTCCTTCTAATCTTGACCTGGAACTACTCGACTCTCGCAACAATTTGATCGTCTAATAAAAAAATGGATCATATTCTCCGATCCACGGTTTTTGATGCTGATCCTCACTCATCAGATGGCACGAAACGATGGACGCATTGGTTCCGTACCTTCAAAGCTTACATTAACTCAGTCAAACCTGAAAGTCCAAATAAATTGAAAACTCTCATACGTCACATTGACCATACAGTGTATGACTTCATTGCACAATGTGGCGACTACGATTCTGCGATAATCTTGCTGGAAAAAACTTCATATTTGCCCGAAAAATATCGTGTATGCATGCCACCTTTTAGCTACATACAAACAAGAACCTGGTCAAGATGTTGACCAGTTCGTTTGAAAACTGAAGTCACTTGCTAAAGACTGTGAATTCAAAGCAGTATTTGCCGTAGAACATACAAACGAAGTAGTCCGGGATGCCTTGATAACCGGACTGCAGTCGAATACCATTCGGGAGAAACTGCTAACATGACATGAATTGGGCCTTGACAAAGCCCACGAAGCCGTAGAGCTCTCGAACTTGCACAAAAACGATCACATCATATGTATACAAACAACCGGTTACCTGTTTTGTGTCTACTCCTTCGTCCATTGTTAATCCCGAAACAACTGTTTCTGCCGCTACACAACAAGCATGCTACTTTTGTGCGAACCCCAAACATGCTCGTTATAGGTATCCCGCTAAAGAATCAGTGTACAAAAGTTGTGGAAAAATTGGGCATTTTCAACGCGTTTCTAGGTCCAAAACCTCGAAATATCACGTGAGTTCAGTTCAAGACTCTTCAATCTCTTTCTTATTCTGTGCCGCCACTCCCAATTGCCTATCTAAAACTACAACAGATATTTTGGTCAACGGCGTTGTTGTCCGAGCTCTTATTGATACCGGCAGCTCAAGAAGTTTCCTTTCTTCATCAATCCTACAAACTCATAACTGGAAAGTATTTCCGTACGATTCTGTGATGATAATGGCGTCGACGATACATTCATGTTCGACTAAAGGCTATTGCCTTGTGTCTATTCAGTACAAGGATGCTACATACGAACGGTTCAAACTTTGTGTATTACCGAACTTCTGCGCAGACGTCCTTCTCGGACACGACTTCCTTGGGTTACATGATAAAGTTGAAATTCTATTCGGCGGCCAACAGGGAACCCTAATTTATGTCGCGTAACATCCGCGAAGCTGCAATCTCTATCCTTATTCACTAATCTTGCTGCGAATTACAAACCGATCGCCACGAGATCTCGTCGTCGTACATCGGAAGACGAACAATTCATACTGACCGAAGTAGACCGAATGCTCACCGATGGCATAATCGAAGCATCAGACTCCTCAGTGAGAGCAAAAGTACTCGTAAAGCGCAATACGAATCACAGGAGACGTATGGTGATAGACTACAGCCAGACCATCAATCGCTTCACCTAGCTTGACGCTTATCCTTTACCAAGACTGGATGAAATGACTGAAACAATCGTACGCTATACCATCTACAGTACACTGGATCTCCAGAGTGCATATCACCAGGTTCCAATAAGCGAATCAAATAAGCCGTTCACAGCATTCGAAGCCGGCGGGAACGTATATCAGTTTCTTTTCGGAGTGACAAACCAGGTGGCTTGTTTCCAACGAACGTTAAACAATATAATCAAAGCCGAACAGGTGAAAGACACATTCGCCAACATTGATAACGTTACTGTATGCGGTAAAACGAGAGATGAACATGACCGTAATCGTAGGCATTTTCTCGATGTCGCTAAAGCACACATTACTTTGGACAACACAAAAAGCAGCTTCGCATCTGAAGGCATTACTCTATTGGGTTACAAGGTCTCCAAAGGTATTATAAGACCTGCTCCAGAACGCATGCGCCTTATAAGAGAACTCCTAATTCCACAGAACGGGAAATCGCACTAAAGAGCCGTTGATTTGTTCACCTACTGTTTACAGTGGATACCGGAGTTTTCTAACAAAATTCACCTATTGGTTAAAAAGAAATTATTTCCGCCTCCGAGATTGTCCGAACAGCATTTGAGAACCTTAAGCGAGAATTATAGAATGCGACGGTCGTTACTGTCGAGTACAATATCCCTCTTGTCGTCGAAACTGATGCGTCCGACATCGCTGTTAGTGCATCCCTGAGCCAGGGTAACCGGCCGGTCGCCTTCTTCTCCAGGACCTTGACTGTGAGTGAGAAAAATCATTCTGCTGTCGAAAAAGAAGCATATGCTGTCGTCGAAGCGACTCGCAAATGGCGCCACAATCTTCTCGGGAGACAGTTTAAACTGATTACGGATCAACTTTCGGTCGCTTTTATGTGAGGGAACCAACAGAAGAGTAAAATAAATAATGACAAGATTGAACGGTGAAAAATCGAATTGGCAGGATACAACTACGACATCGTCTATAGACCAGGAACGGATAACCGCGTTGCTGATACGCCATCTCGTAACCTTTGTGCCAACATTGCTGGGACAGAAAAACCTGAGGAGCTTCACAACATATTATGCCACCATGGGGTCACGAGATTTGCACATTTTGTTCTTTCCAAGAACCTTCCTTTTTCTGTCAGCGATATCCGACGTGTGGTATCTAACTGTTCCACAAGCTCCGAACTCAAACCAAAATTTTGTGATACCTTTCGTGGTCAGCTTATCAAAGCCACACAACCTTTCGAGCGCCTTACTATCGACTTTAAAGGCCCACATGTTCCAAAAGATACGGTTAAACAAGCACATGCTGATCAGCCAACTTGGGTATGATTCTACTCATCGGTAAAACGACGAACAGAAAAGAGCCAGCTGATGCGACCATCTTTGGGGTACTTTGTTTAATAAGGTAGAAGGATAGCCTACTAACATAGCATACATATTACTTTGAGCCCTTCTTCCCAATCCCACCCGTGCTCTATTGAAGACTGTCTTCTGCCAACCACTCAGGTGTTGTTAACCCTTCTAGTGTCCAAAAAATACCCTTCAAGGCAAGTTCGCCTCTAAAGACTGTCTCCATACACTGAATTCGCCTAGCAGGACCGAATTCACAAGTGAAACACCCAATCAAAAATTACCTTCCTTCCAAGCGGAAACTACGGCGGAAACCCAAAATTCAGGAAAGCGCAAGATCAGTCCTGCGTGAAATCGCAGTGATGACAGAACTCGTAGAGAGCGAAATTTTACAGTTTAGAACACAGGCAGGAACATTGCGCTGTAAAGCAGTACCAACTTAAACATGCAAGCAAACGAATGCACGTGCACACACACATGCACAATGCGAACCGAAAGGTGGAACAACTGACCTGCATTCCAGTTGTCAGATGCTGTGCCAACTTGACTTTGGCAAAATTTCCTTTTCCTATTGTTCGGATTAGACTGTATCGACCCACATGAGGCCGTTCTTTCCACAACGGTCGGCTACCGCTGGAAGAACTATTCGGTTTGGTACCATGTGTACTGGTGCCACCACTGACGATATTCGATTTGGCCGACGTGGTCCCATTGTGTTTCAAGTGAAAATCATTGGTGCCGACAGCAGCAGGAGTTGGGCTGTAATTATGCGTACCACCCGACATAATATTAGTGTGTGCGTATGGAGAAACCGATGGATTGGGAGTTGTGGTGGTGTTGTTGTGATTGTTAGGTGAATTCGTCACGCCTGCAGCGGCAGCCGGCCAATAATGATAGTTTGAAGGAGGTGTGTGCATAGACATGGACATTAATTCAGTGGGATTCGAAGAGGGAATGCCGTTTGACTGTTGTGCATGAGTGCCGTGGTGACCACGTGAATTGGTCAAACGAGCGGAATAATTGCCGTTCACCGAGGTCGTGTGAGGAGGACCAGGTGGACCAAAATGTCCCGAATTGTTCACCAGCTGTGTGTTAGAGTCTTGTACCAGTAAGCGGTTTCGTGGAGATGGATTCGTCATAGCAGGTGATCCCATGCCAGCGGGTAGAGGACCAAAGTTTTTGTACTGATATGTATGCATTGGCTGCGTAGGTAGTTGTGAAGAAAAGCCAGTCGGACCCGTATAACAAGCCGAATGGGTGATTGAAGGCATGATGCCAATAAAGCACAACGGCCTAGCACACACGACACCTCATTCTCATGTGTTGAAGGTTCTCATATTTGAGCTGAACTGCTTTTGTCTGCTTCGCCAGCGCGAAGGAGGTCTTTGCAGTGCACAGCTAAAAATATAAAACAAGGAAACTAAGCAACAATGGAAAAAAGGTAATACAAAAACTGTGAACTTTGGGCAGACAGAGAGTCGTAATGGCTTTGAGGCGCTAAATCGTGCAAAACTGTATGTATGAAGTTAACTTTGAAAAGAGAAAGATAAACCAAGGTGAAAACCTTGCACTGCAGCGGAATCACGTGAATAGCCAAGATTTGTGAGAACCACGGATGGTACTGTCGTACCATTTATTAGCCTGCTACAAGATGCGTTCATTATATCCACATCGTCTTTCTGCTGGAAGTGAACGAGCCAAACCGGAGTAAGACATGCGAGACTTGGGAGTTTGATGAAGGAATACAAAATAGCAAGGAAAAGTCGGTGAAAGCCAGAGAACTCGTGGACAGCAATAAAATGAGTATGGAGCTGAGATTCGAAAAAAGCCGCTACTAGAACTTAGTTTTCTTATAGACCAAACTCAGAGAAGCACCTAATGGACCATTTAAAAATCTCCACACTGAAAGCCAGAAAGCTGTTGGCTGGACAGCTGCACCATGTCTAACAGTTTAGTCAACTAATTCTGAAATTCATCAAAAAGCTGTATATGCTACAACTTTTGGGGTTAATTAAAAACTATGTCTGTTGTGCGGCTGGAACTAGATTTCAAAACCTATGTTCGGCATTTAGATTGCGTTAATTGTTATTCAAATAAAACCGAACGAAGAAGATCCGTTTGATAGCTAACCCGAATATTACTGCATTTGAGTAGTCAGTTTTAGTACTATACTGATCTTGAATACATAGTAAGTTCTACTTGATTGGTAGCCAATGGATGGAGAGCTCTGGGCCATACAACGTTCCGCGTTCAAGGCAGCATGAAAAACACAGATCATTTCCCGTTGTTGTTTCTTAGGTATCGACGGACTGCAGTGTCACTGACGTAGCAGATGCTTCCCACCAGGAACTGAACAAGCCGTTACAGGAGCCATGGAGCGCTCAAGCAGTAATGCTGGCGAAAATCAAAGCATAAGATAGAAGATTCAACTCACAGAAGAACGGTCTGCGTAGCCAATATTCTGCTTACATTTGCTGTAACGGCAGTTATTTGTAGATAATGGACCGTTTATTTCGAGCATGGAGTTACCGCGAACTAATGGCCGACGAGTAATCTGGCGTCCCCTCTTGTTTACCCAACCGTAGCACATCACTTTTGGCCTTCAGTGAGGATATAGTCTATTCGGTTTCAATATATCTGGCACGTCGACATTTTTACCACTGTCATCTGTAGGACATTGCGTCCCAGTGGTAGGAACACCGCGTAACTAACAATGAAGTCTCGCGGAAGATGATAATTCCATCTGGATTGGGCCAGAGCAGCTTTTGTGAACCTGCGTCAAGGGTCAAGTTTACGATACTGTGAGGTGCTCCATATTGCTATAAGGATCAGAAACCTGGCCGATGTGCGCCAAGGATGTCAAAAAACCGCCAGTGATTAACGACCGATGTCTTCAGAGTATTGCCCGAGGCTGGTGGGCACACCGGATCGGCAATGTTGAAGAACGTTGAATGGCATTCGAAAGAAACAACCCGCCTACGATAGGTGAACTGATCAAAGAGCATAGGTTGTGCTGGCTTGGCCACGTGCTCCGTATGCCAGTCGACCGATTTCCTCGAAGGGTTCTTTTTGCAGAGCCAGGGGAGTTCAAACAATGACTTGGCAGTGAAGTAGAAAAGCCATTACCAGCAGACTCAGTTGCGCTGGTCACTGCCGTCTTCTTGGATGGGAACCCCGAGATGGGCTACATCAATAGCTAGAGACATTGTCAGACATGGCCCAGTCGCGCCCTCAGTGACACTCCTGCATCCAAGCTATAGTCTTCAATGCATAGCTCCCTTCCCAATTCAACCCCGAGATGGGCTACATCAATAGCTAGAGACATTGTCAGACATGGCCCAGTCGCGCCCTCAGTGACACTCCTGCATCCAAGCTATAGTCTTCAATGCATAGCTCCCTTCCCAATTCCCCCACTTAACAGTCCAATGACAGTCCTCTATTTACATATCAATTTATCAGCTCCCGCCTCCAATGCGTAAGTACCCACCCTACTTTTCTAAATCGTCGGTCAACGAAACTGTGGCAGGTACAGCCACTGTACGAAAAGTACGCGGTCCTTACAGCTGCTACTGATGATGATCATTGTCCCGAAATCGGCATTGCAAAGAACAGCGTACGATCGGCACATATCTGCACTCTCAGTTGTCCATGTGTTTTGTGTCCAGTCCAAGGCATGAAAGAAAGGAAGAACACTTACAGCTTCGTGGAAATTGATTTGGCTACAGTTCATAGAGGCAGGCGCAGATACAATAAAGAAATAAATCATTCGACCGAAGAACTCTTTCAGTGCCTAGCTGCAGTGTCACCCGAGAGAAACACGAGGGCTGAGGTACTGACAAGTTGCCCAAGCCTAGACAGCAGCACTGTAGATCCCGGGGTTGGGTTCGAACTGCGGAAAGTAGCAAACGTCTGTCTAAAGAATAAGTTACGGTACTTGTTCCTACCACTAACCAGGAGGACTAAGAGACTGTGTTCGTCAGTCGTCCACTCACTGACCAGCCTGGTTATGAGAAACTTTGTCGGGAACCCAGTATAGCTCAGTGGGCCACAAAAGTATAGAAACTGTCACACGAGAATAAGATACCGTCTCTTCGCAGCAGGCAAGGATCAGCAAGTCTCTGTACTAAGACTACTCGGATTGAGAAAAAGCCTTATGGCCGTGACATCCTCCGAAAATGGAAGTGGGAAAGTAGTAATATGTTTCCTCCGGGCGACAAGGATACCCGTATTTATGGAAACAGCGATAACGCCTTACTCCGTGGAAGGACGGGTTCGAAAACTTCGGCCCTAAAAAACGGAAAATTCCCAACGCCCACCGATTGACTTTAGTCTCCGGTACATTATTCATTACGATCAAAGTGCCTTTAAAAAATAAAAATTAAAAAATAGTCATTCAGCTGTAGCATCCCTTTCGGTGCCTAGCTGCCATGCTACCCGAAGGAAGCACGAAGGCTGGGATACTGCCAGGGAAGGAGTTTGATGCTAGTCCGGAGGCAACTGCTATGTACACCCACATTAGCAATACGACAGTTATGCCTTGCTTGAACGAGACGGCTCAAGTGGTTAGAGCGCGAATCTACTGACCGGATGGTCTGTGGTTCGAACCCGACTTCCCCTGTCTAGGCTTGGGCAACCTGGCAGTGTCCCAGCCCTCGTGCGTTCTTCTGGTGGCAGCTAGGCACCGAAAGAGCTCTACAACTGAACGATTGATATTCATTTTTTTCTTTTATGCCTTGCTCCCTGCGCCCTGGGACCACTGAAGTCCCTCACAAATAAATGGGTCAGACTTGAGTCACTGGCTGCGGGCAGAACCCGCCAAGAAAACCTCAACACTGGCTGCCTCGCGAGTCACAGACTACGGGAAGGGTCCCGGAAGGAAACCCCGAATTCCCTTGTGACCAAGGAATCTAGGAAGTAATATGTCCCAAAGCAGGTTAGGAGCAATGGTTAGTTTCCTTAATTTACCAGCTCCAAATCAATCAAAAAATCATTCAGCCGTAGCATCATATCGGTACCTAACTGCCATGCCACCCGAAGGAAGCACGAGGGCTGGAATACTGCCAGGTTACCCAGGCCTAGAAAGGCGAAGTCGAGAGGCAGAGGTCAGGTTCGAAACATGGACCTTCCGATCAGTAAGTTCACGCTCTACTCACTGAGCCATCTCGCCAGCTCCAACCTTTATTGCTATCCATGCCAGTAAAAACCTCTCTGTTTGTTGTACTGCAAATTCAACGTCATTCCTAAGCCCTCTTTTTAGAAAAACAAAAATTAAACATGGACTACTAGCACCAAAGAATCTGTTCACCGCAGCAGCCTTTAATGTCCGTACTCTGTGAGGTAACTCAACACACCTTCCTCTTTAAAATTCGGTGTGTACTGTCTAAAAGCATACACACAAGACTACTACGATAATGCACATGAGTTCGAGACAGATCAGTGAGTAAGGCATCTCGACTGCTCCCGTTTGCGCTTGGGCAATCTGGCAGTATCTCAGTCCCTGTGTTTACTTCGGGTGGTATAGCAGCTAGGCATCGAAATGATTGAAGCTCAACAAGTACTTTTTCATTTAGTGCATATGAACACGATCCCAGACGGAGTAGTTTGTTCACAGTCTACTCTTTGAGTGTCAGATGTTACAGAAGCGCACCCGTCGCCCCACTGATGTCGGTATTGCGTTGAGTGAGAGAGCTAAACAGCCTCTATTTGACTGGATTCCTGTGATATCTCCTCGTCGTTTCAGCACATACCTCAGCAAATTGAGGTGGTGACAGTGCCGGAAATGCTCTTCGTGAATGACCAAAGGCACACATTTCATTATTCTGACTGACGATTTTAATGCCCAGGTGGGAAGAATAGATAAGCATGGGTCGTCTCCACGGAAGGTCTGATGCAGATGCTCACACAACCGATGACAATCGCTCCCTTCAGATGCGTGCTCATTAGCATCTATTCCAAGCACACACTCAGCACAAACATGAGCACAGGGTTATCTAGCGCCTCCAAGCCGGAACAAATGGAACAACCAGGATGAACCGTAGCAATTAGATCTTGTGTTCAGAACGACTGCTAACTTTCGAGCACACGTACGGAGCCAGATCATTCCCTGGATCGTGCAACTGTAAGTGTTTTCCATGAGCGGGGCGAGATGGCTCAGTGGCTAGAGTGCGAATCTACTGGCCGGAAGGTCCGTGGTTCCCTGTCTAGGCTTGGGCAACCTCGCTCGGTGGCGATTAAAAGAACATATGCAGTTATACACCTTCCGGGCTGTAGGGAGTTCCAGTTTCCCACTGAATGGCAAGTGGCCACGAGAATTGTTGCTTAGCGGTTAAGGCGTTCTACTTTATTCAAGATGTTCGCGACGCCTTGACTCGCTGATCTTCTCGCACATAGGCGGTTTCCGGGGGCGGGTAGCACGAATCAACTGAAGTAGTCTTCTGACATTCACATCTTGCTGGGCTTTTTTCATTTTCTTATCTTTCCTTGTCCACTTGGCTACACACTAGGCACGCGCGTAAAGTTTGACCTGACGCTTGAAAATTGGTCGGGCTGAATTACGCTCGGGACCAGCAAAAACACTTTTCCGACAGTGCCCCTCTTGCAATACCGCTGTTCTGTCTGATATCTAATGCTTCATTGAACCTGGTAGCGACATGCCGCTGGTGGACAACGTGTGACCAGACAAGTTGGGTTATTTCGAAAATTTGGTACTGCATGAAAACAGCTCACCGCCAGGACACAACTGAATCAGTCGTTCGCCAGTGTCCGTACGTACCGTCATCATCATAACCATCGTCAGCTTCAAAAGCTGCTTTCTTTTCGTCCGGTAGTTGTAGCTGCAACACTTCCGCTTGCTAATGATCTGGGGAAGTACGGGGAGATGACCATGCATTAGAGGTAGTAGCGTCAGCACAGAGGTGTCAGTGGATTTTCCATTGGGGAGATCAAGAGGAAAGCTATGAACTGAAGGAAACAGCTTAGATGCATCAGCGCCATTGAGAGCGCGATTGAGTCATTTTAAAAATGTCTCTAGCCAGCGATATGTTCTGTTTCGAGGCCCTCCATACAAGGAGACGGCAACGGCCATGGTAGCTGAGTTTGATGATAATGGCTTTCATAATCCGCTGCCAAGGCATTGCTTAACTTCCCCTGGCTCGTTTCCACCCTTCGAGTGGTTGTGGGAAAATGGCGTTTCGGGGAAGTCGACCGACTGGCATACAGAGCACGTGACCAAGTCAGCGTATGGACTGTCACCAGTTCATCTATCGTAGGCGAATCATCTCATCTGTAATCCATTCAACATACTTCAGTATTATTGATCCGGTGTTGCAACTGGCAATGCTCCAAAAGCATCCATGGCCAAACACTGAAAGATTTTAACGTACTTGGCGCGTATAGGTCAGGGGGCGAGATGGCCCAAGTGGTTAGAGCGCGAATTTACTGACTGGAAGGTCCGTGGTTCGAACCCGACCTCTGCCTCTCGACTTCCCCTGTCTAAGCTTGGGCAACCTGGCAGTATCCCAGCCCTCGTGCAACCTTCGGGTGGCATGGCAGTTAGGCACCGAAAGGGTGCTACAGCTTAACGTATAGGCCAGGTTTCTGAGCCAAATAACAATATAGAGAGTATCGCAGCATTATAAACTCGATCCTTAACAGATAAGTTGATGCCACGCCTACGTAACGGGTGATGCAGGCTTACGAATCCCGATACGGCCATCCCAATCCCGAGGGGAAACACCGTCTTTGACTAGACCACCGGGTAATCAAATTTATCTATTACATCAATCGGCTCATTCTCAAGCACGAGATTAGGGGTAAAGCTCACTCAGTCCTGCAGCAGCATTTTCCAGTTCGCAGGTGTGAAGCGCACACCAAACCGCGAGGAAGAATTATGTAGGCCATTGCATCACGACGGTGTCAGGTCTAAGACGAGCTATGTCGTTTATGTGCTCGATATCTGTGAGCGAATGACCCGGGAGAATTTTGGCCTTCAGACATTACAGGCTAGAAGTCAGTCTCCCATAATCATATCAATGGCGGAATTGAAGAGAAAGGGTGAAATAGGACACCAGTCTGAAACCACCTGATATGGTGAACTTAGGTGAGAGCTTCCTGTAGACCTTCACATGCCCGCGAGAGTTGGCGTACAGCACCTTAAGTAGGGTTAATAATTTATGGAAGACACCTTTAATACATGGGCACTTCGGCAGTACCCAATGGTCCAGAGTCAAAGGCAGTTTTCGAGTCCACGGAAACTACCATTATGGTTTCTGGAAAGTGTCAGTATTCCAAAATGTCAGAGGGTGTATGACGAAACCCAGCTTGATTTCCACGGATCTGCTTCTCCTAGTACTATGACTTGCTGATGGTAGTGCGAATTCTGTGTCGGTCCTTGGCTTCCTGTCCCGCCCACTATGGTACATTAAAAGACACAGTAGCTTGAGATACCCCTTTATGGAGACAAAGGAATATTATAGAGTTATCAAAGTTCCACAAGGTTGCACTATAATATTCGTGAAGGGGCGAGAAGCATCGAGCTATAGATGCTCGGTCCAGATTAGCTGACATTCTGATCAATCAAGGCATGATTTCGTTTAGTCCGTAGCCCGCACGTGAAACATCCATCCAATCGACATGAAGGATAAGTCCAGAGAGCACCTTCGATGCCACAGACATCAAGCTATTGCCACGGTGCTTTTCACAGTGCTCGCGTACTCTTTTTGAGGATAGGAATGAGATTCGACGTGCCCACCCTGCAGGCACTTTATGTTCAATCCACCTAGAACCGGTAAGATTTGGTGGATGCGCGACCAGGAATTCTTGCGCTACTTTGAAAAGGGCTGGATACAGACCGCCCAGTCCTAATGCCTTCTCAGGTTTCAACAGGCACAGTTCCTACTTTGCTTTTTTTCTGATGAGAGGTTGAAGTTTGAATTCCATTCATTCGCATGCAGTCTCCAGGGTTTGTGTAGCGCCGGGAGGAGGGGGGCCGCCGAACTGTTCTTCGAAGTTTTCGGCCCATCTCTTCACTCGACGTTTTTGCGAGTGACTTAATAAGCCACCGAGGGCGAGATGGCTCAGTGTTTAGAGCAGGAATTTAGTGATCGGAAGGTCCATGGTTCGAATTCGACCTCTACCTCTCAACTTCCCCTGTCTAGGCTTGGACAACCTGGCAGTATCCCGGCCCTCGTGCTTTCTTCTAGTGGCATGGCAGTTAGGCACCGAAAGGATGCTACAGCTGAACGATTATTTTAATAAGCCATCTTTTCAACTTTTTGCTTAACTGAACGTTGCTCGACTTCGGCCAGAAGATCGTAGTGAGTGATACAGGGCAGAGCTGTCTACCGTGGCAAAAGCTTCCTCCACCTCCTGAGCTTTCATTGTCTAGCAAAGCTCTCGATCGTTCCTCAGGCTCCTCACTATTTGGCGCTTGATGTATTTACGTGAGCCATTGCGCTCGTCTGCTGGTATGAATCTGCTGCAAACAGTCAGGACTAACGACCCCGGCGACATTCAATGATCAGTTGATCGTACCGGAGAAGTCGGGCGTACAGCACTGAACGTCGTTAACATAGCTCTTCTCACATTTGGCCATGCTTCATTCACGTGCCCGCCACTAACACATCGTTGGTTTAATATAGAGAGTACTTGAGCTACCTCAGATCGATACTGCTGAGCTACAGTAGTTCTCCGAGGATAGTGGATTGGCATGCTTCTTGCTGACTTGCAATGGTCTGAAGAAAAGCGAACTGTCATGAGTGCTCGCACTATGGCGTGATTGTAATGAAGCTGTATACCACAGAAGGAACGGCAGCTGTGAACCGTGGCTCTCCACTGGTGTCTGATGTCCACGTGATCCAGTTGGGTCCACGGTTGATCTGCACCTGGTAGGCACCAAGTTACGCGATGCGAACGTTTATACTGAAAGTTTGTGCTGGCCAGAAACACTTGATGGTCAGTACACAACTCAAGGAGTTGCTCTCTGTTGTCTACGCGAAGTGCAACGACACCAAATCGACTATCCAGATGTGATTCCAAGGAGCTCAGAAGACCAACCTGGGCATTCATATCGCCGCAATTATCACAATGTCAGTGCTTCTTCCTTAACGAGTGAGCCTGGATTACGCTTGATAGAAAATATCCTTCTCAGCGTCTGTTGGGGCATAAGCCGACACCAGAAAAAGGCACCGTTTATAACATCGAGACACACAGTATGACTGAGCTGGACAACCGGACGACGCAGAGACAACTGTTCACTGGAATCCAATGTAGAAAAGCGCGCTCAGATCTTGGGCTGAATGCAACTCTCAAGTTATATATTCCACAACGTATCGCTCCTGGCTCATCTGACAGAGGAAGAAACGCAAAAGAACTGAGTTTGTTCTCGGGATTTTGAAATGCATAGCCAATATTGGGTCTTGTACGCGTGATTCAGAGACATCATACACCAAGTTTAAGGGAGTATAAGATATGAGTAAGCTTTATCTGTTTGTTGAAAGCTCCCGTTTGGAAGAACCACGTGCATTTAAAAGTGCTATTTTATTTATCGTTAATGGGGAGTAAAGTTTATTATGCACATCGATCAGATAATTGGCAATCAAACGTTGGACTCTATGATGGGAAGGGGTTAAGAAGGGATATTGGTAAACATAGAACTGTGCGGGCAAATGAACATTCCCGTTTTTCCAGACGGCTCAGTTGAGGTACCCCATCTCGAGCATTTGACCCAAAAGTCTGCCCAAGGTGCACAAGGAGTAAGGCATTAATGTCTCACACTTAATGCGGTTGCGCACAGCATGCGCCTTTTAAGTAGCACCAGACTCTTTGGTTTTGAAAGTACTTCGACCGTACTGAATAATGCCCGGCGGTCAGTGTCAACCGTCTGGTGATCGGAGTTTGGGGTTTATATAGCCTACATTTTCTAACCCGTTCTTTCTCGGGCGAATACAGATTGGCTGCTTCAACTAATATAGACATGATGGTCGTCTAGGGGAAATAACTTACCGTCTTCACACTCCTATCACAGAGAACAGTAGGACTTTACTCGCAGACAGCATCGTGGCGCGGTTACTTGTACAAGGTCTCGTTGCCCTTGGTCTGACTGCTCCCCCTGGCCTTCCCGGTGTAGTTCTACCCTATGGAACGAAGCTCCAGCCGATGTAGGCTGCGCGATCATTGCACCACTCAAGGCCGACCACCAGGTCAAAGTGGCAGCTTTCAGTCGGTCCGTACACACCGAGTCCAATCCATGTCGACCACCTAATTGAATCCCATGCACTAAATCCGCACACACCTCCGGCAGCCATAACGACAGCTCGAGTTTTGGCACGCCGTAATAAGACACTTAAGTTGTGGTAAAACTCGTATTTTGTTGTGTCAGAGCTACAGTAGGTTGGGGCATATGCAGACGGAAAATGAACAACTTCCCGCTTATGAGACTCCACGAACGTTGTCAAATGAACCGCACGGGGGAGAGCATCGGGTCAAGCATCATTCCGCGCGGTGATTTAGAACAAAACCTACTCCGGATCGCCAGATGGTAGCTGCCCAAAGGGATTGGATTGACCAGGCACTTAGCTAAGCATCTGTGCTCTCATGTTGAAGTCTTGTTCCTGATACGCAGCACACATCAGCTTCAAGCGAGTCCAGTGTGAGAGAGAAGCCTGTTGTCCCGCTTGTTCTGGAGTGCAAACATTAAAAGCGGTCAAGTCGACCGGGCGTCGAGGTTTGAGGATTGACTTTGATATGCTTGAGGCTTTCGGCGCCGGATAACAGGCACAACCTGCGGCGGAAACCGATGCAAGGCAAACGGGGCCGATAAGGACGATTATGGTTCTCGAACGAAGGATTAAAAGCCTGACCGCGAGACAGCGATTTTTGGCACGAAATGCAAGTGCATTACCTTTTTTAAAAATGATTCGCTAGTCCCTTCACTATGTAGCTTTCACTTACTACCATACTGGACAAACGGATCCACGTGTCATCAATGCACCGATTGCGTCATCGTGTCCAACGGTGACTATTATTCCCATACTCCCTCTATCCCCCGTGAATGAAGCTGTACCATCTGGAAATACTGCACTTCAGTGCACGGTTTGTGAGCATAAAAACGTAAATGAACTGAACTCAAACTATTCCGCTGAATCGTAGATTGTCCACTTTACCGTCTGTGCCATTATGAAGGGAACACGAGTAAAAACACTCGTCTCGGTAAATGGTTCGGCACGTATAGCGCATGATCGAGCCACCGCAGTTGCTGGTGCCGGATGTTGTCCTCAAGTGAAGTACCTACCGCTCAACCAAACACCCATTTCTAATTAACTTGTCATCAATTCGTCGACGCCATCCGATTCCAGAAACATTCCTTAGGCACCGGTTGTTGAAAACCTGAAGACGTCTCACATCATCTATCTGCACATGTCATATCTCCTTACCATAAAATAACGTAGCCTGGTAAGCATGACCCTTGAAACTCAGTGATGTGTTTTGACGTCAAAAGTGACGCATATTGACAAGCATCATTCAGACGTTTGAGATTCGTGCACTAGCTTCATCAGACGCACTACCGTCAGACATAGTAAGACTACCGGGGAGAGATAGCTTAGTGGTTCGAGAGCGAATTTACTGACCTTCGAGCTCGACCTCTGCCTGTCGACTTACCCTGCTTAGGCTTGCACAACCTGGCAGTATCCCAGCCCTCGTGCTTTCTTCTGGAGGGATGGCAGTTAGGCACCGAAAGGGTGCTGCAGTTAGACGATTATTTATTTAATTATTTACCGAGTGCAAAATTCTCCACAACCTTCAGTGCTTCCTGAATTGTAAGGAGCATATTCAGAGTTTGGACGTTCTGAAACATGATTTAGCACTTTGTAGGTGCAAGGCGCACACCAGCAAATGATACCAGGATTGTCCGTTTATTCAGATGTCACTAATCATAAGGAAGCGCGAGGGCTGAGGTGATACCAGGTTGCCCAAGCCAAGAAGGGAACAGTCGAGACGCATAGTTCGTGTTCGAACAAAGGACTTTCCGGTCAGTATGTCCAAATCTTAACCACTAAGCTATCTTGAGTTCCAACATCACCATTATAAAACACCAGAGCCAGTAACTTATGTTACATCACTAGCGTACAGCCACATAGTTTACCTAAATATACTTCGAACCTTAGAATGAAAAGAGAAAAGAGTGGACGAGGGAGAGGACCTGGTACTGGCCTACCACAAGCATTCTGAGGTGCCCACACCTCCAGGCACTCACTCAGACAATCTGGAAAGAACCTGATGAATCGCCGCTCATGGGTGTCCAAAGGCGATCAGAAGCAGCTGGTGCTCATTCAGTATGTGACAGAAAACTTTCCGGTTGAGGACAGTTATCCCCCCGCTTTTTGTGTACGATGAGGAGCTAATTTGCTTGGCAACAGTGGGTGCGACACACTAATCACGTTACCACCATAGTTCGCAAGTTTAAGGCGGGTTTGGCCAACCACAGGATGCCGGTCTCCAGAAGTGTTGGCAGTCCCAACGGAAGTCTTGATTTTCACTAGAGTCGAATTCGGCGAAGCGATCGACACTGGATCGGTTTGATAGACAGCATCTTATGTGACTGTTGAGGTTATTACGGAAACTTCCGCTTCGTTGATCACGTTATCCAGATTCATAGTATACGTAATGCCCATACTCATCTGCGCACCGGAGTTCGCGTACACCGCCACTTTCGTTCGTTGTGGACTGCTGCCTACTGTTTGACTATTACCATCGCCTTCAGTTTGGAGTGCTGGGTTCCGCTGGCCAACACCATCACGATGAAAATGAACCTGAGTTCCATACTTGTCATCATCTTCATGCGTTTTGTTTCTAGTTGTCGAATAAACTCTGAGTTCTTGTGTTCTGTTTAGTCACACCTAGCTGCTTTCCCTTGTTATCAGGTTCCTAATCGGAGCTTGGATATAGTGTTTGTCTGAAACTAAGGGTGCGAGTAAATTGCGAGACAGGTTATGTTGTCGTTTCTGCACTTGAGTGTGAGCACATCAAATCAGGTATGGGAACGGCGGCAGAGAAATTGCGGGCCGGAGGGTGAGAAACCTCGATTCATTGGGAAGAGGGTTCGTCTTGCACGACGATTGAGCGACACTACCCGGTGGTCGCGTGTCAAACATGGAGGACAAGTTAGTCCAGAAAGTGTCCGGTGGTGCAGACAACGAAAGGCCTGAATGGAATAAGCGGCGGGCGGTAGTCATCTAGACAGAACAGAATAAACCGTCCATGTTGCTCCGTAGGTACCAAGGAGAGAAATAGCTTTATTCGAAATGACCAGGGCACCAAGTCGTCGCCAAGGGAAGACGTTCTTGGTGGTTGTAGGGATGGCTGGATTCGGGGCACATTCAATTTCAACCGATGCTTCGGCAACTTTGTCCGTTGGTCGTGTGGCGTTACGCTTGGCAGACGAATCGTGCGTGAACATCAAAAATGATACTGGATCCCACCTCTGTCTGAAATGTGCAGATATGGAAATTGAGGTTACCGGAACCACGACGCACATTCGCACAAATTGTGTGACGCGGCAGGGAAGACCTGAGCGAAGCAACACCGTGTGTGTACTGAAACAGAAACTACAGGCACAAGTTCGAATTCAGTACAGGTATAGCAATAGCTCAACGTCACTTACAAGGGTGTAGGGTCGGGCTATTCCTTCTAGTGTGGGGCTTTCCAAGGACGCCTGTAATAGGGAAAGAGATACACATACGATGCGAAAAACGTGTAAGAAAGTAACAGCCAAGTTTCAATTGCCCCACAGCGTCACATTTTGAAACATGCGCCGTCAAGGTCAGTTCAGGTTTAATCCATCCGTTGACCGAAGGGCTCGCGGATTCACGGATTGATAAACAGGATCGGGGAATTCGTCCAAGTTTTCCGGGTCGGTTTTGTTCTTTTCGTTCAGTGGCTGTCGTTCAACTGAAGGGCACAAGTGAAAAAAGGTGTGGCACTCCTCTGTAAGTTCTTGTAAATGCGAAGACTCGCATAAATAATTGCTTAGTGTTTTGTACGGGGTTCTAGAAGGAGCGTGGACAACCGTTGGGAGGAAGGTTATTCCACGTAGCAACTACCACAAATGGGAAAATTTTTTACCCAATTTAAGTGTGCGCTGTGTGCTTGAAAATGTTCCTTCCATGTTCACGCCGTGTGTAATCTCGCTCAACGGTGAAAATTTATTGGCCAAGGATTGTTCACACGAGGCATAAGTAAGTATTAGGTCACCTCGTAGACAACGATACTCCAGGGTAAAGAGGTCAACCACAGCGAGATGCGTTTCGTAGTCCACGGATGTGAGGTCGGCAACCATTTTCGTAGCAGCTCGCTGGACTCGCTCAATGAGGGTTACGTCTTTCCTGCCACCTGAGTAGACAACTTGGTTGGCATATTCAAGAATCGGTCTGAAGTAGGCCCATGCGAGTAATACGGGAGAATGTGCGCCAAATCATCCGTAGAAAGGTGAATGCCTTTTGGGCCGACCTCTCGTGGTGCAGTTGAAAGGGCATGTTTGAAGAGAGCCAGATACCCAAAGCCTTTTGAGCATCTACCTTCGTAATGCCTTCCGGCCCATCCTCACCGCGCATCAGAATTGCAACCAGAGTTACACTCCAGTGAGTCATATCAATGTTTGGCACCTATAGGTGACATACCTAATTTCACCCAGGTAAAGAACACGATCGCACGCCTTGATCTGAGGCGTAGAAATTTGTTAAAGACCCGCTTTCCTTCGCGGAGAAAGATGGAGAGTTTCTACCAATAAGCCTTGAAATGAAGGCTTATACTGGGCCATTAACTCCAGGCTCCAGCCAACGAGGCGACTGACTTGGATGCTCAGTTGGGGAGGGTGGCTATTTAAATGTGTAATCCCATGGAAGTAGATGGCGAATGGTGTAAAGATGAAGGGTCCTAGAATACTTGAGTTTCTAGGCGAGGGAGATAAAAAGGTAAGGATGTGTAAGGTAGTGATGATGGGCTATACTGCGAAGAACATGTGGGAAAATTGCGGGCGGTTGTGCAGGTGATAGAAGCCATGGAACTGTCATAGTCAACGAGGGTGAATATAACGTCCGTGGAAAATTAATGACAGGCTCTATTGGACAGACCCTGGTAACAGCTGCTCCATGCAAGTCATGTCAGCTGGACAGAAACATGGAGAATGAAGTTGTTTAAGTTATCTGGGTTGGAGGGGTGTCTAAATTTAGGGGGATGAAGGGACACAGCGGGGGCGCTAGAGAGATTACTTAAAAGTTGACAGGTGTACGGGTCCAGGAGTGCCGTCATCACCGCAGTTTGGGGGAATAGGTGTAACTAAACTGAGCCGACTAGAGGAGATGAAAGACAGAGGGCGAGGGAAGGCAGCGGTGAATGAACTTACGGTGTAGCAAATCCCTGCAAGATGGAGACTGGAATCGGTAAGTGGCGAAAAGTAGCCCTGTGATTTATCGGTTGCGGTGTAAATTTTTTTAGTCCCGAAGTCCAACCATAGATTTTGGTAGTAGCTGGTAGCTTTCCCGAAGTTAGAAGTCACTCAACAGAAAGAAACATCAAACACCTGGTGCCCATGCAGACGGAATCTAGTAGGGGCCGAGAACAGGTGACGGAAGGTGCCGATTCGTTGTTTCACAGACTGCTTCGTATGCGCGTGCCAAAGAGGTGCTGAAGTACCTATGCAGGAGTTGAAATATGGCCTGGCTTTTTTAGTACGGCTAGGTGAAGAAACTGGAATGGTTATTATGAGGAAGGCTTTTGAGTACCGGACTTTAAGGAAGATACATGAGCCCGGGGAAAACCTCTGGTATGGAGAGCTACACATGGGGTGTCATTAACATAGGTCATTTGGGCAAGAACCCATGTTGTCTCCACCGATAGCAGCCTCAAGTAAGGGCTGGGAAGATGCCGCATCCGTTTTGCCAGTATAGAATATTTTTGCCCGATAGAGGGAGTGGCAGTGCCCAGATGTTTCGTAGTCGGGTGGCCGAATGCGGAAGTAAAAGGGGGTTGAAAAAAACCTGCAGTCAACTGGGTTTTGGTGCTCAGAATGTAGGTGTGTGTTACCTTGGCGTCAGATCAGTGCTAGAGTAATAAGAAGCTGAAGAAATCCAGTATGGGTAATAAATGATCATTTGATAATTGGGTCATTGGCAAGTGCCAGAGATTTAGGAATTTTGGGGCACCATAGCCGCTTCGCTATTGGTAAAGGCGATCGAACTTCCGACAGGGTTAGAGGCGATATGATGCAGGGTCCAAGAAGACAGACAGGGTGAAAGCCTTGTTGAGGGAGTTCCGAGATGCTGCTCTGGAGTGGTTCTCCATTGTTTAGCTTTTGGGGGGATGGGGGGACTGGTGGTCACTGGGGTTGATGACGGATATCTTATCTGGAAGCACCTGACCCACTTAGATTGCAGATGGTCAAGAGGTACAGTCGCGTATTGCTGAGCTCACTTCTTTCGGATTGAGGGACTGCATTATTAGCAGTTTGTCGTTGCAGTTGGGTCCGATCTGCCCTAATCTCATTTGTATGAATTTCGCATGGCACGCCGGTGGCAGACGGACATCATGTTCATTTCTAACTTACAGCAGCATCGGACAACCTGCGGAATGTTTTGTCGTACGGATACTTTGCTTTGTGTGGGTGAAGCACGTATACCACCCACCGTTAATTTGGCGGTTCGTCAATTTGTCAAAATATAGGTAGCTAGGGTGCGTTTACTGGTGGTTGATCAGATGGCAGTTGGTCTGTTCGCCGAGCTTAGCAATTGGGTTGCAAACGTTTCGTCCGCAGTCGAGAAGACATCGTCAACTGCACACTGACTATGTCTCCTCCTTGCAAGCCAATTACCAAGCTCGACGAACAGGTCAACCGCCATCTGATCAACCACCATTAATATGGCGGTTTTCATCCGTCCGAGGAGTTTCATTGTAAACTGTAATTCGGTGTGGACCTACTAGGTAGCGATGAGTCTCCGAAACAGGCAATCGATAAAGTCGACACCTTCACTAAAGGTGACAAGTCATAAGCTGCACAAGTTCTTTGAATATGCGCAACGGTTTGTAGCACTTTGAAGGCTGTAACTTCGTTTGCCAACTTGTGTAGGCTGCTGTCAAAATTATCAATCCTCATCTTACCGGAGAGTTAGAGAGAAAAATGCTCTATATTGGGACAGAGGGTAATTTGTCAACCAAGGAACTGCTGGTAACACTCGCTAGGCCTCCCGATAGGACAGCGCATTTGAATTTTGGTTTCTTCTGCATGAGGTATCTCCATGCGCAGGCTGGCGGGCTGGGTGATCGGGGGTCAGAGCCTACCGGTAGCTGAGTTGAGGATTTGGCAATGTGGTAATATCTGGTGGTGAGCGTAACTGAGGGATGAAGAGAGTGCTAAAAAGCGTAGGACCATCGGTTGGCTATCAGATCTTATCATGGCTTGTTTAGTTCCGGCCGTGTGCTTCCCAGCATCTTAGGTTAGGTACCGGAAGGAGGAGAGGAAGCAGAAAGATTAACAGCTGAACGGAAATTAGGTCGGCCTGAGAAAGCAAAAAATTCATAATAATACGAACATGTCAGAAGATTGGGTACCTCAAGCTAAGCCTGAGGCCTGAGTGACCTGCGGCAACAAATGCGTACGTGGAACCCAGCGGCGACTTCTCAAAAGCTTTCGATCGATATTTGGCTCTGTTAAAACAAGTCATTTTCACTTCACCATTGAAAATCGCATCAAAAAGAACTAGTCATTTTACGGAAGATTCGGCGTCCCTTCCACCTCATTACTCGCAAGGAGTTCCAGACATTGTGTAGCGCGAGTCAGACCCCTTCTTGAATGTACCAAACAAGTTGTCTACTCAGGAAGCAAGGAAAACGTAACCCTCATTGAGCGTGTCCAACGATACACTACCGAAATTGTTGCCTGCCTCAAATCGTTGATTATGAAATGCGAATCGAAATGCTTGACTTCTTTCCCCCGGAATATCATCCGCAGCAATGAGACCTAATACTTACATACGGCCTGTTTGAACGAGGTTCGGCTGACAGGTTTTTCACCGATGATCCAACCAACACGGCGGGAATATGATAATAATGTTTATTCCCAACTTGTGGGGGGCACGCCGTCAGGCATGATCATAAGGTTACAGTCAAAATAAAAGCATGACTGTCGGGGACTGTGAATACAGATGGTTTTGGGTGGGTAAAGAGGACAGCGCCATAGGCGGTGAGCTGTATTCAATGCAAACGTGGTTACCACTAAACCGGCACGAGCAGGGAAGCTCTTTTTTCGAAGGGAACATTGAGCAAGGTCAGATGGTTAGGAGTTGAAGGCGGCGGGCAAAAACAAAATGAGGGAGGGCAACACAATAGGCTTCCTGCCTGACATATGACAAGAGAAGTGTAAGGTGTGAAAAATCAGAAACCAGAACATTAGATCTGGTGAAGCAGCAAAGTTGGCGTCATCCAGCCGATCAAGTTGAACTGAAGCCAAAAAACAACCGCTGAGGCCTCGGGGCCCTTGACTATTGGGCTCATGGCCAAGGTCACAAAAAGCGTATGTGGGGATGATGAAATGGAGGGACTAGCAAAGCGGGTCAATGGTAACAGGGGTCTCAAAAACATGGTATGCGGATGTGCTATCCAACTGGGTATGGCAGTTTTTGGACAGCCCCGTAACGGACGTCACATTTAAGGTGATTGGGCTGGGGTGTGCAGTTCTTTGGGTAGCGGGATTCATTTCAGGCTGGCCGAGGAAACAAGGTGAAACAAAACCGATATGGGATCGCAGGGCTTTTTGGTCCGTTTTGGGATCCTGTGGTTGTAGATCACAGGCTAGGTGGGGTGGATAACAGCCAACCAGGTTGTCCAAACCAGGCATTGCCGAAGTTCAGCGCTTGGGAAAATGAGGGGCTGGGATGGGATTGGTAAGGCATGGGGAGTTTGAGGAGACGTCAAATGGGATAATGTGCATTAACATACTTAGAAAGAAAATTTTGACATCTGCGGCGATTAGGGTGATGACAAGTGATTATATAAGATGGGTTATAGATGGATTTGTGGTAGACTAGCGACCAGGAGTTGGGTCTGCTAACATACGATATTAAATTACAAGGGATCTAGTAAAAGCCGATACAAGCACGCATAGCGGTGGTGTGGAAATCAGATATGTAAGGGCTGACGGGAGTAAACTTCTGAGATAACTGGTTAATCTGGTATTTATTACATGAGTTGGACAGTACCAGGAGAAATTATGAGTAAGAGAGATAGTCACCAGCTTTAATCTGTTAGTGGTGCATTGATGAAGACTTTCGTGTCTACCACTGGGAGCGGCAGGTAGATGCGTTCTATGTTTTGTTGACGAAATGGGCTCTGGTGCGTTGTAGCCTCTGTTCTGACGGCGGCAGGTACAGCTATGCTCGTCGATGTAGGCCATGGGCACCGCAGAGTATCTTCAGGCTATCCCAGGTGTATTTTTTATTTTCACTTTTTTGTTTTTTGACAGATTAGAAGCCAGTTTTTTTCATCTGTGGTTTAAAGTGTTGCCAGATACAAAACCCAACCGGGGCTAGTCCAACACCAGCAGCAACAAACAGAAGTCAGCAGTACTTTTTTTATTTCCTGCTCAGAACCACCGGCGATGGCCGATGTGCCCGTGCTACCGGAGGGGTGAGGGGTATACGAATGCAACGTAACAGTAATGGTAAGAAGAGTTTCAAGCACGTTTACTAGGCAACAACTTTTCTCATTTATGGTCGTTGTTGCGTAGAATAATCTCCCCCCGACGGTTTTTCCACGCTGCATCTATTATTAAAAGCGCTTGTAAACAATTTGTTATTTGACCCCTAGCGCTTGCAAGCTTACTGCCGCGCACTGAGAACGTAGGGGGCAGTGCTGCACCATTTTTTGCTTGTGCCTTTCAGGTGAGCAGAAGCCCCTGAATGACAAGAACAGACCTGATCCTAGAAGTTAGGGTGAAAGCCTGTATCCTGTGTACCAAACAGTGAATCTGTCAATAAAAGTTTAAAGAGCTCGCTCGGCACCTCTGGGGCCATAGGACGCCAACTATTTGATGATCGACACCTTACACGGGTGTGTAGCCAAACTTGGGTGGAAAGATCCTCCATCGCTCTGATGCAATTCTGCCGGCTTTTCCAAAGCTCTAAACACCTTTCTAGTCCATAAGTCTCTGTGAAGCGCTAGAGGAGCTAGAAAGCATATTCAATTCGTGCGAACGGGACCACGATTACCCCATATATGTTATTGGCTTTATTTTTATGAACCTACTGGTATCGTACACTCCAAGTTCTCGTTTGCAGATTCTCGACTGTTCTTTCGGCTGTTAACTGTCTACGAAGACACCGAAGCGGAGGGAAAAGCGATCCCAAGGACGACAATGAAAACGAAAGTCCATCGCGGTGGATCTCCACGCAGTATGTGGAAGAATATCCGGGAGTAAGTTCAGCCCTCCATGCCTTTCAAACAGGCTTGAAAATTCTATTGCCAGGGCAAGCTCTCCATTAGCGTCGCCGAACATTTCCGTGTATCCGCGGTGTCCCATTACATATGTGGGTAGCGGTGGAGACAGCAGTATCCCCAAAATCCGTTTATTTTTCGAGTTATTGTCAAATTTGTTTTTTTTAAAGTTTAAATTTTTAAATTTCGCGCCCTTTCCGCCATGTTGCACCTAAATCCAAAAAGACAGCCCCCCTTCCTATTGGCCAGTTAAACTTTGTGTGTGTTAACGGATTTATTGTTCCCCAAGATCGCCCAAAATATAAATATTCGACGAGTCTCCCACTGTACTTCGCCTCTGGCTGAGGCAGTAAAGGCAGTCCTCTGAAGGTTTGGTCTTCTCTTCTCTCTCTGCGCTAGGAGTAGTTGGGCTCGTTTCATAGCTGGAGATTCGTGAGTTCGTTCCCAGTTTGCGTATAATCGTTGATCGTAACCGATTCCGATACATAACATTTGGGGACGAGGTGTTTCTGTCTACTCGTAATGAATCCTATGAAAGTAGAGGCACTGTCCGAGCAACAGCTTAAGCTTATCGAAATGCTTACGCGGCTGAGGGTTCCCGCTGATAGCGTTACGTCTAACTCGACGCCTTGTCAACAGGTTGATGCAGCTGCGAATAGCATAGTAGAGTTTACCTATGACCCAGACGATAACGTCACGTTCGAGGTATGGTTCCGCCGCTACGAGGACCTATTCCGAATCGATCTTGCCGCGCAGGATGATGCATGGAAAATCCGGCTCTTGCTTTGTAAACTTGGCCCGGGAGAGCTGGTCAAGTACTGCGACCTGATTCTTCCGCAGAACCCACGCGACAGGTATTTTGGTGCAGACCTTCGTGCATATTTTTGGGGAACGATCTGCAATGCGGTCGATTCTCGCGTTGTTGCTTCAGATCAGTCCAGTGATATGATTCGGCGCTTAGCTAAAGTTTTCGAGCCTGGCCCCGGTTGCTGTTGCACCACACAAGCAACCCTCCGACTTCGACCGGATGCTACTCCAGTTTTTCGCCCCAGGAGACCAGTCCCGTACGCTTCCTTGCCACAGGTCGATGGAGAACCCCAGCGTCTCGAACAGCAGGACGTCCTGTCCCCAGTGACTTTCTCAGCATGAACATCACCAGTCATCGTGGTAAAGAAGCCAAATGGGTCAATCCGCATTTGTGCGGACTTTTTAGCAGGCCTCAATGCTGCTCTCAAAAAGCACCACTAACCAACGCCAGTGCCCAATGATTTACTCACCTTTATGAACGGCTTCTGTTGTTTCGCCAAACTTGGCTTGACCGATACACATCTGTAGGTCGAGGTTGCGCCGGACTCCCGATTCTTGCTGACCATCAATATACGCGGTGTTCTGTGCGAATACAAACGTCTACCATTTGGGGTTAAGACGGCACCTGCGATCTTCCAGCGGTTGATGGACATTATTCTCTCAGGCATCCCAGGTATGGCTGCATACCTGGACGATGTGCTGATTGTCGCCGGCTCTCCAGAAGAACTACGCACGCGAATTCACATGGGGCTTCAACACATCCAGGACAACGGTTTTCGCCTCCGTCCTGAAAATTGTCGGTTCTTCTTGAAGACCGTTGCGTATCTCGGGTTCGTCTTCGATGCCTCCGGTCGACACCCTGACCCCGAGAACATACGAGCTGTTCAACAGATGCCAGCTCCCAAGCAGGCTACCACACTGCGCTCCTTCTTGGGCCTCATCAGCTACTATTCGGTATTTCTTCATGCACTGCACAGTCCCCAGCCGCCGCTCAATCACCTCCCGAAGAAAGACGTGACTTGGTTTTGGTCAGAAGAATGTGAAGCAGCTTTCTGCAAGCTCAAGTCCATGCTCAGCTCCGAAATGCTATTGACGCACTATGCCAATTGCCGTGGCAGCCGATGCTTCCGCTTACAGTGTCGGTGCTATCATTCTCCATGTTTTTCCGACGGAACTGAGAAAGCGATCATGCAGTGGTACACCGTTTTTTCACTTGTGTTTTTCAGGTGAACGACAGCCGCTGAAAGACGAGAGCAAAACCGACCCGGGAAAATTGGGCAAAGGCCTCGATTCTGTGTGTCAACCCGTGAATCCGTGAATATATCCAGGTCGCTGATCCCAGCGGAACAACACTATGGCCAAATTGTAAAAGAGGCATTGGCGTTCATCTTTGCTGTCCGTCGATTCCACAAGATGATTTATGACCGATTTACTCTCCTGGCCGATCACAAGCCTTTGCTATCAATTTTTGGCTCGAAATCTGACGTACCCGCTCATTCGGCGAATTGGCTGAAGCGTTGGACTCTCATCCCGCCTGGCTACCACTTCGACATCCAGTACCGGCGCACTGAAACTTTCGGCCAAGCGGATGCACTCCCACGACTGATCGGCAACCGTACTGCTCCAGAAGAGGACTCCGGCCTTATCCGTCAACGACCACGCCATCCAGCAGCTGCTCAAAACAGTCCATGCCCTACCAGCGACTGTTTCGGACATTCGGCGTTAAACTCCGGCTGATTCGACGCCGCAACAGGCGATCCAATTTCTCAGGACACTTTGACCGACAAAATCTCTGGACAACGGTCTCGAACCTCTTTTCCATCGTCAGGATTCCTTGTCCATCATTGGCGACTGCCTCATGTTTGAAGAACGCGTGGTGGTGCCACGCCCCTTACGCCTTCGAGGCCTGAGACAGTTTCATTCGGAGCATCCTAGGATTAACCGGATGAGATCAGTCACTCGTAATTACGCCCACTGGCCTCACATGGATCGCGATATCTCCGACTACGTCAAAGACTGTTCGAAATGCCAACAAGCCGCAAAGAACCCTTCACGCCTTCTCCCTGCTGCCTGGCCCTGATCAGAATGCCCCTGGTCCCAGGTGCACATCGACTACGCTGGCCCTATTGATGGGGTTACTTACCTCATCTTGGTCGACGCCTTCTCCAAGTGGTCAAAAGTTGTGCCCGTCGTCCCACCAACGACAACAAATACCATATGAGCTCTGCCTTAGCTCTTCAGCCAGCACGGCCTTCCCGAGACCTCAGTGTCGGACAGTGGATCCCAGTTCAGCTCCAGCAGCTTCCAAGAATTTTGCCGAAGAAACGTCATCACGCAAGTCCGTTCACCACCGTACCACTCGCAGTCAAGCGGTCAGGCAGAACGTTTTGTCGATAAGTTCGAACGGGCGCAGCTCAAATCTCGAGAGGAGGGGAACTCACCCACTGAAGCACTCGTGGGCCGAAAATTGCGAACTATCAGTTCGGCTATGTCTCCGACAACAACAACTCGCTCCCGGTCCACGGTGAACACAAAGCCAGCCCAATTTGATTTGGGTGCAAGTGTTTTTGTGCAGGATTATCGATCAAGGCACGAACGCTGGAGCCAAGGACACGCCCCACGAAAACGCGGGAGCGCAATGTATGACGTCTCTGTCGGCCAGGACATCTGGACGCGAAACAAGAACCGACTGCGTCCACGCCATCTCTCGGGGCCACCACCATCCCACAGCGATACTCCGCTTGACATCCTCATTGACACTTTCGAACTGAAGGCGGCCACACCAGATGCAACGCAGCCGGCGGCACAGAAGGCATCAGCCAGGGAACCAAATCTTCTCCCAAGAAGGTGAACAGGTCGCCGTCGACGCCAAAGCACTCCTTTCCAAATGGACCCCAGAAAAGCCCGTTACTGACTTTTCTTCCTCAAGGGAAGGTGTTGGGGATATCAGTATCCCCAAAAACCGTTTACTTTTCGATTAATTACCAAATAACTTTTTGAAATTTTTAATTTTTAATTTCGCGCCCTTTTCGCCATATTGCACCTAAATCCAAAAAAGGTCGCGCCCCTTTCCTATTGGCCAGTTAGACTTTGTGTGTGCTAACGGATCCAAGGCCGTCCAAAATATAGATATTTGACGGTGCTTTCACTGTATTTCGCGTCTGGTTGAGGCACTAAAAGCTCTCCTCTGAAGGTTTGGTCTTCTCTTCTCTCTCTGCGCTAGGAGCTGTTGGGCTCGTGTCATAGCTGGGGATTCGTGCGTTCGTTCTCATTTCGCGTATATTCGTTGATCCTACCCGGTTCCGATACATAACAGGTATTTACTCTATGCTTACATCGAACATGCAAGTCTCTATTGCCGAACAACTGTGGACCAGCCCTTGTCGTCTCTTAGATAACACCCGCTTACTCTCTCTGATGTTTTTTCCATACTCTGCTCTATCCAAGCATCTGACTGTTCAGTTACCTTTCCCTCACAAAAAAATGACACCGCCCTTACAGTGTCACCGTGCTCATTACAAAGAACTTGACTTGGTGCAGTCATTTACCGATCCCTGTACCCATGTGCATGCATGCTCTGGTACACAGTAATCTATGATCTGCATGTAGTTGTTGCCAATCTTGCCCTGTTTGCTACACGTTAGATCTCGTTATAGCTTGGGGTCTGTACAGATCCGTTCGTGCTCATTTGTCTAGCCACCAAACATATCTAGCCATATCTGGCCATCGAACGTATAATGTCAGTATTTGTCTTCGGCCCTAATATCATTTTAATAGCATTGAACTTAAGGTCTCTCAAAAACATGCTTCAGATTGGCGACTTTTTGGACCACTACATGATAATTGATAGCGTCGGCACTGTTGATTGGCCTGACTTCCTCGCAGTTTGAGTCGATGCGGCAGCTGTTTACACCAGCAAAATAGCTCGCAACCTCCTTAGCAAAAGCTCAAGCATGGCGGTTAAGCACTTCCTGGAGCTATATATACAGTGCATTCTTGTCGGGAAGATCAAGAAGACCCATGTATCCCCGAAAAATGTCTAGTAAACCAGCGACGATACCTGGTAGCAGCTCGTTAGTTTGCGCGTAATATTATATAATGAAAACGTGAGGTTCGGCTATCAAAACACGATGGTTGATTGCCTTTGCAAAGAGAACATACACTGCGTTCTTTGGAGGCTACAAAGACGGAGCGTGATATGATAACTTGTATTCCGGTTGAGTAATTTGCAGTAAAAGTCTGGTTCCGCTATTCAGGTCTGAGTAATTTGCATCCTGGCAGTAAAAGTCTGGTTCCGCTATTCAGGTGTAGCACAGAAGCACTAGACAAGCACTGATCTTTCTGATGCGGTAATCCCAACCAATCATCTCGAATTGATACGTTAGTCACCGGAACAATGAAACACGGAAGGAATACAATTCATGCCAAATTTGACCGCAAAGACAAGGAATGCATAGACCCACCGTCGGAAAACGAAAATTCACGGCGATAGCGCTTCCTAACGATCAACCCAGTAGCAGTCGATTTAGCGTACCCTAAACGTTCGAGAGAGGGTGAGAGGGAAGACCACGGTAAGAATGTGTATCTTACTTTCAACTCTGATAGAGAAGGATTGACCACACACCGCGTTTGGATGAGCGGTAATCCAAGATCTTGGGAACTTACTAAGGTTTTTCAGACATACATTAAATCAAAATCGTACGCTTAGGATGTATTTTGGAGCTTCGGATGAAATGATAGTTGCATTGTGCTTGGCGATCGGCCTTAAATTTGCCTTGCGAATGCTCATGCTTAACTTGGGTTTGTAATTTGCTCACGTTTGTTATGTTTTATTTTGATTTTTGTTGGCACTGATGTGGCAACCTGTGAAAAAGTTGTTTGGCATATCCTTCAATGGTCTCTGGGACATCTTCTTTTCCCTGTTCTAATTGCTCGTAAGCTTCCTGTTTGGCATGTTCCTTCTATGCCGATGTCCTCCCAGCTGATTGCATCATCACACAATATCTTCTTGGATATTGGCATTGCGGTAATCAAGGAGCTCATTTTGTCCTGCACAAACAAACGCTTTTAACCTCAGACTTCCCATGTGTAGTTGCATGCTGACACCTGGAACGATTCGTCAGGTCCGATCAGGTCCGACCTTTTGCAACGGCGTTGACCGAAGTCGTTCAACAGTGCGCTTGGACTCAACATGTCGTTGCACCCACCAGATACCGCGCAGGCCAACAACCGTCCCTCCTGGATTTGGTCATCACCAACGAAAGACATTTCGTTGATCAGGTGACAATTAACGCTCCACTGGGACATAGCGACCACTGTGTGCTCACCTTTGATTTCATCTGCTATTGGGCCAGAAATCCCGAACCCCAAACGTGGATTCGAAACTTCTGCCGTGCAGACTTTTCGGGAATGCGCATCTTTCTTAACCAAGTTAAACTGGGGCCAGCCTCAGTGGAAGACTTATACAGGACTATTGTCCGGAAAGTTCACGAGGCTGACGCGATGTTCGTCCCAAAAAAACCAGCACGCAGTCGGATGAGCCGTAAACTACCCAAAAGGATCCGGCGTCTTCTGGAAAAGAGGTCACAACTATTTCTCAAAAAGTTGACTACAGGAGACACAGAAGATGAGCTGGCATTTCGTAAAATGCGGAACCGCTGTAAATCGGAAATCCGCCAATGGAACATACGAAAACAAGCCACCATTCTAGACCTCGCCCGGAAGAACAGAAATGTGCTGTTCAAATACATGCGGCATCGCCGAAGAAACAAACCATCCGCGTTCTCCCTGAGGGACAGGAACGGGGAACCCACGAGTGACCCAATAGTGGTATCTGAGTTCTACAGAGATCACTATGCAGGTCTGTATTCAGTCCCAGCGTCCTCGTCACATCCAACCTTGTCAAGGCGTACCTACGAACGGCCTCTAACCGACTTGGTATTCACGGTGGAGGACATTCGTCAACTCCTGCACAAGATCAACCCATTCTGCGCGTTGGGGCCCGACGAAGTCCACCCAAGGATCCTGAAGGAAACGTCGTACACACTGGCAACTCATTTCCATCTGCTGTTTCGTCAGTCGCTTGACGAAGGCCACCTTCCCTCTGTTTGGAAGGAAGCGATTGTCACGCCAATCTACAAAACTGGTGACCGACTATCGCCTGGCAGCTACAGGCCTATAAGCCTCACTAGCGTGCCATGCAAGGTGATGGAACGCATTCTGAAGCGAGCCATTCTAGATCACCTTACTTCCAACAACTTGATATCTCCAGTTCAACACGGATTTCTCCTGTGTGACGAACATGCTGGAATCTATGGACAGCTTATACCAAGCCAAGGATGAGGGACTCATATCGGATGCCATATTTTTCGACTTCTCCAAAGCTTTGATCGAGTCCCACACGTCCCGCTGCTCCACAAACTCGAGTCTTACGGGATTCAAGGGAAAATCCTACACTGGATCAAGGCATTCCTATCAGACAGATCATTCCGAGTGAAAGTAGGCTCGACCTACTCTTCTGCGGCGCCGGTCTCCATTGGAGTTCCTCAGGGCTCCGTTTTGGGACCTTTGCTGTTTCTGATATACGTCAATGACCTTCCAGATGTTCTTTCAAGTCCATGTCTACTTTTGCGGACGACTTGAAATCGTGGAGTTCCAATGCCAGTGCCCTCCAAATTGATGTAGACGCCGCAAAGCAGTGGTCGTTGGACTGGCACCTTCCTCTGAATGACGAAAAGTGCGTCCATATGTCATTTGGAGGAGACTCAATCCGTGAATCCGTGAATCCGTGAATCCGTGAATCCGTGAATCCGTGAATCCGTGAATCCGTGAATCCGTGAATCCGTGAATCCGTGAATCCGTGAATCCGTGAATCCGTGAATCCGTGAATCCGTGAATCCGTGAATCCGTGAATCCGTGAATCCGTGAATCCGTGAATCCGTGAATCCGTGAATCCGTGAATCCGTGAATCCGTGAATCCGTGAATCCGTGAATCCGTGAATCCGTGAATCCGTGAATCCGTGAATCCGTGAATCCGTGAATCCGTGAATCCGTGAATCCGTGAATCCGTGAATCCGTGAATCCGTGAATCCGTGAATCCGTGAATCCGTGAATCCGTGAATCCGTGAATCCGTGAATCCGTGAATCCGTGAATCCGTGAATCCGTGAATCCGTGAATCCGTGAATCCGTGAATCCGTGAATCCGTGAATCCGTGAATCCGTGAATCCGTGAATCCGTGAATCCGTGAATCCGTGAATCCGTGAATCCGTGAATCCGTGAATCCGTGAATCCGTGAATCCGTGAATCCGTGAATCCGTGAATCCGTGAATCCGTGAATCCGTGAATCCGTGAATCCGTGAATCCGTGAATCCGTGAATCCGTGAATCCGTGAATCCGTGAATCCGTGAATCCGTGAATCCGTGAATCCGTGAATCCGTGAATCCGTGAATCCGTGAATCCGTGAATCCGTGAATCCGTGAATCCGTGAATCCGTGAATCCGTGAATCCGTGAATCCGTGAATCCGTGAATCCGTGAATCCGTGAATCCGTGAATCCGTGAATCCGTGAATCCGTGAATCCGTGAACTTCTAACAAAGGCATAGTCCCAAACCCGTGACCTTGTGTCGAGCACAACCTTTCAAAATTGAACCGCTTGTTTACAACGGCTAGGTCGATGAAATCGTATATGTTGTTGCGATTCTAAACTGCTTGGCTAACGAATAACTGAATGTTTAAACAAATCAGCGCTTGAGTGTGCTGCGGCTGTACTATACGAGGCTACGTAGATGAAAAAGTGAAAGCGTTTAGCACGGCATGCAGCACGTCTATCGTCGGATGGCGTGGGACAGCCGACAAATATCGAGACGACGTAAATAGGCCATTTACATGAAGATTGCACTTAGCCGGTTCTTACAAGTGGCGTATTGGTTTTTACGCCGGACCATTTTTGCCTACGCTTTGATGCATAAATCTGTCTGTTTTCTGAAAGACCGCGTCGACTGGCAGTCTAGCCTTTCTTGACGCAACAGTTGTCCCTCATCTGGGTGGCAGTTGTCCATTTTAAGAGTGCATTTGGTAGTCAATACTTTCATTTTGTCAGCATCTGTTCGATGGCCTACAAGCAGCGTTTAGTTAAAACGCTGTTTCTCAACACTGGACCATTCTGTTCAACCGGTTAAGCACTAAATGAAGATTTTCCGAAAAGCATTTTGTTGATGGGCGGCTCTCCATATAGGTTCACTGCCTCACTTAATAAGCAAAATCATCCTATCAGTCTGAACAATACTGATAAGAAGCGGATTATAACCTATCTGCAGTTGAACGAAGATCACGTCTCAGATATCATTGAGCAAAAATCTAGTGCGCTTTGATCCGCAGCCGAATTGTGCCTGGTCTGGACGAGTCAGAGGATTACGTTTCAGAATATGTTTAAGAAATTGACTGGTTCTTCTGTCTCACATGTCATTCATAAGTGCACTGTCAGCTTTCGTGAAACCTACATCTGCAGAAGTGGCCGACGCTTTTCTCAGGAACTCTAGGAATATAGGTCCAATGAGTCACTACAAGTCCTAAACCACAGCGGGTCAACACCACTAGCGATCACATCTGTCCGGGAATCGTCGGCTGCAGGACGCACCTTCGCAACAGACCACCTTGCTGACCATATGCATGCTTCAACCATAATGTTACGTAGTCCATATCTGAAGCGATCTTGCCAAGAGCGCCGCAACCACAATTGAAATGATAAAGACTTTTGAACTGCTTGCGAACCGAATCCAAACCACTCCAGGTTTCAAAGCATTGTGTAGATTGACATGGTTAGCTTTTTGTCGTCACCTTTAAATACTAAAAGTTTCAAACCGGCGAAAGCCGAGATTAATTTTATGTGTTATCGTCTCACAGCTTACATTTTCCGGCTCTCCTAGTGTTTTTCATATCCTGTATTCGTCTTTAAGTTGTCCATTTTTAGCCTATTTTACTAAAAGGAATCTAACCGTCTTTCATCCACCTGTAATGGTTTTCTCAGCCCGCCTACGTGTGTCCTGAGATAACAGTTGACATGTAGTTTTTTGAAATTGCTGTATTCATGACGGTATGAAGGTATACATTAATCCAAACTCAACCCTCGGTGCAAACGCCTACTTACAGCAATCCCTGCGGCTATCTCCGTGAAAAACGTCTCATAGACACTCATGACCCAGGCTATACGCTAGAATCTTATATATCTCCGAGTATATATATGTGTATATTTATATGTGATATAATCTTATATATATAATTGTATGCTGGACCTTAGGCGATTGCCTAGCGTTTTTACTGCTTGACCGAACCTAGATTGTGGATTTGCTTTATGTACTGGTTATGCAATATCATAACACAGAACTTATCTGCATGCCGTCTTTCGGCGATCCTTTATTTATCTTAAAGTCAAATACATGTTGACGAATATGTGTGGTAATTGGAAATGACGGTTAGAGGTTGTGAAAGGATCTTTCACAACAGGCTGCACGCAACGTTAGGTCGGCTCTTTGCCAGTTAGTACGATATTCGGGATATGACTGTGCATTTTCTTGATGCGATAAAAACTCTTTAACAGCCCACCGATAGCTCTATTCTTCTTGGGATTGTCAGGTGCGTGTGATCCCAAAGCTTCAACAATCTTATGGTCTACCTAAACGTCAGAGTGTATGCGAACGCCTGAATAAACTCATTTGCAAATTACACTGCTTGTAACGAGAGATTCAACTCCTGTTTATGATATTCCTCAACTGAATAGGCTGTGCAAATGTCCTCCCAAGCTTTAGTTGGCGCGATTTTGAGCTATCAAAATGTATATTCTGAAAAAGAAATTTTGTCGGATACGGGGTGCTGAATTCTTACACTGCTGGTTTACGCAGGCTTTAAGTCTTTAGATAGCTAAAATTGTGTCACTCCAAAACCGGTCAAGGACCGTAAACTCCTATATATCCTGTTCTTCAGGAACTTATAGAATCAGCAATGTTCAGGACGGTAGTGATAAGATGATAGCCTTGAAAAGGGCTTACGCAGCTTGTATTCCGATATGTCTGTCTGGATGCGAGCACCAGTATGCTAGCCATAAAAATCTGCAAGAGATTTTTATGACTAGATTGCCCATTTATTACTCTCATTGAAGATTAGTCGGTAGCAAGAAACGTCGGAACGACGTTTTATACAATGTTTCTTGCCACCTGGGTTGCTGGGTAGAGGCATATTTAGGTCTACACACTCCACACCAACGGTTCTATAGCACATCACAACGCAACGCAACCACTCCAGAAACAACACGAGGTCGGACTTACTGGTGCCCGTCTAGATAGGGGAATGCGGAATCTGTATGAATGCATTCCTTTCGCAATGATAATTTCTGCAGGTCCCGGAGATTTACTTGAAAGTGAATGTTGAGCGTGTATTTTGTGCGCAAATGCAGGGGACAATTGAAGTCGTTACCCACCGCCGTGCCTCCGCACGTCCACTCGGAGTATAAAAATATAAATTAGCAGACAAATTTCTTTAGCAGATGATGATTCCTGTACACCATTCGTCAGGCTTCACCCAGGATTGTGCGCTATGTGGTTCGTTACATGCAGTAATCGTGACAGAGTCCAGCGATATACCCGTATTACTGACTTCAAAACCAACCCCAGCACAAAACAGGAAGTCCTAGTTTGTTTCGAACCATTATTTATCTATTCAACACGATGTTTACTTTCAAACAAGCTGGTAATTTTAGTATGTTTTTGACTATTATGTTACGGTTAAGTTAACTAGACATCAGCGAGTGAGTGTTGGATGAAATATGTGGGGTATGCAAGGCATCACCGGGGGATTCAAACAGAGCGGTTGCAGAATAAAATTTTTGTGTTACTAGACTAGCTTTCTCAAGGGACTGCCGGTCGATCGGGTGTTAACGAATTAGTTGCAAAATGAAATGCACCTGTTATGGAAGATGGACTCCTGAACTTCAATTCCAACCACTATCGTTCGATAGTTCTGACAGATACTTTTGACGTTTCGTGAACAAGACATTTTATAGCCGCCCACTCTGTGTAGCAGTTCGTACACACACACACACACACACACACACCAATGGTATTGTGCTATTCTTTCAGAAACTGCCGTACACATTCTGGGTTCAAATCAACATAATTATAACAAATGAGCGTTAGGACAATCCACATGCTGTACATGAAATTCCCGCAATGCTACAAGCGATGGATTGTCTTGCTTAACGTACGACTATGAGACTCTGCGTATGTCCATGAGAAATATACACGCATACGTATATCATGTCTAAAAAGTACAGTACTTTACACACACAGCGTTCTCTTACGATGTCTTCTAGGTTCTCGACTGTTTTAGTGAAAAGAAATTGCTTTTGGTGATACTTCGCGTTTCGCCGTGCAGTCGCTTGCAAGGGAAGGTGCAAGTTAGAGCATGGTGCGTGCTAGCAACTGGGATTCAGAGAGGCTTGCGCTTTCCAGTAATCGCTTTATTCGTTGTTGTTTTGGTTGTTTTCTTCGGAAGCGTTGCAGTGTGTCCTTCATCTGTACTTCTGCAACTGAGGTCAGATATTTCCTTTTCGAACTATGTTACTGACAGTGTCCTCAGTAGGCTACAATTTTGCAGAGATGGCAATAGCGTATGCCTCTGCCTGTGCTTGTGGATGAGTGGTATCTAATCCTACATATGTTGTGCTGTTGCTTTTCGATGCTGCTCAAAGAGAACTATTCATTTTCTTGGATTCTACGTTCGTCACGACTCAGTGTGATTTCGATGGACTCTCGGTGTACATAGGTTTTCAGAGTGCGTTGTCAGCAGAATTTCAGACTGAATATGTTCCTGAAAGTAACTCGGCCAGCATATCACTTTGATCTGTATTGATGAATTCGCTGAATTTTTTTAAACACGAATGTCTTTGTAAGTGATGTTTTTTAGTACCTCGTGGCCCCTGGAAATAAAAGAATACCTAAAAGGTTCGATTAGCTGATTGCGGGTAATAGTAACTGATGTGTTTCAACTCCCCGAAAGTGAAGAAGAGGTTCCCATCAGGCGTCGTTGCAGCATGTAAACTATCTCTTTAGTCAATACCGTTTACTCGTCAAAGTCCAATAATGTTTCCCCGGGTGTAAATCCCATGAGGTATTACGCGCGGTGCTGCGTCATTCGGTGATGGTGAGTCGCTACGTTCTAGACTAAATCATTCCGGATGTTTGGAGGTGCAAAACGCGCCTAAACTCGCAGTTTTCCAGAGGCTGACAACCCACCACCATCAGGTATCGCAGAATAGCACAGTATGCAGCAGAAGCAGTTTTGTCCCTGAAGTTCCAGATTCCATATGTGCGCATGTTACGAGAGTAAAGGTCACCAAAATTGGTCCGACCTCCTGTGATGGAACCAGCAGTCTTCACAACGGCGAAGGCAAACAATCGCAACCAACTATCGCCTCACCTACGTCCGGTGTGGATTTTTTTATCTTAAAGCTTCTAATATCTGGCTAAGGTGAGCAATATTGTTCACAGTTGCCCTCATTTGGATGTGATTGCATCTGGCTGTAGAAAGTATGACCCATTATTATTTACAATAATGTGCGTTATAGAGAAACATATCAAAGTAATATTACTCGAGAAGTGCACTGCGTATTCTTTCCCATGAAAATGGTTGTTCTGACATTTTTGGTACTCACGTTCGCCAAGTACTGTTTTGCAAGGGAAAAACTGTAGTCCATGGTTATGGGAAATCTATGATAATCGGCCAGTTTTGACGGCGCGATGAGGTTCCCGATACGGAACTTTGAATCTGACGATCCCGAATATCAAAAGGAAGAATTGGGTTCGAAATTATACGGTACTCAATTGTCCAACTTCGCGGCGTCAACGGGTGTCCAAGTCTTCCACTGACAGACACAGTTCAGTGTCACTCTCCGCACACCGAAAAACGGCGAGCGGAATGTTGGCTGAGTAGTGTGAGTTGTGGTCGTCGTTCCCGAGACCAGTCTGGTGATTCTTCTAGTGGTGTGTATACATAGAAATCATGACAGCACAAGGCAGGACAGGCTCAGCAAAAGGGACCCGAACACGCATGGGTAGGTAGGTCAGTTGCGCACATTCAAACGCGTACACACATGCTAATATACCACTGTCGGACCGGATGGCCTTTGTGAATGTTGGGTACAGATGAGCAGAACAAGTTGAGATCAAAATGACATGGGCGGACTAAGCAAATGAATGGGGGGAATTTTCATGAGTTCAAGTTAGATTCAATACGGAGTAAGTGAAACGATGTCTGAGTTTGGTGCCTCAAAAAGGCTTCGATGTATCAATATATACTCTGATACTCACTCAGCAAGCTCGGAGTCCGAGACTCTTTGTCTGAGGGGACCTTAAAACATCTGTTCAGAACACGGTTGACTAGCCGTAGACTATCAGTCGAAATGACTCGGTCGTAAGGCTCTGGACGAAGAACTATCAAAGACTTTGACATGTCACTCTTGTCAAAAGGCAAGTGATTATGAGATCATGCGTTGTTACTACTGGAGGAATTTTGCAACAAAGTTCTCGGATACTACCTCGAGGCGATCCAGCGTCAGTCTTTCCCGTATCGTAGCCGTAAAAGCTGGTGCAGCGTCGGCCAAAAGCAGCAAAGGAAGGCAGTGGGTTTTATAGTGATATTTATTCTGCTTATGGCAATAAGCAGTTAGTGCACAACTACAGCGTTTGTTACTAATTTGCAATTAATATGAATGATGCGTTTTTATAATTATGCAATTGTTTCCTTAGTTGACCGCACAATCTTCACTCGGTACGCGCTGAAAGAAAAATTGATGGAGAGCATCAACAAACGTATTGAACCGTAGTTACTTATCTCAAGTTAAGTTACGGGTACTGGTTCTCTAACCTTGAGAAAAGAGAAATATGTATACGTGGACGGGGTCACCAGAGCACAATGCTCGCGGTGCGTTTTAACCTAAACATCACCGTCACGTTTACCAAGAGGGTCAACGGGAGCTGGTAGGAACGTTGGCTCGGACATAAAAGCCAGGTAAGTCCGGAACCCTCACATTCATTAAATGCGCACCCCCAACTATCGCTGCGTTGGGTGTGCTGCCTGATAGTTCTGAGTTGTCAGACCCTACAGCTCATCATGCACAAGTACCACACACGGTAAGACACCCGGAATCCTCACCCACAGCCCCTCTTAAAAGGAGGTAATATACAGCTTGGAAAATTTACCCCTGGTTCACATTTCTGCGGGAGAGATGGACTTGGTAAGCCATGCAGGCTAAAACGGATCAAAGAAGATGAATCATCAGGCAAACGTAACAGCTATTGGCGCATAGGCACTTGGCAACAACATCCAGATTGCTTTTCTGAAGGGAGAGGGTGGGGGGTTGCGACAAGCCGCGGCAGTAAAGCAGCTCAGCGGAAACTTACACAACGTGCAAGAGAACCGCGGGTACAGGTAAGACCTAGATGCAGTAAGTGAGACTGAATTCTCAATGTGGAGGTGACTGTGGGATGCTTGGAGCCGGAGGGACTGAGGCAAAAAATTCGATGTGCCAGCCAGCACCATCGCGAACACCGAGATTTGCCTGGAAGCCTAATTGAGCAGAGGTTTGGGAAGATCTGAGCATAGAAAGACAAGGGTATGTGGCCTGTAATGATTCTTGTAGGTGAAGAGTAAACTGGATTGTTCTTCTTTGGTGGGAACGTTTCACCCACATGGCACATTAAATGTTGAAATAAACTGAAAAATTATTCAGGAGAGTAGCGACCCATTGTTGATGACAGTAAAGGTATATCGCTGGTTAGACGTGTTTCTAATAGTGTTTGTGCTGTTTCCATTTGGGGGGTATGGTAGGCCACGTCGTCGGTTCATACTGAACAAGGCTGAGTAACAAACGTAGGTAGCTTGCCAGCTGAAATAGATTAGCTGCGTATTGGCACGCTATTCTTCTTTATTAGCCCGAATCATTGATGTAGGTGGCTTATTCATAAGCTTTCTATATTTATGCTACTGTGCGCGAGAGTTCCTCCAAGTCTTTACGCGATGAGCTCATCGTTGATTAACACGAATGAAAAATCACCATCATCATCATCTCACTTCGAATTTATCACTGACTTACCTTCAGGTAGTGACATAGCTGGAGAATACCAAATGCATTTGTCAGCACAGAGTGATGAAATGACAAGCTTTCACAGTGTATGGTATGACCACGGCGACAAGATCGTGTCTAGTCATAAGTTTTTTTGGGCCCGTTAAGATCCAAATCTCAATCATCTTCGAACGACTACTGAGGTTTTGGTGAAAAATTTGGTTCTGTGTATATTCAGACCGACTGTTCAATCGGAACCTAGCCAGGGGCAAAGCGAAATTACGTGGTCATGCTGTACTCACCCCTTTAGATTCTATCGTTCTCCTACTCCATTTAAAACGTGCAGTCAGAGACGGTGCTCCCTGTTCTGAGACAAATTTGTACCAATAGGCCTGAGTGTTAGATTATTGGCACAGTACCACCTAAAAATTTCATAAATCAGATCATCTTAATATGCACTGAAAATTGGCGGGACGGTTTTGGAATCCGAAAATGTGTCTGTATGTCTTTCTGGTGATAAACTTTAATTTTGTGTCATACTATTGGTGAAAGTAGTAGCTGCGGCTCCAAGAGAAATGATTAGGCCATTACGTGTTGTACGCAAAGCTTCGCTACTGCTTTCAAACCTTCTGGAATATTCTGATTGTTTGGGGACAAGCCCTACTAAGGTGGCCAAACACATGTGTGGCGTTATTCCTGGGATTTTAGGAGAAAACCTTCAGTGTTTTTAAGTTCAGTAACATCAAGGCCATTCCAGCTCTTGATTGCAAGTCGGGTTCAAATAAAAACAAATAACTGCATGAATATTATCATCATTATTTCGTCAGGTGTTCACAAGGCTGACTACTTTCATTATTACTGTTGCGTTTTCTGAATTGTCATCTCAATATATTCTCCGATCGTATCATTTTGGGGGAAGGAGTTGATTATTTTTGTAAAATCAAGGTTTATCTCCTCGAAACTCTGGTTTGATTTTACCACTTTCATTGGGATTGTTTATGATTCCTTCCCTTTGGGTTGTCCTCTCTTCCCTGTGCTCATTAGTTAATAGGAGAGTGATTTGTTCTCAGAAATAAATTGTACGAAGTCTTTTTGTATGTGCACACCCGTGTGAACTGTTGTAGACTATCTCGGGAAAAATCACATTTGTCCTCGTGGCACAAAAAACTGGTAAACGTACACAGAAAGTTCTTCATCTCTCCTGCGGACGTGATGCCAGAGACGTCATGATCCACAACTTGAAAAGGAAAAAAGTAGAGGAAGAGTAATGCGTTTAGCGTTCCTGTTACATGCATACTATAGAGTATTGTGAGAAAAGGTCCTGATCAACAAATACAGTTATAAATAAAATACACTGTCAAAAACTATTCACATAAAAGCAGTTAAGGTTGTGAGCATATGATAAACATGTCGTTTGTAGGACCGGGAACCATGGTGCGAATTAAGCAATAGGGGTTACATAATAGTTTACCTTCAAGTTCTAAAACGGTAGAACATTTACTAACAGAAATATGCCTGACCATTTGAGGCTAATCATTTTTAATGACAGTCTCAAGTGTCAGGATATTTGTATGTGTCAATAAAATTTTCTAGCTAATTTGATGTAAAACTGCCTTTTGAATTCGGCAGGGGCTTTTCAGCTCGAAAGGTAATATGTAAACCGTCCTATTGGGCTCGGACAAACTTGCTTGTTTCAGTGAGAGATGTCTGCAAGCAGTCACTGATTCATTTAGACAACCTGGATTAAATTTGCCTGAATGACAAAAGGTTGATGAGCTCCAGGATGGATGAAACCGGCTGTGGGTTGTTGAAGTTTTCAGCGAAATCATGGGTAGCGGGTTAGGTCGTGTGCTGGCTTAAGCACACAATCTGAAATCTGGTAGGATTCGTGATAGCTTTTGGACTAGAGTAAGTAAAGGCTTGAAGCAAAAAAAATTTCATCCTTAATAAATCGTTTGTACCACTTGATACGTGTGCACAGAAACAAACAGAAATGGAGAAGGCGACGAGAGGATTGCCAGAAAGTGAACTCACTCCTAACCGTGAACTGATCTTGGACAGGAATATTACTCTGACTTTTCAGCACCTCCGTCAGCGCACGAATAGTACCGGGGAGGTTACTTGTTTTCAGTCTGAGACCCAGTTTGAACAGATCGAAAATCAACCGGCCTTTGCAAATGACATTGGTAACTCTCACGCATGTGTCCAGTCGTAAAGTCAGCAAGCTTTCTTTCAGACCCAAGCTACCAACTGAGGCCTCCACCTGTCCATTTAACAAAATGCAAACAGTATGATTTTAACGGGGAAATTTTGTGAGTTTAACATAAAGGTAAACATTTATATATATATATATATATATGTGTGTATACGGCACGCGTCCGGATCTTTTGCGAAACGTTTCCCAATCTTTAGGAAATGTGTTAAATTCTGATGCTACAAAGCTTACGTGTGTTCTCATGGTGGGAATAGGATTAACTGATTGCTAGATCTATCCACCATGATTTTCTATGATGTGTTTTGACGCGAGCTGATGAAAGGGCCCTTTGGGTTGAAGATGGCTTTAATGCTGTGGAACGACATTTCTTCAGTTCTCACAATATAGGTGGACATATTTGTGTCACTAAAGTATTACGATCACCGTAGATAGGTCAAAATGATAATTGTTGTAAGAAACATTCTTTTGTGTGCGGAATTTTTGACTGAAATATGTTTCAAAAGGGAGCAATCTTGAATAAGCCGTTCTGAGAAGCTGGCTGTTTTCATAGATAGCCTCTCAGCAGATAGACAACTGACCAACCAAAAGAGCTAGGGATTGGAGACAAGTACGACCTGAGGAGATGAGAGTAGAAGGCTTATAGCATCATCGAGGGTGAGATTTCAACGTGTTTATATGTCTAGCTACGTCGCTGAATACCCGTGAATCACCTCCTGTGGGATGAAGCATGTGGACTAGTTTCGTAAGCTGATGGACTAGAGTAGGAGTAGGGAGTGGAATGAATACGACATTTTATTAGCCTAAACTGAGTTAGTTCGTGCTATGCTATTTCATCTACAGGAGGACCAATGAGTGAGGGGATAAAACCATTTGGTCCATTACGAGATAGACAACGGATGGATTTGCTATGTATCAGCGGTAGGGGGGAACTATGACATATACAAGAATTTTACTCGAAAATGCACAACATAACCAGTCAGCCACTCGGCTTAGGCACAAGCCCAATGATATAAACCTTTATCTTATTCACTTAAATAAGTGGCCTAACGCCATGAATGTAGGCTAAGGCCAGTCGGATGTTGAACGTGAGAGCCTGCAAGAATTAATAATCTTCAAGTATGCGGCAACACAAAAATTTATGGACATGAAGATGCGGTAAAGTAAGCCAATTAGTCAGCCAAATTCTCCACGTGACCTATAGGACGCAAGACTAGTAGTTCAGATCCAAATCTAGGGAGAAATGAAATCACACAACACACTACACACTCTTTTACAATATATTATAGCTGTGATGGCAATAAGTACGATATTTTGACCACCTGCTTTTCTCCTAACTGGTGGTTTTTCTTTTACGTAATTTACGGGAGGGAAATTTGCACCAAGGTGTATTAATGCACAAAGGTATACAATCTGTCGTCATCCGAAGCAAAGCCGAATAAGGACAGCGAACAGCTGGTTTTTCAATTCTTGATTTTATGAGGAGATATGGGAAATTCCAATGAAGAATTCACCCTCTAAATAAAACTAATCCATGTTAGAAAACCCAGAATGATTATAAACAGATTTACAAGTGTGGAATGAGAAATTTCAAACAAATGTTCTGAACGTACAGATGCGATAAATTCCGTTTCGTCACCGGCAAAATCAGAAAGCTGCTCAGGTACCGGTCTTTCCACCCAAGCAACTGAAATCAATGAAGAATACTCAGTAGAATATCGAGATTCAGCAAATGTCTTATTGTGTAAAACGACAATCAGGACACTTTGATCCGCTAAGATTATTGGAGTCCCCAAATGCTTGATAACGGAGTTATTGCGGGTGGACGTATTGGTATGAATCAGCATCAAACGTTCGTAAACAACCCGAACCCCGGTGCATTTGAAGACGCAGACAGGTATTGTGTGTTTACAGCTACAAATTACCAAAAAACAACGATAACCACTTACCGATCTTATGAACTTCCGGTTTGAATTTAAGTGCAGTTCCATGGTATATAGACGCTGGAAGATAAAGTATAACAGCTGATAGAAATTGGTATACAAAAAAAGCTAAACAGGTATTGTCCCAACTAGCGAACGGGCCTAGAGTAACATTGAAAAGCTAACAAATTTGGATTTCACAAACCCCGTGAAAAAGTTGGCAAACTGACGGAATCCACCCGGAACACTTCACTGAGAAGGATTGTTCCAAAATATATCTCCTCTCATTTGAGTAACTACATTCATGTTTTACAAGGTTTATACAATACTGAGACCACTCTCTAAGAGGAGGTCCCTGCAGAAATAGTTGGAAAAATGATTTCCTCAGCGCATTATCCCTTTAGAGACATTGCTCCTATTGCAATCACTAGGCTATATATATATACATATATGTTACGTAAAGATCTTTGTTACGACACACGAAAGAGACGCTTTTTTTTACTGATTTATGTAAGACCTGGTTGCAATGGACTTTTTGAACCTTAGATCAGTGGCCTGGGTAGGTCTGGGTTAAAATTTTTTCTGTTAATTGTTTTTCTGTTAATTCCAACTGGATGTTTGTACAGGAGTCGATTGTGTGAAGACACACATAACACCACATTGTAAAACATCCATTAGGCGAGTGTTTCTATTCGAATTGAAAAGGAGCCTTGCACAAGTGTTGATGCATCTAGAAGTTAGGAGTAATGTTGCAGTAGATATCAGTTACCGACCAAGTTCACTACGAGCAAATTAAGATGTTACAAACATTTCATCTTAGAACGAGTGGCAGCTTGAAAGGAACTGCGCGTGTAGATCTTTCGGGTTGCATGGGGGCAAGGTGCAAGAGGAATTCTGATGCTGTTTGCCTCTTCTGGTTGTAGAAGCTTATGCACCGACCAAACCACAGTGTTTTATGGTCTGTTAGTTGATGAATACCGCATCTGTCTCATGGAATTTCAGCCTTGCTTTTTGTCATCCCTCACAGTAAACGCAGGCGTAGTTTCGCTTTGTTGAAGCAATAGAAGTGCTTTTAAATTGCAAACGGAGGGAGAGAGCTGTTTGTGAATATGTCGTTCATGATGTATTCCACGCAGTCTTGCCTCTCTCGTTGGTAGCTTACCTTGAATAGGCGTTGACTGTCGGCTGATTGCTAGCAAAATTGCATCATGTATTTGCTTGTTTAGGACGTTCGCGTCGAGGATGATGTTATAATGACCTGTAAATTCATTCCCGTCCATTTCGAAAGCGCCAATTTCCGTTTTAAGGGGTGAAATGGCAGCCGGCAAACCCAATCCAGAAATCTGTGGGAAATGAAAATAACAATGTAGGCATCTATAGACAAACAGATGGGGTCACCATATGTCTTTTTTTGGGACCATTGTTGTTCGAAATTTGTACAGAGAAGCAGAGTTGCATCAAAATAAAGCTTACCACATATGGCCTACCATTTTGTACCCCACAAATAGATGATATACTGCTTCCGTAAGATCATGGTAAAAAGAAAAACCTGTCTTCCTAGATACATATAATTACGGTCATCGAGCAGTTTCATTCACGTGGGAGCAAAGGACGGCAAAACATATTTCACTTCGCGGGGTTGGATTTATCCAGACGGAGTGCTGGTATACTGTGACGGGTAACATATCGCATGCCACATGGACTGGACAGTACACGAATTTCCATTGTCTGTCATCTCTCCGACTGAAGAGAAACCAAGTGTGAACTCTAGTTCATTCAGCTCAGAGAATCCGTTGTCCAGGTGAACTGGAGAATGAAATAAAAGTGATCGACATCTTACAGGAAAACGCCTGGTAGGTTAAGTTCACTTCGGAAGCGTGCTTCAATCTGTACCAAGAATAAAATGTACTCCAACACTCAGGGATAGCTGTCGTTGCGTTTGCTACTCAGAAAATTTATTTTTAGTGAATTTGTAACCAGTCATTTAAGGAATGCTCTTACCAGAAACTTATGTGCTGCAAGCCTAAATATAATTTTCTCATGTTTCTTGAAGAATTCTTTGAAATTTATGAGGGATTTATCTCTGCCTCTGTAAGCGTTCTACAGCGTTCTACAATGCACCTATCCACAAGGATCAAAGCATACCTATCAGCTCGCGCTACAACGAAAATTGTGAACACCCATCTGCGAGCGCTCACCAGCCACTTGCCCGAAACTGGCTGTGCAGTGAACATTGCTTTTACAATCAGGTGTCGTGTTCCACTAGATGGGTCAGAAACAGTCAGACAGCCGACGCCCTCCACAGCTGAGACGGTAGGCGTGAGATTGTCTCAGCAGTCTTCGTGTTCCAAAAATTGCGCTAGTTTAAACATCCAGCCTATTTCGGTCAAGAACCGAAGTAGCAAAAATACAAAAATGGACCACTTCTGTTATTCCACTGGCATTATTCAAGTCAAGACTACATTTTTCCATCTTGCTATTACAGTGCTATTAAAGTGCCTTATCCTTTGAGACCGCTTTTGTTGTTTGAGTGGCCGCCTTGAAGGATTCGCATTAGAACTTCTGATTTTCCAACTTGAGTGGGTTTGAATATAGGCAAGAATAAGAGTTAAGCTTTGTACCAATCCAAGTAGGTGGAATATTACGGATTGACTATAGTTTGATATAAAATGGAAGACTGGTGGCCACAGCTGAATTTTCGCTGAGCTTGGTAGTCTTGTTGCAGAGGCTTCAGCAGCAATCGAATCGACATCGCCAGTACGTTCCTTCGGATAGCGAGGCAAGATATTGCTTTGGTGAGTGTGCAGTGAATGGATGTGCGTGATCATGATTGCCACTTTGGGTCCCACGTGTTCGGTCAGCAGTCATTGTTACAACTAGTGGGAAGATAGGTGTCCTTTTTGTAATGTGTCCTGCGCACGTTTGCCGCTGAGGTAATACGACCCACTTTCTGCTTTCGTCAGATTTTTCGGCTGACGTTGTTCAGTGCAGCTTGCCGCTGAGGCAATACGACCCACTTTCTGCTTTCGCTAGATTTTTCGGCTGACGTTGTTCAGTGCAGATATCACGCGATTTTGCTTGCCATATAAGTTTTTTGTTAGAAAACTTTGTTGCCATAGTTACTGGTCCAGGATAAATTGGACCGGATGAATAGAACTCTATTAATGATTTTTTGCTAGCCTGAAAGGAACATTGTTTCAACACTTTATTCGTGCATAGTCTAATGCAAACGAGTCTGTGCGTGGGAACTTTGTAGGAACATTGTTCCAACACTTTATTCGTGCATAGTCTTATGCAAACGAGTCTGTGCGTGGGAACTTTGTGGAAGCTCAAGTCAAATCCTTGGTCTATGAGACCAGTTAGTGAGTAAGGCGGTTACGATATTCATAGTGTAGCTAGGCCTATTTTAAGCAAAATATTTCCTCAGGTTTTAAAATTCCGCTTAGGTAAAGTATGGTAAGCCGCGTTGTACGCTACGGCAACATACTTTATTCGAGTGATTAGGTCATGTTTTACCACTTGTTTGACTGGCAACCTGATTTTTGTTGTTGGATAAAATGAAATAAAACCCAACCATGAGTTATCTTAAATAGATTTTGTGGAATACATGGATGGTATTGTGATATTATCTAGGGTGATTCGGATGAAATGATGTTTGAACCAACCACTGACCTATACATCTATGTGTCTACGGTTAAAGTGAAGTAGTCAGTTTTACCCAAATTCGAGTGTTCATAAAGCTCCTGATAGCAGGACTTTGATCCGATTAGCTTAGGAAAAACATGACTGGATCTAGGAAGCCACGCTTTATGAGGGCTTACTTCTTAACTGTGTCTCAAAATGAGACCAGGGCGATGGTTATGTGGCTGCGCACATTGTGACCCAAACAACTCGTGAGTGAACAACCTGTAGAGTTTAAGCCCGTGGCTTGGTAGCTCTCGGGCTATCGAGAAGATCGACAACTTTTGAGGCAAATAATTATTCGAACCCCAGTAATCGAATTATTGTCTTATTCGGTTAACATCATTTGCTGAACTAAACTTTTCATCACTTTGGGTTCTATCAGTTCTGCAAACTGGTAAGCGGTAGAGTAAGAGCCTGAGAGTCTCAGCTGAAGATTAACTTGTCCAATGACTCAAACCTCATCTGAAATATTTTTCCTCAAAATGGATGCAGCACAAATTCAGCGTATGGTTTTACGCAAATCTGGGAATTTACGCACTATACCAGATAGTTCTGGAGAGATAGTAATTTCAAGGGTGATAATTGTTAGAAATGCTCCTTCAGGGGATGGAGCGGTCTTTACACTGCTGCAGGTGGCCTGAATTTTTCCCAGACTCCTGTTAAAGGTGCAAGATCAACGTGGTCATTTCATACCCAAATTTCAACAACCAAACATGGACTGGAAGAGAAGTACGTACTTGCTGATCCAATTGGGATTTGATGGAATTAATGTTCGTTGCGTCTGCCTGTGTTAGTGTAATCGTTGTTTGTATATCCAGGCGGAGTTCTAAAGAAAATTTTCGAAAGGTGTTGGGATTGAATGGAGTAATCTGTGGGGCGTACCTGGTTGCATTGTCTTTTTATACAGTCCTCCATTTTTCTTAAGCTACCTCATTGTTAAATGTCTAATTACTGGTTGACCAGAAGGCAGATGAGCAGAGTGATTATTTGTATAGGGAAGATAACGATTTGAATAACACTAAATTAGGACCAAGGCACACGTTGCAAAAAGTCAAGGTCCATGAACAATAATTTAATCTGTGTTATTTGGCCTACCGAATGACTCTTCTACCAACATTTGTACCACCAAGTCTGTCCCACGTCAGACAACTTTCCTCTTGTTGATGAGACTATGCTGTATAATTTCTTGTGGTTAAATGCCAGTATGTTCAGCCTATTAAAACATACTCCATAGAGACAGACAATTTCTCTGAATTGTACACAATACCGCTCTTTTCAGTAAGAATGTTGTGGATTTTTACCCTGTCGAAGAGTGATCATTACTCCGTGTGGGAGACCAAAAATTCTCGTTTTCTGAGGAACTTTATGAATAGGTTTAATGGCCTTTGCAACGTTTGCACAGTGCCCTGTGCCAAGCAAATGGACTAAAACCAAACTGATAATGTCCTCTGAGAATTCCAGCCAACACGCATTCGGATAGTTGCCTTGTAGTTAAACAGAAAAGTATGTCTCCATTTAAATCAGAGTTGGTCTTTCAGGTCATTCAGATGCTGCCCAATGAAGGGCCAGTTAGCATTTATGGCAACGTTGAAAGTTCATCTACCGGCTAATCATCCAACCAGAATTTCGCCGGCTGCATCTTCTATAAAATACTGATAGATATTACCCTGGGGTGTATTTTACGTAGCCATTTTTCGAGATATGGATTAATGGCTGCGCTGCTGGATTCGGTCTAGCTACCTGTTAACTCTAAATATGTCCATGATGAATGCAGAGTAACTTCTCAACAAATCTTTGTGGAGTTTCATGTTTTGAACAACAGATGGAAGGCGCACACTGGTGTGTGTAACTAAGTTGTGCTTCATCTTGGACACCATATATCCAAAGTTGTTTGAAATATGCTTATAAAGGCATTACACTACCGACTCCATCTTACATTACAAAAGTAAGGAGGAATTGGTAAAATCCAATGAGTGTTTCCCAGGTAGGCAATACCGGTGAACGCAAACACAACTTGGGCAATCAACTCCTCGAAGTCGAACATACACAACTCAGTGTGATGAAGTGAGAATGTGAAAGCTAACTCAAAATTAACAGTGTCTTGTCAGATAAAAATCTAACTAACTGGTGATCCTGAAAGCTTCATTTCACCAGAAGCCTTCCATCTTGCATTAAAAAAGCAATACATATAGGAGGACCCGCATTAGGAAAACAAAAACTTTATTCCGCTACCATCTGGGTGATGTAGGGTTACACTAAGAACAGTCGTTATCGCAAGTATACGAGCCTCCATAGCAAAATTTTCTGTAATTCCAGCAGCACGTTTTCCGAACTAGAGTGCCGAATCTACTCCGTAGGAGGCAGCATCCAAACAGCTGGAAATCTTGAATGTCGACTGCTTCTTCGTTGAGAATTTTCACCCTTGCCTACTTAACCAACCTCGAATGAGATTCAATCCAAGGCCATCTGCAGCGAAGGAATGTGTGTCTGACGAGACACCATTCACCTAACCACTATCAGAAGAAACAAAATAGCCGTTTTTCTCTTAGCACCTTCTTTTGAGGTAGATTTGAAGGTATGTCGCTCTGAAATCGTCAAGCTTGAACTAGAATATTCCGCGAGCTTCCACAAAATAGACTACAAATTTTACCCGATATTTCCAGTTGGGATTTCCTTAGGAATGTGAAGTATGAGGACATTCGGAAAAATGGAATCTCCTGTGAGCTTAAGTCGGTTAACATACCTTTTATCTCTATCATTTCCATTTTGAAGCATATTGGGTTGATTAAGAAGGGATTAGCTGAAGAAGAATTAAAAAAACACTTAGTACAGCCGTGGGGCGTTTAAGAATGCGTCGTGGAACAATAATTTGATAAAGTTTTTACGTCAAGCAGCAACTATGTAATACCGGAGTCAGTGTTGTTTTTCAAAGCTCATATTTGGAGGATAACATTCTAAGGTATATTTCTAGGACCCATTGTGGCGGACCGGTGGGAGGTACACCTTTGTATGACTGGTGCGCTGAGTTGTGCTGCGGTTAGACAAAAAGTACGGCTCCTTTCTCCTGTTGTCAATGTGGCTAGCTAATGTGATTTCTCAAGCTAATGTGCACACGAAGTGAAACACGGACGTCAAACTAGGTCAGTCTGTTCTGTACTACGATAAATAGATCAACTCGTTTACTGGATGGCTAAATTCTACCAAGGATGCATCCTTCCTACGTTTCTCAGGTATATGTCTTTCTAAGGTTATAACTGTTTTTACTCTAGAGAGGTCACAACCGGATGAGGTGTCCCTTCGGGTGAGACTAATTTCGGCAGCTTCCAATGGGGCGTCCTTCAAAGACAGAATTGCTCTGAGTAATGAGATTTCGTGATCAGCCGTTTTTACCAACTATTCCTGGGGAAGGTGATTTATGTGTGTATGTATTATACCTGTGCATGTCTATCCACGCCAAGTTAGTGCGTTTGGCCCCCTGCAATTCATCTCGTTTCCTGTGCAGAAGGATCTGGAATCAGGATAAATTCAAGCTAAGTGCTCGCTTCTGAATGGATGCACACATTTTCTTCCATGAATGTATCTAAAGATCCTCCACTTCTACTGTAGACTCACTCCTTGAACTGACTACCTCGTGATACAAGCAATCTAAATAAATAAAACTCTCCCTAAATAGTAGAGTAAAGTCCGGAGCACAGTATATGAGCCTACCAGCTGTCTACTGTAATCAAATACGATGGGTAGGATACACAAAAAGTTCGCAGACATCTGTGTACAATTAAGTAGCTTCATCAAAATAGGAATAACACATAAACCTGAAGCGTGCAGTCGAACTCGAGTTTTGCATTTCGACATAAAATATGGCTGAATATCGGCCAAAATCCGTAGCAGTGACCAGACTTCACCAAACAAGTAGAGTTTATTTGTTGTATGAAACATCAGCACCTCATCAGCACCTCGTCTGTAAAATCGATAATATCATAAAAGTTTACTGAGATTTCTGATCAGCTGCCATCCGACGTCATCATCATGCTATAGGCTGACAGTAGCACTTGCCAACTGGTTACTTTTCGCTCCTGAAATGACATACGGCTCCGTTGAAATGTTTCAATCTACCTCGCGCCAATTTTTTTTATGTGAAAAGTTTCAGGTTGCTAGGTTCCTCCCAAAGGGCAATCGCGTTTATTCGTATGGATTCCAGATAAACCACTTATGGATTACCATCTACGCTCTGGGATTTAATGCTTCGACCATGGCGTTCACTAGTTCGTAAAATAATGAGGCGCGAACGGACGTCAACGTTTTCATCGATGCCAGACGAGATCAAATGACTGGGTGACTAGGGTCGAATAAAGTCGCTTGTTCCAATACTCGCTGGATTTGCCCGGTAAATGTGATAGCCCCTCTGTCACCTACTGTATGAACAATCCACAGTGATTCTTAGACATTCAGGATGTTAAGATTGCCCAAGAATTGAACATTCTTTAATCAGAACTACTCTCCACTAGCAAAACCAAAACTAATCTTTATATATCCGAACAGGCGCTTGGTTCACGGTGTACGCTGGGGAGCTGTGATGCTGTCAGTTTCGATGTTTGTGCCAACTTTCTCCGAGGTCACCAAACTTGAAGCATGAGTTCTAGCTCACCTTGATGCATTGCATTCCAGGTTGGATCAACGATAGACAAGGGCAACGGTGGTATCGCTGTTGGAAGATGGAAACGATAAAACATTGTTTCATGTGGGTTGGGTCAATGTTGGAACATGTTAGCTTCCTATGAACGAGAATACTGGGACCTGTAACTGTTTGTTTCAGCGCAAACTCCAGCATATTCATTCTACAGACTTTCCAAAGTAAACGGGAAATCCAATTCAATTTGTACTGTAGTTTGCCGGAAACGAATAAATATGTGGGTGCTAGCACAGATAAGTAGTAAGGTATGGAGAAACAAACAAGGCTAAAACGCACTGGCAAGCGAAGAAACGTGTTCCGGAATATGTTTGCGGGTTGCTCTGTGAAATTTTTCGATGCTTTTTCTCTACGGAACTACATAACAGCGATAATTCGCCTGCTTCCCAGGGGCTCTTGGGAATATCAGCTGTGCCCTAATGATCTGATAATTTTGCACTCCTCTGACTACCAATAGCTGTCCGATTGTTTTGACTTCAGTTTTCTAAACTAAACTCTTCTAGATGATCTCGATGGCTTCGTTTAACCCCGATTTTCATACAAATAATTCAACTAAAACACTGGTTTTAAACTCAGTCCAGATGTTAAAAAACCGATGCGTGTATCATATGAACAAAGGTTTGTTTTAGCTTAATCAAACCCCTAATACTCACTTTTGATTCTCCCCCCGCGGAATGCAGAGCCCCCAAACAGATACTAATACTGGCTGATTCCTGTGAGTATTCTCACGAGGAGAGGATAAATTGGTATCTCATATCACATCCCAGTGGTTCTTGCATAGGGCATTTGCCCCTGATGCAGGTATTTTGAAAGACTTAATTTCAACCTACCAAAGCTAGGAAAAGCGATTTTAAGACACAAGATGGATCACCTTTTAGGAGTAACTGCAGTCTGTTAGTATAACTGTTAGGTGGGCTTTAAATGACGCAAAAACTTACGCCTCAAAAAGAAACTCTTGTAATTTTCTGCGCTCAGTATAGATGTTAACTGTTCCCTGACTTTTACCAGACACTGCTCATCAACATTCATCGGCCCAAAGTTTTCAGCTTTCAGTTGAATCCGAGCAAGCAAAAAGTAGGATCCGTAATCTCTTGCTCTAGCACAAGAAAAGAATGAGCTGCCGAACCAGAATGGTTGCTCCATCAGCGTTTCCGGTACCTGGTAAGAAAGTAACAAAGAGCGGGATTAGTTCATCTGAGACGCTACAAATCTTTTACCTACGTTACGGGAAGCGAGTTATCTAGCATTCACGGTCAGCAAGCGTATCTCTGAGCAACAACACGCAGATATTTTTTAGTTCAATGCGAAGGCGTCCATTGCCATTTAATAACTATTACAATCAGATAATTTCTATTAGGTGTCAGATATCAAAAGAAATGATGCTCACATCGAGGTCCAGTAGTGAATTGATACAAACAGTCGCTATAGCATGAAAGTCAGGGGCATGGAAGCTCATCTGTGTCAACACTTGGTGGTATGTGGTAACAAATATGGACGAGTCATTAGTATGCGTTTTATCAGCTCCGAATTCTATGGCCTAAGCCTATTAAAAGCCGCGTAATATCGTCCACCTACAGTAAACGTGCCTCAATAATAATCAACTGATGCACACTAGCCTCTACAGAACGAACTAGTTCCAAAAACCAACAAAGTTGTTAATGCCCCCACCCCGGTCTACCCTTTTCGGTCGTAGTGAAGTCGAGATGAGGCGGCGAAAAGGACTCTTAAGTGACACCAAAAGCTGATTTAGTCTGCAGGATCAGACAGCCTTTGCTCACTGGTTGAGCCTTAAAAGCCGATCAACCCGCTAGCTTGCATTCTTGTTGCGTGTTTATTTATAAATACATTTAGGTGTTTTATGTTCCCTAATCGAACTCTTGTGTCATTTTAACCTCATATCTCCAAGGATTTATTTAATTTTCCTGGCGAGGTTTTTCATTCCAAAGCTCCCAAAACTTTGGCGATGCAACCAACAACAAAAATCTCTATTTTTGTCTAGATTAGGGACCAATGAATGACAGTTCAAGTCAAATAGGTTGGACTTTCGAACAGGGACTTGCAGAAGTGCATACTCATACTATCGAGTGTTTCTATTCGGTTTAGATACCTCAGTTTGACGCAATACGACGGGCAAAGAGTTGTCTACCGGATAATTTAAGCTTACTGATGCGTTGAAGCGACAAGATGCATACAGAGCACCTTGTTATTCAGTTCTTGTTCGAAAGCTCCAAAGACAACTGAAGTCATACGGTTTAGGCTTAAACTAAAGCAACGAACAATGATCAATATTTCTCATGTTACCCAACCATCATTATTTCCGCTGCTTTGTAGGAATGCTTTGTGACAACCCAAAGTCTCTTGTGATTCTCATTCTGACGTGCGTATATGAGAGATCAACCGGTTTGTAAGTTCTTAAACGCTGACGACCACTACAAAGGTCCTACTTAGTAAACTGCAGGGACACTTACCGAATATCTGGACCTTCAGCTTAAACAAAGTCGAGCACTGTATCTCACCTTCATAAAGGCTGTTGAAAAACGGAAACTGATACAAGTTTGACCAATTTTGAATAACGGTGTTCAGTTTGGCAGCGCTGTTATGCTGTTCTAGGCGTGGCTAGTTAGCTGGAATTTGGATTTACCCACTCGCATCACACAGGCAACCCATCGGCAGCAATTCTCACGAAATGGCAGAAAATCGCGTGTAAACTATCGGCAGAACCCTCGTTTACAAAGCTCAAAAATCTATTCAATCTTCCCCACCCGAGTGTGTTTCACCGACACCATAGTATATTTCTGTTATCTCGACATTCAAATATCGCGGTCATTGTTTATTGATACGATTCTACTGAAGAATGAAGGTGCTTTGATTCTGCTACCAGTTTTGACATTTTAAGTCAAGCCTCATTTACGGATTTTATGAATGAATCACACAAATTTGATTATCATTTGAGTCTGTTCTGAAAATTATTTAACTTGTAAAAATGCACGTTAAACGCCACTCCATTTTGGTGTTCAAATGTGGAATAAGATCGATGGAAATTCGTAGAATATGACTGTTTGAACAGGTTTGAAATCAAAACCGAAATCGAAACAGATTTGTGGTACTTTTTATCGCCCACATTAAAATGACGTGCAGAAGCACGAATATATCACTTAAGTAGACATCTTATAAGATGCTTTACGGGTATTCAGCGAATAGCAATAGAACTGGTGAAATAATATCTGCCATATTCCCGGCAGATTACTTCCAAATGCGAGCTTTTCCAAATTTTTTGATCGTGCGTACGGCGTTAATTGTTCTTACAAACAAGCCGTTATCCTACAAAAAATCAATTATTAGCAAGCTGAGATAATTTTGTCATGGTACTAGATACAGATTGATTGAAATCATCTGCATTGGAAAGTTGTAATGCCTCAATTGGTGTTCAGATAGGAAAAAAGCATTGACAGAAATTTGAGTGGGTGTATTCTTTGGATGGCTAGGTATTTGGGGATAACACAATGCCTTTTGGGAGATTTTGCATCAATCCATTGAACAATGTCATGGGAAGAATAGTAAACGTTATTCTATCGCACGGAATATTTCGACAGGAAGTTGATCTGAGAATGATTTTCAAATTACTAATTTCCCAAACTCAGTTGCTGAAAGAATTTCGACCATCCTGCGGAATGTGACTAGTGGGCTTTGGATCGATCCACGTTGAAGTGAAACAGCCATATAACGAAAACAAAAAGGCCTGGTTACAAACGACTACTCAAATGGAGTGAGCGCTGCCGACAAATTATTTGATCATGAAGCTGAGTGCATTATAATTCAGCGGGAATATCCAGTCATTACTTGGGAAAACGGAGAATGCAGGTGAGGACCCGAGGATTAGTTCATCACTTCAGTTTCCACCGGTTTTTGTTTCAAAAAAACCCTTTTGCCATCTATGTTCTACTATCAATTGTTCTAACATTGTCATAAAAAAGCTGATGGGATTAACCCTGTGCAGACACAATATGAAGATGGTCACTAACGTGGGTCATTCAACACTGGAGGGGGGGGGTTGTACGGCATCTTGTCATGAATCAACTGTTCTGCAACCAACATCAGCATATTTCGATAAGGCTTCCACAATCAAGTAAATAAGATGGTAAAATTTAGTAAGTGGCCTAATTCCTTGATATTCGTTTGCGTAATTTTTTTCTCCACTACTCCATACATGTATATTTTAGACGGTCACCTGAAATGTACTCACTTACTTACTTTCTCATGATAAGGCGAACAGTTATTAGATTTGGTTTAAAACGTACTTCTTGGCATAATTGAGCGACTTTGGCTGAAGCGCCCGGTAGAGATTTCATTTCCTCGTATTGAGGATGGTAGTTCAAGTACACCAGAAAACCTGATTATAAAGAAGAGAAAATTGAAAACGACTAGTTGGTGAGAGCTGTGCAACAAGACTATTTGGGTGAAAGATATGCCTCGTCTGTGAACGGCTTATGCGACTGATCTTAATATGAAGATAGTTAAATGGACCACAGTAGTCCAGTTGAACGATAACCAGACAATTTGAATTTTCGCCCTGTTGAATTCCGTGAGTACTTACATGTCCATCTCACACATGCCAACAAATACACTTCTTTTCTGTTGCTGAATCGTTCTTAAAGCTTTTGGTTTGATATAACATGCAGCCGAAGTTTTCATAGTCGGGCTGCAGCGAGAAAGATTTTCCTGAAAAGCATTTAGTGTTCTTGAGTGACTGGAGTATGTTTAGCCAACATACGTTTATTTGGAAAACTCGCCGGGAAAAGTCCATCTTAAGACGACTGTAAGAGAGGGTCAGCATACATAAACGCGCAGGAGATTTGAATGGGCTACAGCAGGAAATGGCCTTTCTGTGAAGCGACTCACCTCTGAGGTTGATCCCATTCGTTTGACTGGGTGTTCGCACCAAAATGGTTTCAAGTTGCCCACACACATTTAAGTAAATAAGATCACTTCGCATAGTTTAGTCTGCTTATTAGATGGGTGCAATGCCCGGAAAATGTCGCTGGTTGCACTCACATAATGTATTAGAATTTAGAATTTAGAATTTGGACTTCTCGATCCAGTTACTTCTTTGATTACAATTTGTTTGAATGTGTGCAACCAGGTATTCTACCACCGTCAAGCTGACCGAGCTATACTACTGGTATGTAACACCTTATAGGTCGGCATTATTGAGACTGAAACCAATCATTACTGCTTGAAAGAAGTGCACTTTTTTCACTGGCGTTTTATTTTCACACACATCCCGTCATCATCTGAGAAGTGACGTACATCTCGTTGAACTTTGGCGGAAAAATCACTGGTGCCGGTCAGACCCTCTGATACACCGACCAGTCGAAGTTCACATTTCAACTGAGTGTAGCTGAATTTCACTCTGAACAAACATAATCATGTAGTTAATCCCAGGAAGCCCTCTTTTGTCCGGCTTCGCGGATGATTATACGGTGCTTCTCGGATTTTCAGTTTAAAGGACCTGCAAACACGGCTTGGAATATTGGTTTAGGGTTACCTTGTCACCTAAAAACAGGATGTTCATTGCACGCACCTTGCACCTGGTTAAGAGACACGACATCAGACACATGTATTTTATTACGCAGTTTGTTGAGATGATTAGTAATGATGGTGAAAGCGTATTTCCCTGAATAGCTAGATAAAAAAATGCTACACGATAAACACAAGGATGGTTGTGAAGTTGTAATCGGTGATAATGAAGCAGGAGGAGGTGGTGACTTTGATGAACTAGTGGTGAAAGGAAGAAGGCCTTTGCCGCAGAGTTGTACACACTATTGGTTTCTTCGATTATGCCATTTTTCAGCATCTCTTGAATCTGTTTATGGACCTCCTCCCGTAGATGGAGCGGCAGCGGACGGAGGCCGTAAGGTCGAAAGCGTTCTGACGAGAGGGAGATTTCACGTTCAATCCAAGGGCAGAAGCCAAACGGATCCTCATGGCCCATGAACAGTTCGGAATATTCCTTGACCACGGACTGCACTGACGGCACGTTACAAGACGGAAGCTTTCGGACATGCAGCTTACTTACGGCAGTGCTTGGATAACCTTCAAGCTTGACTGCGCCATACCTGGTTTATTACGTGGAAGCAATATGGGAAAAAAATTCATCAGCTATTAACGCTATATATCTTTTGACTTACCAAGGTATTCGTTTGGTTCACATCCTAGAGGACGGAGTAAGTGGAAGGCTTAGTCAGAATAAATTCTCAGGAGTAGTCACTGAGAAAGAACTCTTTCCGGATTAAGCGGTATTAGACACTCACAAAATCCCAGACAGTTCACATCACTTTCGCTCAATTTGTGGGCGACCAGGTGGGCATAATCTTTGGAAGCTTAGACAAGCAATCTTTGGCTTGAGCTGCCAAGGATGGCAGGGTTTGAGAACTTGAAAAAGAAAATTCAGTGGAACCTCTAGGTATTCCGTGTGCGCTGTACATTATGCCGGAAAATACCAACGTTCCATTGGTAATGAGGGCCTTCATCGAACCTACAGTTTTAGCAATTTTATCACACATATTAGCTTCAAATAAGTGCGTTGTTGAACTCTTTTAATTCAGCTGTGTTAACTACACTTACTATCGTTTCGATTCACGAGTTCGTAGACTAAAGAATTGAGAGAAGCAGGGAAAAATCAATAAAACAATGCAGAAACTTTTCTCATTAGCAGGATCTCACCACCAAAGCACGCAAGATTCGCATAGGTGCGAAGAAAAACCTACATTGTGTACAATACTTTGGTAAATGCGGTATGTCCTTCAGACATTGTCCTCCATACTATTTCAGAACAGCTAGAAACCAGCTAACAAAAGAATTACTCATTTATGGGCTGAATTACACATTTGACAACTGCAAGCATGTGACCAGTTTCTAAAGCAGGTTTTTGCAATTTCGTTATTTTAGCATATGGCCTTCCATGTGCTAGATACCTAAACACCTTTTATTTACAGATGTGTTCTCATTTGGGGGACCAATAGCAGTTTGGATATTAGCGGTTGAGACAAAAAACCCTTGTTATCACGGATATGTTCGGTAAATTTACACGTTTTTTACTAATAAATTGGTGATTTGAGTTTTTCCGACAGCCAGAATTCATATTGCTGTCATTTTGTCATCATGCATGACGTTGGTGCAAGGATTCGTGATACTTAGGGAGTGAGCGTGTAAACACTAGCAGGGATGATCTGAGCCAGCTCACCATGAAATGGAGCTCAACAATCCACTCTGCTTCGTAACAATGCGGTACCTGATCAAAATTCGTAACAAACCTATCGATTTTGACGAACAGTTTGTCCACAATTCTGTAGTCGTCAAGAAATATATCCGTATGTCATCCCGAGTTTCTTTTCACTTGCTAATATTTTTTATTGGGTCTTCTTTAGGAATCAGTGTAATGCCTTTACAGAAGTCGTTTTTCGTCAGAAGCTTTGATAGTAAGTACTGAGTGTAGGTGTGCTTCTTGGTACATCCTCACACGATGGGAATATCTTCACTTAATAGTCCTGGAAGGTTCAAATCACACTTTCAAAAATCGGTGTGAAATATAGTAGAAAAATATTTGACTGCGCTAGTTCCGCTGAGCTCTGATGAAATCTTCGGTTTTATGGGTTTATTAATAGTTCGCCGGCCATTAAATAGACATTTCGCCTTACGATGCTACAAATGCCATGACGTTTACCATAAGGTACCGTGTCTCTGAACTCAGGATTCGATTGGTCAACACTTCATCTAGAGAGTGGCGATGGCATGTTAGTTTAGGTGAATTTGAACTTCATTCAAGTCATATTGTGAAACCTGTGATTACGATCTGGTCCAGTTAAGTTGCTTTGACTGGATTACGGTGAAGAGCAATATATGACTCCGAGGGTGGTAACGTATACCTCACCATCCTCATCCTCATCATTACCATCACCATCATCATCATCATCATCAGCTATAAGAACAGTATACTTGCCATACACTGGTTGTAGCTGCCACAAGTTCGTTCATCAACAGGTTGGGGAGGTAGGGTAGGTAGCTGCGCATTGGAGGTGGGAGCTGATAAATTGTTCTTTCAGAGGACTTTTAATCGGGGGGATTGGGAGAGGAGCAATGCATCAAACGCGGTGACTCGGATGCATGAGCACCAATTAGGACGCGACTGGGTTATGCCTGGCAATCTCTGTAACCATTGATGTGTCCCGTCTCGGGGTCCACCTCTATGGAGATGGCAATGACCAGCGCAGCTGAGTGTGTAGGTATTGGTTTTCACGCTTCGCTGCCAGGTCATTCTTTGACCTCCCCTGGCACTTTTTCACCATTCGCGCGCTTCTGCCAAAAGAACCCTCCAAGAATGTCAGTCGACGGGTATACGCAGCCTGTGGCCAAGCCACCGCAACCAATGCAGTGTCATCTATGCGGATGAGTTACTTCTTCCGAATACCACTTGACGTGCCTCAGCACCGATGATCTGAAGTTCCCACCAGACTCAGGCCATGCTCCGAATATATCGATGGTCAAACACTGAAAAACTTTGACGTCCTCGTCGGGCACCTCAACCCCACAGGCATTACAGGCTAGTTGTGAGTCTCCCGTAATCGTATAAATGACGAAGTGGAAGGGGAATGGTGAAAGATAATAGTCCTGGCTGACATCATTTGATGTGGTGAAACCAGGCAAGAGCTTCCCGTAGACCTTAACACGGCCGCGGGAGTTGGCGTACAGCACCTTAAGGGAGATCAAGAATTTATTGGGGATACCTCTGCTCCAAATACACTGCCATAGTGCCCGACGGCCCACAGAGTCAAAAGCAGCTTTCAAGTCAAGGAACATAACCAGCGTTGGTTGTTCGAATTAGTGTCGTTGTTGCAGAATCAGCCGACGGGCGACGATGTGAGCGTTGGCTTACTGTGGAGAGCAGTTGAGCTAGCTCAGATCGATACTGTTGAGCGGTGGCATGCTTCTTGCTGACTTGCGATGGCCTGAAGAAAAGCGAATTGTCAGGAGTGCTCGCACTATGACGTGACTGTAATGAAGTTGTATACCACAAGAGGAACGGCAGCTGTGAACAGTGGCTCTCCACTGGTAACGGATGCTCACGTGATCCAACAGAATCCTCGGTTGCTTTGCATTTGGCAGGCACCAGGTTACGCGGTGCGAACGTTTCTGCTGAAAGTTCGTGCTGACCAGAAACACTTAACGGTCAGTACATAACTGGAGGCGTCGCTCTTCGATGTCTGTGCAACGAGTATGGACACCGAATCGACCGCTCAAATGTGATTCCAAGGAGCTCAGAAGAACGACCTGGGCATTCATATCGCCCGCAACATCAGCGCTTTTTGCTTGAAGAACCAGCTCGGATTGTGTTGGATAGAAAGTATTCTTCTCAGCACCGGAATTGCACTACAAAGAACACCGCCTTCCATGCTGAGAGACGTTAAGTTTGATGGGGGTGGATAACCAGAAGGTGCAAAGACAACTATTCACTGGGATCCAGTCCAGCGAAGCGCGTTCAGTTCCCACGAGTCATCGCTTTTGGATCACCGGACACACGGAGGGACAAATGTAAAAGAGCTGAGTTTGTCCTTGGAATTCCGAGAAGCTTAACCACGCTTGGGTCTTTTATGCGTGTTTTGGAGACACAGCATGCATCAATTTTAGGGGAGTGCAAGGTTGAAGCAAGCATTACCTGTTTGCCAATTTGACATGAAATGCGGGCGTTAAAGTCTCCTATATTGAAGGAATCTCGTGGACTTAGAAGGGTGTTATTTTCTGTATTGTTAATAGGCAGCGAGGAGTATAAGTCCCTTTGGTCAGATAACTGGTAGTCAAATAACCCAGCGGCGCTTGCTTGTGTGGCGGAAAACTTTGGGGAGGAACATCGGTGGACACGGAACTTTGCGGGTAAATGCTACTCTCCGGCCGCCGAGGCCAAGGAGGTGTGTCTGGCTGAGGTACCCCACCTGGGGCCTGTGACTCAATAGTCTAACCCATGGGGTAGCGGAGAGTAGGGTTTCCTTTTGGGACCCTGCTCGGAGCCGATGACTCAATAATCTGATCGGTTCGGCTGATGGGCTTGGCCCACCCCGAGGGCGCAGGGAGTAGGGCATTACTGGCTCAATCCTGATGCGGCTGCGCACAGCAGAGGCCTCTGTAGCAACACTGGACACTTTGGTTCTAAAAGTATTTTAGCCGTACTGAATAATGCGCCGGTGGTCACGGTGACCCTTGGACGATCGGAGTGTGCGGTTTTTGTGGGCGACATTTTCTAACCTGTCATTCCTCGGGGGAATGTAGCATCGCTGCTTCCGTGAATATGAACATGCCGGCCACCTGTGGGAAACGCCTTACTGCCTCCACACTCCTATTGCAGAAGACAGTACGACATTCCCCCCAGACCGTAATGGACACCTAGTCTGGCTTTGAGAAGGGCCAATTTAGATTAGCAACTTCTCAAACAATGGTTTCCAAGAATAAATAGCCAAGCTTCGCACAAACGTTTTATGGACATACGGCATTTCTGTTCAGTGTCTGATTAACAGCTAATTCAGATGCTGACAGGGGACAAAAACTGGCGTACATAATTTTCAGTGCCGCTCTTTGGCTTGCTAATATTAGACTCTGTGTCCAAATGAAGCAACTGTAATTTTCACAGAATCCGGACAGAGCTTACGTGCTTCGCAACCATTCCTCGCTCTCAAGGATGTAATGTGTATTGTTGTCGAAGCCTCCTCTTATTTGCGGAAATGGTCAACATGTTCTAGAGAATCAGGTATAAGCTACCTCTGGATAATGGTGCCATGCAAGAACCTTCAAATTCACACTATATTCTGTCATACCAGTTGTGCCACTACCTTCCGCAGCTTATACACACATATATGTGCATCTCCATGAGGACGACTGTATTTCCTACTCTGGAAATAAGATCTCCCTAATGCATTGAAGCAATGAATGGGTTGCGGCAATTTGGGGAAATATGGTCAGTGTGTACACAGATAAAATCAAGATTAATTACATAAGTTACTGAAAATTTGGTGGCACTAATTTGATGACAGTGCCCAGGCATTATAGAGTCATTATAAGTATGTCACTTGTGGCCTATATGGTTTGGAGGCCAGGTTGTGAAGAAACATCCTATGAAAAGTTTATCACCCGGTTATACAACTGAAGAAAATAATATCAGGCGGATTTTAGGCACAAGAGATACCGTAAAAGCAGACAGTCGAACAAAAAGCTCCTTAATGGGGAACAAATTGATTTGCTTGTCAAGACGAACACCGTTATTTAAACATCGCTGTTCCCAGAAAAAAAATTCGCTTACCGTCTGACTCCATAACTCTATCCACTACATCTGAAACAGGGTAGAGATATTTCTATGATCACATCCTAAATCATGAACAGGAAAAGTTCGCCACATTCTGGATATTTCGTCAATACTTCAAAGCCATCTTTGAAGGAACGGGTTGTAGTTGAGGAAGATGAGAACCAAGGTTGTACTTTACCATGCTGCTGTTTACTACTAATGACGCTGATGAAAACTCGCCTTGTGGGTCCGGTGATAGTGCGGGAAGATTTGAGAACTTTGATAGTGAAGCTGAGTCATGCTGAGGCAAGTAAGCATTTGTGACCACGTGATGTATATTCCGAGATTGAAGGATAAGTGACACCATATTCAAGTCGTTGCTCATAAGTGTGAAAAGAATAAACAAAACTGTTCGAAAGTAAAAACGTGTCTGACCTCTACTCTTAAAAGCATCAGTTCTAAACAGAATGCCTGGGTCTTGGCTTTACTGCTGAAAATTTTCTCCAGTATTCTCCCGCTGAGGAAATGACTAAACGTTGCTTCTCGCAGGCATAGGCTGCTAACTGGAAGGAGCCAGTATTAAGGGGTTATGAGACGCCTGACATGGACTTATCGAAACCACATGTGGCCGACATCTTTAAGAGCTTCATTTGTCGAGGAGGTAGCATTTTCCTATTCGAGAGGTCCAATGAGGATACGTTACGTTATATCAGTAAAACGTATGGCAAGATAGCTGGCCATGGTATCCATATTATCAAAGAAATTCGGATTGGATATGATGGAAGAGAGTGATGAGTACATTCGGTGGTTTGGTCCACCACGAATCACTCTGTAGCACTGTGGACTGGTTTTCGTTTCCAAGTTTTCCTGTCCGCTAAATTTGCCTCTTTTTATTTCAGACATCTACGCCGGGATTTACCTCTCCAATATACCCCCTTGAAAAGCCAGACTGTAAAGTTTGGTTTTGTTGATCAGTTTACTCATCTGAGCAGCCGCGTAAGCCGTTAGTGCACTGTGACAAGTGAAGTCAATGCATGCATCACCGAGAGGTAGGCAGTACCGGCCAATTCGCTCCGTCCTTACCATCAGAAACGAATATCATTAAAGTTCAAAGGCAGCGTCTATAAAGCGATAACAAGATTAATCTTAATATATGGTTACTACTACCCCAAACTACTTCAGACATACGAACATCGATATTTCTATAGGATAATGGGCTGCAACTGACTGTAATATGTACTTAATGAAACGGTCCGTAAGAAAACACGGTATGATGGGCCGGATTCGCTCTAGCTGCAGGAAAGGCTTGTCAGACAGGATGGTTGGGTTTTCTACTGTGCAACCTCGGCGAGTAAAGTAAAGCCACGCTTTTCATTCTAAAGATTTCAGACATGACAACACGAAATAAAAGCGGACACTGTCAGGTAGGTTTACCATGCCATCATGGATGGCACCCATATGGTTCTCCGTGCCTGCGGTTAGGAACCGTACGGGTCAAAGCAGGTAACTCAGTTCTGTTGCAAGTTATGTCTTCTTAACCGGACTAGAGACTGCTTGTGGTGGTGAGTTTCGCAAAAACAACCTGGATCAATCCCACTGAATGCGTCTTGATTAAAGATGATGCTTAGAATTTTTATCCGAATGGTTTTGTAAGGTGCAGGTGCCTCATTCTTGGGTGTATGCTGCTGATGCCCATCGGGAGTAACATTGTCCCCATATGAGTTTAAGCGGCACGTTTGTAGTTAACCAAACATCACTTTCGAATTTGTTTTTTCGACTGTTAAACCACTCGATTTCATTAGTTTGTTAGAAAAAGGACTCCTTTAGTTTTTTCCAGATACTTAGGACGACATGAAAACGGTCAGAATTGTGGTTGTGATGATGCTGTGAGGTTTCGTCCAACATACTTCTTGTTCACATTCAGGTTCAAGTGCTGTGCGTATACGAACTTGGTCTTGTGTCGCTTCTCAGTTCCACAATGCCTAATCAATACAAATTTGTCTTCTAAGGAAACCGGGAATGCCGTGACCGTGAGGAGATCAGAAAGCAATCAGTGTCAGTGTAAGTACCGGAAGCCGTGACTCAGAAGTACCTTACCTTACTTATTCGCTTACTCACTTACTAAAATAAGTAACGTGGTCTCCGTCTACAGCGACATGCCCCTAGTTCTTTTGGTTTTCTAATACGAACATTCTGGTAATTGCTTTAGCACCAATGCAAATACAACAGAATTTGCTAATCTATGACGTACCTGTTGAGTCTTAAAAATCGAAGAGAGATAAGAGTCGTGAAATGTCTGCCTTCAGGAATTCAAGGACATAGTTACATTCACATTTTATTAATCGGATTCCTCGCATTATGTGCTGGTTTCCACATACGTAACAAAGAAGAAAATTGCACGACCAATCAGGTTAAGTGCACTTAATATGCAATGGGAATCCAGACGGAAGCCCGACTGGATTTGTTAGCCCGTAGTAACGGCAAAGCGTTCGCAAGTGTATAATGTGGTTTTGTTTTGATTAATCAGTACCGTCTCAGTCGTAGGTGAATAGTGGGACTGAGTGTTCTGTGGCAGACTGATTAGTGCCCTGCAGACGAATTCTGTGTGGATCAACCGAAATGTACAAACTATATGTGTAATACAAGCCAACGTAGTTGTTCTCTTTGCTAGTCTTCTGCGTCCAGGAAATGTACAGTGTGCAAGGTTCATTTACAGCCTAAATTTCTCTTGGTTCTTCTGCCCCGGCCTGACTGAGAACGTTCAAATTTTCGACACATTGGATTTTGGTAAACAACCGTAAAATATTTTTGTTTGGTTTACCTAAACCCTCCAAAACTTTAGGGTGATTTTCTTGTTACAATGGTGTCCGGACGCGTCCTGATTTGAAAAAAGCACGTGTGCAGAGAATGGCGCGTCCCCGAGGTCAACATCGGTCACTTATGTGAAGTCAGCAATATAAACATCACTACGATAACAGAACACATGGAATTACTTGGTGTACCCGGTAAACACTCTGAACTATTCCACGTGATCGATCTGATGGCTGGTGTCGACGATCGCACTGGTCATGTACCAGGGCCATACCAGTTATTAAGCAGTCTGAATTGGGTTCCCAAAATCTTTCAGATGAACGTTGAACCATGCAGCCTACGCAGTTTCCTAAACAGTAGCAAACCGACGAATAAATAAATGCTGACGACTTTTGGGACAGCAATTCACTCTTTTAGGTTGGTGTTGAACATTGGATCACTGCTGAAGTACCCTACTGTACTCTCAGTTAGAGAGCATTCAGCGTTCATTTCAAGATAGAAGCCAGACGATAGATTGATGTTTCGGATGTTATGTAGTTTGCGAATGATTGGATTCATTGGGTCTCTCATTCGATCCTGGATTTGGGGTGTTATTTCATACATTGTTGTTAATATCGGTTTTCCATAAAGATTTTACGGATGGGTTGCGGTTAATCACCAAAACATCGCCGATTGAGATTTTACGGGCTCTGTGGGGTAGATATTTAAATAAATAGGCTGTGGAAAGTACTAAACTCACCAGAATGGGAAGTCAGCTCAAAGCCTGAGGGAAGTAATGAACACAGACCATCCGTCAGGTGGGTGTTTTAGACTGCAAAATTCTGCAACTAGTTCATGTTCAAAAGATTGCATTAACTGAACTATGCCACAAGTACTAAACATGCTAGGTTCGCCCTGTTGACTTAAAACTAAACAAGCTGTTCAATTCGGATTTGCTAACGAAAAAGTTTGTCCTTACCGCAACCCAAAGGTCCACTCTCCAAACATAACCGATCAGTTCAGTTAAACGTAACTGAACTCTCCTGAGATCAAGGTGGCTTCTCTTCTGTCTATTTTTGTCTATTTTGTTTACTAAAACGGAATTAGAATAAAGGTCTTCTTGGACATTCGGTCCTAAACCAGAAAATCCAAACTTGTTTAGAAAATTACGCTTTTTCTTCGATGGAATGATCTTCCAGTTTAAAGCTACCGGTGCAGCAGAGCCACAGGTTGCTAATGCTGCCTGAAACTTGAGGATAAGGCTCCAGCCTTGCCTAAAAGTAAGTAAGAGATCCGCGTGAGGATTTGAGCATACATCTGGTGAACGAATACGCCTCTACACGGTAAGCCTGCAACAATCTTTGTAAAGTAGACAAGGTGTAAGTTTAGAACGAATTTAGTTCTTGCGCACAACAATGAAGCTAAGGTATACTTCTATACATCAAACTAGTATAGACTAGTGTGTGCTTTCGCACTGACGAAGAAGAAACAACGAGCTATTTTGCTTGTTTAAATCACGCACAAATATCAGTAGGATGACTTTTATCTCCCAAAAGCGTACCCGTGGATTATTTACCGTTATGCTAGAACGTGGGTAACCTGCACATAATTATCGCTTCACTTTTTAAAATCCTGTTCTCATTCTTTGACTCACAGTATTCTCCGTCACATTGTGGCAGGACTAAAGGTACTCCGCACATGTTACGTGTGAACTTCTCAAAAGTACCTGGGGAAAGACAAATGGATCAAACTGACAGATTGTGCGTGTTACACAACAGTTATTCAACGAATGAAAAATAAGGAAACTGATGTTGGGCAAATTAAATTAACCCGAGCCAAGGCTAGTGTACTTTATGCGAGGAGTTTCTGTAACGCAGTGAAAGCCGATTCAAATCAAAATACGAAAGATAAAGCAACGAAGAAGATTTAGGACAGGCCGGTAACGAAGGAATCGATTTTCAAGTGAACAGAGGTTGGTTTTAAGCTGGTCATGAGTGTCATTGGAAGCTCGTTTTCGGATTACGTTTCATACCACGGCCGTCAATGGCTGAGGCGGTGGAAGTTGCCAAACAACTGTTGTGCAAACGAGCGGATGACGAAGTTAGTTAAGCCGAGTTGACACGAGACAACTTGCAACTGTCACTCGCGTAGAATAATGAGTAGAAGTGGCAAAAAGCCCAAACAGTCTCAAGTTCATGTAGCCCCTCCATTTACACAACTGTCCTAGCACTAGCTCGCATATATGGACTAACAATCTGCAAAGGACGCTTAGGAAGAACACGAACGTAATTTAAATAGAAAGGGGCACACTACACATCCGGTCTTGATTCATGCAAATCTCCCATTAGTACATCGGCCTTACCACCTGCTAACAAACAGAAAAGATTACTAGACACTTTCAACAGATTTTGGCTTGGTAGTATGAGGAGGTCTTGATGATTAGTCCCCGTACTGCCTTAAAATTTGACTAACCTTGTAACCTAGCCACTTTATCTGTTGAAACTTTTGTGTCGAAAGCAAAAACGTGGCCAGGCAACAAATCTACTGACATTTTTCCAATTTTTCTCTGAAAAATAACCGATTCCTTCGTGTTATTGGTGGCACTACACAAAACAATGAGACTGGGAAGAAACCCACAAAACGTCTTCATATCATATCTTATCATATCTTCAAATACGTATTGGCAATAAGGTCGTATTGATAATAGAGTTGGGGTTTTGTTCTAAGCCGAAGGATCAGGGCATTATGGCCATTGGAATAAAAATCAAACAAAGCCTGGGACAAGTTTTATCATATCCAAATAATGAGTCATCATAGTGTTACTTATAGTACGAAGTTCGGTCAGCTGCGCAAACATCGTAAACATCACGTGTCCTACGCTTGATGAAGTCAGCTTTCTTACAAACTTTGTGCCAGTATCCAGGTTTTCAACTTAGCGTACATAGTATGATAGATGGGTGATACTGCCCATAAGCGAGCGAACTGTACTCAACATAATGAAGTTGATGAGCATTTTCGCGGAACCTAGTGGCTTCAGCGTAAATTGCCAATCCGCACACTGCCTTGTGCGTTCATGGATTTTCTGACCAATCATGTAAAGCAGCTCTTCCGTGGGTAACGGAAATTCTTCAAAGGTACCTGATGCAGAACCACGAAATTTCATGTGAACCTGGGACATTGTTGAGATAATATTTTTATCGCACATGTGAAGGATAACTTCACGCAGTGATTATCGTGGAAATTCGCACAATAATTCCCAACTCAAGACCGCTAACTGAAAAAAAGACAAAAAAATTGTCCTAAGTACATAAGAGTTGGAGTCAACTAGTCACGTTGTTTGTAAGTTCTAATCGTAACATGGAAAAGACAATGATGTATCTGCTTGGCTGCCTAAGCAACTAGCTGAAAATATTCTGTATAATCCTTTTTTTAAAAACCTTTAGATTATGGGTAGTATCTGAGACAGTCGTATTTGATACCGGATTCACAAGCACTCTTCTGACGGAGCGAAAGACTAAATATTTTTTATTAGGATTTTATTCCGCTAGAGTTTCACTAGGGATATCAGTTGATGCTGAAACATGCAGAAGTATTTTTTTAACTTTCTGATCTGTCTTGCTTATGCGTTTGAAGGATCTACACAAATTAAGTAATTATGCCGGGGCGAGATGGCCAAAGTGGTTAGAGCGCGAATTTACTGATCGTAAGGTCCGTGGTTCGAACCCGACCTCTGCCTCTCGACTTCCCCTGTCTAGGCTTGGGCAACCTGGCAGTATCCCAGCCCTCGTGCCTCCTTCGGGTGGCGTGGCAGCTAGGCACCGAAAGGGTGCTACAGCTGGACTATTGTCATTTTTTATTGTCAAGTAATTATGCCCAAGTACTTATGCGTGTTATCCCTCCTGGTAATTGGTGAGGAACACAAAGCGAAAAATTCTACCCAAAGATGGAACCAGTTTGTTTTTGAAGATTGACTTTATTTGCATGGTAAAAATTGACGAAGCCAAATTAAAAGTAAATGTTTAATCCTGCAATTCATGTGGACCCCCTTTTGGCGTATTTTTGGTCGCTCATTTTACTCATTGCCTTCTACCCTGATCACCAAATTTCGAAATTTGTTTAGAGGCTTCCAGAGATTTTGCACTACATTTGGAAGTGTCGTGAAAACGGAATTTTCTTACTTACTATGAAGAAAAAAATGAGGAGTGATTGGAGACGGTGGGTACCGGACTCAGTTGCAAGCATCACATTATGATGCAAATTACAGAACAATCGTAAAATATGTACTAAAATTTATGCACACTTTTAACCAGGCGGTGGCCGGACGGCTTCTCTTTATAGATATTCACGACTGCCGTATAAAAGTGTCCATCTAATGTTGTGTATGAAACGCCCAATGACCATCCCAAGACAAGCATAATGCTGGGGCTTTCGTTTGGGTAATATTACCCAGAGACTGGCTGTGTATGAGCAAAAATAATGAAGCCTATCACGTAAGATAGATGATCTCCTATTTTGAAAGCCACTGCATTTGCGATATCATTTCGAGGATGGTACCTTAACAGTTTAGTTGTCGAGGCCTTCATGCGATATAAGGTACATGTTTCGATTTGTTATCATCTATATGAAATTGGACAATTGAGCAATCAGACGAGCCTTGTTTTCAGAAAGCAAGTTTCTTTCAACAGTGTGATGAGACAACCGGTGGAAAACTATTGGTGCACTAAGCAGCTGTTCAGTCTGTCTGTTTAGGATTTGTCAATATCTTTCTTTACTTTTTCGATAAACGTACAAAGCTGTAATAAAAATGCATCTTATTGCTTGGGTATAAGAAAAAATTGTTCTCTTCTGAAATGTGGGTAGTCGGCATGTAAAACTGATCTATCCGAAATTTGTAGCTGGTTCTTACATGAGCCGCAAAGTCATACACTGTATACTTGAGGTGAACTGGTAACTTGCTATTCTTCTCACTAAATTCCATAATAACTGCTTGTACGGACTACAAATGAATGTAAAAAAGTGTATAACAGCATACCTAATACTTCCAGTGTGTAGTCAAGACCCTCTGTGCTTGCCAGTGTTTGGAGAACCTCTTTCAATTGCGCTTGGATCTCTGTCTTCTTTTTCAGTTTGAATGACTTTGCGAGCGATAAGTAATCAAAGGATATTTTCCAGATCGGGCTTGGAAACTTGAAGTCCACTGGCATCAAATGCCACACAAAGTCGCGGATATTCAATTGGTCCAGGGCTGCGATCAGCTGAAAACGGAACAATCCGGAAAGTTAGGCACTACAACCCTCTATCCTGTATTTTTATATAAGAATTTAACAATACCTAGCATGTTAGTGACATAGTGATAGCATGAATGTAAAATGAGGATAGCTTGAATTAGTAGATCTAAACCTACTTCTGAATATGCCATCAAATTTTGGCTTACTTATAACCAGAACTTTTGCTTGAGTTTTAGAAAGGTCAACACCAAAATTATACTGAACAGTGTGACATGACCCCCGTAGAGTAAAAATGTACTCAGTGTGAACATAAACAAAAAATATCTCTTGGTAAACGCACAACGTATTGGCTTTATTTTGTGAGCATTTTCGGATCTCCTCCAACAAGATGGCAAGGGAGGATAAATCTGTTACAAGGATTAACCGTTTCAGACTAATGGTGTATTAGTTCGCCGATCAATACTGTTACAAATAATGCGACTTCCTCAAAGCATTGAAACAAAAAAATAAAAAAATTTAAAGTGTGTTCCAACGCAAAGAGAACTACAGAAGACCGGCTGAAAAAGCAAATACAATCGGCAACCGAACGGTATACAAAATGACCTCGCATCTCACGTTCTCCTCATTCTACTCTGCACTTTTCAGTTATGAGCGCTAACTCTATCGTGTCTTAAGGCACCTGTGTGTTGAGTCTGTCTGAACAAGCAGAGTAGCGACAGTGAATGACTACGTGCAAATTCATTCAGGTCAGCTCCCCCAAATCACACTCACTTTTGATACGTACGCATTCAAAAAATACGTGTGATTTGTTTCGATTCATCATCCCACTCATGTCTGCTAATATCATAAACACGCAAAAACGTTTGTAAAAACACAAGTTACATGTATGTTCAGAGTACGCGAATTTGTCCCTATGAAGGTACACTCCAGCGAAAAAAATGGAACCAACTTATTGACAGGTTAGTAAACACCAAATAATCCGCTTCGCTAAAATGAGTACCCAGAAGGCGAAGCTGAATAACAGTTTCTCAATGGTGGTCCATACATGCAGTGCATGCAGCGAACGTGCAGCGAATGGATGCATTACAGATTCATTTGTAGACGCATTCTAGTGATAACTCACCCTATCCACCGAGGATCTGTAGGATTCTTCATAGGTAGGCACCTCACCTGGATCAGCAGCAGCACTGGGTGTTTTTGGTTTAATATTCACCAAGGCATCTAAAATTTTAGGTAAACCAAGATAAAGAAGAGTCTAGACGCCAAACTTGGATAACAAACAAATCTCATATAAAATGTTCGTTGCAATTAACGGCGCTATACCACAGTGGATAGGCTCAGAAGTTCAGAGCAAATCTGTAGTATCCGTCAGCCAATAAGCTTCATTCCGAATGAGTTAAAAAGTTTTAAATAGATACAGACGACGGATAGTCCTGATAAGCTCAAAAGCATCCCCGTGGTAAACGTTTCGGCCAAAAACCACAAACGTGTCTCCATAATTAAATTGGTGGTGTTCGAGGTTGTTAAGTTAGGGTCTAACTTTATCATCATCATTATCATCGTCATTGACAGCATGACATCGGTGTTCAACAGCGATGCTTTGCTGCCATACAACCATGATTTATTTGAAAGTCTTATTGTGAAGAAAAGAATATGGATGTACAGGGTAAGGACTATGTGCTAGCTTGCTACAATCATCCCGAAGTGTCCGCACCTCCAGCTACTCATTCAGGCGATCTGAATAGAAACTGAAAGCAAGAACACCACTAACATTGGTTGGCAGTCATATTTTGCAGTGTCCTCAATCAGGAGCAGTGGGGATCGCGCGGTCCCCATCCTGGAAGGCGAGTGGCACCGAGAGCACCCAGACTTTTCGCAATCTCATTCACACCCCTCTTCCAGGTCAAAGGTTGGCCGCCTCTTTGCTTCCGCCACCCTGTGATGGGCATAGAAAACAGCACTCTTCGGCATATGCAAAGCATATCCCAGCAAACAGACCGGTCAACCGAGTCAAATGCGCCTTGGAAACACTAGAATTGTGGGTCACTTATACGTATGACGTTGTTCTTGCACCTGATGGAGTGTGAAGATTTGGTCTACACAACAACTACCACGCCGGAATGCCGCCTATTGCTTTCGAGTCAGTGTTTGACAAGTCACCATATGGCACCTGTGCATCAGTGACGCCAGAAGTGACGTTACGATCGGGGTCGAGCTAATCCCCCTGTGGTTACCACACCCACCGCTAGTCCTTTTTTTGGAAATGGATACTCTCATCGACCTAACTCTGGGCTCAGTGAAACCAGAGTCAAGACATAAGCCCATCTTTCTTGCCCGGTACATTAAAGTAAATCCGTGTGTAGCATAGTTTGTCATATAGGCCCTTGGATTCTTGGAGTTCTGAATGAGGAAGCGAGAAGAAGTTGGAGATTCTTCATTTAAAACTGGCAAGGTGCATAGTGGGAGGCGAGTTCAACCGACAAGCTAGAACAGCTTATTGCCCATATTGTTTCGGGGTGCGAGCAATCAAGACAACAAAATAAACAGCTGATAGCTGACTCTGCAAATGGTGAGGAACAAGTAGCTGCTTTGGGCAACTCTGGGACCTTGCGCACACATTTGTGGTCAACCCTATGGAAAGATTAGTAGTAATTAGATGGAGTGGTGAGGAAAAACAACCTGCACAAAAGTAAGAAGGAAGAACTTGGTAGCGTGATTTAGATTATTTCTCTTGTTTTGAGGTGAGGATAAGTTACGACAGGGATGACGATCAATGTAACATATTGCATTGTTCGCACCGCTTGTGCGTGTTTGCAATCTCGGATACTGCCGGTATATTCTTATCTAGAATGGAGCTTGAGAAGGGCTTTTAACTCCGCCCTGTGTATCAACCTGCTGCTTGGTGAGTTTTTTGTTAGAGTTCCCAGAATTCTATGGCCTACTAGTCTGGTTGCATCAGAAATTTCAGTTGAAATTATCACCTCTCAATTTCCGCTGACGACCCTCGTCATTCAAAAAACATCGCCACTTTTCGCACTGATGTGCCAAGCAGTTGGCCCATAACTTTATGCCTGATTATCCTCTTACCTAGCGGAGATAACCGATCTGGGAGAGAGCCTACAGAAGATTTTCCCAAATGCTTCAGGTACTCCTACAGTAATATGGATAGATGGAACGAGTACGCCTAAATTTGAATTGGACTGACCTGGATGCAACCTAATTACTTCAAGCCTAAAAGTTTAGTTGAGGTGAACAACCCATTCTAAGTTCATTACATTAGAGACCAATAGACCGATGGCGCGAGGATAAAGGATTTAATGGACGGAGTGATGTCAGCATGAAGATTTTACGAGTTGAATTCCAAAGAATGTCTAAAGTAGCACTCTTCAAAACTGTCAGCTTTTTTACTCATGCTGAATTTATTTGGGCAGGCAATTGAGAACCAGCCGAGTTGAGATCCAAATACTGACTTCAACCAGTTGTTGTTGCCCTAGTTTCAGTCCTCTGGACTGAAACAGACCGCGTGTAAACCGTTTGACCAAAAATTCAACTGGTTTTGGCAGCAATGTTACTCCACGATTAGGTTAACAATTCACGAGCTTAAAGTTTCCCCACAACCTACGTTTCTTATATTCACTCACCTCTTCTGGATGAAGTGGAATCATGCACGCATCTATACATCGGAACTTACCTATAGTACGATAACCGAAGCTCATTCTCCCCGCCCCAGTGCGAAGACACCAGAATATTTTTTCTGGAACAAAACGGAAATTTGGGTAAGATCATAAGTATATTCAAAACTTTGTGTCCTGCAGGTTAGTGAAAATCCGAAGTCACATAGTTTATGGAAGTCAACAAAATAAACAAGAAATCTCATGTGAACTTTGCAGTTTACTCTCAGTCTGGGATGATGACGGGCACCTATGTCATTGGGTCTGTCAGTATGATCACACCTAACAAAAGTAGAGATCTACGAAACATCCTCTCAGTAACTGGCTGATAGAATATGAAAATGATGCTGATTCAGTATGTGAGTAAAACAGCCTGTAACAAAAAACAGAAGTTAATGCTAGTATTCCAGCTTATACGGCTGTCTGTTGTGTTGTTCGCTGAACTGATAAACATTCACCTCAGCACTTTAAGTAACTCTAGCCGTATGTATGAATTGGTAGTGTAGATATGCAGCGCTGTGCAGCACAACCTTCTACGCAAACCCGGGATCAGTGCATAATGCCCAAACGAACCCGATGCCGGGAACATTCTGCTTGCAAACAGGTGTCGACTCACAAACGGCCACCTCTCAATTGATGAAGAACGTACTACTAGCCAACTTTGACCATAATGTTGCAGCTACTACCCTATGCGATAACGGGCTAGAAGTGACATAACATGTAAGACGGCCATTTGGTATCAAAAGCTTTTTAGTGGACATCCTTAAGTATCCTTAAGTATCAGTTACAGAGTGGACAAAGAACTAGTTTGTCAGCTTGTTCGCATTAGTAACCGACCTACTGATTTCAGTAATGATAAGCCCCGCACTCATGTTTTTACCCGAAAATGAATTCTGACGATAAAGCCTTTCAGGAAGTCAGCTTCTTGGTAGACTTTGTGGAGTAACCGGAAAATATACCAAAGTCAAAGATTCGCAAATAGCAATCAGACGTTTGCCTGGCTTCCCTATACGGTCGCTAGGGCTGAGAACGTTAAGAGATTAAAACATTCGGTCATCGGCGGCTGTGAAGAACATTAGCTTTTTACTAGGAGTGGATCCATTTCAGTACAGTATACTAATATTAAAAATCAACGGCCCTCAAAGGTAGACCCTTCCCATTTGCGACTAGCTTCCTCCGGTGCCTGTTTTACGTTGATTGAAACGGTTTCTTTTCAGTTATCCTCTTTGTTCGAAAGCCACATGCTGACCTCAATGTTCGAGAACCTTCAAGTTGTGACGTATCCTACTGTTGAAAAAAGCGGGCAATTTGTAACGGACTCGTTGTTTCTAGCGAAAACCAACCCTTGTGTATTTTGACGGACGCACCTGCCTCCTCTTGACCAGTCTGACCGATTACAAACATATTAATCAGTTTGCTGTTTGGATATAAGCAACATGATTTACGTAGGTTTGTCTCGTTTTCCAATCAGAGCCTGCTTCAAATTTAGTCTTCCAACGGACGATATTGTCATTCTTCACATAGTTATTCATTAAAACCCCGACTTCGTTTTAAGTTACACAGTTTCCGGCTTTATTAGTGCAATAATATTACCAAGGGGATGTGGTAGAACATAAAAGAATGAGTTCATAAAGACGACCGAAATTACCCAGTATGTACTTTTTTAATTCAGCCATTTTTCCAAAACAAAACCCTCATAAAGTGTGTCAAGAGGTTAGCAATGTGGGGCTTCAGTAAGTACAGAGTTCAGGCTACCGAATGTCCCTATTTTGCGTATAACTTGCAAAACAGTAAGCTACTCACCCGTTAAATCAGGCGGACCAGATTCCTTTCGCACCAAATCTGCCAATCATTAAAGGCAAATATGACGTCTTTTTTTAAAAAAATTGTCATTTAGCTTGGCTTGGGAAGCATATTATAGCAAAATCGTGGACAGATTACAAGGGATGGCGGTATCGATGTAAGGGCTTACCAGATAAAACTGGTCCTGTCGTGTAGCATACTTTTGCTAGAAAGCATAAAAGTGGAGCATTTTGGGTTAGATTGCATCTAGTTAGATTTCTTCAGAGAGATAATTATACGGATAAAGCTCCTTCAAGTAAAAATTCTGCATTTATACATATATATCTGTTGCGTACATTGAATAACAGGTATTTTGAACCCTTGCATTCTAATTACCTTCATTTAAGAGCAGTGCGATTTTTATGCAGCGCGCTATGATTAGTAAATTCGATCAATCATATTCAAATTGTCAGATGTTGTCCTGTGCCCTATATGCTACCGGATAACTCCACATTGCATTCGTGTATTTGCAAGTCTGAGTGTTTTCTCGTTTACGACAAAATGACAAAACCGTAAACACGTTTTAAACTTCTTAGACGACATTTGACGGTGCCCTGTATCATGGAACGGGGTTGCTAACTTCTGTGTGCATAGGTATCTGCGGAAAAAAACTGGCACTTTTAACCAGGTACTCATCCTCTTGTGCAGCATACAGGTGCGTACTTTGTTATAGCAGAGCTTTGATGGGTTGTAGTGTACATGAGCACCTTCCACCGACTAGGCACGATCATCAAGCGACATAGCAACGGGAGATGTACTATTTTCCAGTCATTCAGATGGGTCCTGTATACCACTTGAACGAGGAAACACTGGGAACCAAAGGCATGCGAATATGGTGTCATTGGCCGGTGGAAAGTACGAAACAGGGGAATGGCTGACTATCTGATCATGCAAGCCATGAAATAGTTGGTCTAACAATCGCACTTTGGCAAAAAAATTATAGAGAATGACATTGAAAATCAGGCAAACAGGCAAAGTAATATTGATTTCGTCAAACGCGGAGGCTGTGGTAATTGGTACATTCTTTATTTTTATCAAATGATGCGAAATAATGAATGAACAGGATTAATAAATATATGAATAAACAAGATTTTCTGAATGGTTCGGGTCACTTACGTCCTACCATGCCCCGTGTAAAGTTTACTATTGAGTTGGAAATGTAATGGAATTTGAACAAAGATCGATAAGCTGACAATTTTATCAGATATGAAAACATTTCACGAGATTTATTGAAATTTGGGCGTCGGCAATCACGTACGCTGTTCTTTTTATGAGATATCTCAAGAAAGATACACCTAACATAAACAGGTTACGATGCAAATTCAAAATGAATGCATTAAAGAACACCGAAAATGCCGACATACACTTGCCTGCACATTAATTCAATTTCAGCAAAAGACTCATTTGAATCCAAACTTAGTCCCCTTTGGGATATTTTATTTTAGCTGAATGTGTTGCACAAAGTTTGCCCCATATTTCAGTTAGGACGATCTTCTAGATATCTCAGCATACTGTCCTAGCAGAGCAATGCATTCTGCCGTAAAAGCATCGACAGCCTGAGAATTGTTTGATTTTGCTTCGGGCGCACGACGTAACAGCATTCTCCGAGTTTCCAGTAATCGTACGTCTTACGTGAACTGAAATTCCATCCGCCATCAAATCCATCCATTTACACGCCAATTTCTTTTCAACGGGACCCTTAGCTGAATCCAAACTGAATCAAGTTTAGCATTCCTCTTACGTCTCACGTTTAAGTGGTGAAGTCCAAGGCTTTCCTGTATCTTTTTTTATTACAAAAAATTAACTCAAACATGCGGCTCGGTAAAATGGTTTTAAAACTATTGGCAAACTTTCATGGACGTTCTACCAAAACCCCCTTGCGAGCCTGAGCTTTGGGAAACTAATTCAGTTAGACTGTGTCGTAAGCAATTTTTTACGAGCTCTTCTTACATACTCTGCCGAATCTTTATTGTCCTGGTCTGTATCGTCCAAATTACTTTTGTGAATTCTCGAGCTCTAGCTATCAGATGAACACAAGGCAGAACCATCAGTATTCGCAAACATTTTTTCTGAAATTATCAATAGGCATAAGCCGTAAATGCGCGGTTTCTAGACACCTTCCTATTGCTGACTGACGAAAATGACCACTTTAAATATACACGAACGTAATTCCATAATCTCGTGCGAATACTTATGTGAAATTCACCCAAACACCAACATCATTTGCATATTCAAAGTGTAGTATTTTTCGGCTGTCTGTAAATTACCAAAATTTTTCAAAAGCTAACGTGTGCCTCTTCGGAACCCTTAGGGGAGTGAACATTGTCATACTAAATAGATGAAATAACGGGGTCTTGGATTACATCGTGCGTCTGTTGCCGACTCTTGATGCTATGTGCACGTTAACTTCTGAGAGAAGCACGAACTATCTCGATTATTTGCACTTCAAGGGGGATATGAACGACTGATAAAAGGGTTCTGGCTATCGAAATCCTCGTCTGTCACGCAGCATATGCCTTTTGATTGAAAGAGGCTGGTTTTGCCGTGATACATACAGTTATTCTTTGTAGCTCTGTACGTCTTATCAATCCGATCTTGTTTAGATTAGTATGGAAGAGTCTTTAGCACGGTTCGTTTGATGTCCGCAAAGATGACAAGAAAATTAATCCAGATACCGTCAAGACTGAGTATGTTTACCAAAGCATGTCGCATTTAAATCTAGACAGTACGAAAGCAAAAACAGTTTTTTCACAGGTTCAAATTCACACCTGGAGCTAAATTTTTGGGACAAAATTCAGTACATGCAGCAGGTCGGTAGGAAAAACTTGTTTTAAATTCACAACATTGTCACTAGAAAATTTCTACAAAGTGCATGGGAACTGATTTACTGTTTGCTCTTCTGTGATCAAATGAGCCACAAAATCTGTGTTGTCAAAGTTTTGAGTGTCAGACCATACAGCAAGAACAGGACTGCTGATGGCAAACTTTAGTAGTATAAAAACATAATAGTGATACTGAGAAATCCTTCGGCCGTCTACTTACTTGGGGGTATTTTTGGAGCGAACAAGTCTGTCGTGAATAACAGCGGGATCAGGCATAAGTTAGACGAGTTTGGTTGACGACGTTTCTTGGGATGAATGTCATCCCCGAAGCAATATCGAAAAAAAATTAAAACAACCAAAAAATCCAAAAAGAGCTGGAACAATGAAACACGCCAAAGCTCTGATCTAAAGTGACCTCGCAAATATTCTTTGTGTACAGTTCATCAAACGTTTTTACAATCTCTCACTAACCACCTACGCAAAAGCTGACGGATACCAAATATTTAAAGGTTCAGGTCACCTAGGAGAGGTGACCGTAATGCCAATCTGTGTGGAACAAGAGGAATGTCTGCTGTAACAGATAAACAACAAATTCAACTTCTGCCACAAACAGCAACACTAAAAATCTTTAAGTACTTCGGAAGGACTAACGTTTCACACGACGATTTGCATTCCATCTGAGAGGTTATTATTGGAGAAGCCAGATAGCACATAATCGGGTGATCGGAATTCCGCGATTAAAAGAGCTTCATCCTGAGTACAAGGTAATCCCATTGTCGACCGGTTGCACTTGGCAGGATAGTTCACACTTTAGCTACTTGCCCGGAGCTCGAGGGAGATGCGCACTACTGATGGAAACAACTTTACAACACTACTTCGTAACTAGGCTCGGACTGACTTCACACACAGGACGGAATCTCTAGCGGAAATTCCAAAAAAAATCAAACTGTTGCTTTGATTAGACTAATGTGAAATCACATTCGGCTTCGTGCATTCCGTGAACAAAATTGCAGATTATTGTTCAGTGGGATAACTAGGCAGGGCGATTGCGCAAAATGATAGGTTCTATATGGTAAAAAGTGCGAACTTAAACAGGGTTGCGTAGTACAATACGAGTCCACCACTCCCAGGTGATCTTATGTGCTTGATGCTTTTATATCCAAAAGTAAGAATAACACTGGCGAACGTCTAACACCGTGGCATTTTTAGAGTTCTGCGTGCTATCTGAGAAACAAATTGCCTCGAGATGTATTTAGGTGTATACAATGACAACTCTCTATAATGAGGTATGTACGCGTGAGCTTTCAGGAACAAGTCTTTTGTTTGGCACATGAGTTTGGATTGGAAAACTTCCGATGAATCAGTGAGCAATTTAGCAGAATGCAACGTACCAATCTGATTTAGTTCGGCTGATGTTTGGAGTCCTGAAAATTAAAAGCTGAAGGTTATAGCTATGCAGTTAGGATGATTTATTTACAGAAATTTGGGAGGACAAGTCAGTTTGCATCAGTTATGCAGGAAAAACATAGCTGTAATAAATTTTTTACATAAATACCCATTTTAGGTACTGCTCAGACGCTCGTTTGAAATGGTTATTCTGGAGAGATGGAGATACCGACGGTACGCACCGCATTGAGAGTGAATGTGTCTCATTGGAAGGTGCGCAGCTCCAAATTGCTGGTGCGACTTGAATACACAAAATGGAAATCCTTTCTCCTTACAGCCACAACGCTTCAAAATCCATTGTTTGAGGAATAAATAGTCATACGTCGACCTAGAAGGGAATCGTGGGTGTCCGGTGTTCTGCTATTGGTAGTATGGGCCATTGTCCAAAAGCCTTGAATAGGCCACTAAAATTTCTCATTGGAACTAAATGCAACAGCTTCCCTGGACCGATTCTGTGCTCCACATTGCACTGAAGAAGGTCACTAGGATAAAGTACGGTGGACTGCGGTTTCTAGATATATGACCATGTACATTAGTTCAGGCATAGTGATAGATAGATAGATAGATAGATAGACAGATAGATAGATAGAGAGATAGATAGATAGAGAGACAGATAGATAGATAGATCGATAGATCGATAGATAGATAGATTATAGACATAGATAGTGACAAAGTGATTTCTGGCAATGTAGGTTAAAAAACAGGTGGTACTATAGCTCAGATTAAACGCGAAGTACACTTGGTCCAGCACATATAGGAAGCAACATTACATACAAAGTAAACGTCGTGGTAGTAATCACTTACGCTGGGGTAGTGGTAGTGGTATGCCATTGGCGTCCTTCCCAAATTCGGATACTATGTCTTGAAAAAAAATATGTTGAAGAAACGTATTCACTAGCTACAAGATTATTGACAATCGTCGCACACGTGTGATTATTATGGCATTTGCTTGTACAGATTGACGGAATCTTCAACTTAAAGTTAATGAAAAAATGCTGCTTTATTGGAGCATGTAATAAAATGTTGCTCGATAGGGAGATTGCTTCACTGATAATTTTATTGATACTTGAGTGAAAAACCAAAGATTGCCTTGGAATCCTAAACCTTTTTGAACAGTATAGGGGCATCTTGGTTGCCTCTGGTGAATTTCGGAAAAGCTATCGGAAGCAAGTCGTCCGAATATGGAAACTAAAGGAGAAAATGGGAAGCTGCTACCTCACGTGACAGCACTCAGAAGGTCGACGAAAACCTTTTGGAAAGTAGCCCTTGTTAAGGAATGTTTCGTTTCCACTTTCAATGAGCCTTATTCTATCTTCTAAGTTTACCATAAACAAAAGATTGGAGAGGAGTTAGCACCGTTGTTTGCAGATATATGGCACAAAAAGGAAAAAATTTCACGAGGCGCGTGAGCCTTTTATTTCGGAAACCATTGTTCGAGTAAGCAGTGCTCAAGTAAGGCAAATCATGAGGGTTAATTTCAACTGGGGCTTGTGAATGCGTGTTAATCACACTGGTGGTCCGCCACTAGTGGCTAAATGGTTGAGATTTCGGAACTTTCGGGCTGCGGTTGCACTGCTAATGAGTCCATATGGGATGAAAATGCTACACTGTGCCTCTGGGTTTTCATCGTAGGACGATATCAGTTACAGTACGAACTCTATAAGGAAATTTCCGAATATGCTAATAGTATACATAAATGAGCGTTTATCCCAAAGTACACTAAATTAGTACAGTGCTGCTGATGGAATTTTAAACAAATTTTGCGGATAGTAAATCCACAAACAGTGTAAACTACTGATAGCCACTCTAGGGCTTTTATCAAACTTATGAGTACTATCATAGGGGAGTATATCATTAATTAATATCAAAATCGGTACAACCGAAACACGAGACGGTATTTCTCCAACTCACTGGATTTAAGGTCAGGAATTGTTTAGCATGAAGACCGCTAGATTATGGGGTTTTCTTAATCCCTTGTTTGAAATGATACAGTTGCAGGCACGCCTCCACAATGGTGGACCACATTACACAAAACACCCTACAAAAGACAAAAGTTTACTATGAACCGTTTAACTAAATCAGACTTCACAATTTAGAACTCTGTGAAACATAATTGAAATAGAACGAACGCTTCATTTTTGGTTACCAAAAGTTGTCACATAAAAAATTAACTTGCCGGTCACGCGGAACGTGAAAGCATGATCCATTTTTTCGCGTGTATCCAACAGTGCTGTAACCGTGCTTGAAATCCTTCTTTCGTCTCTTATTCTCAGTTCGGTGGTCAAAGTGAACGAGTCAAATGTCACTTTGACGTCACACTCAAGCACGTTCATTTGTTTTTGCAGTTGAAGCTTCTTTATATCCATGGTCAAGGCAGAGCGAAGTATATTCATTTTTTGGAGTGTTTTGGAGAGCTGAAGTTAAGATGGGTTGCAGTTCGGTTGTCAGTGTCTGTTTCGTGTGCTTTTTCAGTTAGTCCGTATTTAATGAATGAATATTACTGCCACGTTAATGAGAATAAAGGATGTTACTCTTAAATGTCCTTCAGTCAGAGACGGCTAATTAGTGAAGAGTACGTTCGACAGCTACATAGCTGTCATTTACCCATTTCTAATTTAAGACTTCCCGAAAAATTATGTAAATCGCTTCAATTTAGTCCTTTTTGGGTCATAAGTTACCGAACACCTGACGGATATTGAGGTGTGTTAGAGCAGGGATCATTAGTTCAAGATGTTTAACCAAACCTTTCGGGCTGCGTAGTTTACGCCAGCAGGCGTACACATACGCTCTTTCATGACATCTGACCTAAACTTGTTAATATACGTAGACAGATTGCTTCGGTGTTGATAAGCCCTGTTTACTGGCATCAGATCACTGTACTTGGGATTATTTCCTACCATAGAAGTATTCATCATCGTTCGGTGATAAAATTCAACGGGAACCATTTGGCATATGGAGGGAGTGCACTCACGCTAGTCAACTCACTGCTAGTTAGGGTCCCCAAAAGCTACCCTTATGAATCGGCGAACACGAAAGCCCGCAACAGCAAGTGCTGAGATCTGTGAACAGACCTCATTACAGCCCATAAACTATTGTGTTGTGTCTAGAATCGAAACGAACTAACAGCCGTTTACCAATACCCGAGTTAAAATAATGAATTGAGAACTTCACTTGAGCGAAGCTTGTACACGTCGCGATTAGACAATCATTTTTTGGACTACTATAACGCCACTTAGAAAATTAGAGGCCAATCTCATTCTCAAGCCAATATATACCTACTGTTTACTGAGGTAAAATTGCAAAATTTTAAGCAGTTTTCAGTAAAACCAATAACAACAGGTGGTGAACAGTGACTCCCGGGCTAAGAGGATAGAAAGATAGCTGATGGGACAATTCACTACCTGTTTGACTTGTGGACATAACATAGCGAGTGTATTTTACAGGTCTAAACTCCTTAGGATCTCCGTTAGACCCACTAAACCTTTGTAAACGGTTGAAAGCAAAATGTCATATACAGGCCTAAACTTAGCCGGAAACATTAGGAAAAAATCACAAAGTTTTGCCCTAAGTTTACTACGACATTTCTTGTTGAGGCTGCCTGCAGTACCCAATTAATTTTGCAACAAAATCTATCGGGGTTATACGGCTTCATTGTAAATTTTTGTCAACTGGTCATTTAATTTTTCATTTTTTTCATTTTACTGTTACCTCCTTTTCTTCACAATTGGATGGTAGTTGCATATTTTCCACACCACCAAAGATGTTGAGTAGATGGAGCATACGTGTGCCTCCTACCCTGTAAACTGTATTTTCAAAGTCCTCCTACTTTATTGTGACAAACATTCACGAGCGTCTCACTGGTACTGTACATTTATGCATATCGTTATTGCTTATTCTTGTTGTTCAATACAAAAAAGTAAACAACTAGAACTGCACAGACTCTGGAGAGAGTTTTCACTGGACAGTAGTGTTAACTAATTTCAACAAACTTTTGGCTCCTGATGATGATGATGATGATGATGATGAATATTCTACCTATTGTTTGGTGGTTGCAACTAGTGTATACTGTTGTTGCGCATAGGTTATGGACGAAAACTTCTTTCACTGTGTGCTGTACAGTGTAACTAATGTGCGAGAATCAGGACTTAGAACATTGGCCTAGAAATGACTCTTTCCTAATGAAGTTGCCTGTCTGGATTTTATATGCAAGGCTCATCAATCACGGACACATGTGTGCTCTTTGCTCGTAAGCAAGTCAGTGCTATGAGATTCAAGACCCTTTTTCATCATCTGTCCATCTATATCGACATGTTTCTTGTGAAGTAAGTTCACCAAAAATCATAGAAAGTAGTCATGCACAATGTTTAAGTATTTTCCTCACAGTGATTTAGGTGATTTTAGGTGAGTACATCTCATTATACGTCTGCTTACATACAAACAGCCGGGTTTTCACAAGTCACATAGCTGTATTAAACTTGCTAAATTACGCGACGCGGCCCGTCGTCTGAGGCCTTGCCACGCACCGCTGTAATTTATTTGCGTTAAGGAATTAGTCACAAGAGTTCACTGCAAAACAGGATTGTTTGTGCTACCTGCATAGTGAACGAGTATTGAAGACCAAAATCACGCCTATTTCACTTTTATGCTTCTGTTTATACGATACGAAATGTAAATAACGTACTGATTTGGACAAATATGTTTCAAAGTCGCGATAATACAGCGTGTGGCGTTCCTGAGCGGCATTCCATCTAATTGGATCCATTACATGGCCAGACAGCGTAACCACTGCAAAAGAAAATCAATGAACAGAATTGTTTTCAATGGCCCTTGTCAGATTTTCTGTGGATGAAACAAAATTACCAAAATAAGATTTTCGTTAATCGCTTGAACTGTGATTCTATGAAGGACATTCTGAGTTAGCGGTGTAAAAAATGATAAAATATACTACTTCACATCAATATGTGTGGTAAGGTTTATAGGGTCAGAATGCAATTAGAACGAGGTAGGACGGCTTTATCATTCTGCTAGGGTGGCACATAAATTAAATTTTGAAGGTTTCCGCAATAAAAAAACACATCTGTTTAGCATCAGTTGATGAAATCACGTATCGATCACGTATCACGGTCAAATCGCGTATTATGGAACAATAATGTACTCAGTGGTGTTCAGACATTTATGGGAAGGGAACTGATTACCAGTTGATTTCCGGTATCAGGTGTGCAGTACTCGCATTAGAGGCATGGAGGCCAAAGGCATGATAGCTCTGTTTATCCACCGACATTCCAAACATTTTTGGATAACTGCTGAAAAAGCAATTGTTGCCCGTATACCGTAAGTTTTTCGGATGGACAAAATTTCAAGTTTAACTGCGTGCATTCTTGTGCGGGACGAGACGCGATGTGATATATAAGCGGAGTAACTATCTAAATTACTGTTATCTTGCGTGCGTATGTTTTGGTCTAGATCCGTTTCTCGGCCGTTTGCAACAGCAGTTCGGCAAACCACACTTACGTTATCGCTTTTCATGCAAGCAGTGCCCTGGAAACTTACAATGCATGGTGTAAAATATCGACTGATGAATCCGATTTGAAAGTTGATGTGGGTGAATATATTTCCCGAGTGTACAACTTCATTCGGATTTAATCTAAGCGGCCAACCAATTACAAATTTATATGCCCAATTTTGGCCTGTAAACGTATCTTTAAAGTGTTTTTTTAAGAAGCGAACTATTTTTATATCGATAAAATCATGATGTGAATGAATAACACCAGCTTGCTAAACTTATTCGGTTTACCGTATTCAGTCTACAAGAACACCCGAAAAGTACGTGAAAAGCACCCGTTTAAGGCATATAGGGTACAGGTTGAAGTTGGCCTAAGTCAGATAGGACAGTAATAATTTGAGATGAATTAGGCTGAGTTCGAAACCCGCCTGAGTTACCTACCTTTTCGTTCACTTCTGGAAACTTAGTAAAGTTTACCCACATCTCCTTGGTTTCAGGAGAAATTAATTACGTAATACACAGTTTCTAACGAAAAATATCATCATCAACATTTCCGCACAACCCTGATAGTGGTCTGTATTGTACTAAGTTCGTACACAAAATAAAACGTTGTCGCTTTCGCCTAATACGCATCATCTGCGTGGCGTTTGACTAAACTTTGCAGCACGGAGTTCTGAAACCGAATATATATTGTCCTGTTTATGTTAGTCAGATAAAGGATTTCGCGGTATGGTTTTGGCTATCGGTAGGCTTTTTTTAGTTTTTTTAGTGAATGCGGCAATCTTGGGATTTTTTGAATAAAGGTTAAATATATTCATCAGGCAGGGATGGAGAAGTTTGCACGGGTTGTCCAACCTGTGGTCTGATCGTATTAGCCAGTTCTATATGCTTCAGACACTTTAAAAAGAAACTTCATGGAGATCCTTATGCACTGGTTAAAACATACAATGGTTCCTCAAAGGGAATCGTGTGTTCTGAAACGCACTCTTACTTGTCCACAGTGGTCAGTATTCATTAAAGTACTGCGCGAATAGATTTTATGCAAGAAATACCCTCTCCAACCGGTGCAACAGTTTGTTGAAAACAGATGTGTGTTTGGCCCACCTAGAGGTTCGCGTCACATCCATATATTTTAGGCCCGCTTATTCCACCAACAGCATTCCTCAACGTGAGTTCTATTAAGTTAAAGATTCCTAATATCAAGCTAGTTTCACCGAGCAGGCTTGTGCGGCATGTATGGTATCGGTTGACTTGATCTTGAACTGACTGATATTCCTTTACAAGTTCTCCTAATTTTTCAAACCAACCTAGAATTCTTTAACGTATGATTTATCTAAGGCTTAGAAACAAATATTTCCCGCTTTTTCATGTAGTATTTTAGACCATACCGTTTCACCTACCCTATTAGTGGGTTAGCAGATGGTTGGATATCTCTTATTTCAAATTGCACCGTAGGAAACAAATCGCTTTTTGGAATTCATCTATCCTGCTATCCCAATAACTTCTAGAGCAACTTCTTTAACCCTTTATGTCTGGACAACTAGGAATAATTCAAATGTTGTCTATCGTGTACTGTTAAGCTTCTCATGTATTGTCCCCAGTCATTATGTTATGAATCCTTTGAAACGTTGAGTTGAGTTCCAAAATGGGGTGATTTGGACGGTTAATTTCACTGTAGTTTGGGAAAACAAGCCGCCCTTTTGAATACAGTGCTGCACGCAATATTTGATGTAACCACTGCCATATGGTCACGTGAAAGGTGCAGGCACATATATTATAACCTTATACTTATCTCAAGCTAATCAATTGTCTAGCTATTTATGCTTTTTCTGATTAATATCTGTCAGAGTTAATCGGCTTCAATTTTCGATCAACGACTGCTTGATTCTGCTAACATATTATGATATTACAGTGTCACAATTGGCTACTACGCCGTTGGCTGTAGACCGATGGGCATGATGATTGGCTTTTCGCATTTTATTCATATATCCATCACACAGAATAAAGGCGGATCAAATGAGACTAGAGAAGGAAGTTTGAAAGAAACCCTTGTAAACAAACGGTTGTCCATAGAGTTTTGTTGGGGCTTTAGCAACAAGTGCCGCAAAAACAGCAGCCCTAAATATGGGAAAATGTTGAAGCAGACAACAATGTCCGATAAAAGGCGACTGTGTAGTGGACTCCATTTATGAAATTCTTGGTTAGATGTTCGTCTTTATTGAAAGGGGGAGCATGGACCGACAATGCTGTTTATATTTCCATCAATCACCTTGCAAAGATAAAGAATTCTGTAAGCCAGTGAGCAATGTTTTTCTCAACAGAGGACTGCTCAAATAAGTCAAATGAAGTGAATGCTGATCACGCCATGCGTTGATGTGAACGACAGATAACGGCTGACCTAGAGAGGGCGACGACTGTAATGGATTTCATAACTTGACGCTCGTCTATGGGTTCAAATCTACCTTTTTAAAACATAAAAGCTCGTACTTGCATTTATGAGGCTCTACCTTATTACACAGTGGTGGAACGGACTGGCGTGGTACCACTTCAGTTGGGTCGTCTGATGTCAGACAAAAATATTCAGGCCAACAGGCCATACTTATCATTACGTTAGGTTCAATCTGCAAATATTTGTGATTTTGTGACGAAGGGTCATTGTGTTATGTAAGGCTGGTTTATTTAGACAAAAAAACCCTACTTGAATAAGGGGCAAAATAACACCCACTTATTGCGGCGCGTAAAATGAAAACCGTTTAAGCGAATACTGCCAGGTTTCGGCGTGTACGGGTTTAGTGACATTTTGACATCAGCATTAAAAGTGCAAAATCGCAAGAGGCAGATACTGTGACATAACTTCCGACAAAACAACGGTCGCATTAGTCTGCAGGAACAATGATGTCTCGCAAAATCAACTGATGCTCCCTCGTTAACCGATCTAGCATGAGCGAGCGGTCAGAACTCTGGATTCAGAAAGCAACGCAAAACTGTGAACCTGAAGCTATGTTGAACTCCGATCGCGCGTGCATAATCTTACCTACCTATGTTTTGGAAGGGCATAAGTGACTTACCAAGTAGATGGCGCTCTGTTTCCGAAATCAAACGACTGCCTATGTGATCTGGAAATGATATAAACAGATTATAAACATGGATGAAATAGTTATCCGCCATGTCCCGATATGAGCTCTTGTCCAAACAACAACTGGTATCATAATTGAGAAGTGCGGACTGTAGATTCAGTCAATGAAAAACTGTCACGCTTTTTTGTCGGATTTGAACAGCTTTTCAAAGAAGAAGCTTCTACTAGAAGGATGAAAGCCTTCAGAAAATATATATTCGGGTCGGTAGTTATTCCCATGTCTTTGTATGCTTAGACATTAGAATTGCACAAACCCTATTGTTCAATTTTTCCTTGTGGCTGCATCCTCTTTTTTGCTTTGTCGCATGCCTTATTGGCTGGACACATAAAATTATGTCAACCGAAATCCAAACAACTGCCCTATTTCCTGTATATTTGACACCGAATTTGTTCTTTGCTCAATAACTCCATATCATTAAAGGTGCGCAGGAGCACCAGACAGCTAATCGGCTATCGAGCAAAAAAACCCCACACAACCAGTAACAGTTAGCATCTGGAACCAAAAGGATTTGGTCACCCGTGTAGACCTAATATTGTCTTGTTCTTAACTGTTTGGTATTCATCAGTCTCGAAGAAAAATATGACTTGAGTTCGGTCCCAGTTGGTGACTTAATTTTCAATAACAAGTGATCAGCTTTAAGCCCATACCTGGCGCTTACACAACCCTTGTAATCGCAGGATATATTTGTCTGTCTCAAGGGTAAAGCTATGGAAAAGGGTTTTTCTGGCCTCTTACGTGACATGCAAATTAACTTCTATTAAATAAAATCGATGTAAAATCCAATTTGTGTTTTCCTTTGTGTACTGCTGCATTTGAAATAGTGTGATGCCTCCCTGCTGGTCCTTTCTGGGAAATGACGTGGTGCTTTGTGTACCGTTTAGAAAAATTACACCCAACGAAGAATGACCATAATGCATTCCCACGTAGCAAATATAGTATACAGTCTAATAACACGCTCCAATGCTTTAGACGATACTTAAACAAACCTCCCACGGATGTTTCCATATTCTCACCCTTTGGAAAGCTCAGAGTAAGTTTTCTTCTTTTGCCCATAATTGATGTGGAATTTTCCTCATCCATAAAGCTCATGAGCGTTTCGTAGGAGTTTGCAGTTGTGGTGCCCTAAGGGATATCAAAGTTAGAGCACTTCCTATGAAATAGCAATAAAATGGTTTTATTCTTGGTAAGGAATGAGTTTCTCGCGGAAACCGTGAAATAACGGTCACAAATAAGTCTTTGAATTTGGAAGCCGTTTCTACGAAAAGTGTGTGAAGTTGTTTGCTATTACCTTCGTAACATATGCAACTTTTATGCATTAATATGGCAATAAACGGAATATTCCGCGGAGTGTCATTATCAAAGCATTTTGGCCTTCTTGATGTATTTTTGTGAATCCTCCTTACCACGCTGTGCACGGTTTTTGTTATCTCCCTCGTGATTTGATCGCTGCAACTGTGTTAGCAAGTGCACCAATCATCCGAATTGTCATAGAGACTGGGGGGTCCTATGTTACAATCGAGAATAACCCACGCTGCTTTTGATTATCAAAGAAATGCGACTGCTAAAATTGGTTCATAAATATTAGAACAATTTCCGTATTGACCCAATATGTGCATTACAATATTTTATATTTCTTATATATATATTTTATAGTTCTGATAAGTTTACCCATATCAAACAGTAGAAGAAATAGTAGAGTGAAAAACTCACTACGTGACATCGACCATTTAAGCTCAAAGCAGCTTGGATTGTACTTGAGTGGATGGACTAAAACGAGTGGAAGGGAAGGATAAATCGTAATAAATACCTGGCAAGTTAAGGCGCCGTTGTCTCAACATGGCTTAGCTGAACTGTCACTTACTACGATGCGATCCCAACCAGCTGGGACTATTGATTTCGAAGCGCTCCGGCAAGTTAGATACTGTAACAAAAAAACAGATAAGAATAATGCACGTTAGGGATGAACTACAGATTTTGAATTAAATCACCACAATTTAAAACCGACATTATTTCAAAGCCGGAATTTTTGCACAGATTACCGGTTTGTGTTAGAGGGTTTCGTTTGGATGAGGACACAATCGGGTGTTCAGCAAAGACGTACCTTGTGTAATGAGAACGGGGAGCGTAAGCGAATTCCGGTTAAAAAGTCTCTGAATTAGTTGCCCCAGATTTTTGGCGTGTTTTTCGAAACACGACTCGCTGGGACTTGCGCCACCCAAGCCATCGTACTGGAAGCTAAGCCGTGCAATCAAATTGGGCAATCCAGTTTTTCCTTCAAGGGTGTGACATCCTCGGAAATACTGGGCATACAAAACTCCTTCATTGTTGAAAAGATTTTGTGCCTGAAAAGCAAACGTCGAGTGTTTACTAGGGTTTGTTTGGTCACGTGTGCGTTTTTTCGCATGATGTGCAGGAGAGGAAAAACACTATGAAACTGTTGGTACTTCGGCCATACTTTTTGTAATCATTTATTGAATTTGAATAGGTTTGATTCAGTAAATAAAAAACGTCGTCGGAAATTCACCCACCAATGTACAAGAACCTCATCTATTTCTAATTGCTTAAATAGGCCGAAAATTAGAAGAGGAGCTCGATAAGATGACAGACTATTTGGCTTTGTTATTTTTGGAAACTCCCTGGTGATGTACGCCCATTAGCTTCAAATACACTTACGAATTTCTTTGTAAACTATTTTTAGGTAACTGAGTGACACTTATCCAACAATTACTCACGGTGGTACGGGAAAGGTTGGAAACGGAATAAGCTTGCTGATAAGCTGTTCCGGTATACTTCAAGGATTGGTTGGTCAAAAGCTTCCATGAGGGAATATCAGTTATAAATAAAATCATAAGTGATAACTACTAACGTTTCTTTCTGCAAATAATGTAGTCCGTCTGGGAATTCGGGGTTTCAAAATTTGCCTGTTTTCTGGGTGGTTTCGTAACAAATCCAATCGTACATTTTTCAAGATTATGGGAACATCTTTTTAATGCAAGCACTTTGCAGAATACCATAAAGAAAGACTTTTGAAGTTAGCATTGAAGACTAGGTCATATTTGCGGTCATTTCAATCCCTACACCCAACTATGGTCGTGAGCCTTCTATGATCAACAAAAACCGTTAGACAGAGCGCCACTGGATATAACTTAATTCAATGAAAGCTGTACGTTGTTATCTCAGTAAGAATTTTAATTGATTTTCTGAACCGTCCCGAGGATCGTAGTAGTAAAAACCTCCCGAGGCTGGCTTATCCAAAGAGAATCCACCTACAGTTGTGGCGAGTTGTGACAACTGGTAGTTTCATACTGCTCAAATCCGGTAAGTTTTTCCATTGACAACCGTTTCTGAGGAGAGTAGTCGTTATTGGCTGTTTGTCCATTTTTCACATTACGTTTTATATCATTTAGACTACCAAAGAGGGAGTTAAACGTGTACGCAGGAGGGACTGAAATGACGGTTAATGGACTAACCTTTTTTGGACTCAGCAAAAAGCAACATTCGGTTGCGGAACAGTGCTACTCAATCTTTGAGTTGCATACCATAGCTGTGAGTGAGATTTACGAGAATATTTCTTCTAAGTATGTGTACTGACCTCAGACTTACTACTACTACTTTTATCTAATAGCCTCTTCGCTCATTTAATTTTTCGTTTACTTTTTGAGAAATGAACTTACGATATTACAGACATTTTGAATATCTTGCGACTGTAGTCCTGAGATGCGCCGAAGGTCATCAGCGGTGACAACAGCTGTTGTTTTGTAGACGAGGAAATCTGAAATGCATACGAAGAAACCCTGGCACTGAACAACAGAAGCTAACGTTTTAAATAGCAAAGCCATCGTATAGTGAGTTTTTACGCGCATTCTTCAATTTATCAGTCCATGTCTTTGTGGCCAACTACTAAGCTGTAGCTAAATACAGGCCACCTGGGTTGTATAAGTCTACTCATGGCCTGATTCACGCGGCTTTTCGCAAGATTCGCCCAACGTATTTCTCAACGTTCAACACTCACCCCCTCCTTAGTTGGACACATTCCGTACCATTCGGCTGTCATCGTATAATTTTGGTCTGAGACGCTGAGCAAAAATGAACAGTTTGCTCGTTCAGGGACAGTTATCGGGACGTGTCCAGCTTTAGCTTGAGGAGATATGAGTGTGTCTTGGTAGCCAACTGCAAATCCCTGTGCCATCAAAGAACACGCAACGGCATACAGCACAAGGATAACTCTTCAGCCGGTTGCTGTATGTGAACCAGGAAAACCACACAAATTATGGAAAACTTTCGGGTCCCACACATACTGATTTTGGTACATAATATTTGTCTTGTGGCTCGTATCCCAGTACCTATGGCTCTCTGCTAACCAACGAGTAGAATATGACTCAATAATAATGACAATGATGACAAATATTCGAAACCGCATATATACGAAAAATGACATGAAAGTTTGCACACTTTCTGGCCTGTGGGTTGCTGACGCACCACTGCAAGTTGCCGTACGACGTCAGGGAATACTGTCAACCAGTAGGCGCAATGTTTCACCCACAATTTTTTTTTACATACTTTATCTAACTGAGGACACTAAACTGTCATACGGGGCATATGAAGGCCAAGAACTGCCTCCCCACTCCCCCGGCCGTTCCGCTCTAGGTCGCGTAATTACAAAGTAAATTAGTTTGGCGGAAGCAATATTTTGCTATCAAAATCACTGAAGGCTATTGGTCTCTATACATTACCGGTCCTCCTATAATGACGGTGAATGTTAGGTGAACGTTACAAGAGATTTCAGTAAAGGTTGGCTGAGATCTGAATATCTGGGAGAAGGTAAGATTAGTGTTGTGTGCATAAAACCTGCTCGATGACTCTCATGTATCTGGAGCCAAAACCCGTATCTTTGGAGTGCCCTTCGGCAGGGTAACTTACTGTTTTTATCCTCGAATGCATTTTGTAATCAGGAAACTGGCAGTTTCGACTTGTGACCTTTAGTATATTTTACAGTATACCACCATCTTTGACCCCTAACGTTGTGCTGCGTGACTGCATATCCTACATCCATCTCACTACAAGGTATTGTGTCAATGCGCTGTGACAGAACACATGGTGATCGACGAAAGCAAACATGGTGGAAGCAGTGCCTGATTAGCTGTACAGCCGCACAAGCGGCTGTATAAGCGAGCCGGCTATGATCGGCCATAAAAATCAAACGACAGTACGATTGCAACGAAGTAGAAACGGCCGAAAGCGCGATTATTTATTAGAAAAATCCAGACCTATCCTAGCAGCCACCGGTGAGAACAGATGGGATAGACATATAGCTTTGCTCAACTCATTATACTCCGTAGAGTCAGTAGAAGGGTTTTGCCAACCCGACAAAGCGGATGACTGGATTTAATTCATACAAGAACGGTCAGGTAACCTTAAATTATATAGAATTTAGTGAAAAAAGTGGTTTTAGACGACAGAATATTACGGTGCCTGTCGGGTTGAAAGATCCTTACAAATTAAACCGACACGCGTGTTTTTTATCCTTGTTCGAAAGCCCGATTTTCTGTACGTCATACTGAAGAGTTCGGCTGGCTAAAAGCCCGGGATAGTTTTATGTCTTTTTACTGCGGAAAAATGCAGCGGTTGAGCGTTAATCGGAAAAAAGTAATGTAGAGTTGTAAGATAAACTGGCTAAATATGTCACGGGTTTGATGAATAGGCTGTCAGTTTTGCTTCCCAATTTTGCAACCGGAATCGCAACCAAACATTGGGAGTAGTCATTTGAATTTCTTTTGTTATGGTAATAAATTGCTCTGGACAGTTCAAGCAGCCCTCAGAATGTATATCTTGACAGTTCATAGTATTGAGAAGAACTTTGGGCATATCATTTCGTGACACTCTAAGCCGAAAATGAAGAATAATGTCAGTGTTAAACACCAGAAAGTAAAATGCATTTAGACAATCCCTGCCAGCGCACAATGGCGTTTGTTCAAAGATCCTCCCCGTAAAGACGGGTTCTTAATAAAACCGCATAGTTATGCAAATTGACGCAATGAAGATCCTTCTGCCGTTCTAATGCTTTTGTCTATGTATTACACTGTTAGACATTCTCAAAGTTGTTTTAGATATAACGAGTAGCAGCAGACGAGACACAACGCACGTTCTGCAAGTGACTGATCTCAGATAATTGGCAAAATACTAATGCATTGTGCCTATTGTAACGCACCTGACCTTTTTGAACGGAAATACTCAAAGTTCAGATACGCGAAAGTTTCTGTAATTTACATTCGGGCACCTAGAAATTTCACTCCGAAAAACCTAGATCTCTGCTGAAGATTAAACTTTTTGAATTAAAAATGGATGAATAGTGTAAACCGCTGTTTCATAATATGGGTTTTGCTACCAGCTTCCTGGAGGAAAATGGACATTAAAATGTTTCACATTATTTTCGGCATTCTCGACTTTTTTGCCAGAATACTAACGTTGTTTTATCTGGTGATTTTTTTCTTTCCACCGTTCCGTGACAAGAACTTATTCAGAAGCACCAGGAATATAATGGCAGTAGTTGCAGTCAGCTGAAACTCCCTCGTAAACAACAACATTAATAGAATCTTGCTAATGCCTTGGGTGTTTGGAAAAAACTATTCCATGCAATGTACTGTAAACCCAAAAAACACGCCTTTTCAAGTTGAAATAGGGAGGGTATCGTATCACTAAGTGCGGTATTTCTTGCGTTTGCCTTCGACTGATCTATTTAGCATTCTGCTTCCTTTGTCTGAAACCTGATACTAAACTGGTCCCATGTACACAAAATTAAAATTACTAAAAAAGTCATTCGGAAACTACATTACATAACTATTCTTGAGTAGGGCCACGAAAAAGTAAGTAAAAAGGGAAGGGGGTAAATATTCTTGTCACTTTACGCCTCTGTTGTTTCCAAGCTTACAGGTGTATGCTTTCAGGTAATTTTTCCTGTTCAAATCTACCAGGCCAAGATACAAGAAATCAGTCCCTTCGGTCGGACAAACAATGTGAACTGTATCCATCCTCATTCTGGCGATCAAATGTGCCGCTCTCGCTCATTTTTAACAAATTGCTACTTGTGGCTCATTTTGTGCCTTACAAGCTAATCTAATAGATCACGACCACTCCATCCTTGTGTAACTTGCGTCATCCAGCTGCTCGTCTACATTTTTGCATTTGCTTTACCGTAACAAGCCGGTGTTACTTCTAGTGAATCGTCAGACATGTTTCAAAATACTTGATCCATAATGAGATGAAATTCAGCGTGATACCAGACAACCCCACAAAAAACAAGATCGTACTTTGTAAGGCCAATCGACTGAGTGCAGCCTCTGTGTCCTCACATTTTTCAGCGAAACGGAGTAAGGTTATTCACGGTTTTGTAGTACTGACTGGATTGTAGAATGCATAAATTCTGCCACGCACTCGGTACCTTACTGACGGTCTACAAATCTACTCTAGTCTTGCCGAATACCAGATAAGAGAGATTCACAATAAAGCTCTGAGCTTGTCAGACCAGTCACACAAAGACGAGTCACCCCGGGCAGATTGCTTTATCTTCTTTTTCACTGGAAGTCTCGGGCGAATGAATTTCTGTAACATGTTTGCATTCAACAAGTGACAGTGGGAAAGGCGTGGACAAACGCAACATCACAGACGTATTTACTCACGTCTACTATATGGGATGCAAGGAAAACCTCTGTTATCAAACTACACTCCAATTCATAGGCAAAATATCTTATTCCACCATCTAGGTTGTAAAGCAACGGGCTAATGTAAAACTGTTCAAAAAATGAATGTGTTTTTGAATGCCCCATCTTCGCAAGTAATTGTAATCATTCAATTCATTCGTGTTCCAGAAAATGTTTAGGTGCCATCGCTTGGTATTTACTGTCCCATCTCTGCAGATCCTGCCCATGATGTCTCTAAAATTCTAAACGTAGCTCGATGGGCAAATGATTATGGTTTCCCGATTTCCATATGCTTGAAACAACCTTATCACAAAAATGAATATCGGTAGATAAAATTGCAGAGAAGAAATCGAAGAGCAAGTGAGTTGAAAATTCGGTCTCAAAGGTTTACTGTTAATGAGGTAGTAAGCTTGAAACATATTCGCCATTCCCGACAGAACTGCTAAACTTGTCTGAAGCAAAAGTTGGATGTGTTACTGATTTCGCATGAACGAAAATATTAGCAGAAACAACATTCACATATTAAAGGTCACATGGGATCACATGGAGTCCCCAAGCCTCAGACCCATTCACATGCTTTGATGAGTGCGCGATCATCAATTCAAAAGGAAGAAAACACAATTTAGAATAGTAAATTCCTATCACGTTTGTAGACCAGGCTAATTAAACTCAGCCTCTGTTACGTAGTTGTGAGTCTTCTCACACTTTCTAAGACATACTCCAAAATTAACCGTGCCAAATGGTCTGTTGTACATTCCGAAAGTCAAAACTGCGCGAAAAAATTATCATGCGTTTAGGACTTGCCTTAGTTGAGGGAAAAATAGCTGCTGCGGCTGTTTTTTACAGCCAGACGATACCCAGAAGTACTGAAGAATGAGAACTGCAAAGACTGACTGTACCACAAGCAGTTGAGTTGTGAGAGATTGTAAGAATAGCGCATATAGCGCTACCAATCAAGGAAGATACACTAGCCATTCTAAGTCTAGGAAAAATAAATTTGGTTCAAAACAAAACAGAGCAAGAAAATATGTACACGTCTAACGACTAATATTGTTGTTCAGGTTAAATGGAGGCGCGAAAATGAAAGGCTCAATCCAACGCAATATGCGTAGGTTAGAAAAGTAAGCGTTTTAAATATAATTTTCTACCAAACATTCGATTTAGTATACTCTGAAGAACATTCGACTGTATCCGGTCTACTTTTCCAGGATTTGATGTAAAGACCTGGGGTGAAAAAACTGATTCAACACGTTGTGTGAGTTTGGTGTTAAATTGCACACACTCGGTGACATTCGAGTTTCGAAAGGGGGTGCAATTGTAGTTTTATTGTAGCATTTAGTATAGAATAAAAGCATTTAAATCAACTTACCCAAACGATCTCTCGTCGCACAAACTAAAAAGTGCAAATCACCAGGATAAAACAAAAGCCAATAGACAGCTTATTGCATTTTGACATTCATTGTCTTATTACGTACAGCAGGAATGTGCGTAGCTATTAGCGGTATTAGGGCCTGAGACGTAGATTACGTAGCATTTGTTGGACCTATGAAATGTACGGCACGATGCACCGAAATTCAGCTGCATGCAAGAAAGACTGATTGAGATTGCTATGGTTTACGAAACTTTGTACTGTGTCCGATTTTTCACAAGAAAACCAGTTCTATTTGTTCCATTATCAGTCGCCAGTGTGTGCCCATTGAGCTGTCTGTTTTATGGAAAACACCACTGAGGAGGGCTTAATGACAGACAGCTGCAGAGGTGAGCGAACTTCGGAGAAACTACTGTATTATGTCTTCCCGATACAGATTGCGCAGAACAAAAGTGTTTGAGGTGAGGTAAGAGGATAATGTTGTCAGTGGGATTTTTAAACCACGGTGAAAATGCCATGCACAAGTTGTCCAGATACGTCAACGGGTTTGAGCAACTTGGAGAAAAATTCACCAATAGAACATAATATCCATGTTTTACTTATCGTTGGTTTATAAAAAAGTGAGTGAAGCGTAGTCACCAGAGCATATAAATAAAACTTTGCATTTTCCGAGTCCACACATTTCTTCCAAACTAGCGACTGGACTTTTCCAGGTGACCGTTTGGCGGAACAGGTGTGTCCCATCCAGAATGAAAGAACAGAATTGACACTTGATTCCTCAGATGCTTCACTGAATAACAGACATTGTGAGCTCATCGCAAAAACTGTTGCTTATAAGGATGTTTTTGAACAATTGCTATATACTGATAAAACAACCCGGTTTGAATAGATGGTTATCAGTGGAGGATGCTCAGTACACCCATTGGCGAATCCCCAATGAGTACTAATTTATCATGCTATACTCAGATTACAAATGCCAACCTACAGAAGAGATGAACACATGGGTTAGAGTAGAAATCAATCTTTGAGACACTTACCGTTAGTGATCCCTCGCATTTGGGCATCTGATGATTATGAGGGCAAAAATGCAGGATATTGAAAGATCGCAGAAATAACCTGGTGTTAAACTTATTATTACTCGATTTCGTTTTACTTTAAGCATTCTATGACTATTTCACTTGATCAGTACCTAAAACTCCAGCGTCATCAAACTTTTGCAAACTTTTTACAGATTTTACTATTGTCTTTCAGAACGGAAGTTTACGAATGCAAGGGCTTACCACCGGATTTGAGGGCCGCTTTTATTTCATCTGGAAGAAGGAATATTACAACATCTTGGTGCGAAGATGCCAAAAATGTTGAAAATGAACTTGGAACCTCTGGTGGGGCCTTTATCCCCGTCTTAAACCACCTCTCAGTTCAGCAGATAGTGCAGTAAGTAAAAATGCTGACGACACTGATATTGATAGAGTGCGTTCTACACTAAGTCTCGCAAATGAGGAATTAATTAAAGTCGTGAGCTTTTAACCATGTGATTTGACACAGGTGCACTAATAGCATAGGTGCACTAATATAGCATTCGAAGTACCACACAGAAGATTCTAGGGGACATTTTACCTATTCCCGACTTAAGGATTCTAACTGATTGTTCAATAACCTAGGTAAAGTTCTTTCGTCCCTCCAAAATGCTTTATTCCACACAAATATGTTCGTTTTACGCATTTTTGGTGTCTTTTGCTCGTATGCATAGTGATACACAGTGTGATTGGCTTGGTGGGAAAACGTGATGTAATTAATTTGAAACAAATGCGCTTTCTCCCTTTTCCCATGCATACGGCTTTTGTCTAAACATTCGACAGGTTTTTTTTAATCTCGGTATTAAATTACGGGCGCAACAAGGACTAATTACCTTTTCCTTGTATTCTTTCCACTTCGGCATCTAAAATGTGAAATGGTGTGGGAGAAAGTGCCTTGTAAGAATAAAAGTGTATTCACCTTTTGCATAAAACCGAATAATTTTATTTTCAGGCTTTTGAAAGTGTGCAGACAATACAATAATCTTTTACGCTTTAGCAACACCTTTAAACTTCAGTAAGGTGGCATCAAAGGAGGAATCAAGCACTCTCAGGTGTCGTGGACTGCCATTGTTTCATTTTGTATAATTGTATGCAAAAGGGCATGTAAAAATGGAAGTTCGGTTAACCTTCACTCAGTGGCTAATCATCTATCAAACGTTCTACATATGAGACATTCTGTGGAGTACAGTATGAAATACGATACAAATACCAAACTGCAGTCACTTCGTCCATGTTGTTTTACAACTACTTAACGACATCCTCTTCATACATTTGGCAGAAGGCGCCACAAATCTTTTTTGCCGGCAGAGCGAAACTTAAGATATTTGGCTTTTTTCGAGTTTATATCACTTGAAAGCTTTACGGTTATGGCAGACTGAGTAATCGGAATTCAAATAGATATTGACACTCGTGTCAAGCTCGGATCTTTACTGCTTCCCGGATTGAACTAATTTAATTCTTAGCGCCTGTGGTGAGAATCATTGCGTTTGACATATACTCTAGACCACAATTGTTGCAAAATCTTAAGGATGATGATGTCAGAAGGATATTTTCATTTTCTAGACTCAGTATAAACATCATATGACCTGCCTTTCAACGGGGCATATCTCCATTAGGCAGGCGAGTTTGCTAGCTAACAAACAAACCTGGATTCCTGGTGTGTTGTCCGAAATAGCATCAGCTGGAAATTAAGAGTCACTTCCATAAGGGAACAGAACCAACTAGCATCCAAATGACCAAACCCAATCTCCGTTCATATCCCTTAGACTTATTCATAGGAAGAACTAACTGACATAGGTGAATATCTTGACGACTGCAAGTAAGTAGGCACTCAAATGCAATGATTTTTAAAGGGAAGTTGAGAAGTTTAGATGCGCTCAATGCGCGGTTGGGGGAGAATTTGCCGCACTGGATGAAACAGTTGTTAAAATAAGGTTAATGAAAAACACAGAAGACGAGGATAACCTGTTTTCTCCAGTTTATCTGATGCTAGAGAATGGTGTATGGGAGTAGATGATGCCCCGCAGGATCTCAGAAGTATTTTATCCAAAATTCTTTTGACTTCCTCTGCATGTTAGAAGTGAACTAAGAACCAAATGCGAAAGCATACTGCCCTTAAATTAATGGCTGACGTGTGAACAACTTTGAAAAGTTTTGAGAACTTACTTCCTGGTTCGATCAACAGAGTTCCGCAAAACTTGTTTGTGAACTTCAGTTTGACATCTGACCGAAAGTAGCGAAATGCAGGAAAAAATTTGAATTTCGATATAACCGGTGAGTAATAGTGTGGGCAAACGGTAAGCTGAAATATCGAGTTCATCTGGCACCACTGTGTCACATAAACTGCACGAATAATTTTGGGGTAGCTGTCGGCTGACTTAGCACTGTCCGGAAATAGACTAAGTGGAAGGAAGAATTATGGTAATGCTGTGGTTTTATCCATCGTAAGCTGCAATGCGCCTTTTTCAGGCTTGAAATCCTGGACTGTGACCAAACCAGATGTTATTTTCCGAAAAGATAAAAGCTGGTCCTACCAACAGTCCCATACTTTAGGAAGTGCAAATGCTCCGAAATAGGAGAGAAACTTTCCATTCCCAGGAGCAGCTAGATATTTCACTAAAACGAGTGGGACATTCGGGTCTCACAGTAAGAACCACCTAGACATACCGATGGGTTATACCTGTAGCATCGAATTCAACTAAGTAAGCGGCACAATTCCTATGAAACTCTCTTCATATCATAAACGAGAGATTCAGTTGAGTCTGCTGCAAAAATCAAATTGATTTGCAAGTGAATATATTTCTCAAACTCATTCCAATTTGTGTTCAAGTAGAACATGAGGTTGCAGGAAACTTAGAGACTGCGCCTAATTGATGAGCTCTAAGAAGTGCGGAACCGGCCATGAGTCGCTGAAGTGTTTTCAGCAACCTTGTGAGTGGTATTCTTTATGAAAACCTCTTCAAGATTTGCTAGAATGCGGCGCTTACTACCGAATGGCTTGTCAAGAAGCAGAAAACCAACCACTATTGTTGCAAATAAGGCAGCCACTTGTGTGTTTGGTCAAAGACCACGTACAATTTTGAAGTGTTGCCAATTCAAAAAAACAGCATGAGAATTTGCTCCAAATCGGCTGGTTGTGAAAATCTGAGGGAGGCGATCGTCGTTGGTGACAGCGGTATATTCCTGACTGTCGCATCCTCAGTGATGTGGTTAGTATCAACCGTCATTACTGAAACTACCCACAGCAAATCTACTCACCAAATCTGTTGTCATCAAAACTTGACGACAATTAGTGGACGTTGTTGCCAGTGAACGGTAGGGGGGGGGCACAATAAGAAGATTGCAAAATGGATGTGTAAACACTTATCAGGTTCAGAAGCCAAGTCTTTTGTGGCAACTGCACAACGCATTCGCTGAGTTTTGAGTTCCATGCGGCTTAGAATAAACAAAATCTCTTGATCAGCACTTTACCACTCATCTGGCGGTATTTTTCGACACCCTCAACTGTCTTAGTTTTGCGTAAAATGCATCATGTCGTGGTGCAACATGATGGCTGATGCTGTAAGTGCTCCTTGGTTGGATTTAACCTGTCAGAAATTTTGACAAAAGTGTGGGAACCACAACCTTGGGGTTTGGTTTTTTAATTGTGGTACAAAAGTGCAGGACTGTTTCCCGAAATTTCTGCAGTTAGAGAGCCTATTGCATTCAACAGATATGCTGAATATGGCTAAGCGTTTCAGCCATTCACTACGCTTGATGCAGTCATGATCGCGGCGAGCCCTTAACACGCCATATAAAGCACGAAAACAGCGCAAGTGGACTGGGAAAGCGAATAACATTAGGCGCATTGCAGTCCTTCCACTATCTCACAGGTAATCTAAAATTACAACTCTGTAGTAACCAACCCATTCGCGTCCTGTCGTCCATCAATCGGAAGCTTTGGCCATGAACTTCTGCGAGCATTTGGACACGTATACTTTTGTGGGTTCTGTTAGCTCAACATGTGATAGGGTTGCTTCACCAAACCATTTTCACTGTGAGTGGTTTTGAACAGCTTCTTCAGATGAACCTTCTTGCTGTGACAAGCAGGCGGAAGGCCTATAGCATGTGGGATTCAGTGTTGTTTCTCATTACACGAACTAAGAGGCTGATAGTTCTGCAGATATCTATCTGTAGGCATATAAATGTGCGCACTAGTGAAGACAAGCAATCGAAAAAATGAAACTACATTAACTTCTGTTTTGCCTGTTACCTGCACCGTCCACTGTGTCACAGTAGACGAGACACTTATAGCAGGACTCAGTTTGGAAGCAAAACAACAGAAATACTACTATGCTTCTTACTAACCTTTCCTCCTATAAACAAGATAGTATTCGCTTTCCCTGTCACTGATTTCGCGAAATTTGTTTTTAAGTGCTTCTTTGATTGCCTCCAGGCTGTCTTGTCCGGTTATTTTCTTGAGCTCCCCATAGTCGAAAGATATGCTCCAATACAATGGAATAAAATCGATGTCTTCGGATACCAAGTTCCAAACGGCCCCAAGCAGTTGCACCGACTGTAACCTACTAATGAGCTACAATGGAGAAAGTATGAAAAACTTTTCATTACCCAGCATAAAGTTGACAAAAACTACCGTTTTTACACAATGTCCAACAAATATCCTAGTTAGCCAACCAGTTTTATCCACACAACCCCATCTTGTTTACAGCTTTACCAAAACTGTTCATATTTACAATAATTTCACACAGCTAACGACTTTGCAGTCACAATCCCCAAGAATAATGAGCGCTTCGGGTGTGAGCCCCATTGGAGAGACCCTAAGTGGTTGTCACAGACAGCGAACATCTTCGGGGTAGTGACACATCTTTTGTGGGTATCGAATGATTATCTCATTACTCTACGTGTACATTCCTAACCTGCGCGTTTTGAAAAACAACGCCGATGAAGCAAAATAAAGAAAGCCCGAAACATAAGCTGAGAGTTTATTGCAATTCCCTGTATAAAACTAAATACATCAGATTCCAAGATACACATGCTTTTTTTCTTTGAATTGTTATACGGGCAAAAGATCCAGCTCATTATACGCTGGCGCAAGTCAGCATTACAAAATCTCTACAACTTAGAGAATGCATGACTATGCAGTGTACAGATCTATTCCATTCCGAGTGTTTTTTTAATTTTTCATCCTCGGGAACTTCAGATTTTCTCTGAAACGCTTCACTTCCAAGTGTCGAGCCCGTGGAAAGGCACAGAATGTGAGACCCATCAAAAGTCAGTGTTAATCAAAACCATGAACACAAAATGAATGTAAGCAATGAAATTTGGCTGGGTTACAAAATTAGGCGGCATAAGTGGAATGCTTACTTCCTTCACCACTGTATCATGAGCAGCTGCGTAATTTTCCCACGACACACGTTTCTCTCCGACCGAAGAGGACCAAAATATCAGTGGGACCTCTGAAATGTGAAGGAAATGATCTAATCGTTTTAGATCGCAAAGCAAATTTGGGTGGTGTACAATACGTTGTCAGTAATCCATGATGCTCCTATCTGTGCTATTCTCTGGGGGAATCTGCATGTTGAAAAAATCGGCAGGGTGAATTACTGGGATAAACTTTCGAAGAAACTAAGCGAGGAAAACGCCGCAATCTCGTCCCTGTGACCTGGCTTGTAATTCAGTCCGATTCCACTTTGTGTTCCGCTTGTTTAGTGGTCAATCTAGTTTCACCTTAGGTGGTCATTTCGATTAAGTTTGGAAGCAGTTGACTTTGGTTGGGGTCACTACATGGTTTGATATCTCACGGGCTTAAGGGTGAAATGGGCAACAACATCCGGACACAACCAAAATCCCCTTAGATCACACATAGCCAGGTTACCTAAAATGATTGGGACAGCCTACCATGCCTACTGCAAATTGGTTGAGTGGATCCCTTGGTGATGCAAAGACATACGGACAGCAGAATGAGCAAAGGTGTGATAAAGCACGAGCACAACCGTCCTCAACTGCGCGTATAATTCTACAAGTGTGCTAAATATTTCACATGAGTAAGAGATACCTGACAGCTAAAAGTGAATTTGTCAAGCAGCTGAATTATTTACGCCGCAATTTGACAAAACGAAGTTTGACACGCTCACTTACCGACGAGTTGATACCTGATGTTGGCGTACAAACATTTAAAAAGTCCATCTAAAATAACAAAAAATTAAAAGCATTAATTTCCAACTGTTTTCTTTTTTATTCATCATCGTTTTTCTTCGATAATAAACACCTATTTGTCACCCTGCATGTAGAATACAGATGAGGATTTTTACGCCACCATACTAGCATTCGTTGTATCTGTGCGGTGAACCTGTCAAGCGAACGCGCACTCCCGCCGCATGTCCGAGGATGGCCAGTCACTACATTCGTACTTTTATCCTCTAATCGCAGTAGAAGGTTTCCTATATTGGCACAACAAAAATTCCATAATGTACCTCAATAATTCTCGCAGAAACTTCTTATAAATATGCTTATCCGCGCCAGACACCAGGGTTTGGTTTCACATACATGCTCATCATTACGTTTGAGAATCAAGTGAGTTTAAGGACACACAAGAAGCTAACATACTTCCACATGTCCCACATCTTTTGTTTGTTTTACATAACACTCTGATTTGATGACACTGCCATAGCCTAACGGATGGGCATATTTCCCTTAGTATGGTGGTTTCCAGGTTGTTCAGATGGTATAAAAGTCCAGAATTTAGATGAATGTTTCGTTTTACACGTCATTGTTTCAGAAGATCGTTGTAACTCTGTTGTACACAATATGTCTAACCACCAACATAAGCGTCGGTTACAATGGCCAACCATTGGTGAGTTTACCAAATTAGTCGGATGAAACCGTCTTCCCGTGCGAAAATCTCACTACACGAGAGCCGGACTTGTTTATCAGAAGTGAATCGATGAGCTTATATTTTGCATCCATTGCTCGGTCGAGTTAACACCCACTAATTGAGGACCATGAAAGCGAACAAAATAACTGTACTATTTTAAGCACCTATTCCGTCTAGGGCACGAAACTTGAGCTGTACCTGATCGGAACATTTTTATCTCAGCCAGGAATAGTTGGCATCAAAATCAGATTTGTTAGCCAGCAACACTTGCACGTGCATGTGTGAGCAAGCGTTTGCGAGTTGCACTGATCAGCACTATCAGCAATTGGGTGGTATGATAATTGTTCTCCAACAGTACTGGCACCAGAAATTTAACACGCCGTGCACCGCCAAACGGATTTTACTGCGTAGTTTTGACGGCATTCGCGTTACAGTCGTGTATGGCAGACGTTCCCCCAGAACAACCCGAAGTGGCATTTCCAAATTCTTTCCGCTGTAGAAATACTTTTTATTAGCTGAGCCGCTAATTTAAGAAAAAAAAGTGTATTTTGCAGTGCTACCTATGGTAACTGTGGTAATTACTTCTAGAGTTCCTTTGACCAAGTCCTGCGTTTACAGTCGGCAAGTCCATATGACCTGCAGTAATTGAGATCGAACGTAGGAACTATCACACTGTCCTAAACATCAGCTGATGTACCGTAGCTCTCAGGAGCTACTTGATCTTCCGACTCGGCCTGCTCTCCCTTGATTGTGATCTTTTCATTTGCTCCATCAAGAGGATCTGGAGATGAATGGGGGCAACTTTGTGTCCTGTATGATGCACATGTGTATCTCAGCGCTTAGAGAAAACTATACGTCACATTCCGTACGCTAACTATTTGTAGCATTCCTGAGATCCTACTGAGGAATAACATATTGTAAAACCGAAAGTTTCAGTATTTCAGGTTCAGAAAAAAATAAGCAGTGCAGTGCCAAAACGTTTTGCTTATTATAAGAAGTGTCATGTCAAGAGTGCGTCACGGGTGGATTGACACTACGGCTAATCTTAACTAACATCTCAGTCATTACGAGTTTCTCATTAAAAATAAAGTTTTGATAGGATATTGGATGTGGCAATAACCCCCAACCTACTGATTCACCCTTCCGCCACTTAAAGGATGATCATCCATATGACCAATTCAAAGCTAAATTTGTGTTGAGGGTATCATACGTATTGATCTATGCCCTCCAAGAGCCCGGAACGTTTGGCATCTTTCTGTATGATGAAACACAACCCGATCCGTACAGTAGTTAAACTTATCTACATTTAAAACCTCAAGTCACAAATGAACCTCGTTCTCTGTCACACTAACAAGGCAATGAAAAACTACTCTGAGGGCGGAATGAAATAATCTGCATGTGAATTTGGCTTTCACGGGACACCCAACTGAATCTATCGCCATGAACGAGAGTTTTAGTCGGATCTCGCGTGAAAACCAAATTTTGCAAGTTCTTGCAATTTGTGTTAAAGTAAAACCTGAGGTTGATGAAAAATTGGAGACTGCGCCTACCTGATGAGCCCCAAGTAGGGTAAACCCGGTCGTGGGCTGCCGAAGAGTTTTCATTAACCTTATGACGTGATATAATAGCAATCTAAAGCTAAGGGTGGTAACGCCGCCAATTGCCAGCATTTAGTTACCATATGTTAGCAGGTGCACTAAAACGACAATTTTGACATCTCGATTAGACGTTTCTTTTCTCGATAATGTATCTTACCTATTTTAGAGCTAAGCAATTGTACCACGTCATCCGTTGCGCATATTGTGTTTATTGTATACGTGGAGAAGTACTTTAGATGTAAATGAAACAGCGCGTAGACTGAAACATCATCAGGCGTTGTGGACTGTGTGGGTACAGTTGGGATGACACAATATTCCGATATAGTTGGTCACTCGATCCCGCCTCAACAATCGTTCGGTCCAAACAATGCCTATCTCAGAACCCGAAACACCTACCGGTAAATTTTACAGTTGGTAAGGCCGATTTGTTTGGAATTTCACCGATTATATGTACGAATGACCACACGATAACCGAGTGCCAAACCACACATTCTGATTGTAGATACCATTGAATGCACCCAACGCATCGTCACTAGATTAAATGGTGACATTCTTAAACGAACGGAGCCAGTTTAAGCTAGTCTTCACCATAGAACATTTAATTTCATTTAGAATAGCTAATCGCATTACCTGATATTTTAATGTCTTGGAGTCTTTAGAGTAAAATAATGTTAAGGGTGTGGCACAGCTATCGGACCTGGTAAAAAGGGCTCCCGTTGGGAGTTTGCGTTTTTGGGGCAGGGAAATTTTTTCACTGGATCTGCTTGAAAATTGAATAGCCTTGATACATATGCATTTCTTTCAGACAGCATTGATTTGAAATTTTTATTGCAAAAAATAAACGACGTAGTTACGAGTGACAACTTAAAGCAGTAAAATGTTCTCGTTTAGTCGTGTCCTAATATTTATTTGCCTGTAAGTGTAAGGAATGAGTAAAACATTTGCTAGACGGTGTACCACTTGACAGTGGATTTTCGGAGACAGTGTGTTCTTAATGGTTCTGCATATTTCAGTACTCTAAGCTGTTTCAATACTCCAAGAACGTGTGTGGATGGGCTAGAGTAACTGGAGAAGAAACACCCTGGCTGTATTGAGGGATCTCATTTTTGTATTTATGGAGCACAGCTGTCTCCTCGTAAAGCGGAATAGTATGGTACATGACTTTATTTTAACGGCGCATTGCGTTAAAGCATTTTGTATGTTTCTTCCTTTTTTAAGGCAACATCCAAACCGATAAACAGTGCACGAAAACCCTGCAGTATATCAAATAATTGACGCCGGAGTGCAAAATATTTTGATGATACTCTGCTCCGTTCGAACGATCATCTAGTTTTTTAGTGTCGGCGCAAGTATGCTCCGTCAACCAGGGTTATCGATGACCCAGGCCAGGGAATAGATCACCACTTACGGTTCTCGTCTCTTCTCATCCGATACTTCTTACTATTCATTTTACGACGTGTCTCTGGCTTCGTTTTCATAAATCTTTACTTTCAAATTCCTGGTTTTTGAATAGTAAGTGTTGTGGGGTACCGGCACACAATGGAATATTTGCTTCGTAATAAGTAGGGCTTTTCATGAAAATATTGCTGTCAGCTCATAGAGTTCAAAATTATTTATGCGGTATAGGTTTTAGAAAACAAACCTTGAGGATTGTACTGTTTGCGCCAATTGGTGTCAATTGCTGTGAAGGAAAATTCAAGGGTATTTTTAAATCATGCGAAAAATTAGGTAAGCATTTTATACACTACTCAGCTACAGAGTGCTCTACATCCATATTGGTGTGGGCTATGCAATCCATTGAATAAGAGACTTGACAGGATGATTTCGACCTACAGTTCAAAAGTCTAAAACGTTTCCTAAAAGTCAAAAAGCCAAATTGCTCTACTTCCGGCTTTCCCGAAAATACATTCAGTCGTCTATCTTACTACCAAAACTGTTCTCACTTTATCCGAAGCCTCCAGTTACCGGGTCATGGAAAAGCGACGATATTTCTCCACCACACCGCTACCATCGCGCGGAACCGCAATCTCGATACCATGCGTCCTTCTGGTCTGGGATGAGTTTACGAAATACCTTGTCGACGCATTGTCTGGATATTCGATGGATATACGGACGTTCCGGATCAAACACCACTATGCGGAGAGTTGGACAAACCAACGTCCCACCATTCAGTGAGATCTAACTAATCTCGCGCTCTAGCTTCTACTCTGATGTAATCTGAGTAAGGGTTACGGGCATCAAACGATATGTTGGCGATGATTGAGTTGGCCTGTTTGATCCAAATAAGGCTCGAGTGCATCAAAGCGGAATTTAATACTGTGTGAATCACTTAACACTAGCAGGCAGAATAATACACAATATGCTTGTGAAAAGCGTCGCGGAAATCACACTGAAAGACTCTAAAGACACCACTGTGAAATAAGTTCATCCGATTACATAATAATAGCCAAGTACATCAATGTGTGAATTGCTTCCAAAAACTTCTCGGTTGTCGGTGGTAACCAAGGGTGACAATGAGAACATGAACTTACGCACAATTGTGTATTCATTTGGATTGGTTAAACAAAAGTAAGTTGGAGCCATTCCATTGATATTTCCAGCCCCTGTGGATGACCCCATCTCTGAAGCAAAGCGAAACAACTGATGAGATGTACATCTTTTTAAGAAAAATATTCCACCAAAAATGGAATTTTTGGTCTGCATTTTGAACGACACCATCATCCGTCTAATCTAGGTCAACTGATGTGAGTCAGGCAGAAAACATTGTTGGTGAAAATACGTAGTTGGGTCAGCATACAAAAATAAACCCTAAGGCAACTGTTCATTTTCTATCTTCACCTTTTTTTGTCAAAATGAAAAAAACTTTACGGCGCTGCACGCACTCTATATCATAAATGATGCCACGAGTTTAGTAACTGGAAATTCTGGGTGAAAACGCTGAATGACAACACCTGTTTGGAGTAGTTTTCACTGTGAGCAAATCCAAAGATAAAATATCATTTTGAGTGCAATGATCTTATAAACATCAACATCGCTATTGTAAGCCAACCTAAGTAGGCCAAAGTCCTCCCAAAATTAAGAATTGCCCTGTACTTCCGTCCAAATTTATGATACGGTAATCTCACAATTGCCTTTAGCGGAAATAATTTGGCTCTCTGCAAAATTACCAAGTCTAATTCATGTGAATCTCTAGTGAACCAGCATCGCAAAATAAAACAATGATGTTACTCTTAAGGACGTAGAGAATTAATCTCATAACCTTTGGCTGGGGAGCATCGTTGACGTTTCGGTTTACGGCCTTTGATTATGTAAGTGCAGCACGTTTTACAATGATTTCGTGAGTGGACAAGGAGGGATTTAAAGACTTTTTGTTGTCCGAGTGGATAACAGAAGCGAGCATTGTGATTTCGGCATTTAATTTGATACAGTGACTTAATCTTGTGGATTGTGTAAAATGTAAGTTCTGGAAAAGGTTTACCTGTCAGTCCAGTAGTTTTTGAGTTCCTTTCATCGATTGTTCGGCACGCCGCTTTGTGAGTGGAACGTGTATAACCCATCCGATGCAATAATGAGCGCTAAGAAAGCACATTTAGCTGTAAGGTCAAATGTCAGCCGTATTTAGAAGCCACATATGACCGTTGGGAATTTCCTCCGGTAATAGAAATCCTTTTGCTTAACTTGTTCTAGACGCTTGGGGGATAGCTAAATGCTGGACATTTTTCGGATTTCTTTCGACTGGCCGGAGAACATCCCTTTCAACTTTCACAATTGCTTAACTTCTTATGTGCATGGCTTTTCCTAGTTTATGTTTGGCAATTCTCAGTCGAATTTGCCTTACTTTAATGCAGTTTGGTTGCGTTTGGCGAATTTCCGTTTACGGTTACACACCTATTTAAAACTATCAAGTGAACCAGCAATTGCTAGCCATCGGATCCTTGACAATAGTGCATTTCGCGGCGTTCCGAATATACTCGAGGTCATGTTAGTCACAGTATTCTGATCCTCTACGAGTGCTCTTACCTTCTCGGTGTGAAAGTCAAACATATGGGAAATATTGGGAAAACAAAAAAGGCCTGGAAGAAGAAGAGTTTGTATCGGAGCGGACAAAGAAGCTTCACTTTGATAGTTGATGTTCAAGATTTGTAGGTGGGTCACAACTGGAGTGCTCAGTACTACACGGACGAAATTCGTCAGCTCAGCAATTCGAAGTCGCTACTTGATCAGTAAAACTTTGTCTACGTTACTCAAGAAATTGTTCGGCTCAGAAGACCCGACATGTCTGGTAGGAGGATGAGAATGCTTCGCGACGACCGAGAAGAGTGCTAACCCGATCAGACAATCAGACAGCCCAAAACAGTCAAAGGTTACGAATTGAAAAACAATTGACTGAAAAGTGATTGTCTACAGATATATGGGTTGGATCTTATCCACCGTATCCACTGAATCAAGATTATCAAAGCCAGGAAGAACGTTTATTATCTGAAGTAATACAAATCAACCATACAACAACAAGTAACGATTCAGTCATGTGGTGATTGCTTTGTGAAGTGTAGTAGGCTAAGACTGTACCCGTGGGTTTTTTTAACCTATTGTTCACGAGCGCAAAGCAGCTAGCTAAAATACACACAATTGAGAAATAAAACAGCTGGGTCCACTTTCGTGCATCATATTGTCTTTTCCTGCAATTTTTATTCCTCAGTTCCCGGATTTCTCGTGTTTTCGAAAATACGAATAAGACGCCAGTTACTTAATAGGAGGTTTCTGAGAGGGTTGCAGTGATTTTGCCAAAGTTCTTATACTGTCGTTAATCAACTAAACACCTACCGTTGTATCTCGGTAAGGAGTGAAGAGTCTTGTTAACCTATCCTTTAAAATCGTAATTCATGGCGCTGGTACGAAGTAAAATTTCGGTTCTATCGGTTTCTGAACTACACTATCCCAACAGGCCTCAGCAGTATGTGAACGGTGCGTTCCAAAACCTACGAACTTGTGCGCTTTTAGTTTCTTTAAAACATATATGTAACTGCCACTTTGCCGTATGTTCCGCCTCACGATGTCTTGGCAGCGGATTTCCCTGTCACAAGCCCATGTTTTCAGTATTGTTTCCAAATGTCTATGGAAAACAGTAGTCTGTCGTAATGAGTTATCGACAAATGTGTCCCCATTCCGAGAGATTTTACACGAATACACATTGCAGACTGGAAAGCGGCCAACTGGTTGAACTACTCTTGAATACTGGTTATTTTACCCACGATTATCTTGTTAAGTTTATAACAGTCACCGAAGTAGCTTCCATAGAAATAAGTCAACTGGACTCACAGCTCTCATAAAGGATAATCCCGCAGGGGCGTCAAATGTCCACTTCTCCTAAGTGCTTATTTCGGCGGGTTCTCATTTTGTTAAACTTGACACTACATAGCCTTAAGGGGGAATTTCGTCACCTCAATTAGTTTAAAATCGACGAAAGTAATTGCTCAGTTTTACTCTCACTTCTCATGTTCTTTACTTGGAAAGCAACCTAAAACTTTTCACCGTTTCACTCTCATCAGACCTGTGGGTCTATTCTTTGTTCACCTGGCAAACAATCATGTGGCTACCAGTAAAGTGTCAGAGTGTTTCAAGAGCATGGGCATACCCTATAAGACACTCAAATGACCATTCATTGAGGCAATTTCGAACCCACATCTTACCCGGTGGTTACTGATTGACAATTCATCGGTGAGCATTTGGTTTTCTGCATAGACTAGCAACAGGTTGGGCAGCAAATCACATCTAAAGTCACAGTTAGCTGCTGCGACGCGTAGCTTCGGTGAAAACAACTAGAAACTGTTCACCAAAGGGTTAGTTCTAATCGCTCCTTAGTTGGATGGTCTTTCTAATAGCATCGTTTGTCCGTAGCTACGGTTTCAGACAAAATTCGGTTTCACTACCTCAGTCATGAGATTCAATTTGTGAAGCGTTTACAACGGAATGAGTATACAACCATCAATTTTACACTGTCAAGCTGTACTTGATTAATACCAATCGTTCCAAATCTTGGATGAATCTGTCTCTTAGATTCTGAAAACAGACGGTATGCAAACACAAAACGACTTACGGGCTTGGAGGGCGGACAAGAACAGTACAAACAGCACTGTTTCGGTCCACATTTTTACTCTTCACATAGGTGAATTGCTTCAGTGTACATCGGTTTATATATGGAATGAAATATTGCTGATTGTGGCAAGGCAATGACCTACTAAATCGATGACCGCACATTCCTCAACTTGTTTAACATTGTGCTCACAATTCATGGGACCCTTCAGCTCAATCACAAGTTTTCCGACGATGTGAGAAAGAATTTGCGGTCGCCCGAACAGCGTCAGAAAACTGCTCACACCCACTCTGGCTGATATCCGTAAATAGTTTACCGGTTTCAGTATCATATTAGACAGTCATTACGTTCTTGTTATTTTCTAGGACAAAAAGGTCAGTTCCAAGTCCACAGTGTGTTTGCAAAGATCCATCTAACAAATCATTTGGCTCTGATCATTACGGCTGAATAAAACACTGCAACAGCCTTTAGGTTGGCTTCGTCTACTGTGGAAATTTGCTGCTTTATCTTGGTGGCTAGGCTACACGTGTGAAAACACAACCATCCAAATACACGAACACTAACCGACCAAGGGCTTCGTATTTATTCTTAGCGAAAGGGTTAAGGGAGGTGAATTTATGCTTTTTTTTGACATCAAGCATTCAGAATTTCTAGTTTCAGGGAAAATACAATGCTAGCTAATTCCTAGGAAAGCGGATGTGGTCCTGAAGCAAAATCAACCAGCACAGAAACGACAAGAAGTTCGATTGCCAAAGGAACCAACCAATAAACCACTACCCAGAACCGGAAGCAAAAGCTTAAACAGTCCGCTTAAACAAACTTTGGCAAGATGCCAGTAGTTTCTAGCGTCATTTGGTTTTTAGGCATATCAAGAGATGCTGAAGTCTATGTAAAGGTTCCTTTGTCTGACTAAGACAATATATGGCAGTCGGCGATGTCGAAATCCGGCTGAAATACAATATAGAACTTGTGTGAGCCGGAAAGTGAATCCAAGAAATCAAAGGACGGCTTTTGGTGTTTTACTGTCATAATTATTTAGAGGAGCGCATTGATTCTGAAGAAGAGTAGTTACAATCAAACTCAGTTGCAACTCCAAGCAAGCCAGTCATTTCAACGGAGTATGTTTTTGGTCTTCTGTCGGCATCAGGCGCTTGCAAATCATAGTATTCATGTGCTGATGAATTCCCTTCTGATCTTTTGTGGTAAGCTAGGGAGGAGGCTTTTCGGTCGTCTGAACTTTCGTTTACAGTTCTAGGAGCGAACATTTCGATATCACATGCTAGAGATATATGCAAGCATTAAAAGACTACATCAGAAATCCCCGGTTTGCCTAGATGAGGAACTTATGAAGATGCACAAAATTGTGCGCTTTTCTCAAGTCGAGTCGACTGATATGAAAAATATGCGCCCTCTGAAGCTTGCTGAAGGGAGGAGAGTTGAGAGCAGTTATTACCACAGGCAAAATTTAAATGCCAAAATTTTTCTGTATTATACCTACGGAAACTGATTTACGAAGAAAATGACGACGTGAAATTTCCCCATATTGAAGGGAAGGCTTTCCGACCTGCATTAGTTTTAGTGTCTTTACTCGCGAAGACGTGATAATAAAGCTTTTTAAGGCCTGGACTGTGCAATCGTTACCCTTTTGGGAACAGAGATACATGTTGCGCCATTAAGCACTGTGACTGCCTACAAACCGAAGTGACTCAACAAGGCAAATCTACTAAATGGAGAGTTCTTGATTCCTCTAGCAGTCATCGACTTGAATTTCCTTCACTAGTGAAATTTTCATTGGAACCAGTGTTTTATGCCATTGGGTTTCAAGTCCGGGACCATCAAAATCCCTTTTTTGTGAAGACTGTTGCGCTGACCGTGTGTTCAGGCTACAGAAACGCTGAGCTCATCCTCACTTTTTTCTTGAGGAGCAAAACTGACAAGCACTATGCGAAATCCCTGTGCCTTTTACTCCTTCATTCAAGCCCAAAAGGAGTCGAGTACTGTTTTCCGCATTGCCCGGATAAATTTTACGCCTGTTCATCGGATTAGGCATGATGAATCAGTAGATTCGATAAAATTTGAAAAGAAACGATCATATATGCTGTCCAGGGCAGATTTTCACCTTAGAGATTTGACTTCTTTCATGCTAACAAATGATGTCACTGCGATAGTTATTGGCTTTTCCTAAGACTATGCCTCCCGCAATCTATGGCAGACTGTCCTAGACTCTCCTTGTTGATATGACTTAACCATGTACATCTAAGGTGGTTGAGTGTTAAGGTCTTTTCGTTGCAAAGTTATTCCATACTGGATGCACGTCAAATTGAGCAACACAACTACTGAAGTATAACTGAGTGGAAACGGTACGCACCCTGTCAGTCTTAGAGCTCTGTTCATCGTGGCGAGAAGCGGCTACATTCAGAAGAAAGCTGAGTACCAACAGAGATCACCTACTATTTACAGAGTTTCTTCGGCAGCTAGACGTACAACGGTGTAGTTCAAACCACGTTATATCGCCCTGATGATGGAGCCGTTGTTATCTTGAAGGGTCATATAATGTCCATTGTCGAATACAGTGGACGCCGTTCAAATCCACTATAATAGGCCCAGACACTACACTAAGAAAAACTATGTCCGAACATGGCTTCCACCTACAACGATACAGAGAGTACTCGCGAAATAACAGCAACGGAACATTCAGTGCATCAGTTTGAACGCTGACCCTACATGCTGGGCTTACCTTTTTTGATCCTTTGTCCACACTGACCACTCAGTTACCTATGAATCCTGTCCATCCCAGGAGTTGGATTCGTCAGTCAAACATCCACTGTAAACTACCTTGTCGGAGTACTGGAACCAGCTATTTAGTTTGTAGTGTTTTTGAATCTTAATAGCAGTGAAAGAAGGAGGATTCTGTTGGATGGTACCACTCGGTAAGTTCAGGTCAAACGCAGTAGGCAAAGATCATTCGGAAACGTTAGCGTAACCTTGCAACCGCGTTTTCTTTGAAATAGCAGCATCCTGAAACATGGGGGTATGATGCTTTTGTTCAGTAGGTCGTACCTGCTTTTTTGAACGCGTTGTCTTGATAGCCTGCCTGAAATCTTATACTACTGACATTCGTCCAACGTGTTCCAAAATTTTCAGTTGTTTTATCCAGTTGGAGGAACGATTTCAGCACAAAGTAAACTTATGACAACAAGCTTGCAATGTCGGGGAAATTCAGATATCGTTGGGTTAAGCTGTACATTTTCATACTCGTCTATTCTAAGGCAATACTTGACATCCTCTAGTGCTTTAAAGCTTGGCAAATGCTTTTTCAGTAACACCTTTACAATCTCCATAATTGTTTAGATATAAGGATATTTCCCTTGAGAAATACCTGAGAATATCCCTCCAAGGCAACCTGAGCTGGGCGTTTGGAACGAACTTCTTTCTAAACGTAGTACAAAAAACCCCCTTTGCTTCTGTAGGCTCAGTATATTACGTTTGCTCTACAATATGAGACTGAAGTTCTTCAAAATACGCCCAGCCAAAAAGTTGCCCTTGGAGGAGCCAGTCAACACGTATGACCACGTGATACCAGGAGATGTGGTCTCCGTGACTGGAGCATGAATGCTTCTAATTGCGAGCTAATCTCAGTGCCGATCAGTCGCTCGTGGCCGGACGATTAGGTGTTTAAACTACTAAACGAAAGGTATCAAGTTTGAAAGTCCCTGGAGTTTCGTGAAATGCGCAATGGTAATTATTCCCGATAAGGATGAAACAGTGGACACCGATGTCAAGGGCGCGTCAGTGTCAAGACCGTTCATGTTCCGCCCTGGAATGCAAACAGAAGATAGAGTGGGTGACCAAAAGAACACGCTACGAATTCTTGCTCCCATCGGGCGCTTGGCTAATACGGTACCACTCGGACTTTCCGCCACCAATATCGATACAACACCCAATAGTCGGGTAATATTCCCAACACAATGCGAAATGATGTTCAAGCCACACCAAGTTAATATCCCCATAGATTTTACGGACCACTGCTAAAAGTAGACCTCATAATCGTGGTGCAGTTTGACGGGGCAAACTCACCCCACGGTTAGTCGCATAAAGTAGTACTTGAGCCCCGAAATCAGGGGGTGTTTCATGTTTTTGTTATCATAGTACTCCGATTTTTAGCCGAAATCAGATAGATGATGCGTGGGCTGGGTGGGACAGCAGCCTATTCAGAGAAAAAACACAGGGTTGGCAAATGTAGCTGTCTGGTGTGCAACGGTGGGTCATAATCTCCTTGCTTACGGCTATGTCCCAGTGCTTGGCCTTCCTCCACCGCTGTCTTCATGAGTTTATCAATGGTCGTTTGCTCCCCTTTACCGGGCGATTTCTCTGAGGGCATTACGCGGCCTGCCCGAACTCAGTAGTTTGTAGTATTCTGTATAACTTAAACGAGATAGCACATTCGATGTTAATTTCCTAATGAGTATGAGTTTGGCTAAGAGCACCCTAATTGCACACCAGTAGGAGAAAAGGGCTTCCGCTCTTGTGGCTGCGTCGATCATTTGTTTCGCTACGGCTCCTACCACGAAAAACAATAAGCCACAAGCAAAACCTGATCGTCCTCATTTTGGGTCTTACTAAGTGATATTATAATGGTGAGTTCAGCTGGTTCGCGTCCATGTTCGCTGTGAGACTGATGTCTCCAAGATTATAACATTACTTGGAGAATTGGAACAAGTCTAGCACACCCAGGTTAGAACACCAGAACATTTCGTCAGCAGCTTCCGCCACTCAGGTGCTCCGACACTGTCTAGTCTCTCCATGAAACCACTTCAGTTTTAGTCTTACATGTACCGGCGTAGCTTCCAGCCGCCTAAACTAAGGCGACTTCCAGACATATGATCCAGCAATCCCGCTGTATTTTATCGAGATCCCTTGATATAAACTTTCTGGTTCATAAAGATGGATTCTGGGTCACTTTTTTGCATATTTTTTCATCCACAATCCACCTAGGCCATGGTGGCCGGTGATTCATTTTCGGTGTATTTGGAGAGGCGACCCCATGTTTCGGATTGGAGATTCACGGTACAGTGTCAGAGTTTGCTTGTCTTTTATTCGGAAGAAGCACAGAATTAAAATGAGATTCTTGAAGATACATTTTCCATCGCACAACATGTCCTTAAGTTTTCAGGAAATCTGAAGCCAACGTAGCGACTTATTGGCCGCAATAACACTGATCCTTTGAATGGGTAAAATGCCAACATTTTATCTCTGGTACTGCAGTGGTTGCCAATGGATAGAGACATGCTGATCCGTAAACTACCCCCCCCCACGTAAATCTCCACATTGTTCCCCAAAGAGCTGTCTAGATGGCGAGCTACTTGTCCTTCCCAATCAAAGAAATCGCTCCAGAAGCCAATTCTTGTAAGATAAAATGGATGGTCTTATGATGTGCTTTCAATCTAACACATTCTTTTGAAGTCAGATGAACTATTCAAAGAGGCGCATGAAACTCTTCATTGTAAGCTTTTAAAGGTACTGTTGACATCCGCTGAAGGCCTCGCTTTGGTTGCTTTATTCCGGGGTGTTTCTACCAGAAGCCAGTGTCCTGGACTGACTGGCGTGTTTAATGTAAAAGGTCAGCTCTCACACCGAATTTGACCATCTTCTTAGTCAATGATAAACCTGGTAAACTACAAACTGTACACACAAATGCAGTGAGGTTTCGATCCATCAAAAAACTGAGGAACTTTCGTCAACTGTCGGACCCGTGGCCAAAATGTTTGAAATCATTCTTACTTGCCAACTCACTCCTATTAAGACTGACACAGATGAGTCACGTGCCGCTCATGTCTGACGATCTACCGTAAGGCCAACGCAAATGGAAACCACAAATAGGAATAATGAACACAAATTCGTATCGCCGAAGTGTATATGGTGCTTTGAAGGCCTTGATGTTACCATATAGATTTACTATAGTTTTATTCATTTCATTCACACGCCGTCTGGGTTGCTGTACTGGTCGGAAATTAGTCCACGCTGTACACCACTTGCGCTTTCATATCGGATGTACTTACATATGAGTTAACATTACACACATATCGTCTTATCCTAGAAGCCCAATCACAGATTAAACGGAAGAAGCAGTTTTGTGTGGTGTTTCGCACGGTTGTAATAAGAATGTGATTTTTTGAGTTCAGTCATATTCTTACACTGGGATAGAAGGGTGAAACAGTGAAAAATGGTTCCGTTAAATGAAATGTTTTCTGTGAAAAGCACCCTGTAGCTTGTACAAGCTTTCGACAAGAGGATTCATGAGCCAAACTACTTTGAGAACCACTGATCTGGCGGTTGTCACTGTTATTCAGCTGGGTTCCAGGTGAGTCTCCCGCAAAACCAAATTGATTTGCAAATTAGTATATTTCGCGAGAGAGTTGTTGTGTATTTGTTGTCTATTTGTTGTCTATTTGTCGTCACTTCAAAGTCCCCTGCACAACAAAACGTCTCCTGGAAAAAATTCCTCACCAAAATAACCTCAACTGGACATCTATATTGAATTGAAACAAGAGCAGACCTGTTTAAAAGTCTGCGTTATCGCCGTGACATTCCGTTCAAGCACACCTCGTGTCCAGCCGGATTTGGATTCAAACCAAGTACTTTCCGGTCAATAAGTTCACATCTTAACCAATTTCATTGATTTTCACACTTTCAAAGCATATATTATTATGCTTTGCTTAACAAAGCATTTTATTATAAATCATCTTGACACGGCGAAACATAAATATCTAACGTGGATAGATGCAGAACTTTTCTATGCTCCAGTTTAAACCAAAACGTCGACGTAAGCGCTCAGTTGTGCTCCTCGGTCCTTTTAATTTACGCAACTCCTTAGGAAATCTCCAACAAACCAGTACACTTGTTAGGCGTTCAGCGTGACAGACAATAACCAGAATTAAACATGGGAAATGGAAGGTAAGAAGAACTTCAGTGGATCATCGGGTATTTCTCAGTGACAGTGGTTAAAGATAACACGTGCACTGTCATTTAAAATGTCCCGTTTGAAAACCTATCTCAAAAAAAGTAAAATCAAAAAAGCCTCCTTTGACCGAATGGACAGGCCTTGAGTGGACAAATGCATGCGACAACAAGCAACAAGCTATCAGCTAGTGGAAAGATCTCCCGAAACCATAGATTTGGAGCACATGAGAGATTGAAAAAAAACAGTGGAAATCTAACATTGCTTCTGCGCACTTTTATATTTGGAAAAAGTCGGGAAAAAGCGAATCCTCTTGGCAATTGGCAAAATTAGTAATTCTACACTGTGCTAAATTTATACATAGAGGAAACGTGATTACGAAGAATACTGTGTTTCTTGGGTGGTGAACGATTTTGGTGGTTATTCGAGCGAAAGTAATAACAAGCTTTCTAATAAACAAATAAGAACTAACTGTGCCAGTATCTTCCAATTAACGTGCGCCTAGTGAAACTCCAAACCTGCCACGTGTATCCCGGAATTTGGTGAATAGTTTTGAAAACCAGGTCCTTTCTACCTTGCTAACAGTATTTCTATACAAGGGAGAGGTAAGTGACGAGAGGACCGTGGGAATCAATCACTGTGTTTTTTAAGGAGGCATCAGTTGAACAGTTTCCGCTTGACCAATTTAATTAGCAGGTTCTGAGGATATCGTCAAGTTCTATGGGAATCGGAGAAAGTCGGTGCAAAAAGTATACATAAAAGACACATAGCAAGCCGCTTTCACTGCTAGACTCTGCCAACCTAAGCTATTCGAATTCATTTTACCTTGTCAGGACGGATAGAATAATCAGCTATCATTGGCGAATCACTAGAGTATGTGCCACATCGATAGCGTTTTGGCTATTGGTTCGAATAACAGATTGCCAGCCAATCCGCAAGTGCACGTTACGGATGGTTTTCGGCCCACACTGCATAGACGAGTAAACAAAGTGTTTCAGAGATGTGTGTGTGCTACAGAGATGTACAAATAAGCGCCTCATTAGGTCGACCAAATTTATGTGATGGATGTTTAAAGTCGTGCTGAATTTCAATGTCACATTTGGAGATAATTCAATCTAAACAACAGGCGCTGGTCGCAGCTGCATTTGAAGCCCAGGCGAATGCCTATTGCCCAATAAGCCACTTCCCTGTTGGAGCAGCAGTTCTAACGACAAAAGGAGAAATATATGCTGGATGCAATGTGGAAAATGCAGCTCTGCCATGCGGATGGTGCGCAGAAGTGAGCGCTGTGGCCGCTGCTGTATCCAATGGCCATCGGCGATTTATTGCCTACGCTGTTACGGCGGATACAGAGGAGACCATCAGTCCTTGTGGACGGTGTCGACAAGTGATGGCCGAATTTGCTAGCCCCGGTGCTCCAGTCTTCATGCGGAACAAAAAAGGGCTGGTGAGGGAGACAGAACTCTCTGCTCTGCTTCCCATGTCATTCAGTTTGCAGAACTTGCCAGCTCATGAACTGTGAGTTTCCAACAAGACTGCTTCATGGAAACAACCTGCGCAGAATAGAACTGTCCATTCGTAACGCGTCGCTTTGGAAATAAGCACAAAATAAAACACTCTGATTTAGACTTTTCTTATGTAGATAATTATATCCAATAAAGTTCCAAATGATCAACTAGATGTGCATTCTGTTCCTCGGGACATAGACATTTATTGGGAATATTACAATATTTTGTGTAAGTTCAGGACAATTAGCGCATGACAATTTGATGACTACTCAACACGCTTCACATGAGAAAGTAGAGCGCATCGTCATGGGCCTTCCCTGAGTTACTTAATAGTGGACTTCCAACAAGAAGTAGAAAACAGCATCGCACGGCATAAATAGGTTGGGATTCCGTTGGCTCAAACAAAATTGAGAGCTCATTTGTTTGTGCAACAACTCTTTCCTAGTCAGCGGGAAACACAAGCTGAGATCACTTCTGTTGTAAGATAATGTCAATTTGCACGACAAGGCAGAATACGTGGGTTAAAAAAACGAACGGAATACCTTGTAGATTTTCGAGGAACAAGACGATGCGAATTTCAGGATTCACCCCAAATAGTTTCGGCAGCATAAAAACGGAGCTCCCGATCACTCAGGTTGAAATTCGGAGGTTTCATTAATTTGTCAAAATTACTTTGGAAGTTGTAACCTTGCATTTGAAGTTTCACCACTTTGAATATGTGCTACTACTCCTGAGAAGGTCAAGGTTATTTTTAGGTCTCAGCCTCGGATTGTACGAGCACAAGCTACCAGCGTATTCTCTACGGAAGAGTACACAACTGTATAAAGATGTCTCCGAGATTTTGGAATGGATTGCCAAAATCTCTTGATAAAAATTGCTGCTAACCGAACTTGGTGCAACCGTGCACCGAAAGTTAACAAGCTAACAGAAGGAAGCAAGTATATACGCCTTTCAATAAGATGACGTGTGAAGTAAGGAGAGGAATGTGTCCTGCGAAGTTATTCCTTTTGACATCCATGGTAATGTTTACCACAATAAGCGGATTTACCTAGGTATAAACTCCTAAAGCTTCACAATATTCGGAAATCAAACACGATCCAAACTGCAAGACACTCAAATGTGTATATGTTGGTCTTCTAACAACAAATTGCAATACCATGACATCCGACATAGAATGGTTTCCCATTCGTTTAGCTCTGCCTTACAAGTGAAAGCTCCACTTCATCGAGCATCTTTTCATCAGGGTACAGACAGGACAAAACACTGAGCGTTGGGTCGGTTTTGGGATCTTGGATTTTGCGTTCCCGTCCAACCTAGAAGCTTGACATAAACGGATTCGTTGGACAGTCGTCTCACAGTATACGCATCATTGTGACGAACTCTTCAGGGGCAAATGGAAGTCGACATCAGTTCAGTCCAGCTTGTAAATCGTGGCCAGTATAGCCTAGGCTTACGAACTAACTGTTCCTTGTTTTCATTGAGCCGGAATGTGAAAGCGATTTGATAGATAGACTTGTCGGTGACAACAGTCATAACCGGCAGTCGTTTGGATAACAGAGTGGTTAATGACAAGTGAAATTCAGGTACAAATTATGCGTTCTTCTCCCAGAAGGTGGGATGGTCAAGAGATCGCCAGACGTCTTACGTTGCTGTTTCAAGGTTTACTTGATGTTCCCATAACTACGCGTATGGTCAGACAGAAAATTATCCTATGTTTGCCCACTTAAGGCACCTTGTGCTTGAGAAGCTAAGCATTTGGCTGGCTTGTGAGGTTATTTACTCAATTTCTGCATTAGCAGATTGACCACAGTTAGTCGAAATTCTTCCGGTGATGAAATCACAGGAAGCGCTTGTGTTCTCCGATTGATAATCACAAAGCTGACTACCTGTTTATGATTTTGGGATGTGAACGTAACAGATGAACAAATTGAGGGTGGAGGCTTCGAAAACATCCTTCAGTAGTTAAGCAAGTACCTACTCCTTTGTCGCAAAATGCAATGCATCAAATAGGTCGTGGCACTGATTCTATCGATTTCGTTATCCAACACGTTAGTGGATGACATAGTGAACCACGTACTGCCAGTTTGGAGTCCGGGATTGTAAACTATCCTGATGCAGTTTATTCAGGAGTCGCTTGTCACTTTGAGCACTGCGCTATCACACTACACTTTTAAAACTGGCCAAAATGTAGTGATAACCTAGAAAGAGATCATAGCCATTCCATCTTGGTGAACTATCCAGGTGTGGGCAGGTACGTAAATGCTTTTCAACCAAATTAATTAAAATTTATCCATCGCTTTATTCTTGGATTTCAACATTCCTGTGATTGCCGAATGCATAACATTGTGCATCGTTTTATTATCGCTTGATAGCCTGTGTGGATTCGCCAGAAATCAAATATCGCACACATAACTTAGCCTTAGTTGAAACATCTGGACTATAAATCAGTAAGTCTCACGATACTTTGAAACACTTGCCCGTCTGTGAATAGCTCATTCGGAATCAGCGTGTCTTAGAAAATACTGACTCTTCAGGAGGGGAAATAACTTTTGGTCGCTTACTTGATACTCCCCTAAAGAGAAAGGATGTTTTTTCCCCTCAGATATTTCCATTGGATACGTTCGCTATCTGATCCTGCAACCTTGTTCCTGTCCTGCTGACTGAGCTGGACTCGTCGGGGAAGAATACTTGTTATCACTGAGCGTAGCGTAAATGATCCATTGAAGTAATTCAAATAGAAGATTGTTTCGATTGTGACGAGTAGTTATTTTAAGACGTCCACACTTCACACCACCGGTTGTGCGAGCAAGCATTATTGACTGAAATGGCGACTAATCTAAAGAGATCGCCTTTATATCCAACATTCCAGATATTTTAACACTAGGAAATCTTAGATAAAAACTCAGTTGTATGAATTGCAGACAAATAGAGAGGCGCCACGATTTTACCATACCTCAGTTGCTTGACGGGTAAATCACTCTCTGAGACACCGCAAATCCCTGGTACAATTGGCGAATGCGCTATCGATCGGTCCAAACATGCACGCTGTGAGCCAGTGCTGATCTACGTGCAAACATGTTTCAGTGTTTACATTCGTATGTATATTCGTACGCATATGCTTACACACATCTATACGTAACTTTATTTGTATGCATATGTACCTATAGTTGCATTTGCATATGGATACTTTTATGCATACATTTATGTGCATTTACGATCAATCTGGAAGGTGTGAGAACATTTTTGGTCAGTTGATGGAGACAAGATCTGCAAAAAGTCTCGTCGACTTTACTTGATTAACAGAGTTAACTTGAAGTGACCAAGCGCGAGCAAACATATAACCGTTGCATTGCTTGCCCTCAGGATAATTTTGTTGTGAGATGTGAGACAGGATTTGTTCACAGCTTCTCCCTTTTAAATTGATACTATGGAGCTCACATGCATGCGGTACTCAATAAAATAAAAGCACTTGGCTTACAGACGAGTTGCTAATAGCTCTGTGAGTGTTCTATAGGTTTTTGGGTTTTAGCACTCAAAGACGGAGTGATTTGTACTCATCCTAAAGGGTTAACCTCTCAGGTGAATTATACTTTTCATCTGAGGACAGTACGACTGCTCATGCAGGAGTTGATCCGACGCCTTCGGATTGCTCTCCTTATTAAAGTTAAAAGCGAGTGTTGTGTGGGAAAGATGTTGGTAAAATGAATGTCGGAAACAAGGGTGATGACCGAAGATTTTCTTCGACGTGATTGGTCGTCTCACATACATTTGGAGCTGAAATGATACCAGACAACACTGAGCCAGCCAGGAATGCCAAGATTCATATCATCGATGGCACAGTTTATCCAAATGCCGTATGTAACACGGATGCGTATAATCAATAGAAAATTGTGCGCCAATTTCACCAATGTTGATCTGCAGACCATTCCGCTCTCTGCAGTTATGCAATCGTGGCCTAATCATCTTGACTTAGGTACTAATGCCTCGTTTTACACGTAGATTGACCCAATAATGCACGCTTTCTGCGACCATTATTTTGAGATTTGGTAGTGCGTTAGGCAAATCGCACTTTGGTACGCGTGTGCAATGCCCAATCCTCTCCAAAAGAGCAGAGAAATGCAAATTCCTTGTCTTTTTTATAGTATAAAAGGCAAAGCCTGAAAAATACTACTCTTCAAGAGATAACAACTGCGAATCAAAGCGACGGTACTTGCTACAAGAAGTCAACACACTTGTTATCAGGGTGCCGACAAAGGTCGCAAAACTTGTTTTATTTATGGTGTTAGAAGCCAATTTCATTGTAGCTGAAGGGCGATGCCTACAAGACAACTGCACGAGCAGTCCTATTCTGTGACTGGGAATCTTGGTCCTCACAGTTGCAAGAAGCTAAACAGATTCAAAAGTTTGGCCATCGATGCCTTCGCAGTATAACGGGCCTTAGCCGGCTGAATTGAAATCTCAATAAATTTGTCCGTAAGCGAGCATTCAATAAAGTATCAGAATTATTGGAGTATCAAATAAAACTTATTGGTTTAAGGTGTTCGGGGAGTGTGCGACGCATGCCCGACTGCGGCCCGCCAAGGAAAGCACCGTTTACAACTCCGCACTATCATTATGAAACATGCGCAGACAGACCATGATTTGGTAACGCGACACAGAATGTTCTAGGCTCCTACACCCTGATGATTGCGGGTTGCATTATTCTTCCCGAAATTATGAGGAGCCGGTTCCTGTGATCAATTCGCCATTATCTGCCAGCCGCATTTTACAGTTGAATTTTGCCCGACGGTGTGTGATGGGCCTACGTGGACTGCGGTTCTCAAAGGACAATCGATCGGTTCCACTTGTGGGGTCTTACTTCGAAGGGGCGCTCGGATGCCTTGACCTCGTTGCTGTTTGAAGTTTTAGGAAAAGTGTCCTTGATTGCCTTCAGTAGGGACATACGGGCATTAGTGATGATCTTACGCCCTTATCTCTTATTTCAACTACTTACTATGCATTTATTCTAACAGTTGTTCGGTAGTTAAGCACCAGTCGTTATCATCGGCATATAGTTGTTCACGACATTGAGAAAGATAATGGAAGTTTTAGATTTCTTTCGACATAAATCTTGGAAGAAAGAAGACCTCCAGGGAAAACTATGTGGGACCCCTTATCGAATTGTATCTCTCTTCGTGTAAATGTTCAACGTCTCTTGATTACCTACTTACATTTTTACAACCAGACGTTTCTGAGGTATAAAAGTTCGAGGTGAGTTTGTGGTGCTCCTTGATGATATCATCTAACATATCATTCATGGTGTTGGACTGTATTAAAATCCTGATTGTTGACTTAGCGTTCGTCTACTCATTTGACTTGCAAGTGCGATAACTGAGGCCTGTTCTGTGCTATAAAGTATAGAAGATTGTTCGTGCGGCATGTCAGTCTAGTCAGATGATTGAAAACTACCTCGTTCATCCAAAATCTAATTTGTCTCCTAGAATCTGTTTGCAGATATGGAAATGGGGTTGGATCTGCGAGACAAAATTGTGAGTGTGTCACGGAAAGCGTTACGTTTTATAGTATCTCGGTAGGGGTATTAACCTACATATGGAAGACTAGCTTTTGAAAGGCCTAGGTGCACCGTAAAGCTGAGGAGAAAAGACCCACGACCTCCCAACAAAGGCTTGATCACAACTGTTCGACCAGACCCGGCTGATCAGCAGTTTGATATATATATGGGCATCTAGGCAGAATATACAACCACTCCCTTCAATCAAGCAATTCGCACCATGTAGTCACGAGAAGGCTGACTATTAGGATGGCGACTTCTTTGGAGGAAGGCTGCAAGTCGGAGCATGCGATATCAATACCTATTTCATAGAGCATAGCGCTTTTAAGTGATGCTACCAGAAGACTAACACGGGTTGTATGGAGAGTGAACAGAAACTCCTAGAAATTCTGCGCTGGGTGGCATAAAATGACGACCCATCGGAACGATCTGCAGCAAATAATGCGTGGAATTCAACATTCTAGATGCAAAGTAGTTAGGTGTTTTCTGTATGTCAGCTGGGACAGTACCCGTCAAGTAAGTGGGATTTTCGTGTTTTCATGCCACCTACAGATGTGTCTTTCAACTTCCGTTTTTGCACGCTTGATATCCTCGTGTTAATATTGTCCTGCGCTGAAAATAGGCTGGGAGAAATTATGCGTCTAGCTGAGCAGTGTGTTACGTGGACGTTAAATATGTCATAGTAAGTCACATGTCATCTATGGTATGCGCACGTCCCTGTAGATCCCATTTGACTGACTACATAACCACTGTTTTTGGAACAAGTCTGTTATTCCGAAAAATATATTAAACCACAGAATCAGAGTTATTTAATGATTATCGCTGAATATGTGGAAACCAAAAGGTACAAAACCAAAGAGTGAATGGTAATCAGCCCTGTTTCAGATTTAAGAGGAGTACTTCTTATACCTTCAGCATCTAGAAATCTAGTAACATAATGCTGCTAAGTCTCTAATAAACAAACCACCAAAGGTTGTCTTGTGGAATAATGACACGTAAGTCAACACATGGATTCCAACAAGTGGTAATGGGCTATCGAAACTTAATGACGAAGGAATGGTCCAGGTTGTTCGATACCCACAGAACACTACGGGCTATTTACACAATATCATTTCTCATGGCTTGAATCAAGGAGGTTCCAGAAGTGAAAGTCTACGTTGAAGACTAAACAAGCGGTGATAGACCATCAACCATGACTGCTGACACGAATAGCTGGCTAGCGAACGGACCTCCTAATGCGAACGGGCAAGACAAGGAGTGAAGTTAGGATGACCGAGAATCCAGCGTATAGTATGGATTTGGTGCACTTTAAACCTTATATCTCCGGTTCAGTGAAAGACTATCCTCAGTGAGGACTTCTTGGGGAAACCGGACAAGGGGATTAGGTACAACCCTACACATCAGAATACTTTCTCAGGTAATTTTTTTAAACGTTTGCGCAATTGCTGTGCTGTAGTACCGTAACTGGTCAATAAGGGACATTTATTGGTGCAAGATGGTTTACTTAATGTAACCCGAAAAGAAGCTTGGTGTGGGAACCCCCGTGCAAAGTTGGGTCTTCTGAAAGAACAGTTTTTGAAAGTTCATGGCAGCGTCCTCCTCAGTCCTCCCTAGGGAAGTCATCCACAGGAGAAGACAATCATCCAATTATTTGGGGTACTCCATGGCAGCAGTTAGTGCGTCCCATACTTTGTTGCTACTTGGGGTAGAGATTGACAAATGCTTTCAAATCGTATGTGTGGTGTCTGTCTGCGCTCTCTTAGGAGCGCCATGCATAAGCTACAATTGACAGATGTTTCAGACAGAATCAAACATATGTCCACGTTCAAATTACAGATGACCATCTGCTCCGGCATGGAAATAATCGCAAGACGACTATTTATGATAGCTATATGTAACAAGCCTGTAGGTTTTTCACAGTCAGCCTTCCCTTCTATGCCTTGGGGGCTAAACTCAAAGCAGCTTAAAATACAGAGCAGTTTATTTTCTTAAAGCTTCATTTCCATTTATTTCATTCTCCTGAAGTTGTAGAGCTTCCTATCCAGGAGAAAATGATAGATTGCTTTTGGCTTACAACAAACAGTCTACTACCTATCGTAATTTAGTAGAAAAATTTAATTCAGAAAGCCACATGCTCCCATCCCCATGGTGGACAACTTGTGCATTCTCTCAAACGCAAATTCTTCCTACGGAGGTCCCACTATTAAATGAGACGGTCAGTACTTCAGTTTGTTAACCGTCTGTCACATTTAACCACCACACTCATGACGCATGTGTAAAAGTTACCACTGTAAAATCGATTTTGAGCAATTTTCCATATACACCATATACACCACCAATGGAACCTGAAGTAATGTTTTTTTCGCCTCGCTTCTGGATCTAACTGTCATTCAAGTTGAAGAACACTAGGCTGTTGAAGTGTCCTCATCTGTTTACGCCGAATAACAAGAGGAATCCATAGAAGACGCGGAACACATCTGAACACTTTCAGTTTTTCAAATTCTACTCAAATAAATTTCCTATTTTCTTGTCCATTTACTTGCAACCGATCAGTTTGTGCTCCACAAGAAGTGCTTTTGCCTACGAAGGCATCCGGTTGGTTGCTTGACGCCAGACCACATCAAAACATTTGGGTGATAGGCTACGTCTAAAAGGAAGCCACCGCAGTAACGTTTGCTCTGGAATATGCGCTGTTCATCGTGTTACATTTTACGCCGGTTTAAGACCCGAAAGTTCTGGTTTGGCATTGCTTTTAAGATATGACTGGGCACAGACTGAGGTTTTACGAAATTACTCGTTAGGTTATCGAAACACTAAGTTTATCTAATAGACCCCAGATTTTGGTCAGGACTATCTGCTTATAAGCAATAAATCGTGCGGTGTATGTTCACATCCGGGGTGATTCGGTCATGATAATTCACGATTTGATATCATAAATTAACCTTTTCGGTAAGTGGGACAATTAAGGTCATTCCACTGGAGAAAAATCAATAAAAACTCCCGCTAATATTTGTAACCATTTGGGCAGTTTCCAAGGCAACTCCTCGTGTGAATAGGATGCATACGTATTTCTTTGCTACGTCCTCTCGGCTATGCTACACTGGATGTCGGATATGCGTCTCTTATACTCATGGATGTTGGCTCCATTGTTTTGCGCAAACCTTTTATGCACGAATTGTTCATACACGCAGGTCACTTGTGGTAACCCATAAGCTGAACATTCAAGAGCGTAGCACGTTAACAGGGATGTACACAGTGATGTACTTGTAAACGAATGGGCTAAAATTGTTGGCTCCATTGTTTTGCGCAAACATTTCATGCACGAATTGTTCATACACGCAGGCCGCTTGTGGTAAGCCATAAGCTGAACATTCAAGAGAGTAGCAGGTTAACAGGATGTACACTGTGATGTACTTGTAAACGAATGGGCTAAAACTTTGTGAAATTAAGTTAAAAAACTGCAGCCTGCAGTTTTTGAGTCGTTATCCGAGGGCGATAAAAGTACTAAATGTGCCCACGGAAACTAGATAATTAGAGGACACAGAGCCGTCATAGTGTGCCGAACATGCGAGTTGATCTGGATGCTCAGTTATACTGACTGTTCAAGAGAGATGTCAATATATTAGGTTGTTTTTTTCCAGACGATTGGCATTTCAGTATATGTGGAAACAGCAGTTATGCGGGCACAAACCTACGACAGGTCGAATAAATCTCTTGTTCACAGAACTGCATATTTGTCAGCATATCACGGTTCAATGGATTTTATGGACGAACTCGCCCTCAAACTTCTGCTCACCAGTATTTCTATACAGTGCGATCCATGGGAAAGCTCGCCCTCAAACTTCTGCTCACCAGTATTCCAAACATACCACATACTATTGCCGAGGTTCCTGAAATTTTATACACCCACCCCATCAGTAATGGCTGTTCGGATTAGTTTATTGATCGTTGGTTTGTTGGCAACTTATACAGGCATGCTGAGATGTGACTAGCGACCGACATAGCCCAATATAAGCTAAACTTCCGTAAACTATTTCTGTGCTATAAACAACTTCCCAGAAAAGCTAATGAAGCAAACAATATCAGTGTTCAGTACTATACGTTCTATCTCTCTGCTCGTATCGTCGCTCCCAAAAATCCATCATGTCGTTGGACACTGAACCACTTGATAGAACACTAACACAAACTTGGAAGCATGAATATGCACTTGTGACAAGCATGTAGTGCATCGTTACATTTAAGGTGTATCCTGTGACTAGGCAGGAATTTCTTACTTGCTACTGTTATAACACGTCACACAGAATCATTTTGCCGGACACTTGAAAATTACAGTTTTGAGATGTTCACGGAGCTGAACTATTAAAAAGTGGCAAAGATGCGCAACTGTGTTATTCCACTGTTGGCTCCCAAAGCAAGCGTAAAAAACCTTCACCACGACTGCTGCTGTGTCTCTTCATTTCAGTGACTGGTCGAAACAACCCATGGCTTTACACTAGACACAAAGACCCCTTGATTCTGTGTGCACTTATTTATAACTACTGAAGTTTGTTTGAAGTAGTCATCAAACTTTGACATAACACACTACTTACTGGGTTCCTGAAAAAGTCCCAAGGCTGAATAACGATCTCGCCCTGACTGATCAGGCAGACGAGATCCTCGAAGATCCAACGTCCGCATGTTTCACGTAAACATCGTTTTGCACGCGGGCGGCGAAATACACTCATTTGCAAATTACGTCAGTGCCAAACGGAACCTCAACTGAATCTCTCGTTTAGGATATTCTTTAAATGATGGCGCTGGAAAAGCCGCCTCGCGTTGGTATGGAAAATACCTTGCCAGGTGGATCGCAATCTGACTTTTGCCGTACACTTGGCTAGCGAAAGCATAAAGATGCAGCTGAAATTCACTTGAGTCCTGCATTGCTAACAACTTAACAGTAATTTGCCACTCATTCCTCAGATGTCGCTTGCGTAAGCAAAAAAATAAAGTAAAAAAAATATGGAATAAAAATTCCATACGAAATACGGTATATATCCGGAAATATTCAGAAATCCAGGACTAGAAATATGCTCCGGCTGCATTTAAAAACATTAGTGTCGCCAGAAAGTGCAAAATTTATTCCACTAAAAAACAAGGCCGGATGGAAAAATGCATGTGGGATTACAGCATTGCATATCTGTGCGCCCAAATTGCAGAGGCGTATTACTGCAGAACCATCTCTTTGAAAATGGGTAAACATTTAATATGGGCAAAAATTTTCTGATTACTGCTCACAAGTGATCCGCAACAGCTGCAGTCTGTACCACGTTAGTTCGTGTAGAAAGGCTTGTTACGTTGCTTTAATCCATCAAAATTTCCTACAGACCTTCACAAAACTCTAAAATTAACAGTCTTTTTCTTCATTCACTATATAGATCGAGTTTTTAATTGATTTAGGTATTGTTATGCTGTTATGCTTGAGTAGAACTGTGTAAAGTGACGTGTGAATCATAAATTTCTCCAGGTTTGTTTATTGGAAATTCAACAGGGCTCATAAGTCCAAATTCTTTGCGCATGAATAAGAGGTGGATGGTAGCCTGGTGACTCACCGCCCAGTTGGCATTAGGTAACGCGGCGTCCGCAGGGAGACAACGTTTGTGATACGATATAACCGCTGTTGAAATATCCTTCCTTCGATGATGACAAAAAAGTTGTGTTTACAAAGAGAATTTGATGAATCGTGATATCATTTGGGATGAATGTAGCACACGAGCGAAGTGCAAAAATTCAAGTCAAGAAGGACCATTTGGTTCACATATCGCAAAGTGTGCTGTGACTGCAACTGCCTTCACGTCTGCGAATCATTGAAACAATTAAAAACCCGCATGCACGAGGGTACTCTACTTCTGCCATTTTCCAACCCAATCTGCAGCTGATGTCAACACTGAAGTCACACGAGCTCAGTACTATCTGCGCTGATTTCGTTGTTCTGTATACACCCTAGCAGCCATAGGTGGGTGTGTAACAGAAGGTCTGCTACTCTGACACTCCCACATAAACTTCTATCGGTGAAAGTTTGACTTTAAGTGACTGACAAAGGGTTCGCAAATGATAGTTATTTGAGGGCGATGGCGCACACCAAATCTTAAAAACAGAGCAGAGAATAAAGGTTCAACGGCACTAAGATTGTCACAACTTTACTTCAAAATTATCGTGCAATGAGTTTTAGATCGGAGCGCTTGTGTAAGGTATGGCCTGCTTAGTAGGGCTTAAACAGAATTCTGAATACATTTTCAAAACAGTTTGTGGGCAGGGTGACTCTTACCGGCTGATCATGTTCCACCTAAAAGTACTAATACGGTTGAATACAAAATCCATCACGTGTTGTGCACGTTCCTCAGTGACAGGTTCAAACAATTTAGTCATGAATGTCAGTTGGTGGAGGTTAGATGAACTGGGGACAAGAGGAAAATGACACAGATTAATCTTTCTTGCAGTATGGTCTTTCCGAGGCGTCAACAGCCAGGATTTCCGCTACAAAGATTTACTTTTAGAACAAAAGTCTCATATTGTTTCATCGTTTGTTCTAAAAGCAACTCTTTGTAGCGGAAATCCTCGCCGTTGACGCCTCGGAAAGTCCATACTGCAAGAAAGATTAATCCATGTCATTTTCGTCTTGTGTCCAGTTCATCTAACCTTTATCAACCATTTCCTCCGGGTATTATTTGGGAGAACACTGTACAGGAGAGCACACTCTCGAATTGCAGATTAGTTTCTCCAAACTTAAGGTGCGGACATGAAAAAAATGCCTGAATGCAACATAACAACTTTTCATGTCTTCGAAAATTTCATGACCTGTAGAAGGTTGGTCACAGTACCAAGTTCGCATGTCTCGTCCCCCTGTCCCAGTTACCCTATTAGGGCACATCGTTGAAGTACGGATAGACTGTGAATAGCACTCAGATCCTTCTTGAAATAGTTTCTTTTTCCGCACTTTTTTGTTTGTTATATTATATATACGTAGTAGTGGTACCAAAAACCAAACAGATAACAAAGAAAGTATGATATTCTTGGACATGCTTTCCATCCTAAAAATTACAGTGAAATTACACGGGGCACCGACATTTGATTTTGTGATGGGAAATTTGGTAATAGATCAAAGGTAGTTTTGTTATTGTCCGCCAATATAGACTTCGGATCACACTTATCATCCAAAAGAACGGAAAATGCCTCTTCCATAGGTGCAAGGCAGTATGTGCAAAGTTTAGGAGAGGTAATGCAGAGGAGCACCACCTTTCAAGTATATCAACAGGAGTTTAATTTCAAAGGTACTTACTCGGATAAACTGAAGGGAATGGTTGAACTCATGAGTTTCTTTTAGATTTTTGAGGGAGTTCGGGTACGTTTTATTCCGAGAGATAAAGTCTATTACTAACAATGCAAAAACTGTTGGCACAGAACCATTACCACTAAAAACGTCGTGATGTTATCGTTCTTCGAATTAGGAGATGATTTGTAAAGGGGTCACCGGAATCGTAGAGGTGGATGCAATCCTTCCGAACAAATGCATATCGCAATGCTTACCGCGCAAAATATATTTAAGATTAGAGACAGACGAATATATGGACCAGCAAGAGAAAAGTTTTGTGAGCCTATGTTTTCTGAGACGGGAAATCTCATAATTTTGCACGGATTACATGAGCGTTAGAAGCAAATTCGTGCTTTCGCTTTTTAAAAGCAGCTCTTCGGAGTAAACCTCTCGTCAGTCTCTCGTTTCCAGATAGTGTAGTGATTTGGTGGGGAAGTGAACCAATGTTTCAATTAAACATTGTGGGTGAATTCATTCATCATTACTTGGAGTTTCGGCAACGGTTTATCTCGACAGATAAAGCAGATTGTGACCATCCTGTCTTAATAATTTTATTTTGTGTAACGGATTCGGACAAACAAACCAAAGGTGGTTTGTTAGACTGGCCACTCACGAAATTGAATTCAAATCCATTTACTCAGATGCAGTTTCATTTATTAGATTTTTCTGGTCACTACCGTATTTTTTTATTGAAATTTGTACCATTGGAGGAGGGGTTCAGTGTAATAGGGGGTGATTATTAGTGAAAACACAACAAGGCTAACTGCGGGGGTAATTTTAATAAATCCACCTTTTTGTCACCACCGGTGACTTTCGTTCAAAGCACAATAATCGGAGGCACAAAGAATTTGATGTACCTTCAACGTTTTCCTTCTTGTCGGTAATTAGCTTCACTCGAATACCTTGAGCATCTTCCGGAATCTGGTTCACTGGAGGAAGTACCAAACCAGAATTTGGTTCCCTTAATTTTGAGGAATCTAACGACTACCCACATTGATACATTTGGCTGAAAGCAGCCTGGTTGTCTCGAAGAGATGGCGGCCATAGTGTAACAATTATACGGAATATGGCGCGATATTTGTTGTGAGTCGCAATGGAATTTTTTGTTTAGCATTTTTGTGACCGCGTTGGATACTTCAACAAGGAACACGGCCAGCTACAAGTTTAGCGGCCTTTAGGGCCCCAAGTTTTAACTGTAATCCATCTATTATTACAAGCAAGGTAGCTGATTTAAAGAATGTGAAAATGGGAGTCACATGGCAAAAAATATTTCGTTACTCACGCTTCTGTTGTAGCAAAGTGCACAGGTTTCATCTTGCACTATGTAACTGTAGGACTCATTTTGCAATTGCTTGACCGTTTTCTACCAGCCTCATTAGAGTGACGTAGGACTTATAAAATTTTCGAACTCGGCTGGCCCACTGAATCGTCCGACGCAGTTGACCCATTCACCACAAGAAACAACAGGTTTATCGGACAGTGACGAATCACCACAGTCCTTCAGCTAAAATCAATTTTAGATCGTGCGTGTAACGTGGAAAAAAACTGTGATTATCTTGCCATTGTTGAAAAATACAAAAATGGAGTGACACGCGCACAACAGACTAAAAGCATTAAGACACAAAATGCCAGAGATAGGTGTAGAAGAAAGTGTGCAATGCAAATCGGTCAAAATTCATAACATCAACGCTTATTGTGTGAATGACCACACTCTTGAAAAGTTACATACCTCTTGTGGCACACGTGTGAAAAACTGTTGTATTACAAAACACTTTGAGCAATAGAATACACTATTTAGTGAGCGATGAGAACAAGGAAGCCAATAAAATGCTGATTGAGCCTTAGAATACACAGTGTTTCCTTTTAGCCAGTTGCAACGCTACCATCGAAAGTAATGGTCAGTCTCGTATAAATATATCACCACAGAGACCCTTCTTAACGATCAAATGTGGACCACGACTACGCTGCTTGTGTTGCTCTTCTCTTGCGCAAAAGGCAGTAAGTCCCTTGACATACCAGTTGCTGAGTGAAACCTATAGACTCTCCTAAACCTCAACACAAATGGAATTCGTGAACTGTAATCCATAAACTAATATACTTTTAATCTCAAAACACTTCCAGACTAATACCAGTTTTGATGAATCTGGATCAGAAGACTTCATTTTCAAAGGCTGTGTTAATTTTGTTAATGCTTCAGAACCCTGGTTGTGGCCTTAGCCCTTGACCCACGGCACTATTCAAATCCCCAACCGAACAACCCTTGTTTCTAAATTTTCAAATAAGCAACCACTCCAAACATTTTCACGTACCCCGTTCATTCACAGTCACCTAGAGAGATTCTCACTACCATCTGAGCGCCAGGAATTTCATTAAAACAATCACCTATATTCACGTATATTTACAGTTGATCAACCTATCTATGATTTGTTGATCGTGACCACTGACGGAAGTGTGAGATTCATTAACATATCAAAGCCACCCTACCGCGAACAAGACAGATCTCGACAAACTAAGCCTCATTATTGCGAGAACATGTAACAATAACATCTGTCCGGGTATGTAGACAGCTCGAAATAGTCCGTACGATTAACCAACATCTTTATCGCCCTTAAAGCTTCATCCCGAACTAAGCTCGAAACAACCAGCTGGCTTAAAAATGCTGGGCCCCGCAGGCCTCTATTCCGGGGTATCGTCCAATCAATCGTAGACACGAAGGCTCATGGAATATAGGCAAACAGAGAAGTGCCATATTAGATACTATCCCAAAACCCTGCCCGTCCGGCGACCAACTAAATTTTGTCCCAGTTCATTCCCTTACATTTTGTTCAAACGGCGATGGTGGTTAATCGATGACTCTATGAGGATTCACTGCCTGTTCCCAGTTATATACATCAAATCATGCATTAAGAGCCACGTCCAATCAAACCTGTTACTGTCTGTTTACTTTTCCGGAAATTTCAATTAGGGTTTCATTCGGTAATCTGCACTGAAACGACGAGAAGCACTGCGAAGCTGTTTCATCCCCATTGGCAGCCATTAGCAGTACCCATTTCACGAAATTTCAGGTAGTTTTGAAGCTACAAGATGAACAGGGAACTGGAGTTGATAAATCTCAACTTTATCGCACCATTGATAAGCCACTCGAAGGCTTAAGTGTTCGAAAGACTGGCCGGGAGGTTGAGGGTTGATACTCCCTGGAGTTTCGTGAGAGGTGCGCTGGTGAAAGTTTAGGATGATTTAGATGTCAGAAAAAACTGCAAGTTGGTCCACTTTAGGTGCCAAGGGGTCCATTTTGGCCTCTTTACAAAACTGCTTCGTCAAACGAATGCGACAGGTACAGAATTGAAATAATAATTATTATTACTATTATTTCGGAATTATGTTGGAAACTGCTCATTTCAATGACAAATTGCATACGTGCACTGGGCTCCTTTTTGAAAGGTGGGATATACGTCCAATCAAGAATATTTATATAGCGAGTAATAAAAACCAAGGGATTAAGATTACCTGTTGAGCGACGACACTAATAGTGGGCGGTTGAGGCATTTTCAGCAACCTCCGCAGTAGCTTCGCTTCCAGTCAACATACAAAGGTGTACAGAACAAAGTGCCAGCTGAAACAATTTAGGGTGAAGCCGAGTGTCTTATTAAAACCGAACGATAGTGCAGCTGAGTGTGTAATATTGGGGTTCAAGCAGAACATACATCACACGGAAACCCTGGGTTTGCGACCACCTTCTGAGCTCTAAGGTGGGTGCAACGGATATGTCCTGCCAATAGTATCCTATTTAGTTGTTACAGAAATAAATTGGAATCAGAATTCCCTTCAAGTCTGTGCGAATTCGATGTCGTAGATGCAGCTTTCAATATATGGAAGAACTGATTAGAACCTGGTGCAGTGGACGAAAATATTTCATATGAGCTTTTGGTTGAGGGAGATGACATGACCAACAACCTACTTTAGTGTCTTGGATAGGCCATAAGCCTGCGCCATTTGGCATTTCCGAAATTATTGTCAGGGTGGACAGATTCACTTGTAATTTGCACGTATTGAGTGCAAGAGGGATAAGTATTTGTTAATTGGGAATAATTAGGTGGGAGAAATGCGCACATAACCTGAAAAGACGCCCTACCAAAATGTTGATATGTTGATTTCATGTGGACATTTCACCCTTTTTCGTATAGGCTTAGTATGGTACAGCTTTGGTTAGAACGCGTGCCTTCTGACTACGAAAAACATGATTCAGCTATGCGGGATTGGTCGATATCCATCCGATGCTCTACCAAAAGGGAATATCTGACGATTGTTGAATCCAGACTATTTTGTTAGCTTTTGGGCACAGTGTTTGTGCTGTTCACTATCCAGATATCTCATAAATGTAACATGTTGTAATTCTCTGCCATGTATCGTGTAATCGCAGTCTGACTATCCTATCAAAGGCGTCAAAACGTTCGAGATGACCAGGGTTCCTCGTTGTGTATTGGTCACTGCATTTGAGCTACACCTACAGGTTTTGAATACATATTATCTACAAACCCCCGGCTGTGCCGTCCTTTTCAATATGTAACTGTCTGTGCCTTTGTTCTTTTTCCCTCTGTTTTGCTATCCCATAATTTTTTGTGTAGTTTGTACGTCATGAATCCGATTACGTTTACTTTATAGTGGCCTTCCCAGAGAGCTACAGTGTTGGGATTAATAGGACATCAGATTTATCCAAAAAGCTGTGGTCTGAGTGCCTCATCCGGCAGGTCCCGATTACTCAAGATACTGTTTTGCGGAATGACCATTGCCAAGAAATGTCCTGATAAATGAACGTATTCATCCGAGCGCACATATTCTATGAATTATGCAGTCGCTGATATGAGTGCCCACAAACGGACAACTTCTGATTTGGTAGCTTGACTTGATCCAGAGTCGACTTGTTGTTGAGATTACGAATTAGCTCATCCTGTTAATGAAAGAGACATGGTCATCTTAGATTCATCCATTTAGCCATTTGTTAAGTTTAAACACACTGCGATTCTTACTTCTCAGCTGTAGGGAGCTCTCTTACCTGACAATAAACAAGTCATGATTATTAGAAAAAATACACTCACTGGCATACCAAATTTGTTTCATCGGGAGAGTCACCTGATTCCCAGCTGAATATCCCGTTTAGAAAGTTCTTCTTCAAGTCAATCTGCTATATCAGGCCCCCTCATGTTTCGGGGACTGCACCCACGTGATGAGCCCCAAGAAGGGGTAAATGTATCCTGATGGTTGCGTCCAGTGGGGACTAAAGTGAAAGCGTGTGCGTCCACCTGTCATACCGCAAAACAGTCTCCGCACACAAACATTTGATCACGGCGATCTGAACCCTATACTGTTGGGACCATCTTTCTGCAGGCAAAACACTTAGCTGGCTAACGATCAGCTATAGCGGGGTTGCACAGCAGCTGTGCATCGTAACGCCCTTCCATCGTACCGCTCTATTGTGTACAATGTACATGGTATGTTAATAGGCTTTTTGGTTTGGGATTTTGCCATTAAGATAGTTGAGTACAGGGCAGCCAGTTAGGCCTTGTCACCATCTGCCTACCTAATTGTTGATCCACAATCTTTCCAAGTGGTTTTCTATTCACTTGAACTAGCTTATTTAGATTTTTGCATACCTGTTACCTTTCCGTGCTGATTTGCTCTTTTACTCGGTAAAATGTTCTCGTCAAACATACTCACATTGTTGACAGCTTTCCTCTTCATTCTTTTCGGGAAGAGCGAAACTCTCTGTTTCCTTTTTATTAAGGCTAGTCAGGCTGACGGTAACCAAGGGTTTTTTCGTAAACCATTTACCCTTGTCTTTGTTTCCAGCTGACGTTTGTCTAACCACTCCAAATGAAAACTCCGTCTTACGTAAGTCCAAGAGTCTGGTGTGATGCTGTCCTCTTTTCTCTCAATCTACTTCTTAACGTTAGCTGTCAGCTATTCATGCCATAAAGCTTTTGATTAAGACAATGTTACAGCGTGGCTTATTGCGTCGTTTTGCAATGGTGGATGATTCTTGACCTCCGACTGCAGGAAAGCCAAGGTAGATGGGTTTGCTTGTACGTCACTTATGTGGTAGCTACACGTGTTTGACTGCGTCTTCATGCATTCCCACATAGTTGATGCTATCCGTTCCGAATTACTCGGATGAAGGACACTTCAATTAAAGAGCCAAAATTTTGAAATCCGTGTGTTTATATGCACTAGGTTTTTATGGGGGTCGAGGATTAGCCAGGAAATTATTGAAATCATACTGAGTAATGCGTATTTTTCTAAATGGTTAGCAGCTGAATAAAAGAAAGCACGCGCTCTTGTCGTGAATTTAAATCGTTAAATTAATAATGCCTACGTCTTCGTCAAGTCCGTTCCATGCGGTGAATATACTGGGTCAATCAATTTTTCGAGTAATGTATCCGTAACCTCCATGGTAGAATGTCAGTGTTCCGCAAACAACCAACTTGTAAGTGGTGCTCAATTACGTGTCTCTTGGGAAACCCATTAGCTTTTCGAAAGGCACACAATCCCGGAGAATAGGAAAATTGTATTCTAGGGCACTGAGTAATCAACCACATCTCTGATGCCGAAACGACTACTGGTATAAATATCAACAAAAACTCTAGGAACTGTTTTACTAGATGAAGGTTCCCACCATTCCGGAGAAAATATTAAAAACCATGAATAATTAGCATAGAATACTGCTATTGAGACGGTAACCTGTATGATGAATGGTGGCCGGGCAACCGAGGATAGCCAAGGGTGTGAGTTGTTCGTTCTACTCACGCTGTCATGCACGCATCGTCAGAGATGTTGATATTACTGCTTCCCCGCAGTACAACCACAACTTTCATTTAAGTAGCCTTAAGTAGAAGGAGTTGGAAGCGATGAATGAGGGGGCTGATGCTAGCCCACAGAAAGCAGTCTAGGGTGCCTAAGATCCCATACGCTCAATGTGACAGCATGAAAGTCACTGATATCGAGTAGCTGTCACTGTTTGCAGTACATCCAAGAAAGTGCGCGGGGGCACATATGGATTTTGCCAATAATGAGCAGATGTCGATCATCTATGTTCAGCCACACAGCTTCATGTAGATGGTTCGACCCATTCTTCACGTACATGGCCTATTTCTTGCATCTTCAAGGAATGGATGTATCACCATCCGTGCGATTGTGGATAAACTTCTTCGAGATTTAAACAGCACCGTGTTTTGGAAGTAACAGTGGTTCATATGTAATGTGCTTTAAGCTACACCAGCGAAATCGGTTATTCAGCGCACCGGAATAAATGCACAAACTGCTAACATTTTTTGCAAGATTACCATTCACCCTCGAACGTTTGAAAATCAGTCTGGTGAGAACATGGTTGAAGTCGTTGGTACAGCGTCTTATCCAATTCCCTTAAACTACAAACTGGAGTGCAGTTAGCGTGTTTAGTACAACAAACATATCTGAGAGTTTAAGTTGACCGAAGCAAACCCTTTAGCTGCACTACTAATATAAAATTATCCTCATAAAAACATACTAAAAGGCGTAAACCGAATGAAATGAAAGAAGATTTCAAGTAGTTTATCTGACGCACAGACTTATCCACACTGTCTAACAGAGGCGGACAGCGCACACATGAGAGCAGCCTTAATGAATCGACATTTCAGTGGTAGCTGCTTTCAACCAAACCACACTTCACGTAAGAAGTTTGAATTGAATTTTCTAGGTCCTTAAATACTTTAGGACTCTATTCAAACAATCTTCGTGACCCTGGCTGATCAACTGACTACATACAAATTGAATGTGTGTCTACAATTTTTGTCAGATTGATTTGACACAGTCTGACTTGTTCGCAGTCGCTTGTTCGTTGACTGATTTGAATTTACCTATGTATTTGTTACAGCTGGATGAAAAAGAAACGTCCCCCTTCCTCGTATAACTTTTTCCATTTTCTTATGTGAAAACCAGTGCTACTGGCCACACAGGATTTCTTTGTCAGTGTTCGGTTTAACAGACCCCATTCCCGTCATTCATTCCGTACATCGTCGGTTTAGTGCTTTGGGCTGGTACATCTTAGTAATGTTCTTGTCACGTTCGTCAAACTAACCTGCCAATACCATTAGTACCAATACCACTCGGATTCCCCTGGAAAACCCACACATTCAAAAGTCTGGAATATAGTAGGAGAATTTTCTGCTGTACTTGTTTTGGTAAATGGTGCATTTCTACGGGAGCTGGTCATTTACCATCGGTCATACAGCAGCGTGTCGTCGTGAGATGAGCATATTTTTGTCGTGCAGCCATAAAACGACACCACTGGCTACTCTGGGGACTCACGTCGGTGCTCAAGTTCCTCAGTAAAACGTGCGTGTCTTTGGCCTGCATTGCCATTCAAAAAATCATCAGAATTCTCTCTTATTAAAACAGAGTTATGCAAACGTCAAATATGCAACTTGGACGCCTCTGTGACAAATGTACGCAGCAGTGTTCCGTACTCCGAAGAAATAAATGGAACATGCTAGTCCCCACATATCTTGTCATAAACAACTCGTTCCTAAAATGCGGAGTAAACGGTAATCACTACTTTACCAATTTCTATTCTAACAGCGAATCCAGGAAAATTTGCCTTGTACCGGAAAAAGGGGATGGATGGCAGAAGATTTTGAGGATACTCACATTGTTTTCGGACCGTATTTCTCGAATAATGCAAAGTTTTTATTTCACCACAACAAAGTGGTAAGATCAAACGTATGTTCGGTGCAACCTTTTGTGTATGAAGGAAGTGCGTGATATGTGTTGTGTTTAACTTTCCATTAGCTGAATAGCGCCTGTAATGCGGAGGTATTTTTGCTTTGGAATCAAAAACTCTGTCGAAATTCGCCTTTCAGAAACGAACCCTGCTTGGCGTCACGAGTTCAATATCCAAGGTTAGTATCCTAAACTCGTTGAAACATAGTAAACTTAGAATGCTATGAGCTAATTTTGACATATACAGTATTCCGAGTGGTGCCAAAACGTTTTATCACGGCCGATTTAAAAGCAGGCAGCGCTTTGCCTGAGTGCCCATCGGTCAGGGCTAGAAATTTTGGACTCGTGGACAGGGGTTCAGTTATTCATAACAAATAAAAGAATGCATGGGATCGAAAGAAAGCCAGCGTCCTTTCCTCTACCGGTAGGTGCTGCATTAGATGAGGTGCAGCACAGCAGACCTAACACTTCCGTCCTATAGAACTTTTCCTAATAAATTAAAATCCTACGATTGTCACCATTAGTGTTTTCCCAACTCCGGCGTATATTTTTCTTCACTTATTCGATTGGGCCTTCGTATGTACATTGACTGGGACATGAGAAACGCTTTGGAGGGATGGTTAATATTTATAGTGAAAATTGTTCATTGATGTTAATATCCCGTCCCTCTGATAGCTGCTCTAGATGGTCTTCGACGATAATGATTAAGCCAAATTATTTCAGACTCCCTAAGATGTTTATACTGTCCGTGAAAGATATAAAAAATACAGATCAACTGTATAACCTGCACCTGGGTGATTCTCTCAATACATACGACCATCCGTATTCGGTAACGTCATATTTTCAACTTAATGTCACATCAAACAGATAAAAAGATGTTCTGTCAATGTCTAACACTTTTATGGTATCAATTTCACCCCAAACTGCCGGCACAATGTAGTCACCCGTCACACTTGGGGCTCGCAGTGGGAATTGTCCGTTAAGCAGGAACGAAATGTGAGTGCCTGTTCTGAAAACCACTTGGTACGTAAATGTGATGACAAGCTAGCTGGTGAAACCAAATCCTCAGCAACAACCGCTCTGGAGAAGAAGTCAATATAAGGGCTATTCAGATGCAATATAGAAGGCCCTTTGATTCCATGTGGCAAATCTACATTTTCCGGGTTGGCTTGTCCTTTAGTTTACTTGGTCAACAAACGTAAATATAACTAACAATTTCAGGATACATGTGAGAATTTTACATTCTCTTGTTTCACTAATGTGCACTGGTTTCTTGCAACAGATTGTAAAACAACACAATTGGTCTGAATCTCAAGGCGTGTCAGCTATCAATTTCTCCTCCGTGAAAAATGAGCCAATCATGTAATTTAAAACAAATTTATTTGATATTTCGTCATTACAGATCCCATGTTCAGGTGTTCATATGCGAAGATTAGGTATCAGCTTGTCGGTAAGCTTGCGCACCAAACATCCCTTTGTCAAAATGTACTGCAAAGAATTCACTTGGTTCATCTGTTCCTAGATTTATTACTCGGGTAAAATAAGTTGCACATTTATGGAATACAAACGCAATACAAACGGAGGTCTTGTCAGAACATAATCTTTTTGTGAATGTTAAAACAGATGACAGCACGTGTGCCGCGCATTTGGTTGTAAAATATAAAAAACGACAGGGTTTTTTTAAGTCGCGGGAAGTATGCGAGGGAGGTTGCATGTTCGATTAAGTGAAACTTCCTAATCACTTATAAAAATTTTCCACGCATCCCTGATGCCAAACTCACCGAAACGCCCACGTCAGAGTACAACGTTGTGTAATTTGGCAACCAATTGTAAATTCTTCCCAATTTCCTCATTTGTAATAGCAGAATTGACCGATTTCTCTGTCTTTCAGAGGTCCCAATTGAATTTGTGTCAAGCCCAGGTCCGAAATATGTGCCAGTTGCATGGGATTATTACAAAATTGTTCACGACGAGGTTGTGGACTCAGTACGTTTGTAGTCATATTAAGCTGCTTGTTTCATTTGCTGCAGTCTGCATTTCGTAATTATTTTAAATTGTGTGCATTTTATCTAAAAGGTTCTCATGTTTGCAGTCGTAATACGAAGACAGTTTCCAACAATCTGCATCCAGTTCTTATTGATGATCACATGGTAAAATATCACGCCTCTCGTGGAGACCTACAAACCAACCCTATTAGAGCAGAAAATTTTGTATAAATTGGTTGATTGATTTTCTCTCCAAATGGATTACCATGCGCTGGTCTTTCTTTCAAAAGGAGCAGAATTTCATTTGAAGAGCTATGATGCCCCAGTAGAAGCCGCAAATCACCCTTTCTAACTGATTTCAGCAGGATGCATTTCAGCGGATGGCCAGCTGTTTGCAGTCAAAGAGCCCGGCGTGGTGAGCAGACCTGTCTGAGCTACTACACTATTCTTAACATTATGAGGAGTATTCGAGCTTCCAAACATTACTGACCATGTGTCAGTTGGTTGCTAGTTTCGAGCGTGAGGACCGCTTTAACGAAGGAGAACGGAACTGCGCAAGAACGATCGTCAGACTGCAACGCGCTACTTAAAGCTCTGTCCTATAATTTTTTCTAGAAAATTCTTTCTGCGCGTTCTATTTGTTCATTGTCATTCTGGGCCAACAGTCCTTCTTTAAGCATGTTTTTTGACTATGTGACTCATAAATATGCGAGCAGAGTGATACAAGACTAGTTCTGCATAGAGAGTGTAAAACACGTCAAAGTTTGGCATGAGGCCGTAGAACTACAAGAGTGAAGTTTATTAGTTTCCGCGCTCCTCACACAAGGCATAGCGAGGATAGTTTGAAAAAAATTGGAACAGTTTTGCGGTGTTCTTCGACGCTTCAGTATAGACCGGAAAGAAACCCCAAATTTGTTGCACTAGAGCCTCTTTTTGACCGAAGTTAAGCATTTGTTCTCGTGCTTTGATACTCTGAAATTTTCTGGACTGCAGGGGGATTTTATCTAGTTTCGTTAACTCAAGCCGGGAGAATGGGAACAAATTCCGATAAGACGAGAAAATACTGACACCCAGAATTATACATATATTCTGACGACAAATATTGCATCCGGTGTGATGGGACAGGGCAGCTGACTGATGTCAATTCATGGACCTGCGATTTCCCTTGAAGCGCACAGTTTAGGCGTTTAAAGACACTGGTGAAAGGAGGTCAGTATTGGTCAGGATAGAAGAAATAGAGGTTCTCCATAAGGATTATGTTTTAAGATTTACAGGTTACCGACATAGAGAATGCATTTTGTAATTTGCTGTCGCTTGGTGTTATAACTTTGGTACTACTGCGAAGTGAAAACTTGATTTCATTGTAAATTTTTAAAAAACCGAATAAGCTGACCAGACAGGTAAACCAGCTACTTTGGATCCCATTCGGTTTTTTTGTTTAGATTATAAAAACATTGAAGAAAGCGGGAGTGGATGAAGCCGTTTGGAACTTGGTGTCCAGTGATTTTGAATCAGTTCCAGTGAACTGGAATATATTATTCGACTTTGGGGTAATTAAGCGGCTAACTGGGGAGAATGACCTGGAGAAACTCAAAGATGTACTAGAACGTAAACTGAGCAAGGACGACCGCACAGGGGAATATAGAATTCAAGTGATAAAGAAAGGTTAGTAAACAGGACATTTTTTATTCTAGTTCCCTTGTTGGCATTAATTTACGTCCTGTACTTTACGCCTCCGGTTTTTTGTGACACACACTTGGCAATGTAATAATAGCAAACACAGAAATCCATATAGTAGTTTCCGCTATCGATGGTCATCCAGTTGATTATTCGTTTTCGGTATTCACAATGCGTTCGTTGCACTACCTGCAATTGTGAACCAAGGATCAAGTATGCGATGAGGAAGAATATTATTCGCCAATTATTACAGGCCTCGTCCGCCTGCTTGCCGCAGTGTAAAAGTTCATTTTGATAATCTGTCTAAAAGCACTAACATTCGGGCCAAGCATCAGTATCCCATGCGGAACAAACAAAACTTACAAAAGTACACCAGTATAAACGTTCAAACAAGTTCAAGGCACACACTTGCTTTTGCTGGATGACAAGAAGCGATTAGCGGTTAGAGCTGATTTCATGTGAGATGGTGGTTTCAGCACTTTTGTCAAACTTCCTGACGATCTAGGCAAAACTAAGACAGTTGTGTTTGTAGAAAATATGCCGGTAGGTCAAGGATATTATAGTTTATCTTTGCTTCCTTTGACCCATATGGAACTTGTAACTATTGTCGTTGAATCGAGTTCTTCGATGCGGTGATATATTGTGTAGTTGTCACGATGGACCAGGGCTAGATACAATTCAAGATTGTAAACGATCTTAAGCTTCTGAATCTGGCATATGTTTACACATCCTTCCACGGGTGTCCCTCAATTTCACTTTCACTGGCGTTACGATGAAAACCGCGTCGCTTTCATTTAAAATTTCGGCACTCTGGTTTTGGTACTGATATTGACCACATGACTGACGATATGAAAATCCGGAATAAATCTCTGCAGTTGGCTATGACCACCTGGTCTTGACTGTCACGCATACCTAACCGGGAGCTAATTATCATGAATACCCTTGTTTTAGTAGGATGGCATGAGCCATTTTGAGACCTTGCCGTTGCGAATGACCCTGCCTTTCTTATTCCATGACTTTATCACCAATAAGGGCTTGGTGTTTTACCCAACAATGAGGTTACTGTGCTTTATTTGCACGAACAGTTTTTGGTTTGGTGGTTCTTGACCAGGATTATATCAACACACTTTAGCCACTCAGTGAGTAGCAATGATTCCTGACAAAAACATGAGTCTATTCTGTCTGAAACTGTGCTAGATATCTGTAGATTTGAGTTCCTTTATTCTGAGAAGTTCTCAGTATGGCGCAGTTAAACGGCGCCGTTTAGAAACCAATCCCTTTGGTTTAAATCGCACCACAAACGGTCTTGTCTAATTTCTTGCTCTGAATGGTGGAGGACAAAATGTGGTGGAAACGTTGCTTCGTTTTCAGGAGCGACTACGTTCCAACATTTAGTAGTGGCGATAGGACCTACTTGCTTTATTTTGTTAAATAACATCTGGTTTGATCCCTTTTTAAAAGGTGACTTTCGAGACATAGGCATTGTACTTTGCAGTTGCTGGCAATACAGCATTACCATGGATTGAAAATACGCTGAAGTCTATGTAAAGGCCTTTTACGTTAACTCTTTTAATATTCCAATTTAATGTATGTCATTTATACGTAACAGTTTTGACATATGGATGCAACTTAAACTAACATAGTTTCACATTAATATTCAGAGGATATATATCTTACGTAATGATTCCATTCGTTCATCTTTTGGTCAGATATCCAACTCAAGTTTACCAACAAGGTTTGTGGTGTTCTGCTGATCAAACCGGAAAGTAAGTTGGAAAATTCTGCAACCCTGTTTGCGATTACCAGTTATTTTGGAGATGAAAGGCCTTGGTAGTAATTTTATATGTGGAAAGGACTGGCCAATGATGGACAACTGTTGTGCATCTCTGTGCCCAACCACTTAAACTCTCATATCGTCTCGTAGTATCACACTTGGGAAGAGAGACGGATTATTGAAATTCGATTCGGCCAAAGATCAGCACTTGTGCTGGAGTTTAGAGCAGTGTTCAGCATTCGACTCTTATCAGTCTACGTTTGCAAACCGAAACATTATTCTGTGCAACAGCATCTCCTTTATCTCTTACTTTCTTAATATATCTTTCCTCTTTCCACTACAGGTGCCATTATAGAAACAATATCGGAAAAAGGTAACCCATCACTCACAAAGTCAGTTAGCCCGTGTCAGCGTGGCATGATTGTTTGATTGGAGCATGACTGTAGCTTTGTCCTGTTAAAGTGCAAGTTAATCCCATTGCTGATCAGCACAGCTGACCGGACAGTCTATTCTTTATTTACTGCCACAAGGTCGCATGTAGGGCTGTCTCTGGAGGTTCCTTGGATACGCACTGCTGTCAATGCCAAAATGCATTAGACAGCTTTGCTGTGCTTTTCGGTTTATTGGCATAGACTAACTTCACTTGCATGACAAAGTGTAGAATAAATTAGTTAGATCAGCATCGATGACAAAAGCCGTACTCTCCTCATATTCCAGAAAGAATGATGGAGGCCCTTGCATCTGGTAAGATATTGCCTGCTGTCCTACAACCTTACAGCATTATATGTGAAAGTTTCTACGTGTGAACGTCGCAATGATTATTTTAGATTTTATATGAGTCAAGTCAGTTGATCACATAACTTTTCAAATAAAATTGATCACAAATTCTGATGAATATCAAGTTATTCGTGTTGAGGTCAGCCACTATTTTGTCTACGCTTTGTTTCCAAACTACCAGATTCTCAACCGCCTGGTTTTTCTGACGGTAGGTGCCTTAAATTTTTCTCCTAACCAACCGGATAATTTGACCGTTCTTTGCTTTAGCATCGAATAATACAACTTTAGGTAGCCTAAACAGAATCCATTGAACTGGTTCTCTCTCAATCATAATACATCGGCAACAAACCAAGCAATTTTAACCCGTCATTAAAAGTACAGTTTTGGATCACATCTTACCTTTACTCCAATAAATCTTGGAAAACTTGGGACATCATTTTTTGGAAGAAACGCCACTTTGATATGAACATATAGACATGTGGTGGGGAGCAGCAAATAGGGAAGAAAAATCCGGTTCAATTTCATGCAGTTTGTGAACAGAGAACTTATTATGACTTAGTAGTCCGTACAAATGATGGATCTCCAACTTTGGAAGCACGTGTGAGCTCAGCTCTTCTGGTTGATTGCTATCTCGTTTAGTGCTCACAGTAACGTAAACATACAGAGCTTGTTATGACAAACTGCACAAACTTGTACACTGCCTTCATTTGAAAACAGCACGTTTGACACCATATGTATGTGATGAGATTTGTGGCATTATCCTTAGACATCTCTAAACTGATGGTATATTTCCTCATGTTCAGTTTGCTTGTCTAACTGCAAAATATACATCTGGTTCATGAACGACGGTAATGCTCTTTAACATTGGTTTTGTTAACAAGTAGAATTGCCCTACAGTGTTTTTTATTGGTTTTATTGTTTTATTGTGGTGGGCAAACCTCTTCCGAATAGTTGACCTGTCGTAGTCTAAATTTAGTGTGATTTATTGTGCTGGCTCACTGACATATGTTTTCAAGCCACCGTCACCGAGGAGATTATTTTGTTCGAAATCCACCTAGGCCTTCACTGTTGCAGCTTTCGTTTTGTTATTGCACTTGCATAAAACGAGCTGGACGTAGGTAGCCTTTTTTAAGTAACTTATCTCCTCAAACTGCAGATTTGATGTTAGATTCTGGAAATGAAGTCAAGTTGAGCACTCATTCCACGTTTCGCGTGTTGCTTTTCATGGTGTTTATCAGATTGTGTCATTGTGAAAATGGAATTTGAACACCTCTGTAAACTGTTAAGAAATGCACGTCTAACGAACATTCAGTTTTCCGAAATGAAGTATGAGCAATTGGCGCAAGGGAGGTTAGTCATCGGCGTGATTAGGCTGAACCTGACTAGGATAAAATGCATCTCACCATCCCATCACCCATTCCATGTGCGTGCTGAGTTATTGGTATGACGACTAAATCTCTGCGGGATTCGCTATTACAGAATGAATCTGTTTTTTGCAACTTATCATCATAATGTGGCGGAGTTATCCTTATAAACTTCGATAACACTTAGTGTGATATGACAAAAATCATAAATTTTCTGGTTGAAAGTCTGGAGCTGATGTTGTGAGTCAACCTGAGATATTTGATGCCTCTGACGGTTGCTGTGTGGGTAAGATCGAACCGGTAATCAAGGGAACCATATGATCTCTTGACGATTTCGCTTTGGTGAACAAAAACACTCGTCAAGCATAGTGTCTTTGTGTTGTTTACACATTCTGACTGTACCCAGTGATACTACGAACTTTAAAACCCATCAAATCAACTCACAGGTTTTGTTTAATTTCCGTTCCGTTTTTGTTAATCTAGTTTGCGCCCCGGGAGATCAGTTAGGTTTTGTTAATTTCCGTTCCGTTTTTTTAATCTAGTTTGCGCCCCGGGAGATCAGTTACGTACGTTTATTTAATCATGTCACCTCAACACTGGACGACGTATGACAGCGTCACGCTACACAATTTAAGTGATAGCTGATATGTGCAGTTTGAAATCCTTTGTCTGCGACATCCGCTGAGTTTAACTTGGTGTATTCTGCGCAGGGCTCTCCGCCCATGAGGGAAATAGAAGCAGGTCAGTCAGCTTTAGACATTAAAAAATAGATTATGCTTCATTGATTGACGAGCGATAGGGTGAATCTTGGCTGACAGAAACAGTTGTTTTTAACAACTATCTACCGCGGATAAGATACAGCTCCCCTTGGAAGACGTAGGTGTGTGCGCTTCGCTACATAACCGCGTTCTGTATTGCTGAGCACTAGTGGCGCAATGGTGTTGGCACTAATACAACATTTTAAAGAAAACGGTGACAAATCGATTCTGTATTTTTGGTGACTTACTCTTTTAGGATCGCACAAGAAATACTGGCGAACGGGACTTCGTTGTAGACGCCTCAGGGAGGATTGGTGTGTTTCTGTCTGATATATTGAAGGTCCTTGTTTATCCGCAGTGTGGCAACTGTGCTGTTGTCTTGTATTCATATTGCTTACCTTCTTTGGATGGCTAACCAAACCAACAATAGGCTTGACGGTACCACGAGAGCAAAATACATTTGAGCGGAAAACAGCTTGGGATGACTATCAAGTTAATGTGTTTTGTGAGATGCAATGAGCCTCTCAGATGCAACTGAAAGATAGTTATTAGTGTCAAAACTTTGGTCGTCTACAGAGATTTTGATGTTTTGGGAAATTTTTAACTACTGGGAATAAGTTACTTAGTAATTCAGTGGAAACGTACATTTTGAGGAAAGAGATGAAAAAATGAACCGATATGAATCGACAGAACACCAAAAAATGAAACAACAACTCTAGCCTTAACAACATGCCGTAGAACAAATCTAACATGCATAAAATTCTTCAGAGTTGAGTGGAATCAAAGGTCTTTCGGAATTCATGAAGGTAGTGAGGTGTGATTCAACTTCGCAGTATTGCGTGGGATATTTTTGCATCCGTGTACATCTATATGTTGAAAAGCAAATAAGTCTTGACAAAATTCAGGTTTCGCTGTTTGAGGGTGCACCAATCCAGTTAAAAATATTTAGAAAAAAATGACTTGTTGTTGGTCAATGAGTATGTAATATCGTGCACACCACACCGAATCGCCCTATCTGAAAAATCTTGACCAACAGCACGGGGAGTACAGCTGCCGCAAAAGAAGGAAATTCGTCGATTCTTATCCACTCGAAGACTGCTATTTAAATGTCTTACGGCCATGGTTTGTTTTTTCTGTGTATGCGATGAAATCATCGTAATATATGCTAAAATTATTTGCTTGGTGAACTCGCTGCCAAGAAGCCCATTTTGGCGGTGTTTGGAGCTATATTATACAGTATGGTTGCAATTCCCGGTAATCTCCTTTGGTGTGTTTGTTCAATGTCATGTCAGTTTGGCTACTCACCAGATACAAACATCCATGTGACATGCCGTTTTGTGGCATAACTATAAAGCACAATATCTACTGATCTAGTACGGTCAATATGGTGATCACATTTCAGCACACGCTAAAGGTCGGATAGTTTGTGGTTTGTTCACTGAGCATGGCAATAGCAGAGGCCAAAAACCAGGACAAACGTATAAAATATATCCGATGGTCACGTATTCCAAAAAAATTACGTTAGATCATGTCAATAACTCTTCATGTTACTTCATGTTACGTGTTTCATTATGGTTAATAGTGCACAAACTGTCAAACGTGTACACACGTACTCCGTTACTAGAACGCCTCTTCCATCAGCTGGGCGTCTACAAAACGTGGTTGACCAACTTGACCTCATGGTATATAATGAGACATATGTTAGCTGTAAATGTAGCTGCTGCTAAACATCAACTCCCACTAGTCAACCAGTCGCTAAGACAATCAATCAATCAGCAGATAGCACGGGGTAGCACCACGTGCACGCTACCCTCCGAAAGGAACTTGAAACAGTGCTGGTCCACCGGCATTGAACGATGTGTGTAAAGCATAGCTCTCGCTGACAACCGACTACCGGTGCTTGTTTAGCTATTTTTTGCATTCCTGGTCTGAAGCTAAGGAAGTCATATCGTCTGATGGAATTTTTCGCAAGCTAACCACTGTTTTTGAACGTTTAAGAAAAAGATTCAAACGATACTCCCATTTTACTGACACCGGCAGGTGAGCCAAACACAACAAATCTAATTCATTTGGGGTTTTGCGGGATAGGTATTTTGTTCATATTCACACCACTCTCGTTTGAACGGTCGTCTTCCTGTTCTGGCGTAATTATTCCGGTGAGTCCACACCAAAGGGAAGCACTGGACTCGAGTTTCGCTCTTATTAGAGCTCATCAGCAGTGCATATCCAGTGGCCGTGCCGGGATTTGAACCCCGGACATCGCCTGTTCAGACGTGAAAATTCAGATGCGTCCAACGTGCGTTGGTGGAGTAGTGGTAACACGCTCACCTCGCATGTCAGATGTCCGGGGTTCAAATCCCGGCACGGCCACTGGATATGCACTGCTGATGAGCTCTAATAAGAGCGAAACTCGAGTCCAGTGCTTCCCTTTGGTGTGGACTCACCGGAATAATTACGCCAGAACAGGAAGACGACCGTTCAAACGAGAGTGGTGTGAATATGAACAAAATACCTATCCCGCAAAACCCCAAATGAATTAGATTTGTTGTGTTTGGCTCACCTGCCGGTGTCAGTAAAATGGGAGTATCGTTTGAATCTTTTTCTTAAACGTTCAAAAACAGTGGTTAGCTTGCGAAAAATTCCATCAGACGATATGACTTCCTTAGCTTCAGACCAGGAATGCAAAAAATAGCTAAACAAGCACCGGTAGTCGGTTGTCAGCGAGAGCTATTCTTTACACACATCGTTCAATGCCGGTGGACCAGCACTGTTTCAAGTTCCTTTCGGAGGGTAGCGTGCACGTGGTGCTACCCCGTGCTATCTGCTGATTGATTGATTGTCTTAGCGACTGGTTGACTAGTGGGAGTTGATGTTTAGCAGCAGCTACATTTACAGCTAACATATGTCTCATTATATACCATGAGGTCAAGTTGGTCAACCACGTTTTGTAGACGCCCAGCTGATGGAAGAGGCGTTCTAGTAACGGAGTACGTGTGTACACGTTTGACAGTTTGTGCACTATTAACCATAATGAAACACGTAACATGAAGTAACATGAAGAGTTATTGACATGATCTAACGTAATTTTTTTGGAATACGTGACCATCGGATATATTTTATACGTTTGTCCTGGTTTTTGGCCTCTGCTATTGCCATGCTCAGTGAACAAACCACAAACTATCCGACCTTTAGCGTGTGCTGAAATGTGATCACCATATTGACCGTACTAGATCAGTAGATATTGTGCTTTATAGTTATGCCACAAAACGGCATGTCACATGGATGTTTGTATCTGGTGAGTAGCCAAACTGACATGACATTGAACAAACACACCAAAGGAGATTACCGGGAATTGCAACCATACTGTATAATATAGCTCCAAACACCGCCAAAATGGGCTTCTTGGCAGCGAGTTCACCAAGCAAATAATTTTAGCATATATTACGATGATTTCATCGCATACACAGAAAAAACAAACCATGGCCGTAAGACATTTAAATAGCAGTCTTCGAGTGGATAAGAATCGACGAATTTCCTTCTTTTGCGGCAGCTGTACTCCCCGTGCTGTTGGTCAAGATTTTTCAGATAGGGCGATTCGGTGTGGTGTGCACGATATTACATACTCATTGACCAACAACAAGTCATTTTTTTCTAAATATTTTTAACTGGATTGGTGCACCCTCAAACAGCGAAACCTGAATTTTGTCAAGACTTATTTGCTTTTCAACATATAGATGTACACGGATGCAAAAATATCCCACGCAATACTGCGAAGTTGAATCACACCTCACGCCAGAACAGGAAGACGACCGTTCAAACGAGAGTGGTGCGAATATGAACAAAATCTAATTCATTAGTGAAACCTGGAGGATTCTAATAAGAGCCTCCAGACAGGCAAACAGGTATGCCATGCACCTCGTTCGTTTTGAGCCCTTAAACCGTAATTTTCGGGGAACATATTTATGGATGCTCCAAAGATTTCTGATCCATGAATGAAACAATGAAGTTTGTAAACAGTGAAAGATGAATGCGATGCAATGTGCTGCAATGGAAAATCCCAGCTAGGTCGACAAAAAACGTGCAGATTAACATTATACCCATGAGATTGTTACTAGGTGCTGCGCAATATAGGTCGGTCGGATATGTTGCTTGCTCCGAGGTTAACAGTTGGATTGCAAATCTTTTGGCACCAATCAAGGCAAATTCATCAGTACATCAAAGGAGTGACGTTGATGCATATGGAATCCAACGTCGAATCTCGGAGAAATTGCCAATGGTCATAATTACCAGGGTGCAAGATTATTAGTGAAACAATGCTTGTTGAGATGCGCTGCAGTTTTCAAGAGAAAATGAAGTCGTGGACTAGTTTTGCTTATGACCTGAAGCTCATTTTTTGCTGATTACGCCAGATTATCCTCAAACGTTCTTCAGGTTTTCTCATCTACAAGCGGTCGGACAAGTACGGTGCACAGGACCTTCGTCAAATAATGGGACTAGAGTCGAGCACCAGTGGGGGATTCTGTGACATAGTAAGTCCGATTTTCAAACTACTTTTGAAGAATGAAATACGGAGCCGCTCGGTGTATCCGATTCGTGGTCTTGTGGTCAATCATTTGTATGAATACAAAATCCTGCCAATCAAGCCCTGTCAGTTAATATATAACCAAAAGTCGGTTAATGTCCCGCTAACAAAATAGGTCTCACATCTTCACCTTTTACTAAGACCATTTTTCTACTTCGAAAAATCTATTCCAGCCTTCTTCAAAAACGTAAATGAACTGTCTCATACAGAGTTAGCCAACACTTTCTCATCTCTACATGTCAGAAAAAAGTGCAGGTGCATCCCAATCCGCACTTTCCCAAGAAACATTTTGTCGTTTACCCACTCACTCTGTTCGGTTTGGGCACAGAAAAGCAATACATAAATAAGCTACTTAGCTAACGTTTTTCACTCTAGTTAGTCTTTGGGGCATCCCGTTTTCATGTTCTCACCTGGCCACCAAGCAGTTACAAATTGAGGTGACCCAAATCTCACTCCGGAAGTTAGAAATGTGTGTTATATGTGGCGGCAAATTCGAGAACCCTCCATCCTGCCTTGAGACAGTCTTGGTTCCATATTTTGAGTGCCTGAATTTTCAACTATTGGATGGTTTAAAATCACCAATGTATGTTTAATAACCCGATATCTGGATGCCGCGAATTGTTATTTCGTTCAAGCGACTAGCTGCTTCTGATCCAAATAGGGGTTTTTGGATGAGCCAAGCACAGGTTTCATTATCTAGTGGATTCTGGGCGGATCGAAGGGTTAAATTGTAAAATAAATAATTCCGTTAGAATGCAAATTCCGAAAAAGGAAGGCAGCACGCGCTGCCGCACTTCGTTCCACGTGTGTAACATAGGAAAGAACGTTTCCATTAGGTTCAGCTAAAGAATCTTCTGCATTCCCAAGTTGGGACTGCAGCAGAACTTCTGTCACCTTTCACCAACAAGACGGCCCGTGGGTACGTTGTACGGAAAACTAATGATTAATGTTCCTCATTTATGATAAATGTCTCTTGAAGGCTTGCAGTTTGGTTAGCGTAGTCATCTCCGTGAAAACATGCATGACAACATTTGCTGTAGTTAATAAGTTCCTTGCTATTACACGACTGTTTCTTTACAGGTGAACGCACTCTTCATGCAACAGACATTTTGGTATTCCGAGCATTATCAAGGATGTAGACCCCTCGATGACGTGACTGAAATACCCAGTTTAATTGCAAGCATCAGTTTTGACTATGCAGGCTTGGGAGCCTACATGAGCCTACATGAATCATGTTTCCGAAAGCTCTCCAACATCATGAATTCAATAATTCATACAACTCTCAACGGCAAGTTGGTTGACGAACCCACCTTCAATGTGCGAGGTGAGTTTAACCTTCTCCTGTGTTTATGAAAAAAACTCCTAACTCCATAAGCCCATATTTGCCGTTTACTCAAGTAAAGTGTATGTCGCATATTGACGCATAGGCTAGCAGCGTCAGTCGATCTCATAGGTTGCAATGATATTTTACCAACCACTTGTTTGTTCACGTTTTAAATGATCTTGATGTTAGCTAACCTGCAAATGTGACATCTGTACGTATGAAAACTATTAGTCAGGCAGGTTCGCAGTAAGCCCGCATCCCGATCTGTTACAAATCCATTTAGACGAAGGTGTTATTTCCCATATCCGCACGGAATAGTTGGCATCCAAATCAGTTTTGGCGGTCAACAGTGGCAAAACCACCGGACGCCTGCACATAGTAGGGGAAACACGTGCAGCTGCTTGAAAGCGCTTGGCGTCTACGTTAATCTAAATTTCGGCAGATGAAAGTTCATGCGCCTGTTGTAAGTTATTATGGGACTCAAACATGTTGGCATTACAAGTGGCACCGGAAACAGTCACTTGTTCTCATTCATCATCTTGTCCACATTTAAGCATACCATGACACCGCAGGAGTGTCAGCGGAATCCACCCACTAGCACATCGTCAAAGCGGTGTTGGAAAACCTGGAGGTACTCCAGTAAGCATACGGCTGGGGATGCTGTCATCCTCAGGATTCCAGTTCTCAGCAGATGGAAACATTAAGTCAATCTCTTGCAACATCTTTTCGGGGACCAGCTGCACGCTGAGATCCCACCGGTTTGTCCGAGCCTACACAGCGACAGTCGGGATGCAGGCTTTGGGTTCGAATCACGGAACCTAGTGCGTCCACGCCTTGACCACTGAGAAATCTTGATCTCGCATGTCAAACAGTTCTACTGACATAGCCACATAATGCGAACAAAATCACCCAGCATTTCGGTTACGATCCACGGAACCTGTGCTCAGTGGTGAATCACAAGAGTCTAATAAGTAATATCGGACATTGTGCTACTTGATATCTGAAAAAACATTCTTCTGTACTAAATGCTTGGGCCTAAATTACCAATGCACATTACTACTGCGAAAGGAACGATCTTAGTTCCTATATACACATTGGCATCCAGGGGTCCATTTTGTAACGTGGCCTACAGGAGGCTGAAACATCATGCTTATGCCCAGTTTCAGTAAGATGGGATAAAAAGCAACTGTTTAAGTTGCTATATTTCTCCTCTGGCATTCAAACAGCATGTGCTCAGACATTCTCTGACAGTTTCCTCGTCATCTGACTGACAAAGCTGTCTCCAGTGTATAGTGTTCTGGCAAATATCCTTCGTAATCTTCGTGCGAACGCTAGTCGGGGGTATAGTACACTTTGTTTTGCACCTGCATTATTTAATTTGGAGGTTTCGCTTTAGAGGGATTTGACAGGAATGATTCCCGAAGGCTATTTCGTTAAAACATACCTTGCAAGATACAATTCTTCAGTCAGTGTTCACCGAGAAAAATTTGACTACATCATTCAGTCAGTGAACAAGTTTCTTCTTGGTATTTCGGGGGACAAACATGCTCAGGTGCGTGAACTTGTCAGACAACGATACACAAGAATGTGATTCGACAAGCTTTGCGTTCCTGCTGGCAGCACGTCAATGGCAGCTGATCATCTTGTTTAAATTTTCCAGTGAAGGATGTATAATCCGGCCCCACTTACATGCATCCAAAACGGTACAAAGCATCGCATACCAACTCAGTGGTCGAGAGATGCTAGTATGTTGGCCAGTACTACTGACTTTTCATGTTTGGACGTGAAAAAAAACCGCAAAGATTGGGCTAAGTGGACAGAAAATCGTCACACCACTTGCTCTTCTGTGAAATAGTTTTGAAAAAAAATTGAAATCCTGAAAGTCAGTTAATACTGTATTTCCAACCAAATCGCACGTAATGTGCAGAATTGGAAGGACAGATCGATGCAATATCTAGAGATAACACGTGTCTGTGTGAACTATTTACATCTTTGCAATTTCGTCAAAATGAAACAAATCCTATGTGATGTATCTGACTGCAATAGCTCGGACTAGACCTGACGTACTGCATAAACCTCTAAAATTTGATGCTGGACAGGAAGGTACACCTGTTTTACGTATTTAATGAAGAACACATAAACAGGAGGTATGCGCCCTATAGAACTGAGATGTCTATAATGTTGTAAATTGACAGGATTGTCGTTCTCCAGTTCTTTAAGCCTCAACAGTTAGGCAAAAACCAGTCGGCCGGAATTAGAGTTTGTTACCACTGTACTAATAAAACCATCACTAAACAGAGCACTTCTTACGTCATGCTTTTTACACAGAAATTTCTCACAGAAACCTGACACAGCAGAACGAGGTGAATTTTATCCTCTTATCAAAACGTTATCCGGTGAAAAAATACCAAAGCTACTCAAATTCTGACAAGAAGGGTAGGCAGTTCTCGAAAGTTCCTTAGGATTTTTGTTCTTTTTAAACCGACAATGCTGAGGCATGTGGAAACAAGGAATATCTATAATCACTGGTGAGATGTTGAGCATTCACAAAGAAATGGTATTTAATTCCGACTTTCTAGTCTAGTTTGAGCAACATAGGACGTCTAACCGGCGGGCACGGAAAACTGCATCCACGTAAACAGATGTGCCTCGGTGGGACTGATCACTTAGGCACAGAATAGCAAGAGACTTGACCCTGCTGTTTGTATGTGCAGCGTTGTGAACTTAGTTTGTGTATACCTAACGGCAAGTTGATTCCGGTAGTAAGATCAGTACCAGACTGCATTGCTGCTATAGTCGAGATGGAATATTTGGTACTACACAATCGAAATGTTCCTCGAACATGCTCTGGGACGTTTATTAACCGAAGCAGTGAAGGCCTTGCGTCTAACCTAATTGCGTCCAAGGCCGCTCATGATTACACCAAACAAATTTTATTTCCTGGCTCTGTCGTGCTCACGGTATGAGAACTGTATACGATCGGATGTGGAATAGTCGGCTTTAAAAAAGTGAATAGTTTTGTTTCTAACAGTTAGTTTATATAGTGCGTTTATTGCCACCATGTGCTTTTACTTTGCAGTGGCGGGAATTCCTAATCCCATTAGTGTTCCTGATCCAAGTTGGTTGGAGTCGCATCGTCGTAAGTTACAATGCTTCTGATAAGCGTCAACTCAGTGCTCTCAAAAATGTCAGACGTTAAGTATGCCATTAATATTTTTTCTTTCTATTGTCTTCAGAGAATCCATTCAAGCACAACCCAATCTGCTTTGACCTCAAATGGACGAGATTATATCGTAGGTGTTTTAATTTACTGAACTGGTTTGGTTTGCCGATGATTTCATTAGGGGCATTATGTTTTCCGCCACCGTGTCACTTGCTTAGTCTCTCGAAGAGCTTGGTCTCCCGAAGGGCGGTCATCATTTAGCCCAAATTTACACGTGATCACCCCAATAATTAAAAGGATCTCCCAATATAGCATTCTACTCAAAGGAAGAGCTATTGAATAGCGCAATCAAAGAAAAATTAAAATTACCAAGAGGAACATTTTCATGCTGAAGTCAGTCTCATAAACAGTTTTGTATGGCGCTTACTTTCAGTCAGTGTATAGTGTCCGTACCCTCCTACAGGGTGAATAGCCTTCATTGTTGTAGGTCATCCTGTATGAGAACCGTAAAAATACTTATATTACAGTATATTGCTCATCATCTGATTAATCACTGATCTGCTAAAGATGTATTGTCTCACGCTCTCAAAAGTGTACACCTCATGTTTCATCATATTTCTATAATTACCTGTAGTGTTTATCCGAGTAGCAGGCCCCATATACCAAGGCCAATCCACATGTAGTATGCGTAACAGGACGCTCCGGACGATAGTTCCTCGCGGTCTAGTGTTTTGGACCGAACCTTGGCCACATAGTGGTACCATTGGGTCCCATCGATAAAATTGGCTATCAAATATAGGGCCCCTTCTATAAGGGGTTGTGCAGCGTTCCGTCTCATCCCAAACAAAACAACTTCAAATCGATTGCTGGATAATCGCCTTGAAATGTAGTTCCTTGAAGAAGCCACCATTCTATCTCCTTAAAATTTCTAACCCAGGTCTTATCAGGGTGTATTTTCGCCTATCAAATTGGGTTAACGATGGAAATTTCCATTCAAGCACCTTACTTCTGGCACTTGCTGGATTTGAAGCATATCTGCAACCTGTCGCTTTGTCGCGACATAGAAAATGAGATTCCTATCATTGGATTTGTCTCCAAGATCACTGCGCTCGGAGTTGCAGAAAAAATCGTTCGGCTGTAGCAACCTTTCGGTGCCTAACTGCCATGCCACCCGAAGGTTGCACGAGGGCCGGGATACTGCCAGGTTGCCCAAGCGTAGACAGGGGAATTTGAGAGGCAAAGGTCGGGTTCGAATCACGGTCCTTCCGGTCAGTAAATTCGCGCTCTAACCACTTGGGCCATCTCGCCCATCTCGGAGTTAGCAGAGCTGCCCAGGGAGCACAATTTTCGGTTTACTCGATCAAATCGCTAACAGTAGCCAAATACCGTAACCAATGGCGGAATTTTCGTACTTGTGTTAATCTGGCTGCAAACATATTCTGTAATGTGTAAGGAAAAACAGCATGTTTCATTTAGCGACGAACTGCCTGAATGAAAATCATACCCAGAAAGACCTGAAAAACCTCTTCGCGAGGTATTCTCCCTTCAACCAATCTCCGCACTGTTGTCTTCACAGATACCTATTAGAGATCAATATTAAAGTTTGTGGCATATTTGGACATGTATGTGGAATACGATTGCGGAACCCCACCACGAATCTTGGAGTGCTGACCACAATCTCATTGTGACTTAGCATCCACCTAGTAGCTTACCTTTTGCCAGGCAAAAAAAAAACTGGCAATTCGAGGTTGATTGCACTGGCTATCGACGTCCACGTGTCACTTTATGCTCAACTGACCACTTTGCGATCCGGGCAGTCTACTCATTAAGCATCACTTCACGGAGAGTCGGATTTCCATTCAGTTTGATAGGCAGCAATCAAGCCTAACTACTACTTTTGTAACGCCGCTTGTATAATTTAAAGCTGTACTGCTAGTCTAAATTTGACAAACAATTTTTTATTCGTCCATTTTCCGGTAGCACCTAATGTATTGTTATCCCTACAACTTATGAGCCAACGAGTGGCTCTATCTGAGCGCATTTTGTGTACCGCAAATATGCCCGTCCCAACCAGCGGTGGATAGACTTAATCCAACCATTATTTGTCTCAAGTCACGTTTGACGTTAACGCGGAACACTTTATCTATTTTCGTCTCTATATGCTTATTATATTGACCAGCAGTTGACGGTATTTCTTTTCCCAGTTCGCAAGACCGGTGAACCGAATTTAAAACCGGATGGGCGACAAATGCTATGATTGTTTTCCTCATTATTCCACTGGCTTTCACTATTTTGGCTTCGTGAGCAAGCACCCAAAACTTGTGACAATGAAGCCTATCTGTTTACCAACTGAATAAATTCACTCTTCACATCGAGTGTCATTTGGAAGAAATTATGCAACTAATACATTCGTCTATTGAATCTTCTCGTTTAATTTGTAGGGAACGGAGATGTGTGCTTGTATTCGGAAAACGAGCGACATCAAATTGGTAAGCTATATTACTGTAGAGGATAGCGCTGAAGTTAAGTGAACTTATATTCATATGGTTTGAACCCGTTGAAACTAGCAGGCATTAACTCAGGAATTTTTCGGTATCGGCAAACTTGAAAATCAAGCTTGACTAATTAGCCGATACGGGTGCGTCTGTCGGTGTACATCTGGTTTAAGAATACATTTTTGTACGTGCACTAAAACATAACCACCATGGTGTCAGTAGATATTTAACTGTGAATATCTTTTAGGGTTGTGTGTTTCATTCTCTGACAACCAGTCTGGAATGTTACCTCTACATTCAACGTCGTAACAGCACAATGTTGGATTGACGGGTTTTGGGTTTACCCGTTGCAATACGTGTGCTCTGAATGACTGTTTAATGACAACCAAGTTTGTTGGCTACACAATCGGTCAACTAAAAAATCCATTCCCATCCATCACAAAACCAAAAGCACGTACGTCATTAAAAAATACTGATAGTTGGATCCCAGGCTCCTAAGCGTGTTAATAGCTGCGGTCAAACGATCACAATGAATCGCACCCTGTCTATTCAACATACCATGGTGTAATGCAGTAGGAGTTTTTAAAGTCAATCAAAAGTGCCAGTGTCTTACAATCACAAACAGTTGCCACGTTATTAAAACTGCCACGGGCGTAGAGCTCTGTAGCGAGATGTCGCTTCACGATGGTGAGTTGGATGAGCAAATGTTACAACAAACCTTGTCAAGTAAACTCATATGAATCAGTATATACACCTGCAGTTAGGTCTTTCAGCAAATTGACAAAATCAAAGTATGATAAGGTCTCTTTCATGAGTACTCCTCCAATAAATAAATAATCTGGAACATCAGATCTCTGAGCTAGTTTGAACATTCCGGGGACGAATGGGCGTTCATCAACAGATTATTGGATGAGCACTGCCTGATCCAATGCATCAGTCCAAAATCCATAGTACGCAAATGTTATGGGGTCTCCTATAAAGTCCGATAAGGTGTATGACTCATGTGTGTTTATTTATAGTTTATCAGATGAATGCTGGTCCGTTGGTCGAGCTACAAAGTGGCTTGAAAATACTTTCTTATCCTATGAGACATGATAGGATGGGCTTTGCTGAACTGCTCATTGACTACTTTTTTCCTCGAATAATGAGGAGAAGTTTACAAACCAATAACAATATTCGGGGTACAAGTGAGTTACCCCTGACGTACAACATTAACGCGGATTTTATGGTTGAAACTCCAAACTGAAATAAGCGGTCAAATAAATGTGCCTTGCGCTCTAGACTTTCAAGCTTAGCTTAGACATAAACCCCGTTTGAAACCCTTGAACCAGTGCCGCACAATACGATGGTGGTAACTGTTTCCATTTTCTGCCAATGTAAGGAAAACTTTGGAACAGACTTTAAATCAGTTAAAATCTCAGCTACGTTGGTTCGCAAGACAGTTATTATTATTTCATGAGTCGCGAGATAGACCAAACTTAAAGTATTGCAGCCCATAGGCTCTACTGTACATTATACCATCACACTGTGTCAGCGTCTCACAAAAGTCATGAGGCATTTTCGGGATAGAGGGTACTTGGTAAAGATGATGCTTAACGGCATCAACTCCTCGCCATCAAACACCATTCTTTGACTTCATGTTATTGACTGATTGTTTCTATCATGCGATATCTGAAAGATGCACCCGTTAGTCGTGACGATCAGCGTGTCGAATTGTGTTCTAGATAAAAATTATACCCCTATATTTGAGAGCTAATCACACTACTGATCAGCCGCTCGGGGTAAGACGGTTGAGCGTTACGCTGTTGGCCTAAAATTTCCCGGGTTCGACACTCCCTGAGTCTCATGAGATACGCACTGTTTATCGTTCTCAACAAGGCTATATCGGCTCTACAGTGCTTCTAGGTTTTTCAGCAAGGCTTCACTGAACGGACGAAATCTCTTAAGGAAATTCTTCGAACACTTACTGTTGTCTTGACATACGCACTCCATAATCGAGACCATGTATGGCTGCCCTTCTTGCTGAATAAACCAATCAGGGCTCCGGAGCACGCCCAACCATGAAAACTGAAGGTATTCTAGAGCAATGTCACTAACCCCGTTGTTGATATGACGGGGTGTGACTGATTCTATTTAGTCTACCATTCATAATCAGCATAGTTCTGCCGAGCTTCACACGAAGGGAAGGCAATATCTATAACACATATATATGACCCTATTTTAGATATACACTCAACAGAACAAAGTCCGCAGTTCGAATGTTCACAGCGATCACAACAGTTGTTTGCAATTTAACAGCTGAATCCCCTCGCATTCCAGAACAGTTGTTGCCATACGAATTAAAAACAGATATATACGGCATTAGCTTCGTGAGACTTCCCTGCCTGCAAGAAGCGCCTCCGCTTTACCGTTTTCCTCCGAAAAGTGTATTCTTATGGGGCAGCATATTATACATACATCCTCTACCCCAGAAATCAGTTAAAAAGCAGCAGCTTTACGGACTGTAATCATCATCCGCTAATATGAATGCAAAAGGGTGTTGGATAATAATCACACGATACACCCGAACAGGAAATGACACTCGAACACAACTGAATGTTACGGCTTCAACTTGTTGGGATTGTGTTCTGCTCACTGAGTTCAGTAGATCAGTCTATGCATCTATTTACCTACTGTCGACAAGTGTGCTGTATGCATTTTCTAACTTAGTCTGTTCCGAACCTTAGCTTAAATGATTTTTTATTTTAGGTGGTTGAGTTCATTGAGTGTCGAAGGCTGACAGCCCACTTGCTCAGCATCCATTAGTTAAAGTCATGAAGTTGTGAAACAGTAGTAAGCAGATTTACAACTATACTGGTAACATATGCTGCCGTATTTATTGGATTGTTCAATATAAACAAGAATCAGCTGACAACTTCCAGAATTCTACTGGCCTGTCACACAGAATAGAATCACCACACGACTTGCTGTATTGAAACTATGAATTTCCGGAAGTTGTGGTCTCTACTGTACCAACAAGAGGGGGGTTTATTCGAGTTTTCCACCCCAATTTTCTATGGCCAAATACGAAGCCCAGAAGCGGATAAAAACCGTCCAGTATCTCGAGTTACTTGTTACATATAGGTATAAAATGAAGTCGACAACATATCTGTTCATCCCACATTTCCCTTTGTACTCAAGACAATAAACTGAATGATACATCATATATGCTGACTGTTGTCAAGCAGGTTGGACAAGGTGCAACTATTTTCCAAAAATCACACGTTCTATGCTTTGAGATTGATTAATCCTAATTAAAGATTTTGATATTTTTTAAAACGCCGTCTCACAGTATTTATTTAAAGACATCTATCCACTTTTATTCACTTATAGAGGTTCAGATCTCTGGTCAACTAATGGACCCCATTCGATGGAACTTCGAACCGGAACTTTATACGCCATTTTACGACCAGGCACGGATTTATACAGCTCAATCTGTGAGTAATTTTTGTAGCGAACTCTCGAATCTCATGCACATCCCCGGGATCGTTATGACAAAATTATGCCTTGCGGTTGCAGCTACTTTCACTCTTCCGCGAAATTTCTAAAAGTAAAGCATCTCCTCAAATGAGTTTATACAGAATGAGTAATATAACTCATGTGACTTTCATTCTGAATCATTGGCTACTTTGGGAAGAAAGATTATTCAAATGTTTCATTGTGTGTTGGCGATATCTGGAATTGCCGATGTTATCAGACGACAGGTAATGTGTTTACCTGTCGCTGCAACCACATCACGTAATAAAGCGTGTGTGCTACATGGTGTCAGTGCATGCATATATTTCCGTTATTCACGTCTTTCCACCAACCATGGAAACTCCGTTACTCAACCAGCTGACTCCATAGGCTGCCAGTTTGTCAGTTATCCATTTGCAGGACTGCTCTATCGTGGACAACTGCTTCTGGCTCATTTAACTTGTCAATGACCCAACGAAAATCGTTTCAAAACTGGGTGCATAATTCTTTCCCGATTGGAATTATTCGTCGTTGTGATTTGTTCAAGTTTTTTTGTTCCCACCTTTCTTTTCTGCATAACTTCACATCCTTTCACAGGATAGCTTGGGGGAATCCAGCGTGCGCCCTTAGATAAACAAGAATTTGTTTGCCCTTTATTCTGGATAACAGGAACAAAAATCCAGAAAGGAACGAAAATGTTTACCGATCATGGGCGCCAAAGAAAGGGATCTGAATGCTTGATCTGCAGTGTAGGATAGAAGGAAGATTAACAAAACTGCGGTAATATGGATATCAACAAAACAGTTAGTAAATAAGGCCCATGTTTGAGTGCTCTGCACCAATCCAGTCTGTATTTCGTTGTCAAAATATTTTGTTAGGCCTGGTTTACAACTGTCGCATAATTGGATTTTCCTCAGTTTTATTCAGGTATACACTGCTGTTGTCAGCAGTCACGTACAGCAACGTAAATTTTATGCCACAAAGTAACAAAATACAAAAGTTTCGACAAAACTTTAAAAACCCTCAAACCAGTCATATGCAATTTGAATAATGACAAACGAATAACCCCTCAATCATTTGAGTTTTCAAAAGATGTTGATGTAAACCGCGGTACATGCGGATAAAACCTGGTCGTGATTGCTCATATTCAGTCCACTTAGTTTAACACACAAAAATGCTAATGACAGCGCACTTGTTAAACACCTTTATTTCAGCTATCTAAGTCGCTTGGCAACATGGGGCTGCTGGACTATGTCTTAACCATGAAACCAGAGGCTTTCCGTGTCCAAGATGAACTTCGCGGACTTGTGGGCGACGTCCGTTTGATATTCGATTTGTTCAGTTTGGGTGCCGAACTGAAAACAAAAGAACCCGGAATAATTTTGAGCACACTCAAATCAAGGATGCAAATGCCCAAAAACATCGATGAAACTTACACCTTCCACGTTACTGGCAAGTTATCATAGATTTTGTGTGACGAAATACTGCAAAGCTGAAGTACAAATAAACTATTTGTTTTTACTAGGAAATAAGTTTTATAACCACTACTGACCTGGTCAAATGCACCTTTCTCAATAACTATTGAGTTGCAAGGAGAAGTACCCAGATGAAAAAACACATTTTCGTGAGAAATAACGGTCCTTACTTGAGATCCTTCATTAAGGAGACAAAAGTATTAAACAAATGTACAACAGATACACCCAGGCCCTGAGCTAGCCTTAAACAAGACAACTCGAATATCCTACTAGTTCAAATGCTAAAGCCTGATGTCTTGGATGTTCTGTTTACAGCGCATTAATTCACTATTCGGCCAAATTAGACTGCATGGGCTAGATCAATAGTGCGCCTTACGTTACGTGTAAACACATCCACTGAAATGCAATTCCGTTGCAACGTGTGTCTTGAGTGGGGAGGACGTCGAAGGTTCAGAGCCCACCGTCTCAAAGCTACATGAGTAATAATCTCATTCACTACTGTTTTTCTCTAGGAACATACATCACCACATTAGTCAAATGCAGCTACATAAGCTGGAATAAATTATCTCTAATACAGCAAATCCTAACTTGTCACGCAGCTGTTCTTGTGGCTGAGGAATACCAGAAATCGTCAAACGTTTCACATGTGTACTTCGATTTCACCGTGTTCCGCCTCTCATTCCATAGCTTTTACCGTTTGACTTCTACCGCTTGTCCTTTGTACTTACCCAAGAAGACCGAAAGCGTTTTCTTTTAATTTGATTTCTCTTTCTCCCGGGTTAAAAGTCGCCTTTACTGATGGAGTACTGTTCAACAAACCACCTTGTAACCAAAATTTATACGAAATTAGCTTCCCCATCCCGATTTGTTTCCATTTGACGAGTCAAAGTTTGCGAGCTTTGCCCGTCGAGTCAGTTTTCATTATTGTAGTCAAGCAACCTTTCCAAATTGTAAGAAACTAAGACAACGGGAGGCGTTGGGACTATTCAGTGTACGAAAACTATCCAGTTCAAGTCAGCTTAAAATGAGAATGGGGCTGACACCACCCGAGTAAACATCCAAAGTGTAACGTCACTGAATGTTACAGAAAATAAATGTACTTTTCCAGTCGAGTAGAATCGGAGATTCGTTTCTGACATGAACTAAGTCATTGCTCCAATAGATACACAGTTGTAAAACTAGTTAATATCGCTAGAGCTGATGGGAGTGCCTTTATTTCACCCTTTTTAAGATGCACATACAACCTTTTCAAAAGTGACTTGCGGCGTACCACTGCCAGGGAAGATAACCCGTGAGTGAATACAATCACAAAGTTGATTTTCTTTATCTTATTTTCATTTTTCAGTGAAGCTCCTGGTTTTGGACATCTCAGGCACCTGATGTCCGTTGCCTTTTACATTTTTTTATGACTGGAATACCTTTATAAGTGGATCGTAATAATGATATCCCCTCTTAACTTGCACAACTGCATTTTAGACTGCTTTCAGAGGAATAAAGCAGTAAAATTAATGCTGGTTGTCACCAACGGCCATTTCATCGCTGCATAAACAAACCACCATTTACCTAACTGTGATTCTGATTTGTGGTCGAGCTCCTGAATAGGTTTGTATTTATTGCAGGTTTCTACTAAAAAGAGAGCCCTGGACAATGTCACCATCTGGCTTAGTGTACAAACCATGCAGCAGGCTCAGTAATAACACTGAACAAAAAAATGGCGAACCTTTCTGATAACCTAGCATTCTACACGCACAATCATCCACAATGGGCATTTACGTTTGGTCCCAAAATAGTCTTGTTTTTGCTTTGGGGAATGTACTAAGGACACTTCAATAAAACCTAATAAAATACTATGGGTTTCTTAGCAGTTTCCAAAACTTCCTGCTCTTATTAGATAAGAGTTCATGTTAGTTTGCGACAGATTCAGTCTCCTAAACATGTGCTAAATGACAGCATATGTGGATTGTTTCCGCTTGGTTAAATTACGCATCTGATGATCAGAACTTACTGGGATATTTTATCGCATTCAGAAGCTTTCAAATCTACTGGCATAAGTCAAACTTCTCTCGTTAAGCATATGCAAATAGACCATGCACTAAACGGATACTAATGAGGAGAGCGGTCGCTGCGACAATGAGCAAGACCAAATCAAGTCCTTTGGTTTTAAAAAAACGTGAATGAATCTCAGCTCCTTTGTCCTAGTACTTTGGTCCGTAAGCTAATTGCAGCAGTTTGTTTGTTATTACCTTTAGCTGGTGCGGGACAGAGGAATTGTCAATGTAGCCGAACTCCAAAGAGTAAACGGACAGTTCTTCTTGGCTGTAGATTGCGAGGAAGAATCAACTACACCAGTTACACCAGTTGCATTGCGAGCGAGGTGGTCGATGTGTGAATGCTGATCTTCCACACATTGCGCACCTTAAAGTTGGTACCACGAGTATACTCAGAATTCTTATTGTGAAAGGTGCATATAAAGCCAGATTGGCGATGATACCCTCTGTGATGAAGGATTACAAAATGATAAGCGGAACGGTTTGACTAGCATATCGGCGAGTGAAAAATTAATTGTAAAGTTTCTCCTATTTAGCATAGATTATAGTTGCATTTATTCGTGTTATCCCACGCACAAACCCAGTGCGTTCATTCCTCTAGACAAACAAGTTCACGTATTTGCTGCGTGGTATAAATAGCTATGTGGGAGGACGGATATTTTAATGTGCTCATTTTCTTTTAATTTTACTTGCTTAGCATTTGAAAATAAGGTGCAACCAATAGCATCTGTTTTTCAAAACAAAGTCCAGGACGGAGTTCAACGTTTCTTTTTCAGAGGAAGAAAACGAATATTCCAATCCTTTGATTGGTACGTTAAACTGTTTATCAGTCGATATAAAAAACTTCAGTTAATCCAAAAGAGAGTGGTGAAAACCGTTAGGATCGTAAACTTAAGCACTTAAGCAACTTAAGCATCCTTATACGTCTCTGGAGCGAATGCGTCCGCATTTTTAAATTCGAGTAATTGGTGCCAAAACAAATGTGCAACATTCATACTGAGCCCATATCATATTATGCAACACAAGTTATATTTTCACTACGCATCTTATGGCAGAGGATCCCACCGAACACCGCTCTGATTACATTACTTCTGCTGATCGATTGCAATTGCCTGTCATTGGTGGAACATCAAGCAGTGCACTTGACAAGAATGATTGTGACTTTTTAAGGTCATGAATTCCGCTTGACATAAGCTTTGCTAATTTTGTGAATCCACATGCTTCCACGTGGCGGATTTAACCACAGTAGCGAACACAACTTTTGAGCCGTGACATTAAGCACTGTGAGCGAGACGTGTCATACATTTTTCAACGCTTCAACTAAACTTGGATTATTGAACAAGATATTCTTCCTAGGACCCATTTATTTATTGCTTCAATGTTATTTATCTAAGTGAACAAGATATTCTTCCTAGGACCTATTTATTTATTGCTTCAATGTTATTTATCTATTACAGGCGTGTATAAGCCACACATACCCCCTTGTGAGTTGGATGTCTGAGAATTTCGAATTTACCTCACCAGCTGAAAGTCAATGTGCTTTATTATGGATGGTCATGTCCTCGTTGTGATTACGTTTTTTCTCACGACAGAATAATTTTACATTCAAATCTAGGCGCGCGGAAGTAAACGGTAGCGTGAACTAGCCTGAAAAATCCATGTAGTTTGATTGATCAACGTCGTAATTACCCCCCTTTTATTTTTCGTGCTGTTACATACACCTGTTACACACCAGGTGCAAGGTATAATCCTCAGTTTATAACGCCTCTGTTGTGTTAATGAATACACCTAGCCAACGAATTCACTATTAACACATGCCATACAAGGCATTAATAACTGAATTAATTTTCACGTTTCACATTTCGTGTTTTGTTATAAAATCTACTTGAGTACGAATTGAAGGAGCTACAACCCGGGACAGTTGCAACGTGGATGTAAACAGCATTCGCTTCATAAGGCTAACTTTTTTCTTAGTTATAAACATACAGATTGTCTAGAAGCAATTTCGTTTGTGTGACAATAGGCACAGGATCACTGGGGCCTTTCAGGCAGTGCAATATCAGTTTTTTCCTCCGTCCCAAAATCCGTTCAGCTTTACGTCATACACAAACACCAAAGCGCAAATACATGGAGACAGTCATGCCTTTGCAAATCGAGCTGGTTTTAAACAGATACCCAAATAGGACTAAAATTGAAATTTCCAGAGTTTTAGTATTCCACAGCGGAATGTGCTACATCACTCCAATTCATGCTTAAGTTTTCATGGACACTGTGTATGCTGTCATGTGAAAAAACCCAGTAAACTAGTTAATCGCGCTTCAACGTATTGTGTCAAATTCATGGGAAACACAAATTTTATATTGCTCACCGTTTAAAATCGCATGTTGGCTTTTTGTATTGTTGTTTAATTAGCAAGAGGAATATGAATTGTTCAAACTTCAAGTCAAATTAGAGAGCTAGAAAATAACTGCAGTGTGCAGTATGATTTGGCAAGCCACGGTTTAGTGGAGAACACTTAATTTTGTGACTTACAGGTAGAAACTAAAACTCGTAATGGCTGTCACCCTAAAATAGTGACATTTGTGCAACAACCCGCCGAGTAATGTACACTGACTGTTTCTCCGAATGATGAAAATGATTTTCATGTGAAACTCCACAGCCACCGTGCAGCATTCTTTTGCAGACAATGTCAGGTTTTTTTAAATTGTCGAGCGTAGACGGAGTGGGCAAATTAATCTCCCTATTTGTTACGTGGCATCATCCAGAACGCTTCACATACATTTCTCTGGTACATTGCACATCCGTGCTTGCACTATGAAGATTTAACCCGAGTACGATATACCGACTCCGAGACATCTGTCCGACATGATAAATGTTTCACCTCACATACTCAAAACGTCCGAAAATCTTTTTCGAAATTTCACCTAAAGCTTCGGCAACTTGAGTTGCACCAAGCAGTCACTTCGAAGAATGCATCTACGGAGTAAATAACCGTAAATAACCGTAAATAACCGTAAATAACCGTCAGTTATTGTCAGTAATCGAAGGTTTACCCGTAATCCACCTATAACAATGCTCAACCCACTTCAGATTCAGACACCATGTATAGAATAACAAACGGAGCTACAATAATTTCCCAACCAACTTTGGGAGATATTTTTATTGGGAACCAGTAAAAACAAATATTGGATCGGTTTCTAGTAGTGCAGGTAATGTTGGGTTAAAGAACTCTTGTATTTAACACAGGGAGCTTTTCGATGGACCTCTACGTCTCCCGAACTCCCTTTCGCATGGATAATCTTTACCTGCCCTTAGTGACCGGACCAGGTAGTTTCACTCAACCTGTAAGTACAAAGAAGTATATGGGCTAATGCGCAGTGCATGGCACAAATAACGTACCCTTTCCTCATCTCAAAATCCGTTGCAATAACAACAACGTGAAACGATTCACACGATTCTTCTATCGGAGAACGAATTCTTCATTGACGGTTACGCCGGTCAGCTTGCTGTGAATGAATCAAACGATGTTGTTGGGAAGGGGTACGGTTAGAAGAAGGAAAGGGGAATTTCTACAAAGTAGAGATGAATAATCGTATGCTTAAGCGCAGGGCAGTATTCAACCACTGCAACCTAACTTAAACCCTGCCGGTTTGACCTCAGTCTACAGACTGAGTTTTCTTCAAAGCTCTGTGAAATTTTCTCAATAATGTTTGTTGCATCCCTAACTAACTTACGCTACGCTGTGGATAGATATATAATCTGGTTACGAAGGGAGTAATCGAAACCTATTTTGATCTGATTGAAAACTATAAATAGAATAAGCCAAGTAGATTTGAGTGAGACTGTGCAAATAAATAATGTAGACGTGGTAATGGCGATTCAACATATAGCCTCTGAAGTGAAACGCACATGGCCAGCGACAAAATTCTGTCTAATATGCTCCGTAGTCAGTATGCGAAAACATAGAAAGAATGATACTGGAGATCATCGACCGGCCAAACACTAGTCAACTATTAACACATTTCACGAAGCGCGCTCTGCATTGTGAATAAACTAAAATTAGCTTCATCCAATCTAGCCCCAATTAAGAAAAAGTAAGCATTCTCTTGGATGAAAAACGTGGCCGCTTGAACCTTGAAACTTAACACGAGTGTGCGGACAAAAATGTAAATACCTCACAAATATTATTACACAATCCTCTTGAAGAATTTTGACCTGGTTAAGAAAACAATTGTTATTTATCACATTCATGCTCACTAAATTTGCAACGAACTTTTGCAGTAAGGAAAATACAGCATTTGCAAACGAGTGAGTGGCTTATGGCAAAAATACCGCCGATTTTTAATGTTCTTCACAAGATACATGCTTCAGGTGACATAGCCATATTCTTGTACAAGAGCTGTTTTATGGGATCATTCTGCAAACCCTCGTGAGATACAGTTTCCCACACTAATATTTTAAGTTCTTTGTGACATTTTACTTGTTCGTTGAGCGTAACAATACAGTTTGCTTCAGCCTGCTTCCACACAGGAGTTATATGCCTATAAATATTGGGAAAATGGTCATTTATCCAGTAGGCCTTAGGTACAGAGTACGTAATTTTTTGACGCACGAACTGCAAATTGCACTGTTGTTATTCTTTAAGATCAATAAAGTACTATTGGTTAAGCTACTGAAGTGTAATAGAAAGTATAATGCAGTTTAAGGCTTCTAGTTTCCCATTTTATGAAGTTAACTGTGCCTTGACGAAGTCCAGTTGTTCATGTTTATATTTTCTAAGAATAACTTTGGATTACCTAAAGTGATCAACAACAAGCAAGTTCGTAACTCGTCATGCAACAGAACTTTGTTTTATTCACTTTTCTAATACTCTGGAGCACAAAGCAGGCCGAAATAGCACGCCATTACTTGGCTTACTTAAAAACCATCGCGGGGTTTGCTAGCATGGGTAGTGTGGGTAGACAACGTTTAAGATAGCTTGGCTTCAGAAGTGTCTCCAAAACACGAAATGGCATCGTCCATGAATCGTCGTTTGTAAGAGAGCAGTGGTCAATCAGTGGTCGTGCGCCGACTATTGGTGATGGAGAGGAACGACCGCGGCCTACTTTTGGGGTAATTTATCGGTCTGCGATCCCACTGAATGATGACCACATGATATTTGAGTTTGGCCCCTCCGATTTCCGTCAACTGGGTGAGGTCTGTTTATGAACCTTTGGAAAAAACTTGTGACATCTGATGATGTGTCTCTTGTCTCTTTTTATAATAATCGCATGACGTTTTGTAAATCGCCGAGCCACTTTTACAAAACGTATTAGTACTGAGATAAAACAAATTTCAGTAAGTTAACATCTTATTTACGCTTATTAGTGGCAAGATGTAAACGCACGGAATATATGTGAAATCATTTGAGCGGGCGTAGAGAGATGTCCACCAGATTGTCATTTCATCATTACCGTGGGAAGAGGCACCGCCTCAAAGAATTCTGCTCATACAAAGGTTATCTTGTGAACCTAGACTAAGAGATTTGCTGATGGATAACAGCTTTGGATTTAACTTTCCTACCAGCATTCGACTTAAAGGTTGCAGACCTACCCGGTATCGCCTTGTAGTGTTTTTTGGCCACACTTAAAGCACGGTCATGATTTCAACTTCGACTTTTTAAAGACAAATGCACAAACGCCTAAATAACACGCAAGTTTGTGTTCAGATATACATTTTGGTAAACGCATGTCGACTTTCAGAATTAAATACCAGCACAACTGCAAGAGGCCCGATGAGTTACATGGGCGGCAGGGGAATCCTGACAACTACGTTTAAACTTTTGAAGAATGATCCCCCGAATTTATTGGATTAAGTGCATTTGTGTTGCACTTCGAACACGCTTCTGGGTCCAATTCCCAGTTCAGCTTACTTGTCATCTGCCGAAAAATCTCCCCTAAATAGCAGAATCAGGTGCACAACTCTTCTCTTCACCATCTGCACTGTAACCATAGTCGTTGGCATTCAGCGTATTTCTCAGAAGTACCTCTTCCAAACTACCACAAAACCGATCTGGTTAGCTGAAGGAAATGCAACAAATACGTTTTTATCACTGAGATTTAGACACCAAGGTAAAAATTAAGAAAGTGAATACAAGTGTAATTTTTCTATTCAGCCAGCTCTAATCTCTACTAAATTATGAACCGGAATTCAGCAAAATGTATTTGCCCTCGGAAGGCTGTCGCCTGATTGACATTGTTATGTTTAAGATAAATGATGAGATACTGATGTTATTAACGGAGTCTCAATGCACGTGGTTTCTGTGCTGTGCTCAAGCGTACCAGGCTTTGCCTCAGCTGTTCTCTCCATACAGTGTTCGGAACCGTCTGAAGAGAGATGCAATATTATCTGTTTTCCAGAAATAAGATGCTTTGAGACGGGACCGGTTTTGACAGGTAAGTGCGCTTCACGAATGTCACCTGATTACCCAACCTGATAACTAGTATTTTGTGAATTTTGCGTCAGTCCGATTCTTCTTTCTTTTTGTCAGATATGAAACGTAACGCTGATAACCTGCCGGACCTAAGTGGTGAGTAGCGTACGAAGGTTTGTTTTTTCCGTCTCGGTGGACCCAAGCTGAATTCTTTCCACACCTAAACACTACAATTTATAATGTCCTGGATTTGGACCCAATGTCTGAAAGCCTAAAACCGGTTTACTTGAAAGATTCATTGGCCTGTGTAAATGTACGATGCTCGACTACACTGAGTGAGCAAGCGCTGTAAACCGGGATGTCAGAACATGAAGACATTCTTTGTTGTATAGGTAGGTAGGTAGTAAATTCATCAACTCTGTTAATAATACCCAACCATTAATGCTTATTCTCTGAGCATTTGCTTCAAATAGCAGATGTAGCAAAATCTTCGCTATCACTCTTGAAATATGCAAGTAATTATGTTCGGAGCATTTGATCAAGGGGCTTCAGAGATGTTTCCGAATTTACGGTGTCTGTTGCATGCTTTCTGGTTTGAATCTTCGCAGCTCTTCGGCGCCATTTAACATAAATACGTAGTCGTTAACTGAGATATATCATTTTGTCTAGCTTTCTGGCCTTACTAATAAATGTTGGAACAAGTGGATACGATGAAGTTGTCGACCCTGTCACGTTAATGTAGTAAGGAAAACTGGACTTTTGATCAAGCGGATAACAATTAAACACAGGGAACTGGCCTGATGAGAGTGGCAAATAACACGATCTTTCGGGATATCAAATAAAGTCAGGGGCGATGTAGCAACACATTTAATCCGGGAAACCAGGCCATTTAAGGCAGCAGGCCCAGTGTAACGACAATTTTTAAGGAAATGTCGTTCTTTGAGAGCAATAGACCACAAAGATTTTAAAATTGTTATTAGGCATTTTTACAATACACTGGTCGGAACCAAAAACGCGATGATGAGATAATTACGGGTCACTCCTCATAGGATGTCATTTGTGATAATCTGATCCGAACCCTCATTAAGAGTACCGCATAATATAGTCAACCAGATTTATTAAATATCACTCCAACTTAAGCCAGAGACCACCTGTATGTAACATTTATTTGGAAGATATAATCAATTAGGTATTCCAATAAATCGATCTTCAGCGTTCCCTTAATATGTAAATGGGTATTTGCATGTATTGTCACGTGTTCATAAAGTTCTAACAGAAATGCAATCGTCTATATCCAAGTTCAACACTTCGACTTTTATATGGATGAATATAATCTGAAAAAAAAAACAGTGTGAAATTTTCGGAGAACGTGGATCAAATGCTATACTATTTGTTGGTTGCAGCTGACTACCTCAGAAAATTCAGTATTACGTCAAATCAACAGAGATGTTCAAATTTAACATTCTTCACCAGGACAGGGAGTCAGAGTTTCGAATGTCATCCAAGATTATTTTCACTTACCATTGAGCCTCTGGCGCTTATGTGTGAGCCAGCTCCCACAAGACGTCAGTAACTGACAGTCTAGAGACAACCGTTTGTTTGGATAATTCGAGTCACTCGCTTTTTGTCGTTGACTATGAAAAACATCTTCATCTTGAGTCCGATTCATGCATACTATATCATGTACCCCTCGTTATTATACGGATATGGGGCAAGGTAATTTGCCATAAGGTGTTTGCATAATAACTTATGTGATAATGAGCAACCTTGGGGATAGTATGTTCCGTCAAGGAAAAGGTAAGTCACAATAGCCAATGAACACATTTGAAAGCTTACGCAGGAACTCCGCGTTTCCTCCGAAGCTGGATTTGGACTTTATATTCAAAGCTAAGCCCAGGTGGTTAGAAGTGCTTCACAGGAGGGTTTTGGGCAAAACGAACGGTTTGGAACACGAGTTCATTCATCTGCTTAATACGGCTCTGCGTGTGGTGTGGTACCTGTCCATCTTGACATGTTTTCGTCAACGTAGTTGAAGGTGTTTGCAACAGTCCGAAGAAAGCTTGGTGGTAACAGCTCCTTTTTCAAGTAAACGCAATAGAAGGGCGCGTTACGCGGGCAGACCGACCTTCTCCAGCACCGAAAGTGTTCCAGCGGTATTCAGCTGAGCTCATTTAATGTAAACAAAATTACTGGTAGATAGCTTCGACTGAATGCGACCCTCCACACCAACCAATATCTACAAATCGACTTGTGTTGCCACCCTGGTTACTAACGGCATCATCTCAACTCGTGACAAATGCTTATGAGAAGGGTGCCAGGCTCATCAGATAATTGAACACTCAACTCTCCGAAGCGAGCGACTGATATTACTTGTTTATATCCGACAGACTGAAGTTGTTTTCCAGTATCAGATGACGTTTAGTTATCTTTTTACAACAAATACATCAGAGTATTCTGAATAGATCCTTACCATTTGTGGAGTTTCCTGAGTGTCAGAGTTTGCCATATAAGATATGCAACTGACATAATCTGGTGCACTTTCTTCTTTTTTTGACGGATAGACCAAGAAGAATTTACAAACCACTAAACACGAGCAACAAAATTATCCTTATTTTGGTAAACTTACCCAAATATTGTGTATTTTCATTTCGGGTCCAGAAAACTTATTTTGGTGTCTTCATGTTGGAACCGAATGGGTTCGGTTCGGGTATCGTACTATAGGTGAGTTTATAAATGTTTGATTTTTATGTTCGAACGTATCCAAGTCCGCGCTTTTCAAAAAAATGAAGACGGAAACAGCAACGTCATGATGTCTATAAATTTTCAGCCAAGCCGCAGGATGTATTTCTGTATTGAACTTAATCAGTTGTCGAGTTGAACAATCTCAGTCATAACTTTTTCTCTCGTACAATTTCCCAAAACCAAATTGTTGAAACCAGTGCTTAAGACTCACGTTGGCTGATTTTTATTCAAATTCGCAAACTTAATTCTTCAAACCCAATCCGTTATAACTGAACCCACTGACCTTCAAATCAACAAGTATACGTCGACTTCACTAAATACTGGATCATTCAACCACCAATTCATTGGTCCCCAGTTCAAAATGCCTGAAAAAGTGATCAAATCAGGCTTTTTAGGACGTATTGCGAATTCAGCTGGTATTATTCGCAGCTTCACTAAAGTTGAAAACCCAGTGGGAAACAATTAGGCCATAATGTCGGTGTTTTCTTTTTCAGGCTGGTCAGTCAGACCAACTGAAACCCTTCCTTCCATAAATACAACCTCACAGAAAAGGTGGACTGGAAAGAAGTATAATTATTCAAGTACGTGTGAGAAGGATTCGGGCGATTACCATGTGCCAATGGCGTTAGCGGAAAACGCCGAATGGTGCAGCACACCTAATTTTCCGATAAGTCCATTGTTGTGGTGCAGCAACGTCAGTGTATTGAGACAGAGAACTTCGACAGAACAAAAAGGACAAATTTCCTGGTATGAGAGTATACTCAAGGGTCTTGTGAATTTAACACTTCTTCAGCTGGCCCATATTTATGTGATGCATTCAGTTGAATAATGGAGTATTCTGTCCATTACTCTGTGTTAACTCAGCCAACAATGTCGTCTGTCCTTTCGCTTACATTCAAACGAAAACAGCACCCATTCTAGTCTGTACAAAAGAACAAATGTTGTAAGTGCATAAAATTCACTAACCTAAGTTCACTTATACACCAGAGGAACCAGCTAACATATGAGTGCCTTCCAAAAAACGTGGAGAGCATCTGATTATCTGCCTCTTACACAGTTGGAAGAGTTATTCCTTTTGCGAAATATATCCACTTGCATATCAAACTGATTTTCACAATGGACTAATCCGGATGCCAGCCAAACCTCTCAGTTATCATATACCCCAACCAAATGTGTTGTACAAAAGCCGCCTTATGTTTTAGTTTTTGCGTTATTTGAGATAGCGTAGTGTGTTTTCCCGAAGGAACATAACTTTGACGGAAATTTGGGGACTCCATCTACTTGACGAGCCGAAAGAATGATGAGACTTGTCGTGGGCTGTCGAAAAGTTTTCAGTGACTTTCCAGGCAGTTCAGTTCAACAGCTTCAAGCACGTATCATCATTCTTTAGCTTCAACCTCCTTACAATTGGCTCACCAATTTTCATCAGTTGATACTGGAAGTTTTTGGCCGATCTGTACGATGGCGTGAACCAGTGACTTTAAGCTGGTTTGCTCTAATGCAGTGTCAATAAATATTTGATTCGAGATTCCTCTCTTCAACCACTTCATTGAAATGATTATCCATCAGATTTACTATTCTTCTTCAGACGTCTTGGTCAAAATTCGGTCGAGGGAAACTTCCCCTGGTGCTTCTGTGGTTCAGATGGTCAACAACGCTGACGCCTATAGATCCTCAGTAGCCTTGGTAGGTCAATATTACATTATAATTTTAAATGGACCTTTAGCACAGTCATCTGCCTCATGATACTTTAAGTGAAATATACGGCAAAGCACTTCTAATGCAATCGTTGGAATCCATCTATAACTAGACTGCAACTAACTAAACTATGATAGACATATCAGTTCTATCAAACAGAACCATGAAACACAAGTGATTTTAATTCAACGTTGCGAGGCTTTTCCAGGCATCCTACAAAACTTCATCACTTTCCGTGTCCCCAAGAAACCTAATTCGACCAGTCAGTTGAAACAAGACCATCACCTTATGAGAAATTGTAATTTTGTGGTTTTTACTTCTAAGACCTTGTGTGTGAGGGTACTCCATTTGTTGTCCATGCAGACTAAACACAATCGGAGTTCATATCTGAGTAACACGTAAATCTCAGAAACCGATGTGTTGCAAAAGAAGAAAGTATGTAACTTAAGGCGTGAAAAGTAAGATAACTTCAAACTATATCAACTAGGTAAACACATCTTCTGAATGACGTACCTGATTAAAATCGCAACACTGTGAGCTAAAGGATGTGTCCGATTACAGATAGTTAGCGGTGTTTCATATTTATGGCCGAGGTTTTACATTTATCTAGGGATTACTAAATTTGTGGTGTGAACACTACCTTCTACTGGTGTTGAGTTTATCACTGATGAAACAATACTAGCTAAGTAATTTTACTGGCACTGCTTCCCAGATATCTATCCTTACATGGAGTTTGCAGTCGGTGTTTTAGGCTCTTTGTGAGCATCTTGGATATTTGTATACTTTCTAAATAAGGAAAGCTTTGTTTGTGACGGTGGCAAGCACTTTGGTCTACGCTGTTTACGTGAACTAGTGAAGTTCCCGTGGTATTATGTAAAATCTATCCATGTGGACCTGAGGATACTTTACTACGCAAGAGCTATTGGTCAGTGAAACTCTTGTCTAGCAAGCGGAGCTTGGAGTCTGTCACACCTCCAAAGGTATTGATACTTTCGTCGAGAATAACGCTGTAGTGTGGGACATCTATTAAAAAGTAATGACATGTTAAAAAATGTGTTTTTCTCCCTCTTTCATGGTTAGCTAAAGAAATTTTTGGAGGAATCAGATATCTACGATTGTGTGTGGTATTTGATGCCAGTGAACTTTACTTCTGCGAGCCCTAACTGGAAAGTATCGTTTGATCTGTTATCTCTGGCAAGACGGTTCCAAATATCAGAGAAGAATCGAATCCAGTCAGTTTTGACAGATACCCTCCAAACGTTGGTACAAATGGAGAATTCTGAGTTTACAGTTGAAATACTGGGTAACTTAACTTAACTTACGTGTCCCAATTCATTCCATAACACGAGATAATTAATATAGTAATCACATGATTGATCCGGAAAATCAACATTGCCTTTTCAGCTCAAATTAACTACAAAATTGTTATCCGAAAATCCGAATAAATGCAGCGATATGTGTTGATTATCCCGCATGAATAAAGACCTAAATTATAAAGACCCCAGCTTTACATAGTAAATGACTTACGTTTTCAAGGAGCGTGATCTCTCTCACAAGATATTAGAATCAGCTGCAAACTCGCGAATTATGTCCGCTTAGGGAGCAAGAATGCTTTCATTGGTTGCTGATTAAGTGGCTGTTGATCTGTTTGCCGAGCTTGGCAATTGGCTTGCAAATGTTTCGTCGCCATACGAGGAGACATCATCAGTGCGCAGTTAGGTGGGTGATGTCTGGGTGATGATGTCCCTTCGTATGGTAACGAAACGTTTGCAAGCCAATTGCCAAGCTCGGCGAACAGATCAACAGCCACCTGATCAACAAGCAATAAACTCACCCGAGCTACCAATATTCCAACGCATTACCAAGAATGCTTTTCCATTTTCTGTCCCTAATCGTCCTCCTAACACAGACACAATGTTTTTTTTGACGTATAGTGCCGTTTAATTCCAAGCGGACAGATATTTCCCATTTTATTTTGAATAAAACAAATTGTACAGCAAAAATAGAGCGTGCAGGACTCGTGAACGAAAACCGATAAGACAACCATACTTCTTCACAAACAGAATATCCACCATTTCAGGTGATAGTTGTAATGCATATTTCCGGATAGGTTTCATACAGCAATGCAGCCATGTAATAACTGGCCTGTAAGCCCTCTATGGATAATTGCACGTAGACTATTTGATCGAGGAAATGTTTTATTCCGGCTCATTTTATTTGCTACTCCATTCCGCCTTTTTCACCCATGATGTGGTACACGACTGTTATAAAGGACAAAGATTAAAATGGCAAACAGCCCCGGCCTCCTACCCCATATCATAATGGATGAGTTCTTTCAAATATGCCTACCGAAATAGCCAAACTGTGCTTGCCTTCCTGCCAAATGCCTTAGAGTTAGACAATATGCCTCGATAACATAATTCTAAGGGACAGCCAAGCTGACAAATCGACGTAAATTGGCTGTCGCAAGTAGTTTTGGATAGAGCTATGCTTGGGAAGTTAATCGGACCACCGCCAAGTTGCACAGAAGCGGTCAAGCTCAAAATTTCATTCATCATACATAGAGTGATATCAACAACTGTCAGAAAAGAAGAACAAGTACAAAGGGTGATTTCAATGCGTTTTCAGGTCTTAGTAAAAACTGTTGGGGGAATCGTCTCTGGTTTCTGTTGCACTTAAGGCTAAGTTAATTTTTCCGGTAAAAGATGCGAAATCTACCCTTGCAATGGCTATCGAGCTACACGCCTCCTAATTACGTGGATCATCTTTTGCAGGGCTCTTCTTTCCCCTTTCAATATTTATCTTGGGCTGCAACTGTGGAGGTTAAGCAGTCTTTAATTGCCTGACCACTGGTTCTTTGGATGAGAGTGTCAGAATCAGTGTGTCCAGCATTTCATTAAGTTGGACCCTGCAGAACTGCGACAAACACAAATAAAATACCTATCATTATCGATATGTACTCAATTCCAACAGGCGGCCGTCTAAAAGTCACACCGGCAAAATCTTACAGAGAGTGCAGACGTCCAGGATAAAATCAAAAGAGTTTTGGACGTCAAACTTGGACACCACAGCTTATTATAATTTTTATACTTTTACCTTCTGGCAACACTGCCCTTGTATCATTTCTTCCAGAATTGAAGAAAACGTTTCTACTGGGTTTGCTGAAATACCCAAACTCCTACGTAAAAGTCGTAGACCCGCTGGGGGTATCCCGTGTTATTTCTTTTGCCTTACAAATGTTTCAGCTCATATGGTGTGTGAGAAAATTCCCTTTAGGTTGATGTTGAATGCCGCCACAAGTATAATCTTCGAAACATTCCTAGATTATGGACATCTACACGATTCATCCTAATTCGTAATCATATAACAGTCTGTAGTCACACGCTAGTTAACCATCCCGCTCGCTAACAGCCTAGACTGTTGTAACGAGACTTAGACTTGCTAACATCAGTTTTAATAGAATTTATCACTTTTGCTCTATGAACGTTGTGTATTGAGGCGAATCATACAACGGTAAACCACTTATTCCCTCTCCCCAGACACTTTCGAAAAGTTTACACGTAACATGTGTGGAGTGCCCTTGGTCAACCCGGAATGCGAAGGCGCCTATTGTGAGTTAAAGGTTGAAGAAATCTAACAGGTTTGATATCAAAAACGAGGCTTATGTTTCCTTTCAAACTGCTTTCCCTCTAACACGGCAAATCAGTCCACCACGAGATCCATGAGATAGCCTTTGACTGGCCCGTTAGATCTAGGTAACCATATCATTTTCTTGGGTCATTCTATCTTAAATAAGTTACATATGAAGAAGTCGTAATGAGCCTATGAGGTGGAAGTAAGAAAATGCAGTTCAGGTTTCTGAAGAAGAATGGCTCCAAATGCAATTCTTTTACCTCTTACTTCTGATGAACATTTATCAAGGCATCGGAATTCGTCAAGAAGTGCAAAAATGCATAATGATGGGTAATCTTTAGTTAAGTTTATGAAGCCTCTCAATACTTGCACAGCCATTGCGCATTCCTCCATCTAATATCACTGTTACATAGCAAGGTGCACTTCTAGCGTATGTACGACAAATCAGATTATGCCACCAGATCGCCGTACAATAGTGAATGCAATGACATGCTGTTAGCAATGAAGAAAATGCAGTACTCTGTTCTGCAATAGTTGGGGATAGAAATACCGTCTGCACTTTGGTGCATAGGAAGGACGGTCATTCCACAGTACACCTTGTCTGCTTGTCTAAAGATCCTACTTATCTCTATGTACAAATGAATGTTGAGTTATCGAATCATATTTTGGCCAATCGTGTCGTTCAAATGCGTCTGGCGTCCGTGTGTATTCGAAGGAATAACACAATATTACAGCGGGATTTTACCGCTCGATTCTTCGAGCACTACGTATTGTCTCATCAGGAGTTGACTAATGGAAAGTAATTGTAGAAAGTAGCGGTTCAACTGGGTACGCGCTAGCAAGTTCAACAATCTCAGTCATCGTTCGATTAGTAGAACACACATGGCAGGCCGTGTGGTGTGCGCGTGGCTTTCTTGTAGATGGCTTCCCAACCGAATAACATCGACTTATGTCATCGTCAGGCTGTGCCAGATGAGGACGACTATGGTTTCAGCACACCATTTTTTGAGCGTGAAGGTGGATTTCGCTGGATGACTCAGCCCGATTAAACAGAATGCTGCGATTTTATGTAAGGACGCATAGTGCAATCATCGATTGCTTTCCTAACCCACTCAACTGCTTTGTGACGGGCGCATTTTAGAATATATTGGAGTAAATATTCAGCAACAGACCTATCTTCGGGTCAGAAAATCTCACCGTTCTTTTGGTACAAACCGGTCAAGCAGAAAGACCCAACGATATGTACAAACCGTGCGTTAATGGGTCGTCGTTCGATGAGTCGGGCAAACCAATCAAATCGCTCAAGCGTGAACACGTTCGCCTGTTTAGATGTGAAAATTCAGATGCGTCCAACGTGGGTTCGTGGAGTAGTGGTAACAAGTTCGTCTCACGTGTCAGATGTCCGGGGTTCAAATCCCGGCACGGCCATTGGAAATGCACTGCTGATGAGCTCTAATAAGAGCAAAACTCGAGTCCAGTGCTTCCCTGTGGTGTGGAGTCACAAGAATAATTACGCCAGGACAGGAGGACGACTGTACAAACGAGAGTGGTGTGTATATGAACAAGTTGCATATCTCGCAACCCCCCTCCAACTGAAAACCATATTTGTTTGCAAATGTATTTCGCTAATTTCGTGCAATTTGGTTTCAAGTAGAACGTAGGGTTGACGGAAACTCCGGGATTGCGCCTACCTGATGAGCCCCAAAAGAAAGAGACCGCTCGTGGGCTGTCGGAGAATTTTCAGCAACCTTATGAGTAGTGCGTTAAGAATATACATGTGTCGCGACATCTCGAATATCGTAGTAACTGAAACATGAGGTGGCCTGGCGCAGCACATTCAGTTGCCCGGAAACATCACAAACTAGAGATCTAGCTGGGTTTCAGGTGAGTCTCTTGAAAAAACCCAAATTGTTTGCAAATGAATGTAGTTCGCATAAGTACTCAAGTCCGGCGGAGCTTTGCAAGTTGCAAAGATGGATAGCGCGTATACGCAATGCTGATGATGCTTCTAAACAAAACAACCAGTGGCACACCTTGACAGTAACTCCACCCTGAGTTCACGCTGCGCGTGTTCAGTTCACCTCTCCCACTCGGACAATCAATGGGATTATTGACCTGATGAGTGCATGACCCAGATGATTTCTCACATTTCCAGGTTAATTTCTTCTAGCTAGCCACTGGTGAGGGCCGTACGAGTTCCCCCCAAATATGACTGATAGGATTTTGCACATTACTTGTTTGTCTGTCATTTGAAATCATGTCACACACAGCATCCATGCTTTCGATTTCATTTGTAGTAAATTCGGTGCCCCTGTGTCCGCCGTTCCCTCAAATAAAGCATTCATGATCTGGCCTCAGTCGACGGTTTGCGCTGCATGCAAGCATTTAAACGTATCATTGCTCCGGAAAATTAATGGTTGAATGCAATAACTGGAGGAATGTAGACGATCCGATATTCGATTTTTGCGAAAAAAACTTAATTTCAGATACCGGAGTTTCACGTAACTGCATTGATTTGCATGCGCGACGGCATGGACATGCCAGCTGTAAAAAAACACTCATTTAGCTTAGTCACAGAACGCTACGAGAAAAGCAAACAACGACTGATAAATCTAAGACCTTGTTCTCTATAGATATCTGGCCTTGGGACTGCATGCGTTCAGCTCACTCATTCGCATTAGGTGGTGTTCATTAGAAATTAAGAATGGTGTACACAAGACAAATTGGCTCAGTTAGCGTAGACTGCTTAGTGTGCAATTTAAGTTCCTTGAAAATTTCCGTCTCCATACACTTTGGCTAGCTGAAGCCCAACTAATCAGGTTTAAGTGAATGGCAAAGCAAAGTCTAATCGATTAATTGGAGTTTGTCGACTTGATCAGCCATCAGTCTGCAATATCTCATTGAAATCTGAAATACGTTTGAGCAGATCATGGAAATGACTGGACTGTTTGCTGTTCCTTGTTCGTGTACTTCGGGTTCCCTCTTGTATGATTTTCTTTGTGTATGTTCTTTCAGGTTTCACGTTGGATTCTTACGAAGTGTATGGTGAGCTTCTTCGTGGGTCATGGAATAAAGCCATGGTTCAAGTAGTAACCTGTTCTTATCATTATAATCTTTCAAACAGTCACATGGCCTGTTTCAAGCTATCAGCGGTGCCAATTGCATGGAAAGTACGCATGCCCCTGTTCACAGAAAACAGATCTTATTGCTACTATTTTCTGGTATTCTCCTGACGTACTATCCCAGAATAATGGATTGGTTCGCTTCAGTGGTTGATAATTTGCGCGATCATTTGGCATTGCCGCAATGGCGGAGGGTATGCTATGATTTGTATTTCATATTAATAACGTAAGAGGAGCTGTGGAATCTGGTCAAAGACCCACAACCGAGGGTCACTGATGGAGTCCACTCAACTCGGAGTGTCTTAATGATCGGCCCCTACCTGTGGTCCATCATGCACTAAAATGCACAAGACTGGATGCATGTTTGTCCTGTCCATGTGTGTATCGCCACGTGTGTAAGTGGGCTGGCGAATGACGCTGGAGTCCTTATACCTGTAAGTGATGGGCAATTCGTTAAATAGTTGAACGAGCTGTTATTTATGCTGTGCATACGTGTGCTAGATTGCAAACCAAGGCCTGCAGCACACCTTGGGCTTCAGGTGCTAACGCTTATGTGCTACTGGTAAAAAGGGTCTCTTTTCTTCACCACATGGATGAACTTGATTCATGGGAACGTCACTGAACTCTGTGTGGTATTGCGTATGTGCTGGAAACAATCGCCATGGCTATAGGCCTAAATACAGTTCAGCAAAATGATTCGACAATCGGTTCCAGGACTCTTCGAAAGATCCCTGAATATGGCATGAAAAACACATGGTCGCGACCGACAAGGTTTATTCGCATAGAATTAAGTAAAACGAGAACCTTTCTCACTTCTGTTCTGTACAGATGACTGTGTCCAATTTTCAGTTCATATAATAGGCGATAGCGCCGAAGAAAATTCAGAAAAATACTAGAATGCTTGGGATCTGACAATCCTCAGATAAGTTTCCCCCTCACTTCTGATTATGCGAACTTCCTGCACACAACTTTGCCGGGAATTAAAGGGTTTTTTTTACATTAAATCACGAGTGGGGCCAAAATGTGCTGACAGACTTCAGTCAAGATGTATATACATTGTAACATTGAACCCGAAACGAACATTTTTGATAAATACGTTTGGACACCACTGTGATTCTCAACCAACAGCAATTCGCAAATCTCTTATACGCTGTTTTGGGCCAAATGAACCAAAACAAACAAACAGAAGTACGCAACCAAAGCCGGGATGAATCGCTGAGGATTTGCGTTTTCCATGATGAGCCAGTTACTGGAACGCATCGGGGAATCATAAAAGAGCATTGGAACTGCACAATTCATTTTATTTTTAAGCTTCCATATGACTTCGTTCATTCACTTGCCCCTAGTGGCAATCGAAACATCGGCAAAGGCGTTTGGTGCAGGAAAAACACAGATATTTCCCCGGCTTACTTGATTATACGGATTGTTTTGTGAAGGTTCGGATTTTCGCATCAGGATTTTTTTGTTTTCGGGAAAGGACAACTGAGTATCAGTAAGATGCAACAGTTGACAGCTGATACAGTTGGATCAAATCCAAACTGTCTGCAGTTGATGACGAAGGGGACACTCAGTCTAATTTACAGCTCATTGAGCCCCCTCTGCTTCGTACCTGAGATCAAATAAGTTCACGGTAGCTGGTTTCTTCAAACTTTGGGATTCCATTCCACGCGAACACAAAGTTTCAGTGAAAATTGTGCGTCAGCTGAGACACGAATTTCTAGATAATCTTCATTTTACCATGGAGGCTGCTTCTAACAAATGCACAAATTTTGACAGTAGGCGCAAATCTAGTGAACAGAATCCAGCAGCAAGTGATAAGAAATTAGTGTGTAACCACGGGTTATGAAACGCCAATTTCTACCTCACACCAATCTCTTTATTCCGTTTAATGCACACAACTTTGGCTGCCTTGAGTCACAATGGCGAAAAAAATCCACCTAATCGGGCAAAATTGCCTTCCTGTAGAAAAGTAAGGCTATTGATTACAAGCAAACCGTCGAACCCGCTTGTATAGTTGTTGAGGACTACCATCACACAGCATCAGTTTTTAAGGTAATAACTTGGGCGATACATTTGGATAACACATATGAATGAACCATGTGTTGGAATGTTGGTAGATCGGAAGCATTTATTATTAAGTGATCATGTGGCTGTTGATCTGTTCTCCGAGCTTCGCAGTTGACTTATAGACATTTTGTCACCATCCAAAAAGGCACCATAAGTACGTCGATGGTCAAAGTCACATGACAGGCTCGGCAAAGGGATCAACAAGCAACTGATTACTTATCAATAAATCGATCAGCGATAAGATCACAAGCACAGCCATCCACAGAGTACCAGCCATATTTGCACAATCGATCTGCTTATGCAGACGGGGTTATAAGCCATCTTTTATGTCAACTTGGGTCAAAAAACCAATCAGCCAAATTTGGAACCACGTCTGCTTTGGCCACGTCTGCCTGGAATGATCGTACTAACAACGGTCACATTCTGAATCGGTAAACGTCAAACCCTCGCATGACCCATTGAATTTGCCTCGAAAACATTGTTTTGTACCCGTCATCCAACGTCATGAAGAGACTGGATTGTACCGTAGTGTGACGGTATGCGTGCCCACGCTACCCGTCAACCTGTAATGGGGTAGTCCGTGCGACATTCACAGGGTCTCGTACCAGGTTGGTCATCGTGAAATAGTTCGACCAACACAGTCAACACAGTGCCTCTAGTTGAGGGTTGGAACATATGCGCCGACTTGTTCAGTAAAATTGATAATTCATTTGCATTCCCCGTCAAACGCCGCTGCTTTGTGGCAGGCTTTTGAGGCAAAGCCTTTGGTCAAGGGCTGCGATCGTCCTTTTATCTAAGTGTGGGTGCCCTAGCAGTATCACATCATATAATCATGATTTGCACACTTACAAATAATGCGGCAGCGAAGCATCAGAGTTGTACACTGATGTAAAGATTTCGAGGATGATTATGATGATTTCCTACTTTCAGCGACAGAATTCCCATTAACTTGCTATTTAATGTTTTCCTTTCAGATCCCACCGCGAAATCGCAGAGTGAGAAATACTAATTTATACTAGTATGCGATAGACCAGTACAGACTCTTCACTACGGCGACCTCAAAAATCAGTATTCCAGTATATTGGTATCTTTATAGTGGTCTCCGTACACAAGTACACTCAACCCTGCTTTGATGTTGTTTGAAATTTGACCAAACAGAGCAGCTGCCACTTGACCAGATACCGACAAATGCAAATTGTAGGTGGATCATGTCAACAAAACCCTTTGTGCCAACGGAGTGTTACTGTGGTTCTAGTGAATAAAGGAACAGTAACTCGGACTTAATCCACATTCCTTGATCGGATCAATGGAAAGCATGTCCAGAATACACTTTGAAACACCGCAGAAGATTGTATTATCTGTGATAAAGTTAGTGAATAAGTGACTGAATCCTGATAAATTCCCACACAAACTTACACAAAGATTAGTTTCATCAATGTCGAACGACGCCATGCCCCGCCTGTAAGTTTTCACTTGCATTCGTTGGTACATTTGCCAATCGCCGATGACATTTTGGAAGCAGTTGTTTATTTGGCTACGAGGATAACTGTTCACTTTGCCCAATTTACTGCAAATTAGGAATAGCCGTCCAACGAGGGATTCAAAATTTACTGTTTTTAAAACATAACTTACACCAAGAGCACCGTTAAAAACCTCTAAGATTTAGAGATAGTGTTACCATTCAGGCATCACAGAACACAGACTGGGCGCAAGACGACCTATGGCAAGAGTTTATGTTAGTCTCCACAGTGTTCTTATTGTTGATTAGGTTTTGTGCTCTACCGTCGCATTTATGATCAACAGTTAGTGTGGACAACACTCCCAATAACGACTTGTGTGTTGACGACTTGTGTTGAGACATTGGGGGACAGAATAGTCGTTCACGTGTATTACCCTAATCCTCAAGACCAAATCCATGTTCACTCGGCGCGGCGTTTATCTCGACGCTTTTCTGTACACCAACTAATTGATGTGGCCTGTATTTTTGCAGCTCGTCGATAATATGCCCAATTATCCTATGTTGCATTACACTGACACAGATACAACAAATTGCGATTATGCACAAAGCTTAGGATTCCGGGTCTACAAATCACCGTTCAATAAACTACCAACAGCAGAAACTCGGTATCTTGTAATTAAACTATAAGACTTACGTGTATATTCGTCATACGAAACCACATTAAATTCTGCCTCACGCAAATGGTTTATTTTATTCGTCTGATAGTTCCTTAACTTGATGGCATCGAAGTAAAAACCCTCCCAAAGGTGAACGGTTTTGGTCAGTCCCCGAAGATAGCCGCTCTAGAAAAAAATACTTATGTCAACGTTTTAACAAATACTAAGTCGGCATTCTCCAGTAGTACTTTGAGTTTTATTGCTTGATAGCACTGCTCCTACTTTGTGTAACTTGTGCCATTATTCTGATTACAAACGTTTTTGGCAGACATTTTCAAAGTGTGCAAACAGCAACAAAATTAATATGACGCCTCTAATATAGCAATTTGTCCTCCTGAAATTTACCAGGTTGCTCCCGCGTTGTTTGTAAAATGTTTGCAACATATCCACGAGTTGATGTGATGTGAAACACTTGAAAATATTTTCGCTGTGTTCCAGATTGGGTGAAAGAAATGGTGCATTCTGACGGTGAGCATTTTTCTCCCCAACAGTAGCAATTTTCAACGACAATAGGGCTTAAAACATCACGCGTCCTAGCGGAAATATGTACGAACGTATGATAACATAGTCAAACGCAATTTGCAATTAGTTCAGACCACCTTGTATGACACTAGCAGTTCATGTTTATTTTTGTAAGATTTTCTCCGTCCGTCAGCTCCTTGCAACAGCATATATTATTCGGCAAAAATATGGTACAATTATATCATATGGAGCCCTCAGAAATATGCTAGAAGGATGACCTTTATTGATTCACAGAATAAAACGGTCCGGTTTAGTTTGCGCATTCTTTTTTAGCAAACTGGGGCACACAAACAATTAGAGAAGTATTAGTTTTTAGCTTGGTTGAGTCGTTTTAGCAACGTTTCCTGATGGGACACACTAATCACAAGGTTTTTGAAAACTATCCGACCTTCCGTGACCCGTGTCGCCTTTCTCGAGGCTAACATAATGTGTGTTTGCTCGGATATTGTACCAAAAGAGATATGAAGCAGTCCTTCTGCAGGACATTTTGTGGATAAATATCATAGAGCAGAGAGTTTGCTGGGGTTCACCTGAGTCTCCAGTCAACTCTAAATTAATGTGCGAATGAGTGTACTATGGTCACACCACTTTTACTTTACGGGTGCTTTGGTACTTCGAAAATTAACTGGCCCAACAGCGAGATGCGTAACCAAGTATTCCTAAGTATGACTTCCGCCGGCATCTGAAGCAACTGCAAACTAAACGCCGGGTAGGCATGCTATGCATTTATAGTTCTCTGCAATACATGCATCTTTATTTTGTCTATCGATATTTAAACCCCAACTTTTATATCTGCCACCACCAACTTAGGTAATCTGGCTTGAAAATTTGCTTCTTTGGTTAGCCAATCGGTGACTAACCGTATGGACAACTTGCCATGACCAAGCAATTTACCTCAAGAAAAAATAAAGAGACTCTCTTCAAGCCGCTCAAAAATTAAATCCTTTTGCATCACCGGTAAAAGGTTTTGCAGAATCCATGCAAATCATTAATCAACCGAATGATGGAATAAGCAGGAAAGTTGGCATTGATGTCGTTGGTTGGTGAGGTGGTAGACAGTCAGTTGTCTTTGTAAACCCCGGGCTAGCTAGGGAGATTCCTTCTCGAATGGGTTGAATACGCGAGCTAGCAACACTTCAATCTTTGGAAGATACACGTTTTGGTGGTTGCTATATTCATTTCCTTACCTAATACAAAGCCCTTGAGCCACAGGCAATTCGTACTAAGCCCCATATATGAACAACTGTGTCTAACCGATTTAAAACCCGAGTGAATAAGAACAAAATAAGAATGCGAAGAGACGCCGTTCCAAAGCCACTTTTATGCTCAACTAGTGACCCATCGTCTTCAACTCGTTCGAATAAGTGAACACTTTGGAACAGCACAAAACGTGATAGGTAGACGTGCATCACTCACTCAAGGTGCACATTACTCAGCTTGATACACACTCAAATTATGATCAGAGGAAGTCGCATCTAGCATTTTTGCAGACTAAACATTTCATATGTTCGACAATGTTAGGTCGGGTCCCTTATACATCCAAAATTAAAAAAGAGAATACAAAGGGCTAAAAAGCAGCAAACTGGAATCCAGTATACGCAAGACAAAGGAAACGGGTTTAAAGCAACAGTGTCGTAAAAACAAAAGGCTGTACCAAAACCCAAACAGAAAAATCTTGGTTGCTTACTGCTTACACCTCCTATAGCTTAGGATGATAGTATTTTCTTGGAAGATAGCGCACTATTTTGTCCCCATCGACCTTGTCTCAGAAAACTTTCTTTTAGAACTTCAAAAAAGGAATAATATTGATTACCTAAACTTATACCATAGTGAAATGTGCATTTAATATTGCAATTGGCGCTATATTGCTGGACTATTGTTTCTCGGAACTGCTGATTATTTTCCTCACTAATGCTTTGAACTCCTTAGTTTACAATCTGGTGGATACAATCGACAGTAAGTGCCAAATGTCCAGTAAAATTAGTTTATTCATATTATTATTATATCATTATATAATATTATTACATAGTATATTCTGAATTATGTCTAATCGAGAATTACATTTACGTTGTCATACAGGATGTGAGCCAAACGAAGATCCTGGTACGTTAAAAGATATAAAGCATTGAGAGCTTCAGTTCCCTGTTACCGATGCTCTCCCGTAACTCTTACCATTTTTCCGATAAGTGCGCTGAATACACAAGTTTTATTTTGCCTATTACGTTTGATTCTGGATGAAAGGGTCAACATGGACCTTTGGCTATTACGCCCGTTAAGCTGCTGCTTTAACACAGCTGATGAGAGAGTATCTTTATCCCAGCCGTAGACAACTCAGACCTAATCGAAATTTCCAGCCAGCCGAAACCGATTTCTCACTCAGCAATTTTATCAATACCACCATCAAGTACGCCATTCCTTCCACCAACACTACCAACGGCATCATCACCACAATCACCGTGGTCGTCGTTATTGTTGTCGTCGGAATCACTGACACCGCCACACCTCATACGACCTCCTGCTAAATCGGTGCGACACACCATACATGACACAGTCACCGTGGTACAGGTAAATGCACACTACATCCTTAGCGTAAACTCTTGTCCTCTCCCAGTTCGCATCTATCGCCATATCTGTATGCGATCTCACTTCAAGCCGTACTGACATTTAAATCATGATTATTTCTTTTAAAATACTAATGACAGTCAAAGCTATATACATAGTTTGCTGACATGGAGCAAAATAATATTAATATTATCAGCCTAATTGACCATATTTCCATCTCACAAAAGTTCAGCAGTGAAAATTTCCTGCACTGTAACTCCGAGAACCGCTGCTGGATGTGGTACTAACGAAAAGAAATCGGAGTCTTTTTGTCAGTTTTTCGCACTCAATAACCGATATCACACTGATAATATCTAGTGATAAACCACACACCAGCCACATCCCTGGCCATATTATTATCCTGGTTACAGAAAGAGCACTTCTGTTTCATTCGCCATTGTTCCGCTCTCCTCACCTCACTTGTCTCTACTTTTGCTTCCTTTCTAACTAGCTTTTCTTGTGTTCCTGGTCGACACTTTCCGACAAAATCCTGAATATGAACAACTAACCAATCTGGCATCCAATCCAACCAGCCCTACTGATTTCTGTGCAAAAGTACGTTCTCAAACAGGTTCGTAGAAATCTGAATGGAATAAAACGCGGCACATTCCCCCGTACGAAATAAGATTAGAAAACTTAGGTAGCCGCCTATGTATCCGGGTGATTAAACGAAGTGGTACAATTCACCCACACTTCACTCTTTAACGAAAATTTCTACAAAGTAGCCCCCATTTGTTTGCTATAGAGGAGAATGTTGGTAGCTCAGGTAGCTCACGACCACCCGCATTTGTAACTGATCTCACTAGGCTTTTGTTATGATGAGCCAAGAAGGGCTTACTACTCACTAGATTTTACCAAAAAATTATGATTCAGTTATGTTCAAAGGCAAACAACCCTAAGCGGCGTCCGTTCAATATAAGCGACCGTTTGCTACCGGGACCTTTAATTTTCGTTTGGATAATTCCTCACCAAAAAATGGCTTGTGTCAAAACCTAACTTCACATTCAACCAGAAGTCTAATCGTTTTCAGAAAGTATACTAGTTACGATTTTTATCAGATCAACTCCTCAATATTGTTGAAAGTGTTATGTAATCCGGCGTAACTGAAACCGTCCGAAATCCTGCACACGTTTGATATTCCAATGTTTGAAATCAACTTGGCCAAAAATAGCTTGCACCATTGTTGCTGGAATTTTCAGCATGCTGAAGAGTTTCTTCGTAAAATGGAGATAGAAAGGTAATGGGAAAAGAGTTATCACATTTGTTGACTGTGCACTTTGTCTTGATGCGTGCGTGATTCGGATGCGATGAACTTGAATCAAAACACAAATCAGATTCCGTCAGAAGACAACATAGAGCTGCATATGACGTTGCGCAAAGCGCTTCAACCAATGAAAAAACTTCAAAAAAATACCCAAAACATCTAAGTAATTCTTATTGTTGGTGTTTGCGTTTAACAAGGACACAGTGACAAACAGTATTATTTCCGAAATCCACTTGTCAGATCAGTACATATCTAATGGTAAAAATGGGGGTACCTTATGAAGTGATCCCACAAAACTGGTTAGTGAATAAGAAAATGGAGGCACGAACGACTGGTCACCGAAGCACACCACGTTTCATCTAACTGGATGCTGTGAAGCGCCACCGCCACTGCGTAACCAATCAACCACCAATCTGCGTAACTTCGTCATCAAGCACTCAGTTACGAAGTCAGATTATGTTAAATAAAACTCATATTACCGAAAACAATCTCTCGTCTAGAAAATTCTTCAAATGCTCCTAAATCATGATCCACAGAGAAGAGAGACCTACAGCAGGCTGTTGAAGAATGTCAGCAGGAAACACTCAGACATCTGGAATACCCATTTCTTGTAGCATGATATGGTCTACGATTATAGTAGAGTTAAGGTTACTCATAATGCAGTTAATTAAACGTTTAAAATGTATGAAATTGGTTTTTTTGGGCACACAAATAAATTTGATAGGCATTGCATCATTCCTTAGTAGTTCTTCCTGATGTCCTCTTCAATTAGGCAAACGTATAAAATTTAGTCTGGAAACACGAAACTTGGTAATGAACGTAGATGTAGCGGCTCAAACGACACATTCTGTGGTGCGTTTCTTGTTTAAAAGATAGGGTTTTGACAGGAGCGAGTTTTCTTTTCTAGCGATCAGGGAGGCAAGCAAGAGGGGAACAGGAATAGCAAGTTGTTTGATTTGCTAAACTGGTCTCAGTTACGTTATTTTGTTTGGCTTCCGGCTGTGCAATGTTCTTATTGCTCACAGCTTCGCCTGTGCACTCGGCAGGGGGTGCGCAGCCTGGTGGGAAGATTGACAAACATTCCGAAGGACGTCTTACGATATTTAGCTAGATTTAGTTGGTTATACTGTATCTTCTGCTGAGTACCGGGGTGGCTGACATCATTGGTCACAAGAATAGTTGACGTGCATGACAAATTAGATGAAACTTAATCGGCGAACGCAAGAATAGCTAAGTTTGGTAAAACAGCACATGATCGCTGGGAGCGTAAATGGAACCGCCGGCACGTCTACCATAATATTCATTCTCATGTTGTTCAGCCGGCTCTCGATGTTCTTCGAAGGGTGGCTAGGTAATCTAGAGATGTACACTGGAAGACCGCCTCTCCTACTGACTTGAGAGGGCAATGTCTTGATGATCGACTCGAGTGCTGTTATTTTTTCTCTTCAGAGAGAAACTTTTGGCTTATTACAGAAGCCTTCCCCAACAGTAGAGATAATTTAGTCTGAGTCCGGTTGTTTTCAACAGATTTCACATTTTTGAGTCAAACACGGGAACCACCGTTGCACATTACTGTTTCATGCATGATAAAGAAAAATACAAAATCTGAAGAATAACTTTCAGACTGCTTTAAAAAACTGAATTAGGGCGGATCCAGGACCAAATTAATCGCCAGGTCCATTCATGACACAAACAGTTCACTCATGTGACAGGTTAACCCGTCATCTGTATAATGAGTCTTGAATGCAGGTCAATTAAACTGTCATTTCCACTTGGGTCCAAATAACTTTTTTTGAATCTTGAACTGATCTGTGCTGTAGTTCTATTTCATAAATCTTCACTTACACTCAGGTGACTTGATATTTCTGTTCTTTGTCTCCGAACACAGTTCCAATGACCAGAGCGTAGTACTAGCGCATCATTGCTCTCAAATTATCGCACAAGAACTGCATCATCACTTTTCATAGAGTTGAACCTGAATACTTTAGCAGTGTTGAAGGCATTCAGCTGTATGTTAAGAATTCACTTGAGGCGACGCAAACATCCCCGTCTGACAGTGAAACCACCTAGATCTAAACAGCAATCTGCTTGCATCCCATTCTAGTTCCTAATATACTGTTGAACGGCAATGTCAATGTCACAGAGAACCTGCAAATAATAGTGTGCAACCACGGATGATTTGTAACCAATTGGCCGGGAAACTCCTAAATGCATAACTACAAGAAGTATCTCAAAAACCCGTAGGTATTGAATAGTTTCTGAACGAGACAAGTTCATTTCTTATCTATTGTAAAACCTGTGATCTTGTTCCCTATTAATTTATTGTACACTACAACCGGTTTGTTAATTACTGATGTGATTAGTAGCTTGTGTTGCAAGAACGAAAACCTTTGCATTCTTAGACTATTGCACTAATTAATGTATCCATTAGCAATCTGTCTGTTGCCAAAGTCTCTCCTCTGGCAACGAGTTTGGAACCGCTCGCTGCCAGGCTGAAAAGATAGCTCCTATGTCACTGTTCACTACCACTACCGGATTAATATTAGCATCCTCTGGTTTATTTTTTTAGGTACCAGAACTGTTGGGGAGACAACCGTTCTGGTTCCGTGAGTCATTTATCTCTTGTTCCAAAGCAAGGGATGCCGCAAACCAGCCATTCCTATTTGCCAGGTTTCACATTAGGTCAGAGAGCCTTGGCCCAATGCATGTCGATCAGCAGTGTCTAGAAAAACTCTCGAACCAGATGGAGAAAGCGCTAAACACACGACCGGATGGCACAATTGCTGAAGTCTTTGGCTTAAGAGGTACGCTTTTTATTCTTTATTTTCAACGGAATAATTATACGGCCTAAAGCTGTTCAAACCCCGAAATCAATACACCGCCGACATATTCCTGATCAAGCTCATCAGGTAGACGCTACAGTGTTAGTCACTTGCTTTGTGTATTTGTTATCACCGTAGGAGTATTAGTATTGGCACCATAGAATAATTAACCGCAATTTTGAATACGAAAACCAATTTTGAATATGTAGGTTTCGGTCATACGACACTGTTCATGGATTGATATAAACTCCTTGAAGGGCAAGTGCATCTTTCCTCGAGTCAAGTGTAAAATCACGCCTACATTCTGCTCCTATTTTAGCCAACTCTCCAAATTATGAGCAGCCAGTTTGAAATACCTATAATTGTACGAACATCTCATATTTCGGGGTCAAAATCTTGTTACAGCAGCTCACATCAGGGTCTTCCACGAAAAATATGCACTTAACTGCTTCAAAATGTCCAGCTTTCCCAACGAATTTTTCGCCCAAACAAACACCGTCAACTCCCAAAATGGCTGACCACCTTATGTCATTAATCTTTATCAGGAAACTAGTTTCAGATCAAATTAATCCCGTTAAAGCGACAATAGCACAAGAAGGAACCCTCATGCTTTCTCCCGAAAAAGTGTTGCTCTTCTAGAAAGAGTTTTCAAAGGAAATAGCTGACAAGAACTGTTAGAATAAAGGCCTTCTCTGGAAGCTTCATTTTGTCGCTTATTCTTGACGCAATTATCTCGAGTTTACCCGCCAAAATCAGCAAACGAAAACACTATCTTAAGTTTTATTAGCGAGCACGTGTGCAAAAAGTCAGCTTGTTTGTCAATATCCTTTAGATCTTTGTTTACGAGAGCAGACTATCTCCTGATGTGGAACTACAAGGGGTGTAAGGCCTTTTCAAATACAGCCATATGTTTTTTCCTACCAGAAACCTGCGAAGGAACTGTCCCACATGTATCGATGTAAGGAGATTTGCGTAGATCATCACACTGGTATCGCGCTATATGCCGAGACAAAAATACTTTATTCTACACTGTGAGTGCGTTAATTCACTCCAGTTGAAATTTTTTCAGTAAAATCTGGAAAGCTTTTGCAACCCCTCAGATTACACTCGGCACGGCGTCTGCTATGTCAGGTCAGCTGCATTAGGAATGAATAGTTTTCAATCCCGGTAGTTATTGAAATTCCAAACAAGCCAACAGTACACACAAGATTTAACACGCTCACTGCTTCGTGTCGCAGTTTCACATCAAGCAAATCTATAAACCGCAGACAACGAACATGAGTGCATAATCATTAAATTACACAAGGAAACTTATGTCCACGACGTGCATACACCGTCCATCCTATTTTCTATTGGGCACCTGTGATAGAATAAGGCAACCTTGCGAATGCTCTGTAGCGTTAAACATGCTCACCTAAAGCACAGCAGGAAAGATTATCAAGACCCTGTTAAGGCAAATGGGAAATAGCTGCTTTGATAAGAAAATTAATCGCGTAGCAGTGATCGTTAAGGTCTTAATGAGCCACACCACAAATTATTTCATTACTATCTTGTTTTATCAACTTAACCACACAAATGGCTAGTAAGTATTTAGCAAAATTTACGTTGGACGCGTTGTCTCATGTCGCACTAGCAGACAATGAGAACAAGTGTAGTTGTGCAAAATCTCTTCGAGAGTACACTGTTTCCCAGCTAGTCAAGTTAACACCCTTTTAAATCCTAGTATTTCGAAAGTCAAACCTGCAACAATAAGTTAAATCCACCTACTCAGTTTGACTGTAGCAAATAAATTGTATGTCTAATCCTGCTAACAAGCAGGAAAATTTCCGATCTTCTCCAGTCTAGTAGTAGTAATCACGTGAGCAACGCTTGTACAACACCTGTGTGCCGGCGAACTAACCAGTATGGAACACAGGTTGTTGTTCGGCAATAGGATTACACATCTTCACTGTTGCTTGCTATTCAATGACCCTTAGTAACCACATATAAGATACCAAGTGCAATGATTCAACCATTTTTTAAAAAAGTGCAGAATAAATGTATATATAGGTAACTGCATAATAATATAAATCGAATATTTTGGCCAGTGCCCAACTTCAAATGAGTATGCATTTTACCAATTCCCTATTCCACCAGCGACACCACCAATCCGCTCATTTGTCGCTGATCAGAATTGGCTTGCGGATCATCAAAGTAAGTTTGAATAGGCTTGTTATAAATCTGGCCTCAAAGGAAAAATTTCAGCGAATTTGTCAAAAGGTATAGTAACGAACAAAACAATGGAACCATTTAACTAAGAGGGTACAATCGTATGGGACAGAGCCGCTTGTCTGAACAAAGTGACCTTTGATGTTCCCCAAGGACATTAGGTGAGCTGGCTCTTGTAAAGGGTTATGAACCTTACCCAAGTTATACAAAAGGGGTGCAACCTGATAAGTGATGTCTTTGGGTATATATACGTTAGAAAAACTTATTACAAAAATAGTCATTCTGATATGAAATATCATCCGTTTTTTAAACAGTTCGATCAATCCTTTTTTACCGCCTTTTTTACCGTCCTGACTATTCACTTGTTTTCTCTTCAGAAAAACCCCTCAAGTACAACCCAGTCTGTTTTAGAATGGACGAAGTAGAAGTAGCAGGTGTGTTGACAAAAAACGACTAATTTTTATCAATTTGAATCGAATTTCTGATTAAATCTAAGAAGATAGTTACAGACCAAATTGGATGTTTTACCCATAAGTAACGGTTTTGAAATTTCCCAAAGCGGGTGAGTTATGCAATATAAACATGCCAGCCAGTCAGAAAACAAATAGAAGGGCAGCATCTTCGGTCTTTCCGATTTCGCATTTTAAGCTGAATGGTAAATGATTTGGAAGGCTTTTTTGCCTTCTCCATACGAACAGCTTTCGCGGAAAATCACCGTTCTCAGGAGATCACCGCATTTGGTTGAATGAACCAGTGGTGCACCTTGCGTGGGTTTATTATTTTACTATTACCTCAAACTTTTATCCGAAATAAATAAACCTGTGAGTCTTCTGATAGAGGCATGTGGGTTAACAGCAACGCAACCTCGACCTATGCTTGAATGGTGAGTTCTGTACATCACTGTGACGTAGATCCCGAATCCTGACGTTATAGTTTCCAATCCCTTTCAACCATGCCGCGCACACAAACATGGTTGAATTCGTGCCTTGAACTTTATTAATAAGGAGGATGAAGCAGCGTCAGCTTCATTTTTTGTCTTTTCCGAAGTGATCTTCCATTGTTAAAGACATTTAACTGGCTGTTGTTGAGAATTGCGCCCAATGGTCTGCTGCGGACTTCGAATGATGACGAACCATTCCCGAATTAGCATTGAATAGCTCTAGAAAAAAAGAATCATCCCATCCTGGTTTCAAATATTTAAATCTTACTTCTGGAAGAAAATTTCCTGGAATGATTTCACTTAAGTCACCTAAAAATGAAATATATTGATGCTAAATTTGGTAAAGCATGGTGTATCTTTGTGGAAAAACAAATCAGCTTTGCTAGCTGGGGATATATCACCTATGATCTAAAAAGGAGGTGAATCGCGCATCAATTTGATAGCTGCAGTCCGATAAACACTGAAATAAACACTAAAAACAGAGGCTTTCTAATAATGATAGCTTGACACCCCTAAATGCCTATTACGCCGGACTGAATGCGAAAAAAAGTTCCGAAAATTCCCCTAAAACTCACTTTCGGCCGGAGACTTTTGATATCATAAGTCAGTCTACTATGCAGTTGACACGTCACTTTGTGGGTCTGAGTTCGGCTTGCAACACCTTTATCCGTAGCAGAGTTAAAATTTGGAGAGATGACTGACATAGTCCGACTACAACTCAGTACGTGTGTTCGTGACTGCTGGACGGCCGAAAACGTATTGAATGAAGAACCACCGGATCGTCTCGATCATTTGTCTACTGGTTTCGCTATCCAGTGTTTCGAATAATTGCCCGGGTGTTTAGCCTGCTTACACATATCGTCCGTGTTTGTGGTTATTTTCTCCAAAGAATCAAATACAAATACCTACTTATATCTGTATAAATCTTTAATCCATTTCTCAAGCTAGCAAATGTTTTTAACCAGCAAAAGATTGTCTCCTGAGATGACACAGTGGACGACAAAGGCGAGTTCTTCATGAACCTGCTTGGACTAAACCGATAGACAGGCCGAAACCAGTAGAACCACCACTAATCCAGGTCTATAAAGCAGACTCAACCCGCCTACCTTGGGAAAATTTTGGCAAATTTGACTGGTTCAACCTCGAGCGAATTTTCAGCGCAACCAAATTGCTTGACCCAGCTACTATTCCTTCTTACGTTGTTAACATACAAAAGCCAAACACACTTTGGATACTATCATTTTGAGCATTTATGAGTGTATCTGATCAAACAGAGATGGGTTTCACAATCCAAACACGGGAGCTATGTTCTTTCGTTAGAGGCTATTAAAATTCTAGTTTCAGTCATCGTGGTTGATACTCTACATCACATACAATTCTCATTGCTGTTTAACCAGAAACGGGATTTAGGTATCCTATGAAATGTTGCTGACTAAGGACGATATGATCTGCAGTTGAGGGGAAATGCTCCATATCTTGCTGGATTACCACATTTTTATGACAAAATTGTTTGCTCGTTTGTCGCTTTGTCGGGTATCCAAAAAGGTTTCACTTTTAAGAAACAGAAGATCGAAAAAGGTAATCGTAGACAGGTACATACTCAGCATATATCTCCCTCCATATATTGAGACGTTAAAGAGTTATTTTAACTATCTTTAGAACTGCGCTTAGATATCGACACCTCGATCATGCCAGAACCTGCGGACGTGGTGGATATTGCTGCTATCAAAGTACATTTGGATAAGCATGTGAGTTTTTTCACCCTTGCATGTGTCAGTGTACAAACGGTGACTGAATTTTGTCCATGAGCTCTTACGAAGGATTAGGATAAGGCTACAACCCATCTTCATAAAGAGAATTTCCTAGGATAATTTCCTAATCGAATAAGCATTTGTGATAAGTGCTACGCTGGAGGGGACCGTCACAAGGTTTTCAAAGTACCGCACGTTGTGGTTCCTTATACTGCAAATCTCATTCAACCTTGTAGTGTGTGGTGTTGCTGTGCAATACCTTATCAAGATCACCAGTTTTAGCTTGATCTTCTCCACCATCGTCCGCCTGGGACATTAAAATATCTGGTGCCAATGCTGGCGGCCGCGGACTGAACAGATATTAAATATAAGGAGAATGCTCTGCACATAACAGCGTGTTGATATACTTCCGCGTAGCCGTTATACTTGATTCACCAACAAAGAAAATTTTATGGATTATCTTCGCAACGGGATCTCGGGAAGCCTGTGTGATATATATATATACCGAAGGCAATTAATGTTTTTGACTACAAAGGGTACAATCTTCAGAATTTCTATGGTGAATATTTCCAGAATAAGAATACGGCCAAATAGTTTTTTTCAAGTCAGTAAATGATTTTCTTCGATTACCTGATAAGTTCTGAAGTCTTGTAAGCTGTCGGCGAATCTCCACTAGTCATCTGTCGATCATCTTTTATGCCCTACCATTTTTGGTCACGTATAGAGAGCTATCGGATAAACGCAACTCGTCCCTTGCTCTTATTCATGTCAGGTCTCCCGGTTGGATTCGCCCGCTTCTTTTACGCCACTAAAAACGGAAATTGGTGCTTTTGAAGTGGTCGGGAATCAATTTACGGGTCAGTACAATATTATTATGGAAGCAGCATCCCTTGACCACCAAACGTTTGCGGTCTTTCAGAGTAACATTGATAAACACAATACGGATATGCGAGGTAAGCGATCAATAACAAGCAAAGATCACATTAAACTGGTTGGGACATTTCACAAACAGCTCAGTATTTTGCCTTATCTTTTACAAGCGTCTTATTCAATCTCCAGAACTCACGTTTGCCCGGTTTGTATCGCATTTCGCCTTGGGCGTACCAAATAGACCCTCGCAATAAGGCACTTCTAAGAGGAACCATTTCCAGCCCACATTATCGTTAGCCAAAATCGATTTGAATTAATTTGGCACTTCTTGTGAGAACAATCACAAATTTTATCAGCAATAAGTCCAAGTGTAATTCCATTTCCAAAAAACCTAAATTCACAAAAACGACTCGTAAAATCGGCTTTCATACAAGGTGTCAACCCATGTCATTGTGAAAGCCTTGTTCGGGCTCTGATCCCTTAATTCAGTTATGAAAAAAGAGCCGAAATAATATTCACATGCTTGTGGTGTTGTAAATATTTATACAAAACTTAGTTGTTTGTCGACCTGACTTAATGTATCTAGAGTTAGCAATCGACGTTGTGGTTTCTGGCATCCGCACTTCATCAATATTAGAGCATTTTCAGGGTGATAAAAATTTTTGCATTCTCTGTCTAATAAACAAATATTGCTTCTTGCTGGGGAGATTGTTTTAATGTTTCAAGCCATTTTCTACCCAGTCATTTGGATTGCACCATCTCATTCTACAAAATACATCTTTGGTGACTAGTGCTCCGAAGCAACCGCGGTGAAATAGCTTATTCCAAGAAATGGGTTAAGGAATGATGTTATCACAAATTTTCTTAAGCGTCACCAGGTCCGGTAAAAGTTCTCCAGAAGTGACACGCTATTGCTGGTGGATCAAAGAAACCACGGAGTGAATAAACACTATATTTTGGGGACGTATACCAAACTCATTCCCTTAGCGTTATCGTCCGGACGGTGCCAACAACATCTGAGCTGCAATGCAGGGTCGGTGGGCAAACCTACCATTGTTTCTTCTATGCGGTCGTTTCCACGCGATTCGCTTACTTACCGCTTTTATACAGAGATTTGCAGGGCCAACCGGTGACCTATTGCTGCGCACAATGAATCGAGCAAGAATGTCAGGAATGTTTAACTCAAGTTAAAAGTCGCTATGCTTCAGCCACTAAAGTAATAAAGCTGTGCATTCTAGCGCGATTCACAGAGCATTCTACAATAGTAATAGAACTCAAATAACGCCATAACTTGGGAATCTCTCGTGATGCGCTTGAGCGGATTAATCTTCGCGTCATATAACAGAAACTGAATCAATGTCTGTGTTAAATGGAGATCATGTATAACCCGGATCAGAATCACTGACAGAACAATTCAGTATCTTCTCTGGGTGGGTTTTTATTTGCAGTGAGTTCAAAAATTGACAGAAGGCACAGCTGTCTACTCAAAATGACCACCGAATTTTAATTGCCAATGTTTTTCTACACATTTGCTCGCCAGATATTTTGCAACTGCACGTCAATCCCATAAAACCCTCATATCGCTTTCACACTCAGTGTAACCTGCCAAGGATAATACGATTGTGTTATTCAACCATGTAAGGACCGGAAAGTATGTAAATGTCAGGATTCAAAATCCTCCAAAGAAGAACATGACTTCATGATTCATAAAGTTTGATGAGATAGTCAGCAGTGAGTGAGCTATCATTTAGACAAAGCTACCTACAGAACAATCGGCTCCGACTTCGGGGCAGTAAGCCTGATTGAAGTAATGAGACACAAAGAGGAGAGCAAAATGCTCCTCGCTGCGCATGCTTTACTGAACACATTTAAGTGATCCATTCAGAGGCAACTTAGATGTAAATGATTTCGTGAGAGAACACCTACGTTTTGTTAATCGGTGATGAAGAAATATGTAGAATTCATCTGTTCACTGGTTTGTTACAAGAAAGAGACAAAACAAACATCATCATCATCGACAGCACGATATCAGCATCAGCACTAATGCCTTGCTGCCGTAAAACCATGATTTACTTGGAAGCCTTATGGTGAAGAAAAGATTAAATGTGGGCGATAAAAGAGGCTTAGTGCCAACTTGGTATTTCGAGGTGCTTGCACCTCCAGACACTCACTCAGGCAATCTTAATAGAACTTGTCGACAAGAATACCATTGATAACGCCTAAGATATGTAAAATGCCTCACACTTTTGAGCGCCCCTCCCTGGTTTGAAACTGGTGTGTTCAATGATTGCGTGTCCAGGAACACATCCTTATACTTTGTCAGTGTAAAGTGCATACCAAAAGACGAAATGACTCTGGTCAGTTCACCCAAAAATATTTGAGCCTTTTCCTCGTCGTCGAAGGCAAAAAAGATGCCGTCTGGATGGACAAGGCATTCGTCAGAGTTCATTTGAACACAAAGATGAACTTTCGACTTATTTTGATGGGCCGTCTGTCATAGAACTCTCGTTCAAACACAAAGAAAGTTTTCTCCAGGGACGGCCTTCCAGAATCAGTTCGGTTACCTTAGATTTTTGATTTCACACTCTCATCCTGCTTCTAAAACTGAGGGTTAATAAAAATTCCATACTGCTGTCATGCCTATCACTACGGCAACCACTATCTCTACTTGTGTTTACAAATCCCCAACCCCTGTTATACTTTGTCTTCCAGTATCTGCACACAAGGGATTAGCGCTCAAGATTGAACCAGCAATTCATAAGATTGGTAAGTGAAGCTTCGTTGAATTTGCATATTTTAACCACCCAGCTGTAAGTCCAGGACCACAATGGAGTTATTTTTTAGGAGTCTGTTGGTGACTTTTCCATGTCCTACCGGTTTTGAACAATATCTTATATCTTCTGAATGGCGCCGTTAAAAGTCATGCGATAGATCCGAATGTTGTTGGGGAAAACGATTTAGATTATCGTTCCATAGCTGTAACGTTTCCAGTGTCATCAGGATTATTCCCCTCTGGTTTCAGTTGTTTGGCTAGAAAAACAAATGGACGTCACTGTCAGCGGAGCTGAAGCCTCCAATCAGGACATTGTGGATACCGGCAATAGCGACAGAGTACTGGATTCGCTTGACAAACTAGGTTCACCTGAATCCGTGGTCGCATCGAAGACGGAGTCCAACGGAATAGAACAAAAGTCTCAGACTTTAGAAAGCTTGGTGAGTTTGGAACATTTTTCAGGGTACCCAAATCGAAACCTTGCAAACTGAACCTCATTAACCCAGGAGCTTTAGCATTTCTTTTCAAAAATTTGTCATTGTTCCATTCAGCCAGAAAACATCACTTATATTAAGTTTTTGATTCACCATTTTATAGCCGAAGGTCCTGTAAGACCGAATTCTGAGAAGTTTAGACCTGATTTATTCAAGTGGACGAATAGACAACTTGATCTTTATCAATATCTCTCCATGGATATGTTCTCATCAGATTCTATTCTTAGTTGTTTTAGTCCAATAAGTAGAAGGCATGAACGAGAAGAGGCAGTAATAAAACCGGAAAAAGGATATACCTTCAAGCAGTTGCTGCCACAACTGCATTAGAATCAGTGTTACCGTAACTATTCTGTAGATCTAGTATGATCCGGAAAGAGAAACAAGAAAAATATGTTATTGGACCTTCAGCAGCTACGCCTTAGGGGATACGAATTCATATATACGGGCGCAGTAAGGTTGTTCGCACTTTTGAAGTTTCGCTCACGCTAACAACGACTGAACTTTATAGGCCCTGAATTGTAATTACTGTTGAGTCATTGCTACATCTGGAGATAAGAAGACCAGACCGAAGTAGACTTGGTCACAGGCTTTTCTGTTATCCTCATCCTTATTTGTGTTCAGTGATACGCACGTTAAATAGGCGCTTTGCAGCTTTTAGTTCGTTTAAGGCTAGCAGCATTGCCACATACCCGGACGTCTTTCTCAGCCACGGAATTGTAGTGACATAGTACTTTTGCTAATGGGACCATACCGCTTTCATTTTCGCCACGTAGGTACTGATATCTACAAGTACCTATGGAGAGGAATAATACAATGATGAGAAGGTTGCCACTAAGCATTGGAGCTCGTGCTAGATTACAAGTGTCTCTTCATAGCAATACTGGGTTTTCATTATCACAGCAGTCCTACTTTGGCCATCTTTAATAGTCGAAACTCGTCCTCTGCCTCTTCAAATAAATGTCTGCTTCATATGCTTTGGATCCAACAGTAATGAACTCTATTTTCGACCGTTTTCTGGGTTTCTCCTTGACTTTTCCAATATAAAATTCAGTCACACACAACGGAAGTTGACTTACCACGCACTGCTCTGTGAAATTCCAGTCGCTTGTTCAAAGTAGTTCAGAGATTTGAAGGAGGTGCATCGGTGTCTTTTCAAAACTGGGCCCTTGTCTTAGAGTGGACTGGCCTGCATCAGTAAGTGCTTTACTGGAGAAGTCGATGTAGTAAGGAGGCGAACACAAGTACCGGCATTAATGAAAGCCAATTTTGAGTTGAAACATTGTCAAAAAGCCTTTCTCCTAGACTTACGGACAGGCTTAAAAGCATGAAGATGACCTGACATAGGGTAGACTCGAACTACAGGTTTCACGCTTCCCGAGGGTTTTTCAAAGAGTTGCGGTACTGAAAAGGGTAGCAAAGATCATGTGAAAGGAACAGAAATAAGTACGTGTTCCGGTACTCATTTACCCAACGAATCAACAGACTGGAAGTTTTGACCTCATTATTAGAGGCCTTACTTGTCTCTAGTAGTGGGCCAGAGGTTGATAGAAGCTGGAAGGCAAGCAAATTTTGATTGGATACACAGGTGCATCTGATGAACACCCGCGGTGAGAGACTGCCATCCACCAGGCCTACGGTTGGCTTTCAACTCTGATGCGTATAATTCTGATCATACAGGTCGCATTTCCTTCAGCAAATAGCATTAGCGTGGCCCATTGTCTAGCAAGCTGCCGACGATATGATTACAGTTGCTCTCAAAGACTAACACCAAATCCCGAAACGAATTTAGTTTAGTAGTAGAAATTCTTGTGACTACACAACGGGGATATAAAATGAAATCATTCGAATCCAGATAGTTACCTAAGAAATTTTACATTTTTGAAACGGCTAATCAAAGACTTTTGAGTGTATTGTCCAGTATTCTGTGATCACTGTGAAGATCGTGTGTTCTGGCATTTGAGCTGTTTTCCTTGCCGTATCGTTGTTGGCACCTGTTCATAGGCATGAATTAAGGTTCCACGTAAACGCTGTCTTTCCCTGGCCAGGTTTATGCAACGAATTATGCCGGGACTAAATGGTACACAGTATAGCTGGGTGTGCTATTGCAGATGATTACTGACTCAGCACGGTATCTCGGTGTGTACATTTAGGAATTTTGCTGCAGGATGCCTGCGTTATCAAAGTTGCCGCAACTGTCAGCTACTTATTAGGATGCAGTAGTTGAGTCAAATTCCTATTTGTTTATTCCGTTTGTTATCCTTGTTGGGGGCTCAAGAATGTCGTTTATATTCCTTGATTCAACCTTTCAATCAACCGCTGGATTACCGAAGCTAGAAGGAGTTACCATCACTGAACACAATCTTGCAGAGAAAATTACCCAGCATCTTCACGAGACTATTAATTTCTTAGGGGTTTCATTAAAATTAAGCTGGTAGTTTGTTCACGTTTGTGGTGCACTATCCGCCTGGAAATTACATGCGATTCTGAAGCTGGAGACTGGACAATCAGTGCTTTAAGATATGCGCTGGAGGTACAAAATTCGCGGCGTGTCAGTTGGGTTAAATCCCAATTCGACTGGCAAATTTGGGTTGAGTACATGACGCTAACCTTTGCTGTAATCACTTGTATATCCATTTCTGGTTAGTTGTTTGCTCTGGGTAATCTTCCTTTAAATGAGACTGTTACGACAGATCTTACCCGCTGAGTGGACCGGTGACAGAATTCCTGATCCGTTTGTACTCATTAGACGTAATCAGCTGTCTCTTGGGTTTGGGGAGACTGTACATTCAAGTTGATTACTGTTCCCACAGATGCTACACCCAGGGAAAGCAGTCGTTCGGCCAGGTACCAGATATTATACAGCGAAATGAATTGAGCTGCTTATGGCGTTTCAGCAAGTAAAGAACAGATCTACATAACACTCATATAGCTGTTAAACACGTGTCTCAACCAAAGGCTCGGGGATTATCAAGATTACTCCGTGCCTGAGAATTAAACTGTGATAAGTTTTGGTGGGCTACAACAGGGGCAACAGGCTGAAGTTTAACCAATCCGTCAGCCTGTCGGCAAGTCTGTCATTGGACGTGAGTATAATAGATGTCAGACATAATTCCAGATCTCCTCTAATCTCCTGTACAGAGGCAGAAGTATGGCGATTCAGCATATTTATCTGCCACGTATTGCAGGCCGTCAGTGATAAAAGCGCTAGGATAAAGTGAAGTAGAAAAAAACTGTCAAAAATATTTCCGTTATTTGGAGTTCATTGTTTTTCTCCCTAACGGTATTATCATTAATTCCTCTGTCTCCTCGGAACAAATCAAATAAATTAACCTAACACGGTTATCGCACTCTCTGCATTAGATGAGAACAGTGGGCTCAACTTTGATAAAGTGCTTGTCCGGCAGCAATGACTCAGCGAGTATGTACAAATTTGTCACGCTAAATCAGTGACCATTCACAATGTTATATGCTTTATTCATCATATAAAGGTGGCCGGTTTATCACTTGTCACTACAGTTTATTCCTACGATCTGTTGCCATTAAAATGGTTGGTATCTGTGTCCTCATTGGTATGTTACACCAAAATAAACCGATGGTCCCCACGCAAGCGAACCAGCACATGCTGCTGGCGCTAGACTTCAGTGCATCAAACTAAACACCCTTATATAAACTCGGAGAAACGGAAGGAAATGATGGGCAGGCAACAAACAACAAGGGTATCCTTATAAAAATAATCTCAGAGAGTCACCTCTGTGGACGGCACATTGCGAAATATCCAGAGTGTTAAGGCGGGTCATTCGTACGTAACACATGAAACATAATTGTGAACCCAGTCAGACAGAATGCACGGCAGTAGTCCATCTAATGCGGTATAACAAAATGCTAAAATGCGAGAAGTGAAATATGCTACGATACTATAAATGAGATAGCAACGAAACCCTCGAAATCTCAATCCAAAGGCAGTAAACATCGAACCACTCAAGTCGCTGATAGACCCGGTTGGTAGTAATTTCCAGGATGACAGCGAAGACTGTCTGTTATTCACATGTATCAAACTTACATGCAAGTGAACAAATTTCACTCAAATTACACACACGCTGCTGGCCGAAGTGGTGGTGCTGCAGAACATTCTCCTTGGTGCTCGATAAAGCGGATGATTTCCTTTCATAAAATTGCTGTGTAATGGCTATAAACCAAAACCCACATGTCACGAATTAATTTCGAAGATGGCCTTCCAACCCTCACAAGCAAAGGTTTTCCCTTTATCTGCCTCGGTCTATCGAACTTTTCGCGTAGTTCATCTTAGGTAAATCTATCCGTCCGCCTGAGTCCACAGGTCCAAACACAGAAGAAAAAAGTTTGGATTGCACTCAAATTGATGACGGAAAAACCATGCTTATTTCCAACCTTCCACCATTTGTAGTTATCCCCATCCGAAAACACAATCCTAGAATAAGAATCGACTCTTCATGACACAGCCCAAGCAAACTATGTTGCAAAAGGAAGCCACACTAAATTAGTCTCTTTATTAAGGGATATCAAACTAGTGTTCCACAGACGGACCCGCTCGTCCACATAATTATTCTCGCAGACCATTTGAACACCAAATCGTCCGTGTTCACACAGTGAACTAATTCACAAAATCCGACAGTAAAAAACAACGATTAAGCCTAGGAGTTCCGTATGGAGTGTACTGAATTAAGACAAATGAAGCCATATTTGCATTATAAAAACCTTTTAATGTTAGAGCATCTACATGCAACGCGTTCTCCATGGTGCATTAGGCGCTTCAAGAACTTAAAAGGGCACTAACTGAATTCATGCCACATGCTTATCCCCAAATGATATTATTTGTCAATGATAAAGAAGTTGACTTGTAATACATCAATTTTTGTTCCCCTGTCAAACAAACAGTTGGAAGCATTGGTTGTTCAATTGCGGCTGAAAGAAAGTTTGCTGACAATTAGGGTGGACGAATGCAAAACAAACGTGGATACTGTCTGCAAAATCCGATTATTTTTCGATTTGTTCAAACTGAGCCTGCGTTTGAAAGTAAGTGACATCTCCGAAGCTGTTTGCAAACTTACGGAGTTGATACAAAACCAGGAATCTGTTAAAGTTGATCACGGATTCGCGCTCAGAGGTGAGTTTACTTTTCTCCCATTTCTTCGACTTCATCTCTGTCCCCGTCGCAATATGTATGTCACCTAGAAAGATCGATTTCTACGGAATGGAAGCGTTCTTGCAGTTGCCATACTAACAGCAGACTAAGAGACATTCACGAGCCGAAATGCGGCTAACTTTTATTAGTGTCCGCATGCTTGTCCAAACGACCTAGTTACTCGTCGCTGAGAGGCATATTGAAGATTTGGAAATCGATGTTAGCCAATAATAACTTTATGCGCACAGAGATGAGCAAGATAAACGAAACACACTACTCGTGAGGTGGCAACCGACGACCGGCTTTGCCCTTCTACGGACCCATCAGTTAGGCGCAGTCGCTGGGTTTCCATCAGTAGAGAATATCTTCTACTCGAACCCGAACTGGACATAAATAATACGAAATCTTGGATATCATACTAATTGAAATATGAATTGGTCTTCAGATGTCGCATAGTGCAGACAAGCGAATCAGCTTGATTCACTTTTGTCGCTCACTCATCAGCAAACACCTGGGTTGTCCCGTCTGCCTTCTGGCCATAAAAAGCCATTAGAACCAGCAAAAGATTGTACAATGAAAAATTGTATAATGAAACAAGCCGGGTTGTTTCACCCGATGATGATCTCCTAATGCAGTTATTCCGATAATAATTAGCCGTTCCCAAACACCATTGAAAATAACACTCTCCAAGAGCAAACTTTATGTAAATAAAGTACTTCACACTAGGTCTTGGTGTCTGATCTCTGTATTCGGATCAGCGGAAACTTGAAAGACTCATGGAAGCTTTGAGGCTGTCTTTTGAAATCAATTGTAATCATCAGCAGACTCTTAAATAGGAGGCCCGTAAGATATTTACTGTAAGTTAAACTCCATGCTAATCTATCAACAACACCCCCAATCTTATCTATTTTTCCGTACATCTATTGCATAGCGGGCACTGGTGAACTTAACCGTTCATAGACGTTTGCATCAGACGATTTATGCAAGTAAGAAACGCCCGCCACAAATCAAATAATGTGGCCTATTGGACCATAAGAAGCGTTTGTGTGTTTGAGTTTTCTATCCAGGAATAAAATTTACCTAGAACTAAACTAGCAATAAAGAGGACCTGGAATCTCAGAAGATGTACTGAGGCGCCTAATGTGCACAATGTGTGTGCACTGTGTGTACAATGCGTTGCCGTGTGTACAAAGTGCAGATGCCTCATTTAGTTTGGCAAATAGTGCCCCACTAGACCTGTCGAAAAACAAGTTTGACGCAAATACGGTGTTGTGGTAAATATCACTGCAATTCTAGCAGGACGTGAAGCTGTATGCTTTTGGCATTTTCAGAAGTGATTACTGAAAGGGCATTGGCTAGTAAAGGAGACAATCAAGTGGCAAATGGCATTTTCAGTAGTGGTTACTGAAAGGGTACTGGCTAGTAAAGGAGACAATCAAGTGGCAAATACTTCGTATGGCAAATCTCGTGGAAATGACTTGGATTTTTTCTATCCAACGAGGGGGTGGAAGTGTTTTTTTCCGGAACCGCACACCAGTATTCAAACCGGAAATGCTGTGGAAGCAGCGCCTTCACGAGCTCCTCGCCAAAGCCCCACCTCAAGCGACTTTGATGATGACAAACGAAAAAGTTATAATAAAAAGATGTATTCATATGTAACATGTTTCAGGGGACCATCCTTCTTCCGTCAGCCCCGGACTATAGCTAAACCCTGCCCGCAATTTTGAACCTCCTCGAGGAATAGATAGGCATTCGTTAACCAGGTATGTTTGAATAGCTGTTTCTTGCTGGTTAACATCTCCAGATAACGAATTTCGAAAATATAGAGCAGCGAGCTAAAACTTGCTGTTCAAGCATTTAAAACTGTGTCGGGTATTTTTAGGATTTAGAAACGATGTACTACTGATAGATTTGTGAGAACCCGAATCGTTTGTTGCACAGGGTTATCCGTAGATGTCCCTCCGGTTTTTGGTCACACTAATCTAGATCGTATTGGCGGAACAGTAACTGCTTACACTCACCTCTTACTAAAATAATCCAGTGTCCAACCACTGGTCAGAAGATCTCCGAGTTTCCTGAGATGCGCACTGACGATGATTCTCAACAAGGATGAAGCAGCCCTACAGTGTTTCCGATATTACCCAATACTATTCTCAAATACAAACCCCTTTCACTTGAGTTGTACTGAGCCTTTGAAATTAGCTCGTTTATGTACATTTATTCAAAGAAATGTATAAATAACCTGATACTTCAAAATATGTAGCTGCATACAATCTGTAACAAAAGGCAAAAACAACAATCAGTTCGTCGGTAAAACATCTTTTATAAATTGTTTGATTTTGTTCCTTGGTTTTCAAATCTGCAGTATGGTTGCTGTTTCCACACTATCATCTGATTCATTCAACATGCTCAGGGATTTCTAAGTTGAAGGCAATCATGCGCAATCGGACATTCCACGCCAGCACATTGCAAATAAAATTATTATCCCATTTATTTTACTTGGATTATGCCGTACAAAAAACGCAAGAATGCAATTTGTTTGGTCTAATACTAACAGCATCTGTAATGCCCGTCCATTTGTTCTGTATTTCCAAGGTGTTGCACATGACTTTTCTGGCCTCGCATCCAAAGCGCTGTTGGAACCTATTGACCGTACGTTCGTCATTACTTTCTTGTCATGAAGGCAACTTCCCTCTTTTCATGGGTGTCTGCAAACACACACTAGAACAATGCATATCAAGCGCCTTATAAATCTTATTTGTATGGATACCAACCGTCCAGGGAGTTCAGACGGTGAGATTTTTGGTTCTGAGCTGAAGAACCAGCAGGTTACACATTTCACCTCCGCGTAAAGTTATACTAGAAGGGAGTTGTGATGTATCATATTTTCGGAAGCCTAATTTTTACCGCAAACTCCTTGCATAGCTTTCGTTATTTTCAAGAAGCTTTAGAACAACAGGTTAGGAACAGGAACAGAAAAAATTAGCGTTGGCTGTCTGAGTGTCAGGCTAGTCAAATTTATAAGTTTGGTTGTAGCTCCCATCATCCGATCCTGACCCCCTTATCCTGGTATGTGCGCAGGTTTGGTCGCTATAGAAGGTGAATTGTTCATACAGACGTTAAAGAAATGGCCGTTATTCGGTGCTTCGGATTTATTTCAAATGAAGCCAACATCATTTCTGACTTGCTGTTCTTCTATTTGAAAAGAAGGGGGTCTATTCTAATAATGCTATGTCTATCTAGTCTCAAACGTGGTCCTTTGAGATCCAGCAGCTAGCATTAGCTGCAGAATAAACCTTTGGGTTGAGATTGGCGTTTCTGAACATGGTTTTATTATTGGAGCATAACTCGGTGGCTGCTTCAGAATGCACACTGTAATTGTTGCATCAGACATTAGATGAAATAAGGCTTTCTAGGACGGTATCGTGCATTTGCTGTGTTTGAAAATTAATGCGAAACCAAATGTACCTTTTCCGCACAAGGATTCGTGGAGTAATATGTCCCTAACTGTAAACTATTTTAGGACACCATGCCAAGGAGAAGTCAAATAGACAGGTTGCATTTCGAATTCGGTGTCAGTTTGGGCAGTACAAAACATTCTATTTTAATGCGCCGATCAAGCTCAAGCAACTAGATTAGGTGTGCTTGCACGTCACGGTATCACGACTAAGGACTCCAACGCATTCGGGCTGCCGAATCCATAACAGAAAGCATTAGTTTGGGTCTCAGACTACCAGTGCATCGACGGTTTTAGAGCGTACGGTCAGCCAACAGCATATTCCAGTAACGAATATATTACGACACTGCGGAAATGTTGTAGGTCGATTCCTCCTGTCGATATCACCCTGCATTGTGGGATCTCTCTAGCGGGTTCAAAGTTCAAGTTTAATCATTTTCCCGAAAAAAATCTTAAGTCAACAGAAAAAGCTCTGTTATTGTATTTTAGCCATCATTTGACAGGTTGACATATATCTTCTGAAGGCTTAGAAACGTCGCTTAATCCATCATTTTCGGGTCGTGGTACCCTAGAATTTTGTTCAAAATTCCATCTTCACCACTTGGAACGCAAAGGTCTAAGCCGATAAATTCTAGCATCCGGTTTGAATCACGTGTCTTTTAAAATACAACACTATGATATCAGTCCGTAATTCTCGAAACTTTTCATATTTTTTCAAAAACTGAGTCAACTAAAACATGTTACAATATTCATATTTCATTGTGCCCAGCTCCAGTGCAGATTTCAGCGACATCCAGAGTATCGCTGAGGACACGTCTATTGCGCATGTAGTCCAGGTTGGACGAAATCGTGTTTGCCACTGGATACCACCATAAATGGACATTGCTCGAGCAATCTGATTAAGTTATTTGAATCTTCTTGATGGTAAACTTTCTTGGATTGTTTCCATAAATTTAAGGCCAGACGACTTAATAAAGCCCCAAAGTGTCTTGGCGCAGTAATCAAAGGCAAATCCTCAAACAGCATTCCCCGTTGGGAGCACATTTTTCCCACTTCTACTATGCTGATGTTAAAATCATCCATCAGATTTAAAACTTGATTTCCTGTCATAAGTGTAAAAACCAATAAACTGGCGCACGCCTGAGGTACAAAATCTGCTGGATCTGGGCAGGCAAATGTGTTTGTGCTTCAATGATCGGTTCGTCGAGAGATAAAGTAATTGGACTGGTTGTGTACGCCGAGTAAAGTGCCTCTTGAGGCATCACAGTAAGATGCCACTACCAACAAATTAGACAAACCTCCAAGTGTAAGATCATGCTCCTGGATATACTGTCACTGAATGCGCCCTTTACAATCCAGGGAGAGGCACTGGAAGTTGTAAAGCGCTTTACATACCTTGGAAGTTGTACTAGTTCTGGTTGTAGTGTGAATGAACGAATCCGCAAGGCCTGGGTCGCGTTTTTTTGGACACCTATGGCGTCAGAATGGTGTATCCCTGAATCTCAAGGGACGTGTGTTTTCAAGCTACAGTGCGGGCTGTTTTGTTATATGGCTGTGAGACTCGGCCTGTTCGAGCAGCGGAACTGGGACATCTTCAGGTGTTCGACAATCGTTGTCTCATAACCATAGCTCGTGTGGGATGGTGTCGGCGAATCCTTAACGAGGCAGTTAGGAAGAGAGTTTTGGGTTGTGCAACGGGTACTTCCATTAAAGAATGTGTCTAGCACCGGAAGCTTCGTTGGTCGGGACATGTGTTGCGCATGCCTACGCATCGTTTGTCGAACATTGCTGTTCCCATGCCCAATTCAAAGTGGTGGAAGCAGAGATGTGGCCAACCCTTGACCTCTCAGACGGGTATGAAAGAAATCACGAAACGCTTGGGTGCTGTCCTTGCTACTCGCCGTCCAGGATGTGGACTGTGTGATCCTCACTGCGCCTGGTTGGAGACGCTGCAAGATATGGCTGTCAACCAATGTCAGTGGCGATCTTGTTGTCAGTTTCTATCCAGATTGCTTGAATGAGTGTTTAGCAGTGTAGGCTCCTCGAACTGATTGTAGTAAGCCAGCACTAAGTCCCTCCCGCATCCATCTTTATTCTTTTCTTTACAATGCGTCTTTCAAATAAATTATGGTTGTACGGCAGTGAAGTATCGGTGTTGAACACTGATGCCATGCTGTCGATGATAATTATGATGATGATGATGATGATGATGACTACTATGGTGTGCACACACCAGAATAGTTGCAATAGGACAAGGGGGTAATGCTCAAATGATGGTGCTATGAAGGCCACTTTACTAAATCCCGCAACTACAAAAATACAAAAAGCAGTCTATAACGGCGGCTGTTTTTGCCTAATAAGGGTTTGTTCTAAAGCACATTTGCCACGTTGGTGTTTGCTGTTCACTCGATAATCACAATCAAGTCATTGATGGTGACGACGCCAGCGAAGTCGCCCAATGAAAATTAACTCTTGTGTGGTTTATCATACCCTACTCGGCTGACGTTAAAGCAAATTATATTTACTGTCCAAAGTCTACATTGAGTTCAAATAATCCTTTATGTATGTCCAACTGAATGAACAGTGTCCACCGCAACCTCAAGTAAGTCATTGTGAAATAATTAGTTAACGTGCCAACTTTCAAGTTATTTGTTCTGCTTCGAGGTGTGCTGCAATTGTGTTTCCATATCTCGTATGTAACCTGTGTTTCAGCTTGGATCGTGACCCCACTATTTTGCCCAAATTTTATTGGGGAAAACCATGATTTTGAACCGAATACTAAAGATTCAAAGCTTGTGGTCATGATATGGTTTTGGAAAGTGATGTGAATTCTTGTATTGTGCACCAGGTTCTGTTTGAATTCCATTCAGAATATTTTACTCACATACCGTCTGAGAAAACCTAAAGTAAATCAGCCTTGTGTCTATTTTCAGGGTTGAATTGGGTAACCGTGTTTCAAACGTACGACGTCATACGACTAAGATACACTACAGTACATTCGACAGCCCAGTGAGGCAACATAACTCGTCACACTCATAAGGGTAAAACGAGTTGTTCGATAAAATGCTGATTAACAACGCAGTTTACAGGACAGTAAACATATTATAGATTCGTGGTAATCAACCGATTATTGATAACGTATGGTGTCTACGTAGTACGGTGGATTACGCACCAGTCTCCTCACTCATATTAGGTCAGCCACAAGCATTCTTATGCAACCGAGGACAAACCCTATACCAACGGGTTTATTGTGCTATTTTGCGGGGGACGTGGCCGCACTGTTGGTATCCAATACCAAAGTTTCGGTGAGCAACTCACTTGTTCTCATTATTGTATCAGCTGGACATATTACAAAGAAGAACAAAATACGGGCTTTTCATGGAGCACCGTTTCTGGCAATCAAATTTGTAGCATTTTACATGACTCATATCCCCCCTGATTAGTAATCATCTAAATTCCTCTGCAAGCTAAACACTACACCTTCACCAAATCCACCTAAAAGCAAATTTCTTTCATCCCAACGGATCCATTGAATCCAAACTCAGTCGCAGATTCATTTGCATTACGAGAGACAGCCTACCTCGAAGATGAGTTGACTGGCCCATGTAGCTTGAGCATATGTATTATTCCAAAAGACTGTCTCAAATTGGTAACAATAAATGAAGTGCTCTCAAACCCTCCACCCTAGTTGTCAGTAAAGCCACCGTTCACAAAAGAACCGATGCAAGATCCCATTTTATAACAAGGTGGAAACAAGGGTTACCAGTATGGAAAATCTACTGACAGGTAATAACATCAAAGTAAACTCAGGATCGCCTATCCCATTTCTTATCACAGACACGCCGGTGCTCTTGAGTCCACACCGTTTCGCATCATCAAACTGCCTGCTTAAACTGACTTAATGTCAGACAATCACGAATAGTTTCGACAATGCATTCTCTGTCAAGTTACCAGAAAGTACCGCATTTGATGTGTGGGTAAAGTCTGTTGCAAGAGAAGATCTAATGTCAGCCATAAATAAGAGATTCCAATTTACATATTTCCGTTAATCCACCACTCGCTTCCACTTGCAAGACATGACCTACACATTTGGACAACTCTGCTTCCCCTGAAAACAAGGCAGCTCGCAGATGTAGTGGTTAATTTTGATGTTTGCCCACCTGACTTAGTTGTGCAAACTCAGGAGTTAGCACAATCATTGCAGCCACCGCAAGCAAAACCAAATGTAACAGTTCATTTGGATTGACTCTGCTTCCAGTCACGCCTGCACCCAGTGAGTTGAGCCTATGTGTGTGCTTTACTTCGCCCTTGTTAATTTTCTAGGATAGATTTGGGTCGAATTGTATTTAAGGCTTGAATTTTACATCCCCTGAAGGGTCACATCATCTCACTAAACTTACCGCACCTCTTTCAGAAGGGCTTGGCAAACAATCGGCAGTTTTTTAATTGGGCAAATTTTCGCTTTTGACACGAAAGCTTCATCAGGCCAAGTGAATAGGTCACTAAATTGAACAGGTTACAAGGCAGACGGAGAACCAATCAGTAAGTCCTCTTCAGATTATCATACTAGCTCAGCGAAATGCACTTATTTACAAACAAATTTGTTTTTGAGACAGATTCACTTGGAACCCAGCTGAATCTCTCGTTGACGGAAACTCGGGGGCTGCGCCTAACTGATGAACCCCAGGAACCAAACCATTTAGGAAAAGTGATTTATTTGACAGACTCATAATAACCATGGTTAACTGTCATACCTGTGGCTACTGCTTCTACCACTTAAGCTGAATTGAGATCTTCTAAGAGCTGAGCTCACGAACTGCGGGAGGAAAGTGGATCTCAATCACGAAAAAATATTCTGAGGACGGCCGTGACCATACTAGCTTGCATTCGTATGCTGGCTAATTGGCCTTCCAATATAACGCGCACTGGTGATGCTAGTAATCCTCAGTTGTTCGTGAGCCATGAGATTCCATCCGTTGTGCATGAATCTGATGAAACGCTGGTTTTACAAATCGTTCCTTCGGTATTTACCCTTGAATCGCAGAGTGAAGAAGAAAAACTTATTTAAAAACTAGGAAACCAGCAGGAGAAAACAACCCATAAATTGTGGCTCTTCAGGTGGCTCAAAGGAGATTAAGATTGGAACGACGGCTCCTTCTTTTAGGTCTTATCAACTCAGCTGGACGTATTCGCACTTCTGAGTAGTGTAAAGAGCCCAGAAAATAAGCCTGATAAGTCGCATGCATTAGATGCGATAGCCCTGACTTGATGTGATAAGCACTCAACCGACCATCCTAATTTCTGTTCCAACTGTACTCAACACAGGACTAGGAACGGGGTAGTATTTTATTGCAAACGGACTCTAAGTTCAAAAGTCTTTGAAAAATGACAGTCGAGTGATGGCACGGTATTGTCACCTAATGGTGACAACTAATACCGCTGATATTGTGATTTTGTATTCTGTCAGTAATATGGAACTTTTCAAACCCTTAAGGTATAACGAATATTCAATCATCCATTTTCCGTTGATTCAGAGTTCCACTGACTTTTGTCAAATATATATCGTACTGATACTCGTGGTATGCAAACCGGGGTGACCTCCGTTTCCTTTAAGTTGCCGCAAAAGTCAAACGCTGAGGCAATACGGCCGCCACATCCCCAGCACGTTTGGTTAGATTTCCTAAATGCTGAAGGAAGTTGTCGACCAAAAGCTGTTTTCCTTGGATGAGAGAACCATTTTGGGCATTTCTTCGAAAGCTGTATACTTGCGCACTTTGATTTTGTGTGGCCTCAGCACAAAACTTTGCGAACATTTCCACCATCAGTTGAGCTAAACGATGGTTTGAACCTTAACAAAGCACTCAATTATGGAGCATCATAAAAGGCAGTAAACCAAACAGAATAAATAGTCGGAGAAACGTGTCGGTGTGCCGAAAACTTACAGGTTTGGATTCACCATTGTCGTCAGCATGGTCTCGTGTCTCGTTACTACTGGATCCCATGGGATACCCAAAAACTCTGCATGGATAGAACCGGTGAGATGTGCTAAGTGAGGTTGACGATGAGAGATGCCCTGGCAGAGATGACTTCAATGTAAACCGTTCCACAACAACATCAAGTTTCGGAACACCGTGATTTTCGTTCGCTAACAACTGATTTTGGTGTGGCGGTTAAGCACTTCTCTCCCGCAATCGCGTCACCTTCAAACAGGGCCGTTCTGACGGGCAATAGTTCCTCTCTAATTCACAGAAAATACTGTTACTCTCAAACGTAAACGAAAGTAAACAAAGTAATAAACAACTGATCGATTTTGACGGTGCAATTAACCATGTGATAGTGTGCCAAATTCAACCGATTTTGTCAACAGAGCACATATTCTCAGCGTTGTTTCGTTATTTGGAACCACACAGGCACACATATCCACAGGAGCACTATCAAGATCTACTGTCAAACACGTATACGTGCCCTAGTTTTCACAGTAAACTAATCACGCAACCTATGAAAACAGTGCTGTTTCAATCAGTTGGAAAAGTTTGGTACCGATTGAGATGTCATCGTTTCAGAAGGGCTTAACCTTACCCATCTCCTCTCCCCCCAACTAACTTGTTGCAAGACCCACAAGCCCAAGAAGACCAAGGAAAATCTACCGGTGGCACCCGCGGTGAACAATCAAATGAAGCACACTGAAACGGAAGATTAAGCAACAAGAGCCTATCGGAACTAATCTGAATCTCCTCTAACCCATCAATTCAAGACTTCGGCAATGACCGACAAGAACCGTTAACTGACACTCAACACTGAGCTAGTGTGATAATCTGAGGAGGACATATTGATTGGTTCTCCCTCTGCCTTATAACCTGGCCAATTTGGTGACCTGCTCACCTGGCCTGATAAACCTCTTCTGTCAATAGCGAAACGTTGCACGATTGTTTACCAAGCACTTCTGAACAGACTCAAGTTGGACATATATACACTGCCACGAATGAACTGGTGAATATTAGCACTATTCAGCGATGTGCTCTACATATCTCTGCCTAAGATATAATTCATCTGTAAATCAAAAATCCTGGTGAATTCCACAACTTGACCACTGTGTTTCACCTTGACAAATATAACCCATATATTTGAATATTTCTCCTTTTTCATGGCAAACTGGTAGCTCCCTGCGACATGGGCATATGTTGATGGCGTTTTTCGCGCAAACTAATAAACAATAAATCAATTCACGAAGTTATCTCGGAGGTAACCAGCATTTCTATTCCCGGCAGCCCTCACCAAACGATAGCATCCCCCTGGTGCGATTCTGCTTTTAACAAGAGCAACACACTCTTTCCATGAAAGAGTGCCTACAAAATTTCGAAAGGGGATGTGGTTCAGAAGCCATTCTAGTCCGCAATCCACCCCCAGGAATGAATGGTTTAAACACAGGGTTTCGGGATTTCATGGCCGAAATCCTTCTATTCTCTTGCTCAACAGAACATGCTAGTAAGAAGCTAATGCACCATATAAGCGATCAGATACACTGCGGCTTGTTTGGGAGCAATTGTGAGTCGAAAACAAAAACTGTATTGCACCGAATTGGTAAAATACAAATAATGACGACAAACCGGTCCCCCTAGATTGTAGCGCACAGCATTGTAATCAAGCACCAGCCTGAATTATGGCGTCCTGTGCAGTTGTGTCTAGTACAATACGAACAAAATTTATCCCACAATGGTAAAACTATCATAATTCAACTTCAGCTAAAACAGCCGAAACCACAACGAGTAAGTCGCTCTCCAAGTAAGCCGAATACCAGCCCTGTGAATATGTACCTCTGTTACTTGGAGAAACGAATATGGAGCTATCTAGAAATAGGCCAACTTAATTACTCGGTCACAGATTTGTTTACACCAGGGGAAGCATCACGAGGCAGTCTGTACCCGAAGTGTTTCAAATTGTACGGTTCAGCAGCCCGATCAGCCGCCTTTATATATAGCTTGGGCACGCTTAACTTCCTATATTGTTTTGGCTTCGTCAAAAAGCTGTCAGTATTTGTTATCATTTATAGACTGCTGGTTTGCATGTTAGTCAAAGTGTGTACTCCATGGGAAATCAGTGCTACAACACGTTTTATTTGGAGATATCTGTTGCGCAACCAATGCGATGGGAGACACCTATCCATTGCAAGTCACCCCGTAGGGATCTTGGAGATCAAAGATATGTTGGCAGTATATTTTAATCGTTGCCACAAGCACAGCTTGTTCTCGGTCATTTTGGAGCATCATATTGTTTTACACAAATTGATGGGATTTGCAAAACGGTCACGATCGAATTTGACGAACTATTCGCACCTAGGTGACCGAAAATACCACGTTCCGCGTGCGGTTAAAAAAACATGGTTGGAATAAACAAGCTCTTTTCTACATACTACCCAGTATCCACAATTCTGTCACTGTGGCTCAAAGTGAGAAATATTATCCATATGTTTGGACAATTCTGCTTTCCCAGGAAACCTGGTAGCTCTCTCCCATACGGTTACATTTTAATGAGAAACTGTGTATACTGTCGTGTCAGCCAAGCATTCGTCTAGATTACTGCAGACCCCGCAGTGTTTTTCGTTCCTAGTAGGCTTCAGTAAACCTGCGGATGCATTTATTTTGATTCTAATTTCAGCGTCTGCGATATCAAGTGAGTTGTATGGGTGTGCGCCACATTGGGCTAATATGAGTCGGATTGTTTGCCAATCAGCAGTCTATATCAGAGGAGGACGAATCACGTGAACACTTAGTTCTCAGAATAATTTCTAGATTCTCCTGGTCGACAACACATGTTACCAAGTATTTAGTGCACCTTGTTTGTAATAGGACACACTGCCGCTTCCTTCGTAGCCATTTCTGGCCTAACCAACCAAATACCATCGTCATGTTATGTACGCCATTCACTCAAACTCTATCGTAATAACCCGCCTTCACTCACATGGTGAAACGACGTGCTAATTGCTATTTGCTAACTACAACATCGGCTGTCGTTTATCACCCTCCGTAGGAGGACGCAAGTTATCAGCCAAATATCACAGTTAACAGGACATTTGATGTCATATGAATTGTTGACACTCCGCAGGTTGATGGAAAACACAGAGTTTGTGATGTCGCAGACAAATTGCCAGTCGGATCACTCACATTCGCTAAACTAGGTGCTATCTAACGCAATCAAAGACACTTCAGGCTTTAGTTTGTTTCGTGTGACATTCGGTTGGGATTCGGTCTCACATTTGGTAATCACTGTTGGGAGATCTGTGCGCATCTCACCTGAAATGAGTCTAGTCGTCATGTCGACACTGTTTGAAGCTCGGCATACCAAATTCGGAAACAGAATACAAGCCATTCGTAAATCAGTGATCCTCGCAAACCAATACAGAATGTGCATATTTATCTGAACACAAACCTCAAATATCTTTGCATGGCTGTACTCAAAGTGGCCGTGAAGTCCATCTCACTCAATATTCACTAAATCATGAACGCGTCCACGTCTCCAGGCCTTTATTTTTTCGACATTCACGATAGAGATTTGGCTCCATTGCGAAGGTTTTTGCTGTGATCTGTCAACCCACATTCCAAACAACTCAATGGTAGACGGTTGCATGTTTTCATTGGTCGCAATAACTGAACGCACGGGGTCCTCATGGTTTGTCAAATCAAAATTTAATTCTCTTTACCATCCACCAAATTCCGCCTACCTAACCAGCACCCACAGCAACACAACGTAAGCCATTTAGTTGACAACTTTTTGTATGTGAACTGTGCCAAGTGTTACGGTTGCGTCGTTCCCTTCGATTTCCCCTTCGTATGCAAAAACAATGTATAAATAGCAAGCTACCAGGAGTGATGGCGAAATATATGTCTGGTTTCTAACCCTATTTACCAAAATTGGTTGGAAGAAATCGACCGAAAAGTGTTTTATTTGATTGTGTGTTCAGATGTAACATTTGCTCTGGGAACTCAGGCGTTGTCTCAATTGCGAAAGCCGAATGTCCTGAGCAAGTCTCACTTAACGTAAAAATGCATCTGATTTGATCTTGCTTCCAGCCACACCTGAATGGAGTGAGTCGTATGAGTATGCCCTACAGTGGTCTCAATATTTTTTACGGTTGATATGGGTTGGATGCCTCGCCGATCTAAAGTCTACATCCAAGGACGAATCACATGAGCAAACTGTTTTTGAATACCTCAGAAGAAGCCTTGTATTCTCTCGATTAGTAACACCTTCTTGTTAGGCTATGTTGGATTTGGTATTTACTGTAACCTAAAAGTAACAGAAAATACGACCATTTGGTTGGAAGGGGGTTATGGCCTCAACCAAAACATTTGGCCTGGTTATGCCTTGAGCAAACGACCAGATGTCTAAAGACTGACAAACGGCGGATGTGCGAACGTGCAAAATACACCCAACATTTTGAAAACACAAGACATTTAATTTTAGATAACTTAAAAACTGTTGCGCAAATCATGTTTATCGTATCGAAATATTGGTAGCTCCGGTGAGTTTATTGGTTGTTGATCAGGTAACGGTTGAACTGTTCGCCGAGCTTGTAAACTTTTTGTCGCCATACGAGGAGGCATCATCAGTGCGCATTTGGGTGATGATGACACCTCGTATGGTGACGAAACGTTTACAAGCCAACTGTCAAGTTCGGTGAACAGGTCAACAGCCAACACGTTAATCGTATCCAGTGTAGATGCTTCCTAGTTTATACGAACGTATATCCCAACCACGTATCCACAGAAGTATCGACAACTGTTCTAAACCCACTCGTTCCAACAGTGTCAAACGCATCTAGCGTCAACAACTAGGTGAACCGTAAATCTGACCCCACATTTCAATACGCACTTCCTTGGCGAATCAGCATGCACGCTCAAAATCACAGCACCTACCTCATCCAAACGTGATCTCATCCACAACCAACTTTCTTCTACGCATTCTCACTATACGATGATTACGTCAGTCGTCTTTATAAATGCATCACAAATCCTCAAACTTACTTTGTCTTCGTTGATTACATCAAATTCACTCAGTAGTCGTCATTGATGATAAGTATTTAAAAATTTGAAAACTTTACTCTTGGTAGTTAACTTGGAACCATATCACGGACAGGATTATTTGTGCATCTAGTGGTCCTTACCATCCCCCTTCCCCATGCAGAAGGTGGACTGAAGGTTGATTATATTTTAGATTTATATCAAATATTATATTCCCCCAGTACCTCCACGGGAGCACGCCGCTAAGCACATGCCTTTCAAAGTAAATTCCGTGTTGCTCGGAACTCGAGATGAGTACGAAAGAAGATTTCATGCTTCAAATAATACGGAAAACCCATCTCCCTCTCTCTCACTTAACATGCAGAATATATTGATTCTGGGCGTGAACTAAAATCCTATGTTCTTTGATTACTCTGTCAGATCTTTCTTCGTAGCATGAAACATGTATATATTAGGCTAGTCACACTGGGCTACTGCTACTACAAACCAGTAAACATGCCAAATGCAAAAGCAGACAGCTGAAGGTGTAAATGACATTCAGGTGGCAAACTTGGCGTTATTTACTTTTCGGTCTCCAGACTACGGTTACAATCCATCAAAGATTTTGGCCGAATCCGTGAACATGAAGTCGGAACAGGAAATCCGTGAATGTGAGTTGGAATTGGAGAGCCGAGAACAGTCGTTTTGACTCCATTTGCTGCAATCAGCCTAATTATTTTCAACTACTTTACAGAATTAATATTCATTGCTAGAGATTTCAGAAAATCACCCGGGTTTTCTATGACGAAGCTCTAGATGTCCAAGTACTTAGATTTGCTAGGCAAGTGCAAACGAATATGTGGGCGGTCTTTGATTATTCGAGGACATAAATCCTGTTTTCATCAGTCTCATGAAACGGGAACACCATAAAACGAGAGATTTTCTTGCGACATGAATCGTTCCTCCAAGAACCCGCTTTATTGCATGTGTATTTGCCTTTGGAAACCTGTAGGTCTTGAAATGTATCTATCGATAGAATGTTTTTTTGTCGATGGTGGGCTGTTTCCCTTGGCTCTCGTGCTGCGTGCATATGCCATCTATGAAAGTGCACTGTACAGGAGTTCCATCCTATGGCTTTTCACATAGCTGTTGTTTCTCGAAAAGAATGTTAGATGAGAAAATCTTCCCAAACCTAATGCCTTGTTTGAAGGAAATATCAACGACAATATTACGGGTTGGCCAATTCATGCACATTTCTGCCAAGGCTTTGTTCTGAAGTGCCATCGGCAGTCGCTTAAGTGTGATACGCAGAATATGATGGCGTCACTTAGATATCAGTTTCCGCAAAGCCGAAAGACTTGTGCGCACAGTTGATGTGTTTAAGGTCACTGAATTTTTGAAACCAATGATGTCCTGTGGAGGACAATTGTGGGACCGTCTGCGTGAACTTTCCAGTAGCACGTCCAAATATGGGGCAACATTATTTTCGGAGATTTGGAGGTACAAACCATGGAAGGATATTGGCAATCTTCATCTCAAAGAAAAGAGTTTGTGACTCCGGCTGCGTTGATAACCGGATCACGTGTCCATCACCTTAGTTCAAATTGCACGATGGCATTCTATCAAATGACAACCAGTAATCCTGTAACGAAGAGCCTAGGCCTTAGCGCGAATTATCGGTATCCGCATCTGTGTGACCCACTGGTCTCTACTGCGTGCTGCGCGCGCAACAAACTCAAAATCTTTCATAACAGCTTAGAAAATAATACACTGGTTTGGGAGTAATTATTAGTCAAAAAGAATATATATATATACTTGCCGTGTAATGCGCTGAATTCACCGAAACAACCACCGCCGATAAACTGATCCCCTTGGGTTGCAGCGCACAGCATTATGTTGTAATCATGCATCAGGCTGAATTACGGCGTCCTGTGCAGCTTTGTTTAGTACAAAACGAACAGTCTTTAACCCGCAATGGTAAAACTATCATAATTCAACTTCAGCTAAAACAGCCGAAAATACAACGGGTAAGTCGCTCTCCAAATAAGGCGAATGCCCGCCATGTGCATATGTGTCTCTGTTACTTGGAGTATCCAGTATAGGGCTGTCTCGAAATAGGTAACATAAATGACTCGGCCACAGATTTGTTTGCACCACGAGAAGCACCACGAGGCAGTCTGTAAACGAGCTGTTTTAACTCGTATGGTTCAGCAGCCCGATCAGCCGCGTTCATCTATTGCTTGGGCACGCATAACTTCCTATATTATTTTGGCTTCTTCAACTATCTGTCGAAATTTGTTTCTATTTATAAGCTGGTAGTTTCCTCCTAGTCGAAGTCAGTCATCTATGGTGAATCAATGCTAGAACACGTTTTATTTGGAGATATCTATTGCGCAACCAATGCGATGGGGGACACCTCTCCATTGCAAGTCACCCCTTAGGAATCTCGCAGATCAACGGCATGTAAGCACCATATCGTAATCATTGCCACAAGCAGAGCAATACAGCTTGTTCTCGATCAGTGTGGATCATCACATTCTTTCACCCAAATTGTTGGGATTTGCCAAACGGTCATGAATGATTTTGACAAAATATTCGCGTGACATGTAAAGCAACCGAGGACAAGCCAAGATTCACTTCGTCTTCTGAGGCATTTTCAATTTATATTATTCAACACTAAGGGTATGGATCGCATCTCATTTGAAAAAAGGTCCATTCATCACAACCTCATTATCGGAAACGGAAATTAAACCATCCATGCAATAGCACACCACCGGACATCATTGTGGCATGCATATATCCATCTGAACACCATCCTCAACGATCTTTGACGGGCTGTACTCCACGTTTCCTCAATCTCAAACGACTTCACACCTCCACGCTTTAATATGTGAACAAATAAGCTGCAGCATTGGTTCCATTTCGAAGTTTCTCATTCAAAATTAACCTAGTAACAGGTCGTTCCTTGTCTCTATTCAACACACCGATAGCTGCAACTCAAAGTAAGCCATCCATCCATTCAGTACAGGTTTCTAGTTACACTTCTGTGTATCTGCCCCAAGATTACATTTGGACAGATTGGCACGTCGTCATAATTTCATAGTTCTCCCAACTTATCTAACCTTGCGTAATCTCGCTTAACCATGCAGCGTCCACCAAAACGCGACGTAAGTCACCTGGTTTCTAGGGTCTTTCACTATTATAGATATGACATTGGCCGTGCCATTCTCTCCGATTGCCTCATCATATTTTAATTCACCTAACTGAACGCGAGTTCATTGATTCCATTCAACCAACCAGAAGCGATGAAAGAGTATGTGCCTGGTGGAGCACTAGCTTCCAATATTGTCCGGAAGAGATCTATGCTAAACAGTGAAGCGGGGACTCAGTCTCATGAGATTCCTGTCCTCCACCACTCTGTCCTTCTAATCCAACATCTCTAATACCACTTCTATAGTACCTCAGGGCAATGTGCTCATATTTCTTCTGTGGTAGTATGTTCAGACACCAGATTCGTTCTGGAGACTCAGGACTCGATTCTCAAGAATTTCTCTGTCTCGGCAACGCTCACTTAGCATCCAAATGCATCTGGTTTGACTTTGCTTCCAGCCACGCCCGCAACAAGTGAGTTGTATCTGTGTGCAACCGAGTTGTCCTCATTATCTTTCATAAATCGATATTTTTGGGATTCCACTCTAATCTGCACCCATAACAAATCACTTATACACTGTGTCGCAGAATATCTCGACATAGATCACGTAGCATTCCGGCTGAAAATACCTCTTGACTTTGCTGTCATGCTTTCAATAATCTGATTCCTGCAGCTTGACCAACACGCTTTTCTATGCACACGCAAACTACGACACCCACATCAGTCGTGCTATCGGATAAACGCATCATACGAATTCAGTCTCGAATTTTCGAACCTACCTTGTCTTCCCCGATTACATCAAACTCACTCATTACCCGTCACCGATGGTAAGTAGTTAAGAGTTCAAAGAACGGATTTCCGGATCTTGTATTCCGGATCGTGATTGGAACGTACACGGCGAGCTGTTATTTCAGGCACATAATGTAGTGGCACTTCCTGCCCAAAACTTCTGACGGAAACGTTGCTCAGTGCGGACAGTTACGCCCATGTCACAGCACTATTAGGCTTTCTCGAGCAATTAATATCAAACTGACCAATAGCATTTCTTTGATTCTGCCAGTGCGGAACCCCAATTTTGCCCAACAAATTATCAGGCTTCTAGTCAAAATTTGTGTGCGCACCGAATGTACAGCCCGGTGTACAGAGAAATTTAAGGAAATGGACGAGGTGTGGAATGGCTGGAGAGTTCGAATGTGAAATCCGTTAGGCCGTGTGACCAATCCCCAAGAGCCAACAGTGGGCGAAACACAGGGCCGTGTGACCAGTCCCCAGGAGCCAACAGTGGGCGAAACACATCAAGGATTAAACAAGAAAAACCACCTTCCATAAAGAGCCATGCCACTATCCCTGAGCCGAAAGCATTGAACTGAAATTCTCGTGACTACCTGTTGATGCTCAGTCGGATTTCAGAGCTGAAATGGGACTATGGTCGGTGACTCTCGAACATCTAATGGCATCAAAAGCTTATCACTCGATATCTGCTCCCAAGCGTCACTCATATAGTGATCCGGATGACCTTCCACTTGCATTGTTAAATGATGTGGGTGAAGTCATATGTCATCGCTTTTTCGCCTATCTGTGCGAGAGAGACAACCAGGATTTGGGCAAGTTACAGCTGCGTCTACCGTAATTTCCCATTTCAGCATGTGCTCGACGAACGCCATAGGCTTTTCAGTATTTTTAGAGTTCCAAAGAAGTATGCAAAGCAACTGACCGCTCCAGATTTGCATCTCTGTCTTCAAAACCACAGAAATATACACGTTGAGGTTTGGAACGTGACAAAATCCACATTCCTTGTAGTGTAAACATGTAGATGTTAACCACAATACTCCACCATTACAATGCTGCATTCGGGCTCATTCAACCAAGCAGCTTTCGAATGAACCGAATAAAATTCGGTCTAAATCGAATGTATTTGAGCATTTCGGTTTGGGTGTCTACATCACCTCGATGTTCAATATTCACCAGCTGATTTTAAACCACTCCTCCCTTGAGCCAATTGAAAGCTCTTATTATAGGTACAGTAAGCTTTAGAAAACCATCATCTACTGCTACGAACGCGGTGTATCCACATCAGTTTAGCTGACTTTTATCGTGGTCAAAATTTTACTTGAACCCCACAATGTGCCCGTATTTCACGTTGCATTCAAATGGTCTTCTTTGCCTGTGCAAATAACTAAGCAGCCTCTACAAAAACTACCTCAAGTAAGTCAACAAAATTTGGATGAATTTGGGTCCCCTCTGCGGGGTCCCCAATTAGGGTTTCGTACATCGAGTTTAACAGCCATGTACTGCCGTAAGGCTGATCAACTCCGGTCACCAAACAAGAAACGATGATGGACGGTGCGTCCCTTACGAACATATATTCCAGTTTGGAATTACTGTCTAGTTACTCTTCGTTGCTGTCACGAAACAACCCCGTTGGCCACTCGCAGGTCCTATGTTTTACGTTAAGTCAAATCACATTTTCACATATATTCCTCCTGATAGTCATCTTCTATTGCACAAATAAATAAACTGATAGAGGATGAAAGAATTTTTTGATTAAGATGCGGCTGTCGGATATCCCAACATACCCGAGGCAATATGTCACGGCACCCTCCAACCGTCTCAGTGATTGGTGCTAATCAAGAAATTCGTCATATTCGGTGATTGATAGAGGCACCGGTAGTGAAAGCCGAGTGTAAGCCGCCGCCCAACAATGCAGCTTGTGAAGTTGGTTTATATAAACCTTCACTTACATGAAATTTGGAGATGTTAGGATGTTGCCTCAGTCTTAAATTATCCGAAATCATTCCACATTTGATTTCGGATAACCTCGCTTACACATCCAGCGTCTCCCAAAACCCAAGATACGTTGCCTGATTATTTGTAAATTTTAGCATGAAGAGTTTGACCTTTCCACATACACACTGATCTTTCCGTTCTCACCGAGTGCTCCACCATATCCAAGCGCTCTGTAATAATAATAATAGTAATACTAATAATAACCCAGTCTTCAGTGATTCAGATCAGCTAACACTAGGAATGACGGAACGTGTGGTTGCTAATTGGAACTCATTCGTCTTAATAATGGAGCGAACACGCCATCTCCACCTTCGCAGTTACCCCCGTGATTCGCTTTCAGTAGGGATCGCTCTACATGTAACATTAACGTTCAATCTAAGTTTCTCTATCAACATGCACCACCACAATCACAGCGTCTACCTCAACCACAGGTAAGCATATCCACCATCAAGCTGTTTTCCACACATCCATACCACATATTGGTTACGTCATTTGTGCTTCTGAATGAATGCCTCTTGTGGTGCCAATCTCAGCCTCATACCTCCACTGTCTTTACTGATTATATAAAACTCACTGGTAACTGTCAATGATTGGAAGCATTCCTACACAACAAAAGCTCACTATCGTTGAAGCAGAAAGGTGAGGAAAGGTAATACTGAGAGGATGATTTGTGCCAGTATGTGTCCTGCTGTCTTGCTCCGCCACGTGGATGATGGACGGCAGTTGGAGGCTTGTTATCTAAGTCTACCAGCTCCAGCAGCTTTGAGACTTTAGTAAAATGCGTGACAGTGTGTGTAAATAATCCATCCTCTCGTCTGCGCCCCCTCACGTGCAGCCTGGAACACATCATATCGATCTCCGATTCGTGGGAAATCTGATTAGGTAACGTTGTGTCCTGCTGAACGGTCGTGCAAATTTGTGTCGGTCCTTGGCTTCCTGCTCTGTACACTGTAGTGTATCAAATGGCACGGTAGCTTCAGACAGTCCTTCATGGGGAAAAAGGATAATTGTTACAACCGTATTTATAGGGTCAGCACAGAATGATCCACAACGTCCTGCTAAAATCTTCATGAGGGGGCGAGAAGCATCGAGCTAACGATGCTCGTTCCGGATTGGCTGACATTCCCACCAATCAGGGCATGCTTTCGTTTGGTCCGTAGACCGCATGTGACATCCGTCCAATTGAGGTACTGTTCGGTTAGTAGGGGTGGCTGGCCTGCGGACAAATAGTCAGGTGATGAATTTTGTTTCCGAAATGAGCTGACCACCCACAGTTTGATGTGCCATTTTTCATGTAAGTGGTTCGTAGTGTAAGCTGTATTGGCAGATGGATTTGGTTGACGCCCATCGTAACAGAATCATTCGCTCTACTCGTCCGCCATTGCCCTGTATTGATCCACGAAGCAGTAACTCGTAGAACGCAGATGTACGTCCGTTCTGGTAGCAGTTGCTGCAACTTTAACTTCACTGTTCGTTATGTGGCCCACGAAATGTCATTTGTGTAAACGATCCTGGTTGTTGGTATTTCTGGATTTCTAGTTGCATCCGAATCAGATGACTAGTCTGTTCAGGATAGCACAAATGCTGAAAAAAGAATACCTGCCAACTCTCGCGAAACCACATGCTCTTTGTATCTTCAGACATGCGGGCGTGTGAGTGTATACGCGCAGCTCTCCAAAACCTTCAGTGCACAAGTTGTTGTTCCAAAAGTATATCCACTCCCCCTATTTCAATTCAATTTCGTGCTCAAAATGATAAGGGGACAAATGCTTGTTCTGCATTCCGGTGTTCAAATATCTGCTAACGAAAACCGGTCGCTCTGGAATATGCGTACGACATGTTTGTCGTCATCTAATAGGAGAACACGATGTAGGTTTACTTGCGTGGATTAATCGAGGACATCAGGCATTTGGGATGCAATCCCCACCCCCGAATTTTAAGGTCATGATCCCGTACATAAGATACTTGCACATTTAACATGCATTCCGGGAGAAAGCAATAGAGTTTTTAGAGCGCTTTATATATCTTGGAATATGTATTGGTTCTAGTCAAGGCAAGAATATATTTTCTCAGGAGAGTGTCAAGCATCCCAATTTGCCAGACCTAGATCGCCAAGGTGGCATATCAATCGATTAAACGAAACCTGTTTATCAGGCTGCCGTATGGGATGGTTTCTTCAATGAATGTAATAGATAAACTCTTAGATCAGCCAAATCTGGAAGATTCCTTGTCTTACGGGTCTCAGAACCGTCATCCGTGTTGTCTGCTACCAGAAAATCGACACCTGGAGCATTAGGAAATTAGCGATTGTGAATCTTGGTCGTCAAACAAAAAATTCGAACTGAGTTTAAACCTGCGCTAGCTTAATCATATATTGCACGTGCCCTATCACAGTTCATCGGAATCAGTCCTGTTTCCGTGCCCGGGCCACAGTGGCCCAAGCCTAACCATGTCAGGCTTTAGCCTGCCAGAGATATGCAATGACTACAAACATCTGGATCGAATTGGTGCGGCTCCTCTTCTAGCAAAGAATCTGCATGACACCGCGCCTCAGGCTCGATAACAATGGACAATATAATCGGTGACCATGCCTTCTTCTTTTGGATTTGGACACAAAAATGCTGATTAATTGTACGGCTATGTAGCTGATACGGAAGCTCTTTCACAATCGTTTCGAAAAGCGCACCCATGAGGCTTTTCTGCTTTGTTCTACATCGTATCATTGGTTACGTAGATTGATAAGATTTTAAACAGACCACAATTATACCCAACAAACGTTTCGCTGGCAGTTGACCAGAACATAGTGCTTTTCGCATATGAGTAAAATCTATTGCCTAAGATCTAAATTCAGCTATAAATAAAAAAATCCTGGTGTCTTCCGCAACTTGACCACTGTGTTTCACCTTGGGAAATATTACCGATGTATTTGAAAAATTCTCCGTTTTCAAGGAAAACTGGTAGCCCTCTGAGATATGGTCATATATCGATGGCGTTTTTTGCGCAAAATCAATTCACGAAGTAATATTGAAGGTAACCCGCATTTCTGTTCCCAGCAGGCCTAACCAAATGATAGAATCCATTTGGTGTGATTCTGCTTTCAACAAGAGCAACACAAAATGAGTATCATCTCTTTCTTTCAGAGAGTGCTTTCTACATTTCGAAACTTGATGTGGTTCAGAAGCCATTCTAGTCTGCAATCTACACTAAGGATTAAATAATTCAAACACGGAGTTTCGTGATTTCATGGCAAATATCCTCTTGTTTTCATGCTCGACAGAGCATGCTCGTAAGAATCTAAGGCACCTCATTAGCGATCGGATACACTCCGGCTGGTTCAGGAACAATTGTTAGTCAGAAAGAGAAAATATATAATTGCCGTGTAATGCGCCGAATTAATAGGGAAAAAATAGTGGCGATAAACCGATCCCCTTGGATTGTAGCGCACAGCATTGAGTTGTAATCGTGCATCAGGCTGAATTGCGGCGTCCTGTGCAACTGTGTCTAGTACAATACGAACAACATTTATCCCGCAATGGTAAAACTATCATAATTCAACTTCAGCTAAAACAGCCACAACTACAACGGGTAAGTCGCCCTCTAACTAAGCCGAATGCCCGACCTGCGCATATCGAATACAGGACTGTCTCGCAATAGGCAAACTAAATATCTCGGTCACACATTTGTTTGCACCACGATAAGCATCACGAGGCGTTGTTTCAACTTGTACGGTTCAGCAGCCCGATCAGCCGCGTTCATACATAGCTTGGGCATGCTCATTTTCCTACTTTATTCTGGCTTCTTCATATACCTGTCAATATTTTTTACTATTTAGAGGCTGCCGGTTTGTTTTCTAATCGAAGTCTGTCATCTATGGTAAATCAATGCTAGAACACGTTTTATTTGGAGATATCTATTGCGCAACCAATGCGATAGGGGACACCTACCCATTGCAAGTCACCCCGTTGGGATCTTGCAGATCAAAGATATGTTAACAGTATATTCTAATCGTTGCCACAAACACAGCAATACAGCTTGTTCTCGGTCAGTTTGGATCATCATATTGTTTCACACAAATTGATGAGATTTGCAAAACGGTCACGATCGATTTTGACAAACTATTCGTGGCTAGGTGACCTGAAAATAACACGTTCCGCGTACGGGTATAATGTTGCAAAAAAACCAAACTGGTTGGAATAAACAGGCTTCTTTCTATATACTACCCAGCATCCACAATTCTGTTACTCTGCTTTCCCTGAAAACCTGTGTATGGTGTCGTGCCAACCAAGGATTCGTTCAGATTACTGAAATCCTCTGCAGGGAGTGTCTTTTCGGATAGCCTTCAATAAACCTGTCAATGCATTTATTCGGATCATAATTCCAGCGTCAGCGATACCAAGTGCGTTGTATGGGTGTGCGCCACATTGGTCTCATGTGAGTCGGATCGCTTGCCAACGCGAAGTCTACATCGGACGACGAGGCACTTGAACATTGAGTTCCACGAATTCTCAGAATAATTTATGTATTCTCCTGGACGACAACGTATGTTACTAAATATGCAATGAAACTTGTTTGGGATAGGACACACTTTCGCTTCCTCAGAAGTCATTTCTGGCCTAACTGGTTAAATACCATCGTCGTGTCATATATGCAACCTACTCAAACAACATCCTAATAATCCGCCTTCACCCTCATGGTAAAAAAACGCGCTAATTGCTAATGAGGAGCCTGCGGCTTTCAATAATCGGAAATCTCAAGAATGGCTACTGTGTTTCCGCTAATATCTCAGGAGGCTGGACCTTTGTATCCCAACGCCAATATGCCACCACGATTGTGGATTACCACGTTGATGGGAATTTCACGTTGAATCGTTCTCATTAGACACATCTCGTAGCCGACTGACTGATAAATGGCACCACAGATCAATCTTATGTACGCATCGTAAGTGGTGTTGAGCTACCCTAACTAAGTCTACCAGTGTCAACCCAGTGTTTTAGAATGTCGCTCAAACTGCCTCACTCGCATTCTGACAAACTGTTCAATAACCCATCTTAACAAGGACCAACACAATCAATCTTTATTAGTGTTGACACCAGTACATTTGAGGACGCGGAACACTCAGTTAGAACCTAATGTATTCTAATGTTGGAGTTTAATCGAGTGTCACGCGTAATTTCCCAAGAATATATTAACCGATAACTTACAGTAAGCGCGCGGCTCGTCAAGTTTGTGAAACAAAGAATAAATAGTGCGAAATTCCGTGAGTCCTCAACTGCCTGTCTCCGAAACCTCCGAGAACACGCCTATTGCACATCGCTCAAGGGTGTAAACCTTCGCCTGTGCAGATAGATTATCTCTGGTGCATCAAGCGTTAATTTTTGATGGCCCCCTGACAGACTCATCCCACGTGCCAGAATATCGAGGTTCAAAACCAGTTTGGACCGTGAAAATGCTCAGCTGATGAGCTCCAGCTAGACTGAAAATCAGGTTCAATTCTTCCGTATTCCGGATTGCTCAGATCGGAATATTTGCAAGAGGACATGCACCAGGATGCTCCGACGACAGTGGTATAAACGCAACTCTTATAATTCATTATATTAGCTGCAAAAAAACGAAAGCTCACAAGCTATATTTGGATTCATCCTGATTTATCAATATTCAGTATATATCAGTGTCATTATTCAGTATCAATATTCAATATACACGTATATATAGCTATATATATACCCTCTTCAACGCATCGAGAGTTATGACTGTAGCGAAGAACAATAATTCTTGGAAACGGTGTGCGCGGTTTACCATATCCTACTTAGCCAATGTTGGCCTGATGCACAATATCCAAATATTTCATTACATTCAAGATCCCCATGTATGTCCGGCCAACTGAACACCGACCAGCACAACTACACATAAGACAGTCTAAAGCGGAATAATTAACTTACATAATTCCCGTATGTTTGATCCTCCGCGTGGTGTTCTGCAATTAGGAAGCCGTGTATCTTTCATGAAATCTCTGTCTTAGGTTGGCTTGTGTACAGTGATTTCACTCACCAGCATAATAGTCTTTAGGAAATATCGGGACCGTCAGCCGAAGATTCTGGTTCCCAATATTGAACGTTTAATCTTCAATGCGAAAGACACCGTCAACGCCAACATGTGACATCCTGTCCAAGTTCTGTCCCACTAAGATTATTCGGCCTGAAGAGCGTCTACCAAAACCGAAACTGACCTTATCTCTATCCGGAAAATTCGGTAACCTGTTTCCACAATATCGATCTTCCGATGTTGTAATATGTTACATTTGTTCGACACCCCCCTTTTGACACAATCGACTGTTCCCGATTATCGGTTTTCTTAGGAGAATGCAAGTTTCTCAGTGATTTGTCAACATGAATTTCTCAACCAGCAAGACCTTTAAAGCGCAAACCATTCTTGCTACTCTGATTTTAAGGAAACACGCGAACAGCCAACCGGTCCCTCACATCCGACTAACCACGCGACATCTATAGCAACCGAGGACACGCCACGCTTCACTTCGTCTTCTGCGGTATTTTGCGTGAGGTGGGGTTTCATTTGTGTTATTCAATAGTAAGAACGCGGTGCGCATCTCATTTGAAAAACGTCTATTCATCACAACCTCATTATCTGAAACTGGACACAAAATTCGGAAACGGAAGTCAAACCATACATAAAACAGCGCCACTGGACCCCAGTGTGGTATGCATAAATCCATCTGAACACAATCCTCAACGATCTTTGACGGGCTATATTCCACGTTTCCTCAATCTCAAAAGACTGCATACCTCCACGCTTTAATATGTGAACACATAAACTGCAGCTTTGGTTCCATTTCGAAGTTTCTCATTCAAAAATAACCTAGTAACAGGTCGTTCCTTGTCTCTATTCAACACGCCGATAGCTACAACTCAAAGTAAGCCATCCATCCATTCAGTACAGGTTTCTAGTTACAACTCTGTGCATCTCCCCCCAGAGTACATTTGGAGGGTTTTACACATTGCCACAATTTCATATTTCTACCAAATTACCTAACTGCTTAACCTCGCTTAACCATGCAGCGTCTACCAAAACGCAACGTAAGTCACCTGGTTTCTAGAGTCTTTCACTATTATAGATGTGATATTTGCCGCTTTCTACTGACGTGCCGTTTTCTCCGATTGCCGCATCATATTTGAATTCACTTAACTAACCGCGAGTTTATTGATTCCATTCAACCAACTATAAGCGATGAAGGAATATGTGCCTGGTGGAGCACTAACGTCCAAAATTGTCTCGAAGAGATGTATCCTGAACAGTGAAGCGGGGACTCTGTCTCATGAGATTCCTTTCCTCCAACACTCTCTCATTCTAATTCAACTGCTCTAGTAACATGATATTTCCGGACAATGCGGTCACATTTTTTGCTTTGGTAATATGTTCAGACATCAGATTTGTTCTGGACACTCAGGAGTCGGTTCTCGAGAATTCTTTTGTCTCGGCAACCCCCACTTAACATGCAAATGCATTTGGTTTGACTTTGCTTCTAGCCACGCCCGCAACACGTGAGTTGTATCTGTGTACAACCGAATTGTCCTCATTATTTGTCGAAATTCGATGTGGGTGGGATTCCTCTCTAATTTGCACTCTACAACCCTTAACAAATCACTTAAGCTCTGTGTCGCAGAATATCCTAAACTAGATCACGTATTATTCTGACTGACAATACCTTTTGACTTTAGTGTCGTGCTTTCAATAATCTGATTCCTGCAGCTTGACCAACTCGCCTTTCTGTGCATTCGCAAAATACGACGCCCACATCAGTCGTGCTCTCGAATAAGCACATCTTACGATTTCAGTCTCGAATTTTCGAACCTACCTTGTCTTCACTGATTATATCAACCTCACTCATTACCGGTCACCGATGGTAAGTATTTAATAGTTGAAGAGACTGAAAATAGGTAGGAGGAATCAATAATTTACCAGGATTATTTGTGCGCCTATGAGTTCTTACAATCCCACCCCACCAAGCAGAATGGGCACTGAAGACAGATTTTTTCTATCACCTGAGTACATCGCCTGCAAATGCTTTGAGATATTCGCAGAAAGACGTGTTTATGGGTCTGGCTGTCACGCGTCATACAAAGCCCGTGGAAGTTACAAATAACTTTATGTCAAACCTTACCGTCTTCTATCACCAGACTGAACCGAACCAAGATTATCATAGTGTGCTATCTATTATGGGTCCTTATGCGTTTGTAGGCTACCTCCGTTGAAGCACACATTTCTTTGGAAAAAGTTCAAGTATGATCTGCTCAAAATTCAAACAGACTGGGAAAACAAACTCAAACCGAAAGCCAGACGAAGAACCTGTCTCTCTCCCCGAACAAGTGGAAATTATTTGTTCCAAGTATTATCCAAAGGAAATTGTCCGATAAGTTGTGTGATCGATACTTGTGAATATTTTGACAGGTTTTTCCTGGCACCATCACAATTGCACTTATTTGACAAGTCTCACTTGGGTCTCATCATTGATATTCAGTTAACACGCAACAGTAGAGACAGACTGCGAACTGTAAAATCTTTAGGCGAATAGCCAAACTTGCGAATACTGGTCTGGTGACAAGGATGGCGTTTGCTATTTCAAGTTACCGCTGGTTACCAATGCAGTTCGCTCTAGTGATTCGGCCACTTTCGTCAACATGGAGTTGAACTCAAAGATCTGAAGGTGGTCGGATGGACTGTGGTCAGATTCAAAAGTCGAATTACGTTTAATGCACTCTATGTAGCCGACTTTGCATCTCGAGAGATTGTGGAAAATCCTCCCAGATTAACTTCGGTAGCCCCCTCTTGTGTAGTAGATATAATTGTCGGAGCATGCGCAAACGAATGGGTAGACGGTTGCAGATATGCAAATGACGGAACACTGGGCTCGCACTTTTTGTAGGGAACCTAGGTAATTCTAAGTCCAGAGATCCGATTGCAACGTTAACCACCACCAAACATTTTGCTTAATCGCATGTGTATTTTTCCTGGAGCCCATTCTCTCTTGTAATGTTTCCAAGTACACTTCGGATTTGTCGATGCTAACTTGCCTCCTGTCTACCGTGTCACCTGGATATGCCATCTAGCACCCAGCACGTGGCAAACAATGCGAGTTTCGTTCCAAATTTCTTCGAATGGTCACTTATTTCGCAACAAGTCAGGCACGAATCAGGTTAGCACATGCTTCCGGACCTCTCCGCTTGTGTTCAAGAAAATTTCAGTGACACTATTACTATCACAGAAGTCACTTTCCTCCGATCTTGACGAGCCTTCGAGGGTCACTCGTCCATGGTCGCATTATGCTGGCCATTGAAGCGTCGACTCGCGAGCTGCAAGTGGGTTTTCAACGTGGTTGCAGCTGCATCATATTTTCCTACCAGTCAGGTGCCCAAACAACTTCATATGCATGACCGACACACGCTATCAGTACAGTTGGACTTCCAAGAATTATGTGATACAGTTTGTAGGTCTGTTCCCTTTAACACGCTTGCCCAGCAAGAAATGCTTCGTGACGTTTCTTCATCTAATCTGTCCTTGGTATGTGTGCTAACCAAGTTGCCCTTGTTGAATATCCTCAATTATACTGTGATCACAGAGTCCAGTGAACATATATGCTGTCCTCAAAACAATTGGGAGTTGCAGAAAACGTTAACGCTTCCAGAAATACCACTTTAGTGAACCAGTCTCATCATATGTCGTTCACAAATTTCGTCGGCATCTGTAAATAAGCAAATGCTATGATAACTGGGACAGGGATTGGGGAGATTAAGTGGACTTCTGTTCGGCATGGACTCTCTGCTGCAGACAGACTCTAGTTACAATGAAGATTTCACTACTCTGACCGCACACTCACCAGTTTTAACTCGGCCAATACGCCCCTTGATATAGTAACGGCGGACCCATCGAGTCATAATGAATCCGAGTGGTCATAGTTGACAGTCACTTCTGATCGGTGGCGAATCACATTCGAAAAGACAAATGATATCGTTTGCATTCAACATTTACAATTCATCTGCGACCGAGTGGACAGTCCAAATTCATACGTGACTCAATAGCAACGGAAATTATGGTTCTACTATCGTCCTGTTATCCAGAGTGCATTTATCTACGTGTATACCAAAAGTTACAGTTGGCGCCCACATGCTCCGTGAACAAACGCTACAAACAAAGAAAACCTGACACTCCCGTAGGAACCAAAAGAGCTGGAAGTGGCTCAAAGGCTAACGCGCAAGCTTTCTATCAACAATGTCCGTGGATTAAACCCAACCTCTGATTGTGTGTAGTCTCCTGGCAGGAACTCATGCGTCGTGCTTCTCTCGCGTGTCAAAGCATGTGCAAACCGAAACGCTGATAGAGCTGAAAGACTACTGATTAATACAAAAGCAAATGAAGATTACATTTTCGTATATCAGCCTAAATTACGGCTTCCAGTTCAGCTGCGTCTGTTACAACACGAACTGCGGTTCCCCACATGTATCGCTCGTCTCATTGTCTTCACTACACCATCTCATAGCCTGGCAATAACCTGATAAATGCTAACACATGTCAGCCTCAAGTGCACATTTTATGAGGTTTTGAGTCATTGTAAATACGTGTACGGGTGTTAAACCAAAGTCTTAGAATGTCACTGCTTCGCAAGCATTCTCACAAACTGGGAATTTTGTTCAATATTCCAATACAATCAATCTTTCATCATCTTGGCATCAGTTCAGTCAAGGAGTTTCGTCGAGTTTTTATCGCACGTCGAACGAAATTTCACACAAGGGTATTAACCGATAATTCACACAGGTTTTATCTCTCCAACATTGTAAAACCACCGGGAACTATTACAAATTCTGCCGTTTATCTAGAGCTTGTCTCTAGTTTGAAAAACATCGACATATTTGGAACCCCTGAGAACGCGCCTCTTGCAAACAAAGTCGAAACAAACAAATATGCTTGCACAGATATGAGTAGTTTGTCTCCATTTGTAACCCGAAATTAAGCTCTCGTATATGTCACTCACCTGTCAACCCTGAATTGACATCTGGCTCTCGAGTTCCAAGATGTTCTATGGTCAATTCTCCTATCTTCATTGGTGGAGGCGACCTACAGTGTATAATTGGCACATTGTTGAACGCACAAATATTGGCTGATTTTGAATTGTCATTTTGTCAGTGTTGTGGTAACTATACTTTTTAATTCAAGTTCTTTTTAAACAAGAATCGCGGTATTTGGGACCTGAGCGGTATTATCAGAAGGATAGCCAAGATGTCGCCTTCTGTAACAAAATTCTGAAGGAGTTGGCAGCCTCGGGATTTCTTTCCAAAAACTGTCTGGCAATTAAAGACACCGCTGGGTGATTCGACGTCCGACCTTCTGGCATTTCAACCTGAAAAGATTCGAATCCTATACTTCAGGCTGTGTTCTGGCGAGCGAGCTATCTCCCTGTCCAGTCGACGTTGGGGATCATAATCTGCTAGAGAACCCCATTTGCTTTGCATTCGATTGGGAAAGTCTGAAAGTCATCTGTCACATTCGAAAGGAGGCCAGTTTGGATAGAAGCTCGCACTCACATCAGTCCAATCTGAAGAGTAGACGTGCTGTGCTATCTCAGGTTTTCTGGCGGGTTCACACCAACCGTGACGTGAATTACACTCGAGTTTACTATTACTGCAGCACAATGCTAGCAGTCCATATTATTCTACGTCCCGAACACTTGCCATGCGTGTAACCACTACTCAACCGACGCATGCCTAATGTGCACAAACTGCCTCGTCGTAACCGGTGAGTGTAATCATGCCTGAGTAATGTGCTCGGTTCATGAATCTATCACTCAACTTTACGGGCTGTGCCAAGCAAACGACATACCTGTCAGTCTATCACAGATTGTTGAAAATACTGAAGATCGGAAGCAGTTTGAAAAAGACCTTTCTATAAGGTCCAGGTGTTGGCGGGATATAGACAGGCTGTCTCCAAACCCAGAGCATTAGCTAGATTATGTCTGAGGTTTCGGGCACACAAATAGCATTGCTAATATGTGCTAATAGTCTCCAGGTTAAACATGACAACTTGGGTGTGTCGAGTGTCTACCGCTGAATTAACGGTAACATGTTCCCCTCGAGTGTCAGCCGACCGGGATCCAGCCCCCTGTACAGTCAAGCAAATGAGCTCTATCAAGAACCAAAATGAGTACCTGTGCTTTACTAGTTTAGTACGCATTCACCAGAATAACCGCACTAGAACAGGAAGAATAGTGCTCAGGGAAAGTAGTATGAATAGCAGTTCCATACTCCTACCAATCATGTTGACTTGACCTAAAATCAATAGAGTTCTCCGTGCACCAGTGAATCTCGTTGAAACTGAATTTAATTAATCTGCACTTTACACCGCAACCAATCGTATGCCTCCGAATTTCGATTCTTGAACTATCTGGATGGGTTTTTGACTCCATCTCGAGTTTTCATGTTCTGATTTGTCATATCACATCCTAAAGCTCACAATAAAAATTCCCTTGTTCCTCTCGTCCAACACACTGATAGTGAAAAATGAATGTAAGACATGAGGTTATCAGTATCGCCTGCTTGGAATCCACTTCTTATTGATTCCCATTTGACTTACGTCCCACGATCGACGTCATTGTGAATTTTATTGTGATTATAAGTTGCCAAATTTTCGTCTTCCTACCGCATTCGATCTTGAGCCAGTTGAGCATATATTTATTTTGCAATTTGTTTGAATTTTTGCTTGCCGCTACCCCAAAATATCATTCTTTCAACCGCACAATCACATTGGATACAATTATACGTTCAGTTATCTTGATTCTTCATTGAGTTGATTGAACCCGTCACGATCAACCCAACACTGTTTTACAACTGTCAACAGTCCCCCTACTACTGCAACGCATTTCTTTCCCGTTGGCTGAATTACTTGTGGACCGTTTTCCGCAGGATTTTCAGTGGACATAGTTCTCTTCATACTTTGAACCAACAGCATCCAGTCCGTCAGAAAAATTTCTAAGTATTCTTAAATTGGGGGCTTGCCTCATAATCTGATGTTTAACGACTCTTCTGTACTGTTTTACCACTCACCTCTCAAAACCAAAATTTTCTTGACTGATTGTGTTGAACTCATTTGTCGTGATATCAAAGAGTCTTCGATGAAGGAGTTCACAAAAAGCACGTTCAGGAAGGACGATATTCTAACAAAATCGTTTGAGCACACGGCTTTTGGCATACACCCCTCAGTTTTGTGCCGTTATTACATTTCAATTACAGAAAGGTTCTGACAAATATCAACTGACGTGGGAATAAGTGAGCAAGTCGGTGCCGGATAAAGCAAAGACTTGTAAAAGAAACGTATTCTACTCCATTGGGTAGGACTGTGAATAAAAGGAACTTGGGTCAAGTCCGGTAACTGGAATTAACATTGAAATCGACTATTTAAACAGGAAAATTTAGCAAGATCATGTGGTGAAAGGTGAAAGAATCAAATTAGGATACCTTTTTATGTGGCCATAATTAAGGTGATTTCCTACACCATCGTGAGCAGTATTCTTTGTAGTTTTGGATTTGGTTTTTAAGCCGGTCTAAATAAAATTCTATTGCATAGAGATCTGTGGGTGGTAATGGATCCTGGTTGGAACGTCAGTCATAAACCGTAAGATGGAGGTAGGATAATTTTTTGTGCTCCTGATTGCTGAATTCTCTAATATGGTACCGATTAGTAATTCTTTAGACATCCGAACGGGATATTCACTTTGTATATATGTAATGCACCAATCATGAGGTTGCTGAAAACTCTTCGACAGCCCACGACCAATTTCGCCCTTCTTGGGGCTCATCAGGTAGGCGCAGTCCCCGAGATTCCATCAACCTTATGTTCTACCTTGATCCAAATTGCGTGAAATTAGCGAACTACACTCGTTAGCATACCAATTTGGTTGTGACGGGAGACTAGCTCGGGAAACCAGCTGAATCTCTCGTTTTGGATGTTTTTAAGCAACTGAACGTGCTGCACCAGACCGCCTTGTGTATCAGTTGGCATAATATTCGTGTTAGTTACTTGTTTGAAATTGACGTTTAGACACATCGTCCCAGGAAATTTCCACAATCAGGTAATAATTTAAACCACTCAGAATTTACTCCAGTGGTCTTCAAATGCCACAAATTCAGTGAAACTTCGTGAACGCCTGCATTTTACTTCATGCATAGATTGGTCGTTTCCCCAGTTTATCCACCTTAACTGTAGTTTAACTCGCATTCGGGACATGTTAACATTTGAGGAGTATTGTTTTTATAAATATTTTCTGACTTTCTGATGATAGGATCTCTTATTCACTTTTCTATCTGGTTCTGGTGCTGTTTTTTCTGACTTCTTGGCTTAGCTGGTCTGATATGCGTCTACATATAATGGGGAGTGGATCGTTTGAATCCGCGTACTGATCCTATAAAACCTAAAGTGATATGCCTTATCATCGTGGATCCTTACAAATACCCGCATATGATGTCAAATACAAATGTCTTTTTGCTCCTTGCTCTCTCCTCCTTGCAGGCCCTTCCACGACCGGATGTAAGCTATTGTTCAGTCAGTCGCACCATTTGAGAAGTCTCCGTTTGGACTTCCATTGGCTGCCCGACATTTGAATATTACTGCCGATCATCTGATTTTTTAAAGTTTTAAATTTATATTTCTTGCGATTTTTAAAAGGCATCGGAACTATACGGACAGCAGGAAGTGAACCGGTGTATTCACCACCGGAACTGCAATGTCCGGCAGCCAGATATGTGGTAAATGCTGAATGTGACGATGATGTGTGTGGTTGGTCACTTGAGGTGTGCTCAAAATATTACAGTTGGTTTCTTTCCACGTGTGTTCCGGTAACAATGGACGGGGAGTGTTTCGTCAGAGTAAATCTTTAAAATTATAGCACACTTAAACCGCAGGTCACCTTCTGCACTTCATTGTCAAATTCCAAAATTAGACGCCATTTTAAAGGCGTACATATAGATTCTATAATGTTTGCTTGGTTGGAAAGACCACATATCTACTATTCGGAATAAATATGATCCACAGATCTTCGGTTATTTATGTACATCCCATCTACGCGATTCCCTAAAGCACCAAACAAACTAACATAAAGTCAATTTTTTCGGGCACTTAGGAAGTACGGGCTGTTTTCTCTAATAATATCGAGTTGGTACTGGTGGTAATGTCATCTTAAACACCAAACATTTGATCAAGGGATCTCGATTTACTAGCGAGATCGGTGATTGCTCGTAAGATGGCAAAGTAACGGTCAATGCCAAATAGCTTATTGAGCTGAGCACAGATAGCGTGTGTCATGCGCAACAATGGCGAGGAAATTGCTGTCCAAGTCGGTACCCTGGACTGGATAAAGTACAACCATCAACTATCCCCAAAACGCATTTAGTTTACGTTGCTTTGAATGGGTCACTTGGTCGAATGGTGTCCACACTTGAGGATTCACGGTACACTCTTGATCAATACATCCACCCTAACACTAGACACTTCATTTCGGACGGAGTTCAAACCTGGAGTAGTAAATGCACGCTATGTCTGAAAATGCAGTTCGGAGTCAATTAGGTAACCCCTTCTTTCACCTGGCTCTTATCATCACAGAAAAATTGACATTTCTATTAATGGTTTATCTCCACAGACCACCGAAGCACAACCTCTTCGATTGCAATCAATCTGGATGAAGGTGAGTTTCAAGTATTCTGCAGCAGAATGTTCGCACGGGGGAGGTGTAGATCTGTCATGTGTTCGGATTCAGAATCCATCACATCTAGCCGACCAAAATGAACGCTCTTTAAGTAAAATAGATTGCCTGACACAAAACCTAGGCAAACTACCGAAAAGTGCAGAGGCACCACAACGATTTCGTGTAAGCGGTTTCAGCCGTTTCGTTTACATTTCTGACCACTGCGATAATTTGTCTACAGTATCGCATACAGCGTCGAAATTCTCCTAATTTTTTTTATTCTAACTTGCAGATGTTTGCCAAGAAGACGTCGACGCTTATTTGTCTGGCAAGCCCGGTGTTGCCGCAAAGATATCTGGGGGATATTTGCTATCAGTCATACTTTTAGTCATCCAGTTCATGTGAAAACTATTATTTTATTTACTCTATGACAGTTGTACACCCGCTGCAGTTAAACCATTAGGATGTTTGTTTGTTTTTGTTTTTGTTTTTAATAAACGCCTATATTCATAAAAAAATTGAGTCAGCTGAATAAATGATAGAGTCCCTGGAAGGATTAACGCTCCTTTGGACAATATTCAACTTCCGAAACCCAAAACCGATTCATTATTATTATTCCTATTTGCGGCATTCGTTTTTGCAGTAACCTACCACTTGATCTATTCTTTTAGACACACAGCCCACTCGCACGTGGCTTTGCTCAGTCAGCAGTTTACAGCAGAAAGGAGAAAAAGTAACAACAACAGTACTCTTGCTGCCAAACGAGTACATCTTTATAGATCTTCCTCTATGTGCTGCACAGAAAAACGCTGGGCAATAGGACCAATCCCACGATAGCAAACGTATTGCGTGGTACCTTTAGGCAGTACTCGCTTTTACTCCTCCATGTTGACATTCAGTAGTATCGTAGCGGTATAAATTGCAGCCACTTAAGCACGTTCATAATGCTTATCCTAGCCCAATAGGCGCACATGTTTGCAGGCTCAAACCGAATGCATTCGTACAGTGCATAGTTGAAAGTAACTGTAAACTGGTCATTCTTGCTGCCATCAGCAAATTGTACAAAAAAGCCCAGCACGCAAAAATCTCATTTGACAGATGGCAGTCGAAACACGCAGACCACTTATTGAATGTCTGGCCATCGACGAAATTCTAGAAAAACGTAACCATGTAAATCGCTCCAATCGCTCGTAGACTGTGCTTTAGGAACCTTATGGAGTTTGCTGCTCATAATCCGTTTCGTAAGTTTACAGGTTTCTGTAGAATTTTCCACTGTTTCAGTACATTTAACAACTCTGTCCTTGTTCAGTACCTCACCGCGCATTAAGAATGAAAATAGTGTCCCAGAACCTTGCGTCTGTTGACGGTTTACAACAGTCTTACTTTCAATAGTTTGCCTTGCTGCCTTGATAGCAAAGTCGTTTTGAACAAACTGATTATGTACAGAGCCCATACTTGGTGATGAGACAGGACAGCCATTTAGTGTGCATGTTAAAATGAGTAAAATGATACCGAACTACCTGAGAATAACTCAACGACACAAAAGTATGCTAGAGAATGCCAACGCGTAGTTCATCGTGAATACCCGAACCCATGCACCTTGGTGTCAAAAAGCAGAAAACAACCATTCAGATCAAGTCAAATGCCACGGCTTGACGCATTCAGGCAGCGATGGACAAATATCCGCCATAAAATCTTTCCAAACCGGTTCATATCCACACACACATAGAGACAGCACACTGGCTGATGGCAGTCCGGATTCAGCAGGAGCACAGAGCGGACTTGCTTTAAAAACCATCCAAATGATATCCAACAATGATTTTTCTCATCCCATGCCTGTTGAGAAGTTGTGTCCCTACAATTTGATTGAAAAATGCCCGTGACAACAAGCTGGTTTAGCGCACTGGCACGGAAGCGAAAGTATGCCCATTTCAGGGTATTTTCCCCCAAAACAGCTAATAAAATAACCGCGTACCACCAAAAATAGCTTTTTATTACCGCTTCCTGCGGCTCACATAAGTTATTCCTCTCCCAAACGGATGTGATACTGTTTATTGAAAGAGATATGAGGCTCTCTACTAACTGTTGCTCAGAAAACGCAGGAATTATCACCAGGCTCGCTTACATCTGGTCTGACCCACTATCCAGAGTTTGGTGAACCTCAGTGTCTAAGTCGACTGGAGCACTTGTGTACAGTTAAGAAGGTTGGACGCGGTTTTGATAAAAAGTTGACGATATAAACCCTTGTGCTTTGGAAATAAACGTCCAGCATGTGTGGTATTCATGTTTTCGTATGTAAAAACTGACCTAAAGTGCCCAAAAGTTGGGTCACCGGAACGTATCAAATAAGGTCACAATGCCACTTTAACGTTTAGGGTAAACATCCAGATTGGAAAACCCGATTTGCGGATACATGAAGCTGGTTAACACAAAAAACATGTGGAAGAAGATTGGGTTAAGGGTTGTTATGTTGAATTACCATTTCATCGGATCGCTGAATTCCGGGAAAATGGTGTTTGTTCCAATCATTTCAAATCGCTTATGATTGAGAGAATACCAATTTCTTCCAACGACCAGGCGTCTCAACACAGTACAACTTGCACACTTGTAGCCAAAATCACGCTGTGTCCAAATTATCATTGGGCAGTTAAGCAATAGGCAGACATTTTTCCCTTCAGATAAGCTATTCCGCTGATGTGCATTGAACAGAAATATAACTCTTACTAAAACGCACAAGTTGTGTACACTCGTAACCGAGCCGAGATCCGAATTCTAAGGGGATATGCAAGGCGAGAGTGGTACCAACGTCCAAGTAGCGTACGCCTGACGTACTGCAGTAGCCATCTTTGCACTGACAATCGGCCTAAGTTTACGTGATTTTCCGTATGCCCGAAGCCTCGACTGACTCAGCAGCAGAATCGATAAACTTGTAGGAACTGTGGTAACTTCATTTTCTCAGACGGCCTCACGGTTTAGTGGTTTTTGCAACTTTCTTCTCTGAATGTTATATATCCATACAACCTAATCCTTCACAATCGAAATGGCTGGACTAACAGGCTATTAATTAAAATTGGGTTCAAGAATGAATGTCCCCGATGATTTGTGTGTGCCGTTTAGGTGACTCTGTCGAGTATTCGTCTACCAAAATCCTACTACAGTCGCTGACTGAGCATGCAGCTGGATCAGTTAGCCGACATCCAAACACCACCGAATACGAAAAATACACTCATCTGCACATCAATTTGGTTCTCAGGGAGACTCAGCTGAATCGCTCGTTTATGATATTCTTCTACTGAATGTGCTGCGCAAAGTACGCCACCAGTGAATAGTTTTCCAGCGCAATCCCACAGATCGCTATCGTTCGCCTGGACAAACCTTTTTGTCTGTGTATGTTTAGTTACCCACATGTGCAGATGGGCAACGGTAATCTGAACAGCACATCTGATGGAACAGCTGGTGATTGGGTAGGTATCGGCTGCTGGTGATTTGCAGAGCGATGGTTTCTTGGATACTTATTCTAAGTGAGCTTAGAAGTCAGTATTTTCTAGCTATCCATTGAACAAGTTGGCCGTTAGCCTTCTGCATTTATATCAGTTGTGTAGCTAAACTGCTTTCCTCTCTTGGGTGATTTTGGGTGAGGTCTTTCATTCAGTATTTGAACTGAAGAGCGTTGCATGTCCAGAGACCACTTCCTAATGAAATTACAAATAGCGTGATTGGCTGACTCTCCGTTCTATTACCCTATAGCCTTGGTCAAATGAATTGCTTCCCACATAGCACGCAACTTTTTCCGCCTGTATGTGTCAGCTCAAACGTTTACATCCATGCTTTGGTCACAACTAAGTTGTAGGTCGAATTCCTTGTATCTTTAGGCTATCTAGCTACACCTCCAGAATAGAGCAGTGCCATCCTCATTAGACAGTAGTTAATTGAAAACTACCGCGCCTGAAGAATTAAGGCACTTGTTTAAACCAGCACAAATATCCCGTATCTAAAGGAAGTTCGCTAACTAGTTCCAGTTTGGTTTGGGTGCTCTGAGTAACTGAACACAATCCAGATTTAGGTCACTGTTGAGATCTGAATCCCCACCGGAGTAATCTACTTGTTTGTTTCGCTATAAGGCTCAACGGCAGTATGCGATTTGGTCTCGAGCACCTAGATAATGATAGGTGATTACATTGGTGTGACTAACTGACTGAAAAGAGTCGTCTTTATTTAGTAAGACGTAACCAGACTTGTTCTACTTCGATTTCTACGAGATAGCCCAAAAATCAGGAGGGACGGCGATAGCATTGATAGGGAGCAGTCATGGGTAATTCTCGCGAGAAACGAAAATAATAGACTGCGCTGGAAATGTACCTCCATTAACAAAAGAGCTGCTCAAGAATGAGAGCTTTAAAATCACTTTATTACAACTCGAACAGTCTTACCAAGCTCACACGTGGTCATACACATGGCGCTAAAGCCCCCCCCCCTTGCGGAGGCTTGGTTCTTATGGGAAGAAGGAGAAATAGCCTACCAAATACTGAGGGCTTTCTTAATTTCCAGCTGACCCCATTTCAACTGAGTTCTATTAGCTAAAGAATCCTAAGCATGGTATAAATGTGAACTCAGATGAAAAAGTTCATATTCCCGATTCCTTTTGTTAAGAGTAACTGCGTAAAGTTTTTCTACATTCTATTACTAATTCGTGCTTCGGTTGGATTATGATTGGTTCTGAACAAGACAGGGTATCCCCTTACTGCCAATATTTGGCCTTGACCTGTAATTGCTTCTTAGTACGGTCGTGGAAACTACTGTCGGGCCAGAAAATGACATATGTGAAGGCAATACAAATTAGAACCCGCGTCCATTATCATATATTTCTTACTCCGAGAGTTTCTACTTGTTTTCAAACAGCGTAATTTGGATAAGCCGACAGTGAATCACATTGACACACAATGACACTCAATCTGCTTAAACATTCGAAATACAGAGAAAACTGCAGGCTCAAAAAAGGTTTAGGAAGTAATTCGCTCATGATGATAAGGACAAGTTCCGTTGGATGGGGTAACAGATCACATTCTTAGAATTCATTAGTATGCGTATGTGGTATAAGGGAAACTATAAACAATAGATAACAACCACATTTTCCACGTCTTCATGTACGTTGCAGTACAATGCCCATGGCCCGAAATTCTCGTCTGCTACATATATCACTGATACTAGCTAAGTACAACACTCTACACGACCTGCACACTCAGTATCAAAGACTGGTACACCATTTGCACCATTTTTGTGTTACTTTGTCACTCAGTATTTTATCTCACACGCAGTGTGGTAATCTCAAGTCCTGATTTAAAAGAAAAACACTTTCCATACAACCTGGTGGCGCACCAGATTGTGTTGGAACGATAATGGTGGAGAACTGGATCATAACGGCCGCCAGCTGTTGTCACGCATTACCATCGTCTGGTTCCACTTGGAGGGTAATACTAGGAAACGGTTAATTGCCCGTAAGTATTGTATCACGCACTAGCTCTTTTTCCTCCTTGAATCTTCCCGCTTTGTAAAGAGCTTCATATCCATATACCAAACAGCTCCAAACTAGCAGCCTTCTAGAGAACTTCCACATGGGCCCTCCAAAACTCAGATGGTACGGGCAAAAGTGATGACTGGATGACAAAAATATACACAAGAACTATGCATATTTGAATACAACATACTACGTATCAACTGTAGCGAAATGTCCTCAAATCTAGTGTTGTGTGGCTTGGTATCTGGTGTGAAACTGGAGGGATTCGATTACAGCAAAGCATGATTAAACAGAGTTTTCTTGCAGCCCGGAGAGACATACGCTAACAGGTGCTTTCTAGAACTGTTCGAAATGTCAAGCACATGAGCAGCAAATATGTTACCTGGAAATCAGTTCGTTACCATTCACACTTCAAACAATCGGTGTCCCTGTAGGCCTCAGCGGCAGAGTTGAACGGTCACGTATCTGATCATTCAGCTGCAAAATGGCAAGCCATGAAGCCGAGTAATACTCCTCATTCAGATGGGTCTCAGCAAAATAAAACAGCACATACAAGGTGTACTGCCGCTGAAGTTTATTTTAGTATAGATTACAGGTGTTATTAGAGTTATATATGCGTGGGATTATGCTGCCCTTTTCCGGTTTATCGACCGCTCAGAGTTCGATGCTTGTGTGCCTGGTATTCCAACCGGGTTGAGGTCAAGATGTTGTTTAGGCGGGGCTATTTGAAAGATGATTCCTCATACATTTGCTCCTACAGATTAGCCAGTCGAATGTTATTCTTCAGCTATTGGATGGTGATGGAGAAAGACTGGTTTTTGTTCCTCATTAATATACTGCAAAGAAGATAACCTGGCCGGCACCCCTGTTCTGCCTGGCGAGTAACACTTGAACTACACTCAGCCTTCTGAATAGCACACTGATCGATACGTGTTTGAACTTAACTTCAAGGGATCATGCAGAACTAACTGTAGTCTCTTTTCGGTTGAACTAGAAATCTTCATTTTCCGGAGTCGCAGTTTTCATGGAGTGATATCCTTGAGGTTAGAATTAATGGATGAAAATTCAAGCTCCATGGATTCCGGCGGGATACATCTGAAAATTTCAACCCTGGAACTTTCTGAAAAAGACCAGTTCGCTAGGTAAATCAAATAACGCAGGTACTATGACAATTACATCCATTTACACAGCAATCTGTGATTCACCTGAACCTCTCATTTCTTCTTCTTCAACGGAAAGTGCTGCACAAATGCCGCCTCATGTTTCAGCGTGAACGTCGAAGAATTTTCGGGACGGGGGTACTTAGCGTGAGTTATGGTGGAACAATGGGATTGTGCACTGTTTGCGCACTTCGTTTGCCGCCTCTGTCTTGCGTCAGTGACGCCTACAAACAAGCTACAGGTATAATTTCAACAAGTGACATTATTAGAACAAGATTTCGACTCACCCAGAATGCTGATTATTGAAAGTAATACCTATGTTGCGGTAAACTCGCAGACCCAGAGCATGCTGATCGTCAGTAGTTTTATTATGATGGATGACCCTACTTTTCCTGTAGTTCTAAGCCATGGATACACTTTCGTTAATGGAACTGGTGAGGCTACTGTCATTCGAAAAACCTATTTAATTATGGGCTGTCACCAGGCAGAACTGGCTGATTGTATGCAATGTGCCTAAGTGGTACGAAAAGCTACCCGAGCGCTTCTAGTCTTATGAGAAAAACGGTCTACTTAGAACTGTGCAATATATTACCGCTCGTAGCTAGAGTGCATTTCACATCATATAATTGACCATTCGCTTTTTGAAATAACGCCTGAACTTCAACCATCACGGAAAACACTTATCAGTTTGTACGGCAAACAATTTAGAACTACACACATGAACCGGTCTGACCGAGAGTGAACTCGTAATCTTACGTAGCCTCAGCTTAAAATGCACTCACTCGACCAAACGAGCTATCGGGAACGTTTGTTGCATACAGACCACATTTGCGATATCCAAGGCAGTCAGATGATGTCGTCCGGATGTACAGCTTGTACTACTATAGATTCGTATACAGTAGAAGAAAATAGGATCAACCTTACAGATGCGAAATTCAAGTACCATCCAAACTTGCCGACTTTTGTGGATCTATATTGGTTGAGCACCACCCTCCTCATAGGAATTCACTCTGAGAACTGAAATACCGAAGCTAAGTTTGATCACCCCATTCACAAAAATGTAACGCGTCTGGGTAAACCAGTGCGAACTATTTTACTATGGGTTTTTTTTCGTTTAAACTCATGACTCAGTCAGACAAATAACAGAACCCAAGCAAGGATTAATAGTTTCCGCTACCGTGGCCAGTAGGAACATAGCTACCCGTAGTTGCTAGTATTTTCATTGATGTGAATCCTGTAAAGCGCGGCTGAAGAAAGGTTCGGTTGCACACTGCTTATAAGGTTGTTGAAAACTTTTCGATGCCTCTTTCTGAGGCTGACCACGCAGAAACACTCCCCAATCTTCCGCCAGTCTTAAGTTTGAATTGAATCCAAACTGCAATAAATTTGCGAGTTAAACTGATTTGGTTTTAACGGTGGAATCAAGTGAGTTCCGACTGAATTCCTCGTATATGCTATTCTTCAACTGAATCTGCTGTACAAAAACTGCTCCGTGTTTCAGTTGATATGATGTCCTGGATGTCACCGTACTTTTTCTTGACTGAACACGCTATTCATGACAGTATTTTGCTAATTAGATGCAGCTCGGTCTCCATGAATGATGATGAATGAGTGATGGAAACTGGGAGACTACACATAACTGTTGGACCCCAAGAAGTGACAAAACCTGCAGCGGGCTGTCAATGAGTATTCAGCGGACCAAATGACTAGTCCTTTATGTCAACTTATGGATCATATATTTACAACCCGCTTGAAAAATATTATCGTTATTATTACTATTATTGTCCTTTACAGTAAGTAACCAACCAGAGAAAGTGTAACTGACATTTATACAATTTTACCTTGTACAAATAAAAGCGGGAGTCATTCGCACCCCCGCCATTCTGGCATAAATCACTTGTTAGTGATAACCGCATGAATACACTAGAAACTAACTTGCGCCTATCATTCTTACCCCGACAGAAACTCGTCCAGCGGTACGCTCTATTCGCCACATTTTTCATAATTTGTCTTCTAATATTCTGAAATTCTGACCGCGACTTCTCATCTTACAGCTTCATATTTGCCTAGCTGGCATTCAGACAACTTGCAATTCTATTAATCACCAGAAACTGGAAAGCAGAACGCTCTGTCTGTCTGCCTTCTACAAACTTTGATCTGAACCTTCGATAAAAAGCTTGCAATATTCTTTGCACAAATAAACCAACGCGGTAATAGATGTTGAACATTTCCCCAGCACTTGCTGACGGAGTTGGTAATCGGATTGCAGTACAGCCCCTCTACAGTGCACACCTCTCTAAAATGGCTGACTTTGATGATACCCTTCAGCATCCTATTTCAAAATTAGTGACCTCATTTCCAGTAACGAGTCCTGTGTCACGAACTACACCGTTGTCTTAACAGAACGAGCATAAATTTCTTGTTGATGTATTTCTTAGTTGACGCTCTCTTCAAAGTCTGCCCCATCTGGTGAGACCGTTTTTACGATTACCAATAACAGTCACTATAAAAGCATTTAACTGTGTTTATCCAAGTGGTTCGAATGTTTCTCTATTGAACGAATGCAAGCCACTGACTAGAAAACGTCTGTCTCATACTAAGTACTGCTGGAATGGACAAGAATAATCAAAAAGCAACTAGTTTACCTATCTTTGCTTGAAAATATTAGTCACGATCAAATAACTAAAACTGCACTAGCCAAAGACGTGCTGTTTGCCTGGACAACGGATAGAAACTAGCCGTAGGAGTTTTGAAATACGATCCAATGACCATGGAATTCAAGGCGGAGATCATTTCAATAGAGATAACTGTCAGCTGACAGAAAAGCTGGCCTTAAAAGAGCAGGCCAGGAGGGGGAGGAGGACAGGAGGAGTGTAAAGTGTATGTGTTCGATTGCATGATCGCCTTCAGGTAAAATCCTACCACAGTGTTTTGTGAAACATTAATGAGCAATTAGGTGAGACGGTTTTTCCTCATCACCTTGGCGGTAAGTTAGTGTGAATGACGGGCCCTGGCCAACTTTAGACAGACTAGCTTGGGTAGTTCAGCCATTGCCTTTTTGGACCGCGGGGCAAAGATGTAAAACACACGTGCATGTAAGTATATGCTAATACACACATACTGTTTCACTACGGAATCGATACAGACTAACCATGAATAAAGAGTAAGGCCTAATCCCATATTATCTGAATTTATCTTGACCGAACGAAGATAGAAGACTGGAAGATAATGGATGAAAATCATCTGAAAACGCAATGCCCATGCTTTTTGGGTAAATCGGAACGTGTTACATTCACTAAATCCTCCTTAAATTCATCGGCTCACTCTATTGATGACACTTATACACAAACTTCCCTTTTGAATATGATCTTATCGCTATCCGAACCGTCCTTCAGATGCGTTTCCTATTAGATATTTTTTTAAAAGTGAAAAGCTTATCTCCTGCTTTAGTTCATACCTAACCAAAACATGCGAACCCTTTCACGTCACTCGTTTGAACAGTCCTGTTCCTGTCCTGGCACAATCATTCTAGTGAGTGCACACCCAAGGCAGGAAGCACAGCATGAGCTCAAATAAGAGCAACACTCGAGTTCAGTGCTTTCGCCCATTGATTTGCACTCACAGACGATTTGCTCCCGGGTCAGGACAAGAGCCGTTCAAACGGAAGTCAAACGGAATTAAACAAATCCCGCAAAGATCTACATCGTATCCTTACACTTGATAAACCGCTGTCCATAAATATCTACCACATGTGTGCGCGTAGGACACATCATACAAGTAGTGCAGGTCACCAAGTAAGCACGGAGGAACGCACTAACACTGTAATGGATCTCCACGTAGGGTTTCAGAAGGTTACAGAGGAACAACGGACTCCAAGCAAAAATGATTTGCTGAGAAGGCCGTTTCAAAACGCGCACGAATTCACTGATTAATTCGGAAGATCGAGGCTTCCGCTCAAGTCTCCGGGTCAGTTTTTTTTCTTGTTCATTGGCTGCCGTTCATTTGAAAGGCACAGGCCTAGAAAGCGGAGAGCGCTGCTCTTCAAGTTCTCAGCACAGGGCAGTAAGCTTGCCATTGCGCGGACTCGTATGAAAAGCGTCTAATAATGCTTTGAACTGGGCACTAGATCGATAGTGGACAACCGTCGGAGGAAGGTTATTCCACACAGCAACTAAATGAAATGAGAAAAAAACTTGCCGATTTCAACCGAGCACTCGCAGCTGGAAACTATTCTTAACATGTTCACGCCGTGTATGGGCTAGGTCAGCGGTGAAAACCCTGTTGGTTAAATCTTGTTCAAACAGGGCATAAGTAAGTATTAGGTTCCCTCTGAGGTAACGATACTCTAAGGGAAAGAGGTCAACCGCAGCGAAACGTGTTTCATGTTCCAAAATTTCAAGGCCAACAACCGTTTTCGTAGCAGCTCGTTGGACACGCTAAATGGGGGTTACGTCCTTCTTGCGTACTGAGTAGACAACTTGGTTCGCATATTCGAGAAGCAGTGTGACGCAGTCACCATAGACTATTTGAAAGTCCATGCGAGTGATACAACAGAAGATGCGCCGAATCGCCCGTAGAACGGCGGATGCCTTTTGAACCGATTTCTCATGTTGCAGTGAGAGGGGCATGTTTGGAGGGAGCCAGATACCCTAATCCTTTTTGACATCCATCCACATGATGGCTTCTGGTACATTCTCACCATGCAAAACTAAGTCGTCCGCTGAGTCCCCTCCGAATGACATATGGACGCGCTATTCATCATTCAAAAAAGGTGACAGTTGTAGTGGTCTGGCTACCCAATAAGTTACTTCGCCAGGAGTGTGTGGCAAAGAAATAAAAATAATAACGCTAGGTTGGGTATACAATAATAAAGAGGTCAGATGGAACAGACTCACTAATAATTGTTCTCTTTAAAATAGTTCGTCGTTGGCCCAGGTCAGCGAATAGACAATAATCCAATTATGGTGTTCCAGGGGTCTTCTTCTGAACAGTTCCCACGTATAATAGATTCCGAAGATGGTCTGAAATGTTTTGATACCAGATTCCATAAGTAAGGCTTTGCACGGTAATGTGGACTACAGCTCATAAAATATGCGGTTGCCATTAGAAAAGAAAGTCGAAGCACTTGACCACGTTTGTATTGCGTGAAATTGTACAAGTGCGCGTTTTTGCAGTTTTTTGTATTCAAACAAAAAGCGATTATGCAATTGATGAAATACTTAGTGTTATAATGAAAGCAAAATAAAGGTACAAAATGCCACACAGTCCACCTTTGCCAGTATGAACGACGTTCCCTTCAGGATCCATGGATGGACCTCGTCTGGCCCCAACACGCAGAACAGGTTGATCTCGTGCAACAGTTGACGAATATCCTCCTCCGTGAAGACAAAACCGGTTAGAGGCCGTTCGTATTTACACCTTGACGAGGACTCTGGGGCTGAATATAGATCTGTATAGTGTTCTCTGTAGACCTCAGATACCATTACTGGGTCACTCGTGGGTTCCCCGTTCAATGTCCCATGTACTTAACAAGCACATTTTTGTTTTTCCGGGCGAGGTCTAGTATGGTGGCTTGTTTTCGTATGTTCCATTGGCGGAATTCTGATGTACAGCGGTTCCGCACTTTACGAAACACCAGCTCTTTTTCTGTCTCCTATAGTCAACTCTTAGAAAAAAATTGTTGGGACCTCTTTTCCAGAAGACTCCGGATCCTTTTGGGTAGCTTGCGGTCCATCGGACTGCATGCTGTTTTTTTCGAGATGAACATCGCGTTAGCCTCATGAACTTTCTGGACAGTGGTCCTGTTTCACTCTTCCACTGAAGCTGGTCCCAGTTCAAATTGATCGAGAAGGATGCGCACTCCTGGGAAGTCTGTACGGTAGGAGGTTCGAATCCACGTTTACGGCTATGGCCTTTTGTACCTTTCTTCTTCTCCCATTATAACATTACGTATTTCGTCAATTGCATGAACGTTTTTGTTTGAATACGCACAAAACTAAAAATGCGCATTCGTACAAGTACGAGGGGACAAACGTGGGCACGTGCTTTGACTTTCTCTTCTGATTTTGTTAGCTCTTGGTCGTATACTCAATCTAGCATTATTATTTTTGTTTCTTTACCACACGCTCCTGGTAAAGTAGCTTTTAGGTTAGCCAGACCACTACAAATTTGGTGAGCCAAGGTCTTCCTAGATATTTTTATCTGTTCCTTTTAAGTCCTCGTCGTTTTCTTCCACCCGGTCACTGTGGATCCGCTTTGTGATTCATCTGATTCAGTCGAGAAAACAATTGGCATCCGTTTATTAGACTGTAATCCATGTAGTTCGAGGTGTGGTTTCACCAAGTCGAGGCTGTTTTCACTATGTGAACGGATCTTCAAAATTGGAACTCACGTCTCACTGGAAATGCTGTGCTTAATGAAATAAGTTATTGCGAATTGTGATGAAACGTAAGGTGGTTACAATGAACGAATTTGCGGGTTGTTTTGCAGCTGGATTAATTCCGCGAGATTAACAGAGTACACATAGTTCTTGTGAACGCAAAATATGCAGGGTTGTCACTCTTGTACCCAATGTATGCAACGGATATTCCATCTGACTCGACAGAAACCGAATTACCTACACTGGGATATCGGTAATTTCTGTTCTTGTTTATCATCGCGGTAGACACATTCATTATATCCGGTGAACACTTACGATGTTTGCAGAACGCGACACCTGAAGATGATGAAGGCCTATGCACGTAGGTCAAGTTTTGTGTAAGCTGACACAAAGGTCTTTATTGTTACTCTCGCAGCATGCCAGGACTATCATTTAGCTCAAGAAAGCCTACTCCTAAACGAACCTGTCGGACGAACACGACCATCACGCGGCTAGAGCTACACCAAATGCAATCAGTTGGCAACATGAAATCAGTGTCGAGCACTGCGGACAGCCGAACGAACTTAGCTGATGCACACGACCAACTTGCGGCTATATGTCCACGATGCCTAATGGCAGATAGACGGGCATCCATTCATTTCTAGCGGAAAAATTAGAAGGTCCAAATTGGACGACACGAAAAGCTGAATCTTATTTGTTGTTCTGGTCAATACATATGTCCTGCCGGAATGTGTATGGCTTTCTTCATATAGAGTGTTCACTTAGCTACTGACGTCCCAAAATGAGATGTAAATATAAATTAGGTTGTCCAACTATCACTATGAGGCAGGCGGGTGACAAACTGGGGGCAGACGTTTCCATATACAAGAAGCACTTTTGTGATACGCACTGCGTGACCTGTTTCAGCTTACTGCTTACTGACTATGAGACCTCAATACACGTGTGGCCTACATGAAATGCATGAAGTTATATTAAATCAACGAAATGATTGAGGCTGATGGGTCTTGCGTGAGTCACACAAGACTGTCGTCGTCTCTTCCGTCTAGCTGACTTAATCAGAGTAGTAAACCAAAAACACACTGTTGTCGATTATTCAATGCCTGGAGCCGGAAATACGGATGCACACAGACTTCCGGAACACACTGTGCAGGAGTTCTGTACTTCTGTCCAGGTCAACATCATAAGACGCCTTCTTTGCTAACCAGTTAGCAAGCAAACCTTTGCGTTTTCTGGTTGGGCCGGGGGCAAAGAACCAAAAAATAAATTATTCTTCTATGAACTGAACTTTGGGACAAGCCTGAAGAGCATCATCGCGTAGCTGGCAAGACTCACCATCGCAATGGTCGACGTGATATGATACGCAATCCGTTGCATACTGGCAGTCACTGGTACTAGTTGGCCGGTCAGAGAGCACACAAAAGCCCAAAGCCGTGTCTCTGGAGCACCATCTGAGTTGATGAGCAGTATCCTCGACCACCCCATCGAAGTTAAGACTTTTACGGGGAGTTATTCCAATCCATTTGCATTTGCAGGTGCTGTGTTGCTCACAGCATTTGTTTAAGTGAGCGAAATTTTAAGGTCCCGTACCATCATCTATTCGAATTTTGTTACTTGTTCACGAGAAATAAAACACGAAATCACACTTTGCCATATTTTGGCGTCCTTTATGAACGAAAATAACAGCTACAGAATATCCAGTGCAGATTTCACTCAGAAAACTCGGCGATTGACGTTTGCTTGCTTAATACTCCACAGATTAGGCAAACGGGATAATTTTGTTCAGCGAACTTCGTCACAACACTTTTTCTTATGGAGCTCAACTTCTATTAAGTACAAAATTGTCAGAAAACAACATGAATTGTGCAGTGGAGATGCGAGTGCCATCTCTGTGGATGATTGCTTTTCTCAGATTTGCGTAACTAGCCTGCGGACAATGCAGCGTCAGGAGGTAACCTTAAGTAAATTACCAACAGTGTTATCATTTCTATCAGGAATATGACTCGCCATAGAATGAATGCGTCATAAAGCAGTCATCATGGTAACGGTATTCGTTGTCATTCACCTCGACTACTTATCGTGACTGCAGCATGCTAGCCCCGTGTCAATATGCGACACTGATCAGGAGGCCTCTCCTATGCACAGTAACCTAGTCCAATGACCAACGACTGTCTCTCACCCATACCTGTACGCGATATCGCTTATCTCCGCTACTTGTAGTAAACACCAGGCCAATACCATGCGTGCCGGTGAAAATTAGGCCTCGGCTATGCGTGGTATCCTAATCTAACGCCCAGCGTGGGTCTATCATACTCATAACTGCAGTCGTCATTGCCTACCTCGGCTACTTGCGGTAATTGCTAGGCCTGTGTCTAAGTGCAACGCCGAATATGAGGCCACAACTATGCTCAACAGCCTAACCCGATGGCCAACGACGGCCCGTCACGCCCAGAACCGTACTCGATGTCGCCTAACGTGGCTACTTGTAGTAACTAAAGGGCCCGTACATATGCTCGTAACTGAATGATGCCCCAACTATACATAATAGACCAATCCAACGACAAACGGTGGTCCTCCATGTCCATACGCGACATTCGTATGCCAACCCCATGCCTAAAAATACGCCACCGCTTTTAACAAATCATGTTTCTATTTATTGGTTTTATAGGTACAAACGTATTGTGTGGTCAGTTCAGCTCTCAGTTTCAGGCAGCCGCTTTAACTCGACAGGATTTCTGAAAGGAAAACTGTATAATCAATTGCGACTCGTACACACTCCGTACACATCACTTAAAACATAATTAAACAAAGTTGTACTGGCCAACTCCCCAAGTGCTTACTAAATCCCTTTGTCCACAATTCCAAATCGGTGTCCACGCTGAAGCTGGAGTCTTTCTGTTATAAGTGTAAACTCACCACTTGCTCACTTGGTCCCGTGTACATCGATCATCCAGTAGCGGTATTCGGCAACCGTATGCATCATTGGGCGCAGCAAAGTGAAAGCTAAAGAGGGGTGTATACTTGTCAGTCGTAAGATCAAGTGGTATAGACTTAAGCCCCAGGATCCAAGGACTACGTGCGTCATCAAAAGTGCACCCACAGATGCAGCGTGATACACAAGTTTCTTGATATTAAGGGATATGCCACTTTTACACCATGGATGTTTCAAATGAGCAAAGGCGACCCGAGCCTTGCAGATTACCGCATCGACCTCATCTGTCACACCACAACCAGAACTAATATAACCTCGAATGTACACAGGACGCTTCACAAATTTGTATGTATCTCCTTGGACTGTAAGTGACGTGTTCAGTGTCAAACTCACGAAATGAATTCCAGACAAACTGGTCCGTCATCTCGGAGGTCCTACTCCCATCAATATGTTTGATTTCCCTAACCACACGACCTATAAGTGCGTATACCGGTTTGCTCTAGACCTCTTATACTATAATAGCATTTGTTAGCAAAATTAACCCGTGCTTGGTCGCTAGTCTAATATGTACAAACCTGCTCCCGTCCTGTCTCATTTAGTCACCTGTTGTCACCACCCTTACTGTGGTAAACGTTCAGTTTTATCTCTGTATTACTGCACTTTATCCTATCAGATATCTCCTTAAACTAACCAGGCTTTACTAACCTCATCCCATTCCCTAGTATTTCAAAGCTTCGCACTTCGGCAATATCCGGTTTGCTATCATCCACCCGACCTGGTCATTGATTTACATCCCCAAAGATCGCCAAACGGACCAGAAAATTACCTGCGATCTTATATTGGCTTCGTCCTACCTCTGCAGTTTCCATTAGCCCACTCAAAAACTCCGCTGCCCACAGAATTGCACATCCTAGCCCAACCATCTCAAACATGACGTCCATTAGGGGGTTATCCGGAAACCGATGGCACGGCACTGCCATACCCAGTTTGACGTTCTTGCCACCCGGTCCATTACCTACAAACACGAACAAACTCATGCTTTGTTCTGAATGTAATCTTATGATCATCCTGCCCACCAGCTGTGAATAAACATTATTATTATTGCCTTACACTGTGAGTGCAAGGTGCATGCCAAAGGACGGGATGAGTTTGGTCAGTTCGTTCAAAAACATCTGCGCCATTTCCTCCTCTTTGAAGATGAGAACGACGCCTGCGTACCCCATATCGACAAGGTTTTCGTCAGATATTTGCAAACCGGGGTCCAGAAGACGTTAGTTGGTCAGGAATACATTGGTTAGTTAGCAATTGTGACCAATTTTGGCCGCTTGTTATTTTGGACCGCAGTCTAACTAACATCATAGTGCTTTCTAGAAGTCTTTCTGAGACTTTTCCTTTTTTGTGTGCCAGATGTAGACACGGTTACCTTATTACCTCGTCTGAATGACAGAAATGAACCACCGTGCGCCCTCAATGGACCCAAGAATATCCCTAATCATCATAATCATCATCATCGACAGCATGACATAAGTGTTGAACACCGATGCTTCGCTGCCGTAGAGTTCATGGTTGTACGTGGGCTAGGGATACTGTCAGGGCGCCCACACGTAGACAGGAGGACGACTAGGGTCCTCAACCAAAGCCTTTGGCTCAAAAGCCTAACCGCAAGGCAGCGGTGTATGGCGGAAATGCAAATGCATTACTGTTTCTACGGAACAACTCGCCACATGTTCCAACCCCAACCTGGAGGACCAGGACACTGTGTTCGTCAGACCTCTAGCCATTGACCAACCTGGTATGAGAGACTCTGTGAGTGTCACAGGGACACTTCCCAGTATAGCTCAATGGGTCGCTGAGGTGCGCAGACCGCCACAGCACGGTAAGGTCCAGTCTCTTCGTGACGGGAATATCCCTAATCCATGCCGGTATTCATTTGTGACGATTCCTTAACAAATTCTATATACATAACAATCCTAAACGACCCACTCAATATGTCCATATACGGGGCTCTCCACGGACCCAAGTACGGTGTTGCGATGACGATACCGCGACTATCATACCCAGTCCGACTGTTTGCCCGTAGTTCACCATATCCATATCATTTACCGGAGGAGGGTGATACGTGCACCCACAAGACCGCCTCAATCCGTTTAATTTGTGCCAGGACTTAAAAGCACTGGCCACCCTATTGTGCTGTATGCTTGTTCTGCACACAAACACTAATTCTACCAAAGTCATTATCGATGGCTCGGTATAGCCTTGCCCCTGATATAGCGTGTACTGACCATTATAAAAAATTACTAGCTGTGGCGAATTCCTTGGCTTGCTTTTGCAGGACACCTGTCACAACGACAGGAGACTACACGGGTCGTTAAAAGCTGCTTAACTTTCAGTTTGCGGCGACATAGCGCAATTATTGTTCTTGTCTCTTCGAGATTATTTCCAAATGCAGTGCAAAATAAAACACATGAAGAAACCGGCTCTTCCACAAATTTCCCACCGTCATCAGAGACGTCACGCGAAGCCGTTGACAGCCATTAAACTATAAATTCCGCGCCAATGGTGGACCCCGAGTACGTTTAAACAAATTCCAACAAAACTGCGCTCACATGGCAAAATCTCAAGGGACCGAATAAATGCCATTAAATGCTGAAGCTTTATGTTAAGGTTTTTCTCCTCCGAACTATGGTTTCAGAGGAATTTCGGGTGTGCATCTAAGGCTCGGCGAGGAAAGTGGCCGAGTGGATAACAGCAAACAGGTCGCCCAAACCAGGTATTGCCGACGTTCGAAGCTTCATATCACGAGGGAATGCGATGAGGTCAGTAAAGTCCAGTGAGTTTAATGAGATATCTGACAGAATAAAGTGCATTATTACAGAAAAACAGAACGTTTACCACAATAAGGGTGATGACAACAAGGAGGCACGTTTGATGACGCACCAGGTCCTTGGATCCTAGGGCTCAAGTCCATTCCACTTGGTCATACGAACGACAAATGTATGTCCCCCATTGAATATTCGATGTACACACGGCTCCCTCATTATCGCCAATGGGACTAATTGAGAAAGTAACGAGTTTAACTTTATAACAGTAAGACTCCAGCTTCAGCGTGGACACCGATTTGGAATTGTAGACAAAGGGATTTATTAAGCACTTGATGAGTTAGCCAATACAGCTTTGTTTAATTATGTGTTTTAAGTGATATCGCAGAAGATTTTACGGGTCATACTTGATTATACATTTATCCTTTCAGAAAACCTGCGGAGTAAAAGCGGATTGTTAAAACTGAGAACCGGATTCATCACACATTACGTTTGTACCGATGCAACCAATAAATAGAAACGTGATTTGTTAAAGGTGGTTGGGATTTTTTAGGCATGGGGTTGGAAGACGGATGCCATGTATGGATACGGAGGGCCGCCGTTCGTCGGATTAGTCTATTGCATACAGTTGGGGCATTAGTCAGTTACGAGCATGTGTATGAGCCCTTCATTTACTGTAAGCGACTACAGCATGCAACATCGAGTACGGTTATGAGCGTAGCGGGCCGTCGTTAGCCATCGGGTTAGGCTGCTGAGCTCAGTTGAGGTCTCATGTTCGGCGTTGAAAATAGACACAGGCCTAGCAATTACGATAAGTAGCCAAGGTAGGCGATATCGACTATAGTTATGAGTATGACGGACCCACTTTGGGCGTTAGATTAGGATACCACGCATAGTTGAGGCCTCATTTTTATCGGCCTGCATAAATACTGGCCTGATGTTTACTACAGGTAGCAGAAGCAAGCGACAGCGCACACAGTTACGTGTATGAGAAACCGTTTTTGGCCGATACATCAGGGTAGCATAATTGAGGTCAAATAGTCAGCATCGCATATAGGCACTGGCCCAGCGGTTACAAAAAGAAAGCCAAGGCAGGCGATATCGCGTACAGTTATGAGTATTACGTCCGTCGTTCGCCGTTAGGTTTGTGTGCGTAGTTGAGGCCCGTACTCATCGGTTCGCATAAATACTGGCCTGGTGTTTATTTTAAGTAGCAGAGATAAGCGACAACGCATACAGTTATAAGTATAACGGACTAGGTTTCGCGCATAACCAGTGCTTCATTAGCAACGCCGCACATGGAAACGGGCCTGGTTCGAATGCGACCTCTGCCTCTGGACTTCCCCATCTAGGCTTGGGCAACCTGGCAGTATCCCAGTCCTCGTACTTCCTTCTGGTTGCACAGCAGCTAGGCACCAAAAGGATGCTACATCTGAACTTTTCTGACAGGCCGTCAGATTAGGCTATCACGCATAGTGGAGGCCTTATTTTCACCGGCCCGCATAGATACTGGCCTGGTGTTTACTATAGGTGGCAAAGATAAGCGAAATCGCGTGCAGTTATGCATATGAGAGGCAGTCGTTGGTCATTGGATTAGGTTACTGTGCCTGGGTGAGGCCTCATAAGCAGTATCGCACATAGACGCGGGCCTAGCAGTTATAACAAGCATTCGAGATGATTAAAACGCGCACAGTTATGAGAATGAAAGGCCATCATTGGCCACTGAATTAAGTTGCCGTGTGTAGGTGGGGCTTCATAATCAGCGTCACACATAGACACGCGTCTAGCAGTCACGATAAATAGTCCAGGTGAGTGACAACGGCTACTGTTATCATTATGATCGCTTTATGGCGTATTCCACCAAATGGTGAGTCATATTCCTGATAGAAACGATACTAATATTTTGGTAATTTACCTAAGGTTACCTCCTGACGCTGTATTGCCACAGGTTAGTTATGCATGGCTGGGAAAAGCAATCATCCACCGAGATGGCCCTCACATCTCCACCGCACAACGCATGCTGTTTTCTGACAACGTCGTACCTGGAAGCTGAGCTCCATAAGAAAAGTGTTGTGACGAAGTTCGCTGAACAAAATTATCTCGTTTGTTAAATCTGACGGGTATAAAGCAAACAAACGTCAATGACCGATTTTCCTGGTTGGAATTTGCATTGGACATTCTGTAGATGTTATTTTCATTCTTAAAGAACGCCAAAATATGGTATGTGCGATTTCGTGTTTTATCCCTCGTAAAACGGCAACAAAACGCGAATCGGTGACGGTCCGTGACCTCGAAATTTCGCTCGCTTAAACAAAATGCCATGAGCAACGTATCACCTACAGTGTAAATGGATTAGACTAACTCCCCGTAAAAGTCTCAACTTCGAAGACCCTATAGTTTCGGCGAAAATAATTTGGGTGTGTTTCTAGTGAGCGGCACCGTGAGTGACCTTGGGCGGTCGTGTAAATGGCTAGGGTCACAAAAAGCGAAAGAAGTTGATCTGGAGACAAACGACAAGTTTTGTCCCAAGAGTATGATTTAAATTGAAATCGAGTAGACACACTGGTCTCACTGTTGTAGGGAAGTCAGTTGTAAGGGATAGTTTTGATGGGGAGATAGCGCCAACGCGTAGAGCCAAACGAACACCGTACAAAGCATTGAACTTGTGGAAGAGGACACCGAAATTACGGCAGGAGACTAGGTTGGTTAACTCCGAACGATAGACGATAGGTTCAACGGTTTAGAATGAGGCGGTTAGGGCCAGGTGAAAAAGTTGCTTTTGTCGTTGCGATTACAACCTCAAGTGGGCGAGAGGTTGCGGTCGACAATCCGAAGGAAACAGTTGCAGGAGTGCCATCAGACTGGGTTTGGTAGTACCATGCCGTCATTGCACTGACATACTTCGGTTTCTGGACAGTCCCGTAACGGTCGTCAGGGTTGCCGCAATCGGACAGGTGATACGCATTTCCATGACAGCTGCATCCGGGTTAGACGAGGAGATTGTCGCAGATAGAGTCAGGTCGATGCAGAACCACGGAAAATTTCCAACCAGTATGGGGACCATGTGAGTGTAGACAGCGGACAATCCAGATTGGGTGAATTGCACAGGGCGTTTGCGCAACTACAGCCGAAGTTTGAAGCTTGGGAAGAGGGGGAACGAGGAAGGAATAGGATGAGAGCAGTAACATCTGGTGAGTGTCCTGAGGCACTCAATAGAAAAAAATCCAAAAGATGACAGCAAGCCAAATGAGCCCAGAAAGAGCTGAGTATTATTGGCTAACCTAGAAACCGGGTACTGGCTGGACCAGAGTAGATGCTTAATTTTTGGTCGCATAACAAAATAAACCATACCGAATTATGCGTGCAAAGCTAATCTGCGACCGATGTACAACCGGTGGGCCGTAAGCTTAGAGAAAAGTCGTGGGTCCGTAAGGCGCAGCAGTTTCACACTTTGTAGGAATCTCTGTTTTATATATTGCCAAAAAGACTTACTGTACGGCATTGTCCAAGCGAGCCATGCTATGAAATACGTGCCGGCTGTTCGCAGGGTGTCTGCGACCTAAAATACAATGATGTTATGTGATGCGTACGTGCTTTCTGATAGCTTTTTCAATATGGAGGTAGCACACCGTGATGTTGCATCCAGGCACGACTCTTGCAGCCCGCAATTGTACCGCCTACTTGTCCATGAAGAAAAAGTTCACTTGATACCACTCTCCCATCATTTTCTTCAATAATCCGAAAAGTTTACGCATAGCGGCAAACTGTTCGCTTTCCGTGAAGCAAATCGTCAACCACCCGGCACCCGTGTCGTCCGATTACAGGAAAGTATACAGCGTGTATCTACAGGCCACATATTAGTTGCTTTAAAATCTTATCCGAGACATTTTGTCGCGTGCGTTCCGTGGACATTGCCTACATGCGAAAAGCGTCGGAAAAGCGCTATCCACTGCCAGCCGGAGAAGCTTGTGTGGCTATAGTGATTATGACTGCAACACAAGCTCGCATCTGGTCCCCCGAAGTTTCGCTAAGACCAAAGGCATATCATTTACCACGAGAAATGGTCAACACTACCGGCAGTGGTTGTATATGTCCTGAGTGGTAAGGGTCTTGCAGAATTCACCGGCGAAAAACTGCCGCACTTCACACAACCACGTCCTATACTTCAGCAAGGCACTGCAGGCGCCCAACTGCTTTTCGATTGGCCGTTAATTTGCCGGAAGCCGATTGTACAAAAACTTAGAAACCTTATGATTCTGTTCAAGATGATGATAAGTGACCAAGAAATGGATCCCCTGAACCCTTAGACAAAAACTCACTGGACAGCCAGTGCTTTGCTTACTGTCCCAAACTTAGAACAGTAAGTTCAAAGTCGATGGCGCGCCAAAAAGAGAGTAATTAAAACAAATCGCGAAAATGTGATCGTAGATTGGGGTGATTTTTGGTCTGAGCACATATGAAACAAAATGCAACATCTTACAGTAAAAAGTTTTTTCCAATGGCAAACGTTTTGCAGAAGAAAGTACTGCCGTTCCAAGGCGCGGCCCAGGTCGCGTCGGTTCTTGGCGGTCATTTGAAGCGTTGTATGACCACGTGCTTGCGAGATTTTGCCGTTGATATGTCTACAAATCGCCGTTTTATAACCGTGCTTTCCTTTTCTCGTGACATTGATTAATTGCCCAAGCACCTCCTCCGTTGTGTCGTCATTAAGTAACGGCAGCATAACCGTCCTTTACGTAGGGATAGAGTGCGAATCCACCGCGACTCTCGCTCACAGCATTCTCTAACCCTGCTGCCGGTGTCTTTGCCGGACTTTCTGTGGAGAGCGTTCGTGGATCGCAGATTACGGAAACAGTTTTTCGCCTCTAGAGACCAGTCCCGTACGCCTCCTTGCCACAGGTCGATGCAGAACTCCAGCGTCTTGAACAGCAGGGCGTCCTGTCCCCAGTGACTTACTCAGAATGGGCAGCACCAATCGTCATGGTGAAGAAGCCGAATGGGTCAATCCGCATTTGTGCCGACTTCTCGACAGGCCTCAATGCTGCTCTCGAACAGCACCACTACCCACTGCCGATGCCCGATGATCTATTCACCATTATGAATGGTGGCAGTTGCTTCGCCAAACTTGTCTTGGCCGGTGTATATTTGCAGATCGAAGTTGCTGACCATCAACGCGCACAGGGACCCGTACGAATACAAACTCTACCGTTTGTGGTTAAGCCGGCCCTCGCGATCTTCCAGCAGATGATGGACACCATCCTTTCTGGCATTCCAGGTGTGGCCGCATACCTGGACGAGGTACTGACTGTCGCTCGCTCTCCAGACGAACTGCGCACGCGAAATGACGTGGTTCTCTAACGCATCCAGGACAACTGTCTTTGATTCCGTCCTGAAAAGTGCCAGTGCTTCATGACGACCGTTAAGTGTATCGGGTCTATCTTCGATGCCCCCGGTTGGCACCCTGATCCCGAGAACATAAGTGCTATTCACCAGATGCCGGCACCCAAGGATGTTACCAAACTCCGCTCATCCTTGGGCCTCATCAGCTACTATTCAGCATTTCTGACTGCACTGCACAGTGTCCGGCCACCGCTCAATTACCTCCTGAAGGAGGGCGTGCCTTGGCTTTGGTCGGAAGAATGTGAAGCGGCTTTCTGCAAGCTCAAGCCAATGCTCAGCTCCGAAATGCTACGGACGCACTATGATCTCAAGGTGCCAATTGTTGTGGCAGCCGATGCTTCAGCATACGGTGTTGGTGCTGACATCCTCGATATTTTCCCTGACGGAACTGAGAAGGCGATTATGCATGCATCCAGGTCGCTGACCCCGGCGGAACAACACTATGGTCAAATTGAGAAAGAGGCATTGGCGTTGGCCTTTACCGTCCACGGGTTCCACAAGATGATTTACGGCCGGCGATTCACCCTCCTGACCGATCACAAGCCGTTGTCAATTTTTGGCTCAAAATCTGGCGTACCTGCTCATTCGGCGAATCGGCTTCAACGTTGGGCGCTCGTCCTGCTTGGCTACGACTTCGATATCCAGTATCGACGCACCGAAAATTTCGGCCAAGCGGATGCACTTTCAAGGTTGATCGTACCCGATTCCGATACATAACACTTCGGCAAACGATGTTTCGGCGTACGCAACACATGGCCTATCCAACGCAGCTTTTGTGTTGGACACTCTTCCATAAATGTTCCTACTTCACAGCGGAAAACTCGCCTTTTGATTGCCTCGATAAAGGTTCGCCGACACCAACGAGGGGGATGGAGTGCAGCTACGATGAGAATCATCATCATCATCATCGACAGCATGACATCAGTGTTCAACACCGATGCTTCACTGCCGTACAACCATGATTTATTTAAAAGCCTTATTGTAAAAAAGAATAAAGGTGGATGGGGAAGCGACTTGTTGCTAGCTTACTACAATCAATCGGAGGTGCCTACACCTCCAAACATTCACTCAGGCAATCTGGATAGAAACTGACATCGGTTGGCAGCTACAGCTTGTAGTGTCTCCAACCAGGCGCAGTGGGGAGCACGCGGTCCCCATCCTGGAAGGCGAGTAGCACCGACAGCACCCAAGTTTCGTAATCTTTCATACCCCTCTGCCAGGTCAAGGGTTGGCCACCCTCTCTGCTTACGCCACTCTGAATTGGGCATGGAAAATAGCACTCTCTTCGGCAAACGATGGTTAAGCATACGCAACACATGTCCCAACCAACGCAGCTTCTGGTGCTGGACACATTCTTCAATGGAAGTACCCGTTGCACAACCGAAAACTCGCTTTCTAATTGCCTCGTTACGGATTCGCCGACACCAACCCACACGAGCTATGGTTCTGAGACAACGATTGTCGAACACCTGAAGACGTCTCAGTTCCGCTGCTCGAACAGGCCAAGTCTCACAGCCATACAACAAAACAGCCCGCACTGTAGCTTGATACATACGTCCTTGAGATTCAGGGATACACCACTTTGACGCCATAGGTGTCTCAAATTAGCAAACGCGTGACCCGAGCCTTGCAGATTCGTGCATTGACCTCATCTGTCACACTACAATCAGAACTAATACAACTTCCAAGATACGTAGAACGCTCCACAACTTCCAGTACTTCTTTCTGGATTGTCAGTGGCGCGTTCAGTGACTGCATGTCCACGAGCATGACCTTACACTTTTGGGTGCAAATTGCATACCAAAGGACGGGATGGCTTTGGTCAGTTCATCCAAAACCCCTGCGCTTTCTCCTCTTCGAAGATGAGAACGATGTCGTTTGCATACCAGAAGCTAGGCTTTATTCATCCAGAACTGGCACTGGGAGCTGAGACGAAAGAAAGTGATTTAGCAATAAACGATGAAACGTTTGAAAACATATATACAACATTCACCCCCACCCTGCAGAGGTAAATGTTCACAAAAATTCGCTTTATAATTGAATAATGTCAGGCTTTTCTGTTGCACAAGACATACGGTCGTGTCCGTTGTTGTTGTAAACCAACGGGTGTTCAGTAGAATTCGACATTTCAGTTTCTGAAGCAGAGTCAGATAGTTCCGGCTTCATAAGTGAATCAGTATTCGGCTGCGGTTGCTGCTGTCCGGATGCTGGAGCACATCCAAAATCTGCGGAAGGCGCCAGGTGTCGTTGGGAGGACATTCCTTCCATGCCGTTAAGGTCTGTGACATATGCGTACTCAGGGTTGCACCCCAGAGCTCAACCTCTTCGACTACGGGGCATACTTCGAAGATCGTCTATTTTGCCGCATCAGAACTGGTCTGGCGAAAGCAACCACTGCGGCAACGATGTACCGGCTGCGGATTCTCGATTGTGATAAAACATTCGCTCGTATCGGTGGCGGTGCACAACAAAGAACGAATCGAATGGAGGGCATCTTGTAGGTGGTTTCCAATGACTGATTTGAAGACCTTTGATCGTAATGAAAGCGTAATAGCTTTCCACAAAGTTCCATTTAATCGTTCCACCTCACCGTTCCCTTGGGTTATATGGAGTGGTCCGACTGGTGGCAACGCCTTTTTTAATGAAGAAATCGCTTAATCTCATCTGAACTGAATGGTGAGACGTGATCCGAATGCATGAAACTGGGCAGGTCAAACGTAGCGAAGAGCGGCACAAGGCATGATATCACCGTAGACGAACTTATATCTGGGCAAGCATAGGCGAACGGAAAACGGGAATACTTGTCTACGACCGTCAGTAGATATTTGTTTCGAGTCGTCGAAGGCAGTGGTCCCTTGAAGTCAATGCTTAAACATCCAAATGTTTATGTGGCTTTAATGAGTGTACCACCAGATGGCTTGAAGAAACCTGGTTTTAATTCCACACACACACTGACACTTTAATGACAAGTCGGATGTCCTCTAGGGAGAATGGGAGATTCTTGGCACGAAATGCATCATGCGTGTTGCTCCGGGATGGCACACAATTGCGTGTAGGTGTTTTAAATCCAGCTGGGTTGAAGTGTTCGCACAGACACCCGAGAGGGCGCGTCAGCAACTTTGTTTTCTATCCGTGGTCTGTAAGTGACGTTAAAAGAAAAGCGATAACTCCATCCGTCTTCGTTAGATTTTGTCATTTTTTTTTCTTTGTTGTGTTGAATACATGAGGCAACGGATCGCTGATACTAAAAGCCACAGGTTGAAAAGAAGAGGATAAGAGTGGGTGAGGGAGGGAACCTAGTATTGGCCTATGTCAGACATTCTGAGGTGCTGACACCTCCAACCTCTCCATCAGACAATCTGGAAAGAAACCGACAGCACGAACGCCACTGACATCGAATAGCCGCCATTTCTTGCAACGCCTCCAGCCAAGCACAGGGGGGGGTCACGGGGACGCCATCCTTGAAGGCGTACAACACCAACAACATTCAAACTCTTCGTGATCTCTTTCACGCCTTTCTGCCAAGTCATGCGCTATCCACCTCGCGGTTTGCGCCATTCTGAAGGAGGCACGGAGAGCAACACTCGTCTCGGTAGACGGTGTTTCGGCATGCGTAGCACATGACCGAGCCATCGTAGTCGGTGTTGCTGGATGTTTTCCCCAACTGAGGTACCTGCAGCACAACCAAATACCCGTTTTCTAATCACTTCGTTACTAACACGCTGACGCCATCCAAAACCAGCTACGCTTGTGAGGCATCGGTGGTCGAAAACCTGGAGACGCGTCACATCATCTGTCCGCAGGGCCATGTCTCGCGCCCATACAACAACACAGCCCTTACTGTAGCCTGGTACACACGACCCTCAAGATGTTGTGATGTGCCTTTTGACGCCACAAGTGACGCAAATTAGCAAACGTGATTCGAGCCTTTGAGATTCTTGCACTGACTTCATCAGACACACTTCCGTCAGAGCTAATACAACTACCGAGGTATGTAAAGTTTTCCACAATCTCCAGTGATTCTCCTTGAATTTTAAGGGATATTTCCGGAGACTGCACGTTCTGAAGCATGACTTTGCACTTTGAAGGTGCAAGGCGCATGCCAAAAGATGGTATGATGGTGGTCAGCCTATTCAACAGGGCTTGTGCTTCGCTTTGGTCTTCAAAGATGAGGGCGATGTCATCTGCGTACTCCAGATCGACAAGGCTCTCACCAGCAACAATTTGAACACCGGGGTTTCGAAGACCTTCCAGCGTTCGCCTCATTATTTCATCAATGACGAAGTTGAACAAGAATGGAGAGAGTGGGCATCCTTGTCTGACACCACTTTTATAGGGAAGCTTTTGGAGAGCACGCCATACACTCTCACCCGCCCAGAGTATGTGAATATAGGGATCGGATTATGTTTACAAACTTCTGGGGCATACCCTGTTGAGCAAGTGTATTTAACAGCACTGACCGATCGACAGAATCAAACGCACCCTTGAAGTCAAGGAACACCAAGATTGTGGGTCGTCTGTACATGCACTGTAAGACGACGAAGAATCAGTGACGCCGGAAGCCTTGTAAGACGTTTAGAATGTGTCCGAGAATGAGTTGAAACAGAGTCCGGGTTTTCGAGGATAAGCAACGCTTTACTTGTCTAAGAACAAGCGTGCATGAGCTGAAATGTACATACAAAGGTTCGGTAGTATATATGGTAAGTATAAAAATAAGCACACAAAAATCATGACACCTTGTCACAACAACAGTCAAACTAACACTAGTAGTCAACTAACACTACTAGATTCACTGCGTGTACCCTTTTGAAAATGGGCACTACTATCGATTCACCCCAGTTGTCTGGGACGGTCTCTTTCTTCCTGGTAGACCCAAATAGGCTAGACAGACACTGGCCGAGGAGCCCACCGCCATCCTTGAAAAGAGCAGGGGGAAGGTCGTCAGCACCAGCTGCACGATTACACTCGGACACTTCTGAGACTGAAGGCTTCCACCTTTCTGTTGAAGGCCAGGATTGTGGATTGGAGGTAGCAGGTGGCCAGGTGAATTGCTCCTCGAAGTACTGTGCCCAGCGGTCCAAACGTTCTGCTTTTATTGCATATCAGGGAGCCATTTTGGTCTCTGATTATTTCGCTGACAAGGGGTCTCTAGGACCAGTCGAACGTATCAAGTGGAACAGCTTGCGACGTTTCCAGTATTCTTTGCATCTTCCATTTCTTCGACCTTTCAGGTCCACCAAGCTGCTCGGTCTTCACGAACACTCAGTTTCACCTGGCGTCCGATGATGCGTCGGGTGGAGTTGTGGTGGCGGCCAAGGGAATCTGTCGCCTGGGTCTCCAGCAAAGACATGGTCCATCAGAGATCCAATGTTTGGATGAGGTTAGCTGGGTTGTAACGCAAACGGACGTTCCGACTTTGAGTAGCGCTTTGGATATCTTTTCCCAGGGGCCGTTTATATCCGACACCGTACCGTCCGGCAAGCATTCGAGGAGCTGGTTCTGATAGTTTCGTTTGACTTCTGGATCCACTAGTTTCTCAATGGCTAAGCGAGGTGTGCGCGTTTTGCGTACACCTGAAAAGCGCAATGAAAGGCAGCAGCGTACAAGTGCATGGTCGGAGTCCACACTGGTGTTCCAGAAGGAGCGACAGGCGGTGATCGACCTTCGCCACCGATAACTGACGGCGATGTGGTCTATTTGGGTTCGTCGCTGGTTTGTTGGTGGGCACCACGTTGTCAAGCGATTTCCGCTGTTCCGGAAATTCGTACTGCAAAGGAACAGTCTGTGATCGACACACATCTGAAGTAAGCGGTCTCCGTTGTCCGTGCGTCTCGTGTCCAAATCAAGACGACCACCCAATCGGGCTTCAGCAGCGCTCAGTCTACCTACCTGGGCGTTCATATCACCAGCAACCACAACGATATCTGAGCTTAGCCCTGCTGTAGAAGGGCACCTATAGCCTTATAGAAACTGTCCTTGGCAGATTCAGAGCTACAGTCAGTTGGGGCGTAAGCAGACACGATAAACAAGTTGCGATGGACCTCACTTCCTCTAGATTCTCTCACAGATGTTGCCAAACGAACCGCACAGAGGCGACTATCAACGGGTATCCAATCAAGCGGAGACGCTTCCGCTCGTGCACTCAATGCTATACCCACCCCAGCATATCCAGCTGCACGGCGTCTGCATCACCAGAGGTCCGTCCCTGTTTCTGACAGACAACATACATCAATGCGGAGGGAATCCAGTGTACAAGCAAGAGCCTCCTGTTGACCTGCTTGCTTCACTGAGCGAACATTAAAGGTGGCTAAGTATACAGGCTTTCGGGGGTTGAAAACAGAATTCGAAGTGCTTAGGGTTGTAACTGAGCTCGGACGTACAGAGGCTGCAGCTAATTGTAATGCACGGCGAGCTGGGACCTGCGTAGAAAGTACTCATATTTGGGCAGGGGAGGGTGGAAGACGGAAAACGTAAGAGCGTAAGAGGGGAGGCGTCAGGAGTAGCATGTTTTCGCTTACCCGCCCTGCTGTATGCAGCAAGTAAGGCGACCCGGCTGATGGCACCACGCGACGGCCGATGTGGCATGAAAGTACTGTTAGTTGTAAATGTCATGGTTGTACGAGGGCTGGGATACTGCCAGGGCGCCCACACGTAGACAGGAGGACGATTAGGGTCCTCAACCAAAGCCTTTGGCTCAAAAGCCTAACCGCAAGGCAGCGGTGTTGGGCTGGAAATGCAAGTACATTACCATTTTTACGGAACGTGTCACCACATGTTCCACTCCCCAACCTAGAGGGCCAGGAGACAGTGTTCGTCGGACCTCTACCCATGGATCAACCTGGTGTGAGAGACTCTGCGAGTGTCACGCGGACACCCCCCAGTATAGCTCAATGGGTCGCCGTGGTACACAAACGGCCACACCTCGGTAAGGTCCAGTCTCTTCGTGACGGCTTATCCAACGAGTATAGTACGCGAACAAGCCAACCACCCAGAGCCTCCGGATTCGTCGTCCGACCATACCAACTATTGCAAAGCACTCCTCACCAGTTTCTCACGTCATCAGTGGACGAAATGGGGCGGGATGGCTCAGTGGTTAGAGCGCGAATTCACTGACCGGAAGGTTGGTGGCTCGAAACCGACCTCTGCCTCTGGACTTCCCCTGTCTAGGCTTGGGCAACCTGGTAGTATCCCAGCCTTCGTGCTTCCTTTGGGTGGCATGGCAGCTAGTCACTGAAAGTGTTACAGCTGAACTATTTTTATTTTTAGTAGACGGAACCCCTATATAGAGATCCACCTTAAAAACATGCTCACAATGTCGACAACGAAACGATCTGTTAGGAACGTAATATGATTCCATCAGTGATGATTGATTTTTTCTTTGTTTGTAGATCTCTGCAATCAATGCATACTCGGACCATCAGGCAAAGTATTGACAATGGCTGGGCCGAGCAGGTAGGATACCTACTTTTTCATGCTCCAAATCATAACCCGTGCTGGGATCTTTTCACTTAGACCGTACTTTCGTTAACTTATATCGTTTTTTTAAACAACTTGTCGGTGTTCGACAAATTCATTCATCTGCACACCTATTCGGTTTTCACGGGAGACTCACCTGAATCTCTCGCTTATGGTACTTTTCAGCTGAAGGAGCTGCTTCATGTTTCTTTTGGTATGATGTCGCAGTATATTTTTCGAAGAAAACTACTCACAAGATCACTGAAAACTAGAGATTCACCTGCGTCTTCCGTGAAAACCAGAATGGTATAAAAATGAGTCAATTTGTCGAATTTCGTGCATATTGGGTTCAAGTAGAACATAAGGTCTGCGGAAACTAGGGGACTGCGCCCACCTGATAAGCTCTAAGAGGGGTAAAGCCAGTCGTTGGTTGTCAAAAAGTCTTCAACAACCTTGTGAATGGTTTCCTTGAAGAACTTATCGGCGTCTTTGAAAAAATGTAGCAGTTCAGTTGACAAAAGCCAGACACGTATTTACTTCACTCCACTTCTAACTTCCTACCCCGAGCATCGTCTGAAACTGCTGCGCATCTCAAACACTATGTCCATTTCCGAGTGACACTTACAGGAAATACACGATCCGTTTTCGCATTGGAAGATGTTCTCTGTTCTAAATAGCTGCTGACTGAGTTGTTGAATGGTCAGGTCTTAACTAGCGGTTGCTCCTCAAGGAAGAACTTCTAATCACGAAACAATAGGATTCGAATTAACTGCGTGCCAATAAGAAAGTACGGTCCTGAATAGTTCAGGCGCTTCAGATTGGTGTGTAGTGATCGGTCATGTGACCATATAAGGACTGAGACTGAGAACCATGCATCCACTGGCCAGTCTTCTTCACCAAAGCTGAGTTTTGACCGTCCCTGTGTCAGCTGTTTCAAGCACTGTTAATTTCAGGTCGTTGTATCGAGCGTTTTGTCCAACACCACTCTTATAAACTCTGTGCTTTTCCTCAGGGAGGTTATATGCGAGCAAAGAAATCTAAACTGGAGAATCAGTTCCGCCCCGAAAAGGAAACTCTTCAATCCAATATATTCCACGGGGTTTCTATCTACGTCAATGGCTACACAGGTAGTGCCTTGTTTCTTTTATCGCCCTTTTTGATTTTCTGTTTCTTCGTGTCGTTAATCCTTTTTTGTTCTGTGTCGTGCCGTAACTTGGTCATGCATCGAATGCAGACTGTACCTTGACCCACGGATGACAAGTTTTTCTGTTCGTTTCGTGACTGTAGATCCTCCCGCACTTGAGCTGCGTGATTTGATTCGTGCACATGGCGGGCAATATCGTGCTTACTATAGTCGTTCAAGGGTTACACACATTATCGCGACTCGGCTTCCAATGGGGAAAGTGAACAAGCTTACTGACCAAAAGATTGTCTCCAGCGCGTGGATTGTGGAAAGGTAAGCGACATTACTGATATTTACTTTATGGCCGGAAGTGTCCCGGCTTTGACCATCACAAATATTCAGATCTAGGCGTGCTTTTCCGGCGGTTTTATTCGTTCCCGAAGCCGAGTGAAACGCTTGCTCCATTGGAACTCTTCAGGTAAAGCTCCTAACCTGAAAGTCTGTCGCAAAGTGGCTGTGCGTGATCTCCTAAGTGATGTGGGAAGGGGATTCAGCATGATACCGGTCTTGTTTAACACCAAGTGGACCAATTCATAGAGGTCCAACGGACAGTTCCCTAGTTCTTAAGTTTGAAAGTTGGAATATATGTGGCGGTTTTTCCCTGTATGACAGCCAAAAGGACGCGCAAGACATTCAGAGGAGGGTGGTTGTCTTGAGACGTTCTTAGTCAACATCTGCGTCCATATTGTTATTTATCCCAACTTAGCCAATTCGTTTCTCTGAATGGCAGTGTTTGGAGTGTTCGATCACACAACAGAGCTGTAGTTGACAAACGGGCTAACTGAGTGACCTGTTATCAGGGAATATCTTTCCGTTGCTGGATTCCAAACGGCTGACTAGCAACTTATAAGTATGAATTACTTCAGAATACGTTGAGCTGTTATTCGAGGGAGATGCCGTTTTATTCTGTCAATTAAAATATCACATCATCAGAGACATCAGTGTTGAATTCACTACCGTACAATCGTAAGGTTCGTCTAATTATAGTTAAAGCCCAAGAATAAAAAGGAGAGAAAAAGAGTGGGTGAGGGAGGGGACCTAGTGCTGGCCTATGTCAAGTATTCTGAGGTGCTCACACCTCCAACCGCTCCATAAGACAATCTGGGAAGAAACTGACAGCACGAAGGCCGCTGACATCGAATAGCCGCCATTTCTTGCAACGCCTCCAGCCAAGCACAGGGGGGCGGGGTCACGGGGACGCCATCCTTGAAGGCGTACAACACCAACAACATTCAAACTCTTCGTGATCTCTTTCACGCCCTTCTGCCAAGTCATGCGCTATCCACCTCGCGGTTTGCGCCATTCTAAAGGAGGCACGAGAGCAACACTCGTCTCGGTAGACGGTGTTTCGGCATGCGTAGCACATGACCGAGCCATCGTAGTCGGTGTTGCTGGATGTTTTCCCCAACTGAGGTACCTGCAGCACAACCAAATACCCGTTTTCTAATCACTTCGTTACTAACACGCTGACACCATCCAAAACCAGCAACACTTCTGAGGCCCCGGTTGGATGGCTTTCATCCCAACGCATATACAAATTACCGATCTCCTACTTAGAGGTCTGTAAATTCTGTCCTTCACCTCGCTTTTTTGTGGGTTGTATTCCGTAATCAAACGCAAAAGTTGATTGGTGTTTGGAGTTACGCATATTCACCACTAAGACACCCTCTCGCCATTTCAAAGGAGCAAATAGAGACCGAACAAATAAGTAACCACAACGCTGTGGGACAACGCACACGATTACCCATCCATTGAACACCAGCGACTGTCTACACTTTATGTGGGGAGACGGGCTCCCCAGCTCAGTCGTTGTCTACAACTTACGGACCAGCTTTAAGTAATCAGAGGACATGTTTCAAAATATTTCAGCCCTCCTGCTTCCTTCTCGTTACATACCACGGCGAAATGGTTTGGTTTCTTTAACTTCGATTTCCAGGTTAACTGAGAGTGGCGAGTGCTGGCTCTGTCCTAGTATGACACTGGAATGTTCAGCTGTAATCTCACGAAATGGAGCCGAGTTCTGAGAGAGAGAGCTGAAGCGTGATCCGTTCATCGAAACTTCCACACTCCCTGCTTTACCTGGGCATGTACGACCTGGTGGTATCTCGACCCTCGTGCACCGGAACGGCGTCATTGCTGAATGATATGATTTTTCTTACGAAGTTGTTCAGGCATTTGGCGTGCGAGCTCACTCCGTTCATGTATGTGTTTCTAGCTAAGCCTCTGTGATCGGAACACACTATAACTTGCAAATCTAAGTTGATAGGGGCGAGATGGCGCAAGTGGTTGGAGCGCGAATTTACTGTCCGGAAGTTTCGTGGTTCGAACCCGACCTCTGCCTGTCGACTTCCCCTGTCTAGGCTTGGCAACCTGGCAGTATCCCAGTCCTCGTGCTTCCTTTGGGTGGCATGGCAGTTAGGCACCTGAAGGGTGTTACAGCTGAGAGATTTTTTTCAATGGGAGTGCAGCTCTACGCAAACTTAATGTAGTCCTCGCACTTTTTCTGTCGTGAAATGATAGTCTGAACCCCGAACAAACTGCTGATTAGTAGTATCAAATGTATTTAATCTGTACGACATTCTCAGCTGCGTACGCACTAAAAAAATTCTTGTTCAATCCATGGATTATGGTTGCAGTTTCACTACACTTCCTTTCCCTTCGTCTTGTTTTGAACAGTATCAAATTGAACCGTCTACTCCCGTGGCAACAATTTCAACTATATGCCGGACGGACGGGAGGCGTAGGTCAACGGCGGATACTGGTTGTCCCGGCTGTACGGGATGATGCTGGTAAGAAAACGTATTTTTTCAAGACTCGGGCATTTCGGAGTGCTGCTTCTGGTATTTCCTTTGTGAAGCCTCACGAAGAGGTGTTCCACGAGTACCAGGACCACAGGACTTCCGAATTAGGAAATGAAATTTTTAGATTATATCCACTTGCTTTCATCAATAGTTGTTGCACATAAGTATTACAGTGTCCCAACCTCTTTGAGCTTCAGTTCAGCTCAGTTAATCAGTCAGGGGTACGTTGGTTTTGTTGAGGGTCCTGCTTGGTGCCGTCATGAAGAGCCTGGACCTTATCGTGGTGTGACGGTTTGTGCGCCTCAGCGACCCATTGAGCTATGCCAGGGGGTGTCCTGACCTAAAGCTGCCACCTTGACGTGGTGGTCGGGCTTGAGTGCTGCAATGATCCCGCGGGCTACACTGGCTGGAACGTCGTTCCACAAGGTGCAACCATGCCAGGAAGGCCAAAGGGGAGCAGTCAGACCAAGAGCAGCGAGACCCCGTACTACGAGTAATCGTGCTACGAGGCGGTCTGGGGGTAAAGTCGTACTGTCCTCTGCGACAGGAGTGTGAAGGCAGTAAGGTGTTTCCCCCAGGTGACCAGCATGTCCATATTTATGGAAGCAGCGATGCTGCCTTCCCCCGAGGAAGGACGGGTTAGAAAAGGTCGGCCCTAAAAACCGCACACTCCGATCGCCCAACGGTTGACCGTGACCGCCGGCGCATTATCCACTACGGTCGAAATACTTTTAAAACCAAAGAGTCCGGTGCTGCTCAAAAGGCACCTGCTGTGCGCAGCCGCATCAGGAATGAGACAGTAATGCCTTATTCCCTGCGCCCTCGGGTTAGGCCAACCCCCTGCAGCCGAGCAGGTCAGACTATTGAGTCATCGGCTCCGGGCAGGGTCCCCAAAGAAAACCCTACTGTCCACTGCCTCGTGGGTCAGACTTTTAAGTCAGAGGCTAGGGGCAGGGTCCCTGAACAAAACCCTAGATCCCCCCACTGCCTTGTGGGTCAGACTTTTGAGTCAAAGGCTCAAGGTGGGGTACCTCAACCAAACCCCCTTCTTCGGCCTGGGCAACCGGGAAGTATCATTTGCCCGCGCAGTTCTGTGTCCACCGATGTCCCTCCCCAACCCCTTCCCACCACACAAGCAAATGTCACTGGGTCACTTGACTGTCAGTTATCTGACCGAAAGGCCCTATGCCCCTTGCTGCCTATTAACAGTAAACAAAATAACACCCTTCTAAATCCACGAGATCCTTTCTATATAGGAGCTTTTAACGTCCGTACTCTATGTCAAATTGGCAAACAGGCAGAGCTTGCTGAAACTTTATACTCCCTTAAAATTGATGTATGCTGTGTCTCCGAAACACGCATACAAGACCCAAGCGTGGTTATGCATCTCAGAACGCCAAGGATGAACTCAGCTCTTTCACATTTCTCCCTCCGTGTGTCCGGTGACCCAGAAGCGATGACTCGTGGACTATATGGCGTGGGAGTTGCACTCAGCCCCAGAGCTGAACGCGCTTTGCTTGATTGGATCCCAGTGAACAGTCGGCTTTGCGCCGTCCGGTTATCCAGTTCAATCAAGCTCAATGCCTCTCGGCATAAAAAGCGCTGCCTGTTTGTAGTGTCGGCTTATGCCCCAACGGACTGCAGTTCTGATGTTGAGAAGGATACCTTTTATCGAGAACTATCCGGGCTCATTCGTCAGGCAAAAAGCACTGATATTGTGATCCTTGCAGGCGATCTGAATGCTCAAGTGGGTCGTCTGAGCTCCTTGGAATCACATTTGGGCGGTCGATTTGGAGTCGATGCTCGCCGCACAGACAACGGAGATCGACTCCTTCAGTTGTGTGCTGACCATGAACTGTTTCTGGCAAGTACGAACTTTCAACATAAGCGTTCGCATCGCGTGACCTGGCGGCCACCAACTGCAAATCAACCGTGGACCCAGTTGGACCACGTGGCCATCAGCTACCGGTGGAGAGCCACAATTCAAGACTGCCGTTCCTTTTGGGGCACTCCACTTGATTCCGATCACGCCATGGTGCGTGCACGCCTGACAGTTCGCTTCCCTTCAGGCCCTCGCAAACTAGAAAGAAGCATGCCAATCCAGTATCTTCGAAGATCGACCATAGCTCAACAGTACCGATCTGAGCTAGCCCAACAACTCTCTACATGCACTGGCAGTGCGAGTGTAGATGAAGCATGGCAAAATGTGAAAGAAGCCATGTTAGCGGCGTTCAGTGCTGTCTGTCCAACCTCCCCGATTCGACCACAAAACCACTGGATATCGGCGAGGTCGCTATCCATGATTGATGCCCGGAAATCCATACCAGCAGGCAACGCGTACGACGGCGCACGCAAATCCCTTAAACGCCAAATAGTGAAGAGCCTAAGGAAAGACCGAGAGCTCTGGTGGAAGTCGAAAGCTCGAGAGATGGAGAAGGCTTTTGCTACGGGAAACAGCCGTGCCCTATATCAACTGATACGATCGACTGGTCCCAGGAAAACAATGGTCAGCGAAACGATAAGTGAAAAAGACGGCTCATTAATTCACTCCCAAAAACGTCGACTGGAAAGATGGGCCGAACACTTCGAAGAGCAGTTCAGCTGGCCTCCTGCAACACAGCCTGTGGAGATAATGCATACGGGCCAGTGGAATGTAAACCTTGATCGTCCTTCGGAAGAAGAAATAAAGTACGAACTATCCGTACTAAAACGTGAGAAGGCACCAGGACCGGACGGTCTCTATCCAGCCCTCTTCAAAGAAGGCGGAGAATCCCTGGTGACCCATCTGACAAAGCTTGCTGGTGCTATATGGAACGAAGAGAAGGTGCCTGCAGAATGGGGCATGTCGACAGTTATCCCTATTTTCAAAAAGGGTACGCGGACGCTGTGCGAAAACCACCGTGGCATCAGCCTGTTAGCTGTGGCATCGAAGGTACTCTCTGGTCTTATCCTTCGAAGGTTAACTGAACACAGGGAGAGACAAATCCGTGAAAACCAAGCTGGGTTCCGTCCTGCAAGAGGATGCATCGATCATATCTTCACCCTCCGACAGATTCTTGAACAGCGACACTGCTTCCAGCAACCAACAATGGTTGTGTTTCTCGATCTGAAGGCTGCCTTTGACTCTGTAGACCGCCAGGCACTATGGCAGTGTCTGTGGAGCAAAGGTGTCCCCCTTAAATTCTTGACCCTTCTTAAGGCGCTGTACGCCAACTCCCGCGGCCGTGTGAAGGTCTACGGGAAGCTCTCGCCTGAGTTCACCACATCAAGTGGTGTCAGACAGGGCTGTCCTCTTTCACCTTTCCTCTTCAATTTCGTCATTGATACGATCATGGAAGACTCATTATCAGCCTCTACTGCCTGTGGGGTCGAAGTGCTCCCGGGGCGTCCGCTCACAGATATCGAGTATGCAGACGACATAGCTCTTCTTGGATCTGACGCCGTGGTAATGCAAAGAATATTAAATAATCTAACTAATTCCGCCTCACGGTTCGGCATGCGCTTCACACCTGCAAAGTGTAAAGTGCTAGTGCAAGACTGGGTGGGCCCGAACCCTAGCCTAGTGCTTGCGGGTGAACCGATTGAGGTAGTAGACAAATTTGTCTACCTGGGCAGCTGTATTAGTCCCGGTGGTCTCGCGAAAGATGATATTTCCATCCGAATTGGGAAGGCCCGAGCAGCTTTTGTGAACCTGCGTCACCTGTGGCGTAGGCGTGACATCAGCTTATCCGTCAAGGGTCGAGTTTATAATGCTGCGGTGCGCTCCGTATTACTGTACGGATCAGAAACCTGGCCGCTGCGCGCCGAGGACGTCAAACGACTTTCAGTGTTTGACCACCGATGTCTCCGGAGCATTGCCCGAATCTGGTGGGAACACCGGATCAGCAATGCTGAAGTACGTCGAATGGTATTCGGGAGGAATAACTCACCCTCGATAGATGAACTGATCACACTGCATAGGTTGCGCTGGCTTGGCCACGTGCTACGCATGCCAGTCGACCGACTTCCTCGAAGGGTTCTTTTCGCACAACCACGTGAAGGGTGGAAACGAGCCAGAGGCGGTCAAACAATGACTTGGCAGCGAAGTATAAAAGCCATTACAAGCAAACTCAGCTGCGCTGGTCACTGCCGTCTTCCTGGATGGGGACCCCGAGACGGGCCACATCAATGGTTAGAGACATTATCAGACATGGCCCAATCGCGCCCTCAGTGGCGCTCATGCATCCAAGCTATTGCCTTCAATGCATAGCCCCCTTCCCAATTCCCCGACGTAACAGCCCATTGACAGTGGTGCATTTACGCAGCTCGCGCCTCCAATGCGCAGCTACCTACCTCACCTCCCCAAATCATCGACGGACGAAACTGTGGCAGCTACAACCACTGTACGACAAGTACACGGTTTCTTACAGCTGATGATGATGATGATGTCTCCGCTAAACTCACAGTCTCTCATACCAGGTTGGTCAATGGTTGGAGGTCTGACAAACACACTCTCCTGTTCTTCCATGTTTCGGGTTGGAACATGTGGCGACTTGTTCCCTAGAAACGGTAATGCCTTTGTATATCCCGCCAAACACCGCTGCCTTGCAGTTAGGCTTTTGAGCCAGAAGCTTTGGTTGGGGACCCCGATCCTCCTGCCTAGGTATGGGAGCCCTGACAATATCCCAGCCCACCTACAACCATGACACCTACGTCTAACAATAAACTCATGCCACATAGGCCGTCGTCTGGTGCCACCAACCGGGTCGTCTTACTCGCTGCATACAGCAAGGCGGATAAGCGAAAACAGGCTACTGCTAACACCTCTCTTCTTTCTCTTTCAAATACTTTTTCTTCACCCTCTCCCCACCCCATTAATAACTCTCTCCTTGTAGGTCCAGCACTTAGGACAGATGACTCCGTTCGTCATGCGTGCAACATGTGCTCGTCACATCACGGCGACATCTTCAGGTATCTCGAAATCAATCTTCAAGCCTCGAAACTCAATCTTCAATGTCCGCACTCTGAAACAAGCTGTTCTTGCTTTCACACTGGACTAGCTTGTCATTGATGCGTGGTGTGTCTCGGTAACAAGAATTCAAAATGCAAGCACAGGGGTTGGTATCGCCTTAAGTCACCGGGCAGAACTATCCTTTCTTGACTGGATACCTTTTGGTAGTCGCTTCTGTACGGTTCGTTTGGCAACGTCTGCGGAGTCTCACAAGCAGGAAGTTGATCGATGTTTGTTTATCATGTCTGCCTACGCCCCAATTGACTGTAGCTCCGACGCCGCCAAAGACAGGTTTTACGACGCCCTGAATGCCCTGTTGGAATGAGCTCAGACATCGTGGTAGTTGCTAGAGATTTGAATGCACAAGTGAGCAGGCTTAACGTATCTGAGACTCATTTAGGAGGTCGACATGAATTGGACTCGATACATACGGACAGTGGTGAACGATTGCTTCAGCTGTGTGCTGATCGCAGGCTGTTTTTATGCAGTACTAACTAATAGCCGAAGTCGTCTAGCCACATGGTGTCCTCCAACGGCTTGCCGGCCACAAACTTAAGTCGATCACATTGCCATCAGTTACCGATGGCGTGGATCAATAACTGACTGCCGGTCGTTTGGAACATATTTGTGGATTCCGACCACGCGCTCGTCCGGAGTCGCTTATCCCTACGTCTCCCAGGGCCGCGTAAGGTTCGCACAAATCGCTTGGCAACTGAGAGACTAGCAGGTCCGGGTGTAAGACGAACTTACCAGAATCGTCTTCTAGAGCCTCTTTCAGATGCTTCACCATCAGATGTGAACTCACACTGAGACGAGGTTGCCACCTCTTTGCATAGTGCTGGGAATTTTGCTTTTGGACGGTACCACCAGGCGCACTCACGAACTGGGTGTCGACCGATCGGTTGCACTGCTTAAATCTCCGAGAAATATCCCAGCCAGTGGTAAACATAACTTGATGCGACGAATTATCGTACATCAGGTGAAAGTGAGCGTGCGGACCGACCGTGAAGTGTGGTGGACACAAAAAACCAAGGAAATGGAAGAGGCCCAGAAAGCCTGCAATGTCCGAGTTGATCGATGCGGCCAGTTCCCGCAAACAATCTGTGAGCGAAACCATCAAGGATCGAAATGGAGTGACTACCTTAAGTGAAGAAGACCGCCTCGACCATTCGGTCGAATGTTTCGAACAGCAGTTATCTTGGCCACCAGCTGCCAGTCGTCTGCAGCCTTCAGTTAAAGTAGTATCCTGGACGGTGAACGTGGAACCCTTCTACGGCCTCGGAGGTTTTTGACTGCATATGTTCTCTCAAGCCCCACCGAGCTTTTAGTCCAGATGACCTCCCACCCACATTGTTCACATGGGAATAAAGTCCTCAACCAGCGCTTGTCTGATCTGTTTGCCTGTATTTGGGAAAGAGAAACTGTCCCAGACAATTGAGGAGAGTCGGTGATGGTAGCAGCCATTTTCAACAAAGGAGCTCTTAGTGAGTGTGGTAACCACAGAGGAGTCAGCTTGACCCCGGTCCTGAGGAGACTGTTGGCGTCACTTGTGCTTCGTCGCCTAATGGTGGCTCGTGAAACACTGACTCGAGAGCAGAAGCGGGATCCCGGCTCAGTAGAGGTTGCGTTGACCAAATCCTCACAGTCCATCAGGTGCGAGAACAACGAACGACCCACAATTTTAGTATTCCTGGATTTCCAATGCGAATTCGACTCACTTGGCCGGCCTGTTCTCGATAACACGCTTGCTCAGCAAGGAATAGTTTGTGAACATAGTAACTTCTTTGTATTCTCAGACTTCCGGACGTGTGAGAGTATACAGAGAGCTCCTAAAGCTTCCGTATACAAAACGGTGTCCGTCAGGGATGTCCACTCTCTCCATTCATATCTGATTTCGTGATCGATGAAATAATGAGACGAACGCACCAAAACCCTGGTGTTCAAAGAGCCTCTGACGAACACCTTGTCGATCTGGAATAAGCAAACGGACAAAGCGTAGTTATTTTTTGACCCACAAAATGCAGTCACTGAATGCGCCACTTACAATCCAGGGAGAAGCACTCAAAGTTGTGGAGCGTTTTACTTATCTTGGGAGTTGTATTAGTTCTAATTGTAGTGTGACAGATGAGGTCAATGCACGAATCTGCAAGGCTCGGGTCGCGTTTGCTAATTTGAGACACCTATGGTGTCAGAGTGGTGTATCCGTGAAACTTAATGGACGTATGTATCAGGCTACAACGCGGGCTGTTTTGTTGTATGGCTGTAAGGCTTTGCCTGTTCGAGCAGCGGAACTGAGACTTCTTCAGGTGTTCGACAATCGTTGTCTCAGAACCATGGCTCGTGTGGGTTGGTGTCGGCTAATCCGTAACGAGGCAGTTAGAAACGAGTCTTCGATTGTGCATCAGTTACTTCCATTGAGGAATTTGTCCAGCACCAGAAGCTTCGTTGGTTGGGACATGTGTTGCTTACGCCGAACCATCGTTTGTCGAAGAGTGCTGTTTTCCGTGCCCAACTGAGACTGGCAGAAGCAGAGACTTGACCTCGCAGAAGTGTATGAAGGAAATTACGAAACTCGTAATGTGCTACTCTAAGTTTACTGAAAATTCTTTGACAGCCCACGACCGGTTTCATCCTTCTTAGGGCTCATCAGGTAGGCGCAGTCCCCGAGTTTTCCGTCAAGAAACCAAATTGCCCGAGAGATTCAGCTGTGTTCCAGGTGAGTCTCGCAAAACCAGATTTGTTTGCAAATGAGTGTATTTCGCGACATTACGAAACGTTTGGGTGCTGTCGGTGCTACTCGCCTTCCAGGATTGGGACCGCGTGATCCCACTGCGCCTGGTTGGAGACGCTGGAAGATATGGCTGCTCGCCCATATCACTGGTGATCTTGTTGGCAGTTTCTATCCAGATTGCCTGAATGAGTGTCTGGAGGTGTAGGCATCTCGGAATGATTGTAGTAAGCTAGCACTAAGTCCCTTCCCCTGTCCACCTTTATTCCTTTCTTCACAATAAAGCCTTCGAATAAGTCGTTGTTGACCGCAGCCAAGCATCTGTGTTAAATACTGATGTTATGTTGTCGATGATGATGATGGTGACTGGTCGGAGGCAATGACCCGATATTCTGGCCCGCTTGACTGCGGGAGACTGGACTAGCCCGAGGGTGCAAGGAGTAAGAGTGGATGCGTTTTGAACTACATCAGGCTCACGATAAATTTTAGTGGTATTTCGACTGTACTGGATGATTTGCTGGCGTTCACAGTCAGCCATTGGACAGTGGAAGTGTGCACTCATGGAACTAAGCATTTCTAACCCATCCGTCTTCAAGGGGAATTGACGCCGCTATTTCTATGAATTTGAGCTTTCGGTCGCCCCATGCGAACAATTTACTACATTCACACTGCTGTTGCAGAAGGCAGTACCACCTTACCCCCCAGACTACTTCGCGTTGCGAGCACTCGTACCACACGGCTGTTATGTATGGCCGTTGCTGTTTGGCCTTCCTGGACAGATTTTCAGCTAGCGTAGCTCATGAGGTCATTGCAGCACTGCAACGTGACCACGTCAAGGTGGCAGCCTATGGTTGAACTATTTTAAGGGCCAATTTTTGAGTCATCCCTTTAATCGTCGACCGATTCTGCGAATGTTCGATTAATGCAGTTATCGTACTTTTTCTGGTTGCCTAGTAGCCACACACGGTTCTGTTCAAATTTGTCAACAAGCAACTACTACCCTCTAGAGAGACCATTACCAGGAGTTTTCTCTCTGGGAGGAAGTCACTGTCGAAATAAACCAGAATGATTCAATTTTGTTGGGACTGTTCTCTCCAGCTAGACACAGCTTTACCAGTCAAACAGCGTGCCCAAATGTGCTTTCTGCCAGACAAAATCTTTGTGTTTCTTACCCACATCTAAATGCAAAGAGTGACAATCGAGTGTTTGCCGTCGACGAACCTTTACTTGCACGGTAAAGTGATCGGACTGACTCCGACAACGAGGTTTATCGCGCCGGTATTATACCTGCTGCCTTGTCCTTCCGGTATTGCTCATCTGGCATGGCACTCGTCCTGTTATCTGGGGAACATAGATTCGTTGATTACTGCTAAAATATTTTTTCCAAGACGTCTTCGATCTACTTGAGTTCGAGTCGTCCCACATACGTCCAGCTTGGCTGCGTGTAGTTAAACGACCATACTCTTGTTACCTGCAGTACCACTATGAAGAAATTGTAGCGGTTTTGACAGCATATCGTTTTTCGTTCCAGGTCTGTCAGCCCCTGTGGATGCTGAACCATCTGACGGGATAAGTGAGCACACGTGAGTTCTGCCATTTTAATTTCCCATTTCTCTAGTTAGAAATACGACTTCTTAACCCGATCTGAATTCAGTCAATTTTTTAACCATCCGAAGGCGCGATTGCTTACGTCGCATAACGTTCATTTACCACATTTGATAATTCTACTCAAATGCAATGTTTTTCTGAGGTCATTCAAGCGCCAAACAATTAGTTTTTTCGCTCCTCATTCTCTTTGCCCTGGGGTCTAACGTTTCCCCTGAAAATATTGTCGTTCCTGGGCACACCATCTCGGTAAACAGATATTACTCTTATGCATTCATCTGCGTATCAGTTTGGTTCTGACGGGCGATTCAACTGGAACGCATCTGAATCTCTCGTTTATGTGCTACTCGAATATCGTACCAACTGAAACGCGAGGAGGTCTGGTGCACCTCATCCAGTTGATTTAGGGCATCATACACGAGCGTCTATAGGTGGAATTTTGTAAAATTTGGATTCACTTTAAACACAACGTTGACGAAAACTTGGGGACCACCTACCTGATGAGCCCCAAGAAGGACAAGACCGGTCAGGGACTGTCGAAAGGTTTTCAGCAACCTTATGAGTAGTGTATTACTTCTTCGTATTTTACCGTCAGGCTAGCTTGTGGAAGCATATTGCGGGGTGCAAATGCTTGATACTATCGTCGCATTTCCGACTAGACTGGAAACACATGTTTCTGCTTCAAACAGGTGGTAAAATAATCGTGTAGATTCCTGTCGCCTCATTACACCCAGTGTTATCGAGTAATCTTTTTATCGCCGTTCATTCTGGTTGTTCCAGCTGTCAGGGTTTGAGGTTGATTTGAATCAACGCAGTTTCTGATTCGCCTGTGAAGACGTTGATGTAGCAGCTCCCGGAAAGCTGTTTCCCACGTAGAGTCTTGTCAGGTGAAACGGCTTTTCCTCCGCTTGGTGACTTTTCCAAAGGCTGATGACAGAGTCATTCGCTGTCCAGCCTGCTGTCATTCAAGGTTACCAACTTACTATGAAAAACCGTCAAATTCATTCCCGTGATTACGGTTGATTCTTACAGTAGCATTAAATCGGAGGTATAACATTAGGAGTGTCAAATGTCATACATACGCTATTCAGTAGTGAATTTTGAAGTATTTGAGGGCAAGTCAGAAAAAGTCTGCTACTTTACAACTGTTTTTATGCGTCTGTGTTAGAAGTAGCCCGTATGCGAAATCGTATGTTAAAATTAGCTGGTTTCCAGATTTATTCGGATTCGTACGCTTAGTAGGCTCCAAGCAGAATCACCGAGCGCCTTTTATGGGCTAGTCCATGACGTTGACCATGAAATGGACGTACGGTGCATGATCCAAACTGCGTGTACTTGTGGCCATTCATTCTCTGGATTTCATGTCTCTTTTATCAAGGAAAAGTAGGAATAGAATAAGCAGCGCTACCGTAGCTATCGGCGGTGCTACGTGTGTTCAACGTGAGCTGAAAACGAACATTATTTTGATGCGCAGAGACTTCCGGGAACAGTTCTGGACACTTACGACTTTCAGGCTGTTCGTAGATATTGCTTCAACAATGTCACAAGCCACATTAATCGTGGCCCGAAGCACATTCGATGGCTTAGTAATAATAAAATCGGTGTCTACAGTAAACTCATGTTCTCGATGTTGTGCTTCACCACCATTCTCTTTTATGCGTTCGAATTCTGTGCACCTAGTATCATGTGGATCGGGATGGAATAACGACACGGACTGCACGCAGCGTGCCGCATGTTTCGCTTGGTCAGGTCACGATAACCGTAGCCATTAGGATTCTTTTTGAACTGTGTACTTGGGTTGAACTGCAGGTGATCAATCGCAGTTTCATCTACCGCATCTTCAGCCGATGTTTCGGACCTGATGCTGTCGGCTGGTAGCAGTTAGGTATGACCAGAATATTGGTATCGTTGGATTTCCATCATTTTCTTGTTCGTTGTAGGGATTGACCTATGACTCAGGAGAACTGGGTCAATAGCTCGGCAAACCCTGATTGGAGATGTCGAGTGTTGACTAATTCAACCAAACCTTCCAGTTAATCAAAAAAGTCTGAAAGAGATATCAGTTTTGCACCCAATAAACTACTACTGTTTATCGTCTATTTTTGAAGAGCATGGTCACACACATAAAGGGTTACCGGAGAATATGAGATAAAAGAGAGAAACGTCTCATTCGAAGTCATGCCACCAACAGTTCCAGTCAGAAGATGAATCCCAACTTACGGAAGAATTTTGGTATAGAAACATGCGTGTAAAGTCCAACAACCGAAGAAAGGACAAACAATGCTGAATGCTCTTCAAGGCCCGGTAAGCGCTAGCACAGCCAAGACTCGCACATCAGGCACAAAGTGTCCGTGATGCTGGGGCTGGTGTCAGATTAAATGGCAAGAATGTACATTCAACGCCATGTGCCACGCATAAGTGTCGTACGTGCGCAGAGAGCAATCAATGGCGAGCAAACAAAAGTCACTGACTGTGACCTTAGGAAGTCCCAGTCCAGGCCGTAAGGCATTTTCTGGGGCTTCGCGCCAAAGATGTTGGTCAATACTCCCTTTTGGATCTAGCCGTAGTGTCCTACCGGAGCCAGTGATCTTACGCCATGGACAATCGTACCGCCAGGGAATTCATGGGTTATGGTTGCCCCAGCTCAACGGTTTGTTCCTCCAATGGTGAGGTTTATAGGCAGCTTTTGTTTGTGTATGTAGAAATTCGTACTGCACTAGCTGTTTCACGTGTTTGAATGCAGGCTGATAGTCGTGTGACCAATTCCACCGATGTCCCTTTGTCAGAAGCGGATTCAAGGGTTCGTGAAAGCTGTGCGTTACTGGTAGGAAAACCCCATAGTAGCTGATTAACCCCAAAAATTATTTGATTTCAGACATTAGATGACGGGTGCATTCTCAAGATTGACTCGGCATTTGATGGGCCGGGTCGATTGTCATTTTTATCGATGATGGGCCCGAGTTGCTTCACAAAATTCATCAGGAATTCACATTTCCTTCTTCAGTCGGAACCCATAGTCATTTATATGTTGAGGAACGGCATTCATTTGGGGCAGAAGCCCTCTAGTCGCTCGCACAACGACAATGTCGTCGAATTAGTGAGAGACTCCACATCAGACAACATTGTGTCCATAATTTGCCGAAATATTGCTTGCGTAGTTATTACCTCAAACAACAATCGCGTGTACTGGCAAAGGCCACGGTGTGTGTTAATTGTCAAATGTCTGGATTCATCTTCTATTTCAGTTTGCATGTAGGCCTCTGGGAGACCCAGCTTCACGAAGTATGTGCCGCCGTTCGTCTTTATCAAAATGTCACCAAGTAAAGGCAGTGGATACTGGCGATTGTCCAAATCGTCATTCAGGTCCGTAGAATAATCGGCACGTTGGTGGAACACCGCCTTTACTTTCGAACAGCATCCAAGGCCATCGGTGAAGACTGCATCATATTTCTAATGTTACCTCGGAATTGTGACATTACCTAATACTCTCAAAACCTGATTTGGTGTAGATATGCACAAATTCTTTATCAACAATGTTGAACGGTCCAAACGATGGATCCAGTTTACACCCAGGAGGTTAAGCTTGCAAGCAACCAGGTAAACGTGGAAAAAACCTATCGACGGCGCAATGACTCCATACTTGTCTTTTGTTTTGAATGCGCTGTAGCAGTTGTTTATCAGCAGAGTTACAATGTAGGTTGTCGTGTTTTTTGGGTTTGAGGTTCAAGTTGCTTAAGAGCATCATAAACGAGAGAGTCGGTTGGGTTCCGGGTGGGTCTCCCATCAAAACCAAATTGGAATGCAGATGAGCGTATAGGTGGAATATAAGGCTGACGAAAACTTCCTGGTTGCGCCTACATTACGAGCCCCAAGAAGGGCGAAACCCGTCGTGAGCTGTCGAAGAGTTTTCAGCAGTGTATTACGTCCAGTTTTGACGGATTGTTCCCACACCTGTTGTTCTTATCTGTCGAAGGGTCGGAACCAGTCCAACTCTGCAGTACCGTCATAGCCTTCATTGATCAGTTCATTCATCGTAGTTCGCCGGAGACTGTCAGAGATAGTTCGTTAGTCCTTTTCATAGGGATCGAGATAGGGGAATGTATTCCGTTGCCATGTGATTTTTTATTTATCGTGAATTCAAAAGCTTTCCTGCGCACACCCGACTGATTACTGTGGTGGACTGGCTTCGACCAAACCTAGAAAACTGTGCAGCGTTCTTACTTACTGATGAAAATTTGGCGCATGTTTTGAAATGCTGCGATCCACTAGCGTTTTCAAACAATGGACATCTGGTTAAGCTCTAGGCGCACTTTAACACACTTTCGGACCAGGCAAGCGTGTTCGTCGCTTTTGATCTCACAAGTCTAGGATCAGTCACTCCTCAAAATAAGTAATCAGGACAAGTACGTGAAACATCATATTGGTCGATCGATACTGTCTCAACAAAGCTGGACGAATCGGAGGTGAGGTCGGTGTTGCAAGGCCCGGTCTGTGGATGGGTGGATTGCAAAAAGGTTGGGTTAGAATCAGCCAATCATCTTTGCACTGGTTGGGAAGCATTTATGGGCTGCCACCCAGGGCCCGGTCAGAACTCACAAGATATGGCGATGAAGTGCTCCGCGTAGTGCACAAGGCCGCAACCGATTTAAAGGCACTTTGGATTAAGTGCTCAGAACTAGACGTAGCACAAAGTCATGAGGACTAAGTACTCAGGTTCAGGAAGAATTGATTACGAGGGTTTTACTAAAGCCCGTGTATTTTCATTTTTACTCTTATTTTCCGGGTGATTGCATTCACCCTAAACGTTCCTGTGCTCTACGCATAGTCTGGCGAGCCTCCAACGTGAGCTGTCTCCACTCGGCGATCTAGTCAACAAGGCATCGCGTGGCATCAACGGCGCGACTGAAACAGTGGTGCCCTATTCTATTATCTGTCATCCGTAACCGAGTGATGGGTTTCTTTCGAAGACCCTGACCCAGTGCGGCGGACTGTCTACACACGAGCACACTTGTACTGTCCCAAACGAGGTAGGATATTAGCCGATAGCCGAAAAACATGTAGAGACACGTGTTCCGTTAAAAAAAAAACGTGTGCAAGTACACACAGCTGTTGGCAAGTTCAGACAAATCCTGCCTTGTTTAGTCATGGCAGGTCTTCCAATGCTCAGCTAGGGGGTATGAGTTCGACTTACACTGGAAACTCGTGAAATGCTTTCACCGAACTATCGGCAGAAATGGGCTCTACTTGTAAGATTATACCTGAGACTAGCAACACGGAGGAACCGTATTTCAGATCATTAGGACAGCTCTCCGGCAAAGTGGCAACTACTCGACTAGCCAGAAGCCGGATCGCTCTTGTAAATTACCGGTCGGAAACGAGGCCTACAGATCTGAGCTTGAACAGTATTCTGGCTGGCCGCGTATACGAAGCAATGCATGAAACGAAACTTGCTTTATTGGTGTTGCCGGCGAACTTCCGGACAATTACCTCGTTGTCTCATCACTATTCTGTCGTAGCATTGTTCGTAGTCATCCGGTTACCCGGAACATCAGCTATACTATACGTGGGGAAGTATGTTCAGGTGACCATTGTTTACCTTTCTATCTGTCCTTTTCCTCAATTCTCATTGTATATTCCTTCAAATTAATTCCCTCTATCACCAGGATGCCTGAACGACACGAAGCCGTTATGTCAGTCGATGTGGAAAACTCAAGAAGCAGTGAATCTCCTAAAGGTAAAACTGGTCGTCGCCTGCAACAAATGCGACTGGATGCCTGTCTGTCACCTTCCAAAACGTCTACCGGCAGTGTTCCACATCTGAAGCCCACTGGAGCAATATCCCTGAAGCAGTTGCTCCAGGGATCCGTACCCAGTGTCCCGATAAATACACCGAATCAGAAGGTAGGCTGGTGCATTTGTTGGCCTATTGATTTCACTGAATGTTGAATTCCCAAATTAGTTCTCAACAGGTTTTGAAAAAGAAGTGATAGGTGTAGTTTTAGTCCAATTAAATAAATTTTTCTGTCCTCGCTAACGTGGATTTCATGCTAGCAACCAAAAACCCAGAAGCATTGTGCATTTGTTTCATTTGCGTTGGCGGTAATCGGCATCCCAAGAAGCTCTAGGGAGATTCGAACCCGCAATCTTCTGGATAGGGTTTGGAATCCTCTAACGTTTAGCTACGGTAGTTCGATGTTTTACTTGTAGTTTTCTATTTGTTTGGCGCAATCACCATGCGTGAGGGGAACTTTCCAATATGGGAATACAAATGAAACAATGTTATGCAGGAAGTAATTGAATTGAGGGGATGCGATTGACATCAGATAGATAGTGACTTGAAAGTTAGGGCGGAAGGCCTCCACGATAAAACAAACACGTTATCAAGATTTAGCCGTTAGGTTGAGTACAATCTAACTATAGGCTCCAGTCAGCTAAGGAAAGGACCTTGCAAGACGACTGGAACTATCGGACTATACGCAGTTTGTATTGAGTACGCGGTAGGAACAGGCGGATAAGGGCAATAGGTGCTGTATTGAGAACTGGTTCTATGAACAATTGGGTTGATAAACATCATGAATTAAGCAGAACGTATAATCAATAATAGCGTAAACGGTAGAAGCAGAAGAAGGGAGAGAGTCAGCAGAGCTTTCTGAAAGCAATAGAGGGGAAGAACCCAATTGTATACCAGCGTACGGATACGCGCAGTTAGACAATGTAAATAGGCCGTATACAGAGATAACGTCGCAGAAAACAGTCAGTACGTTCGGGAGGTAAGAGAAACTGTCTTGAAAACGGTTATCGGGTGAATTGGGCACAAATTAAATGTAGTGCAGTCTTTAACTCACGCCGCGACGTAGCAGCAAATCGGAGTGCGCGCCTAGGCCCGTTTAAAACAAAATCTCAACAAAGACTGTCGGATAAGATGTGATATAAAAGGAATACAAAAAATCGAGGTACCCGAGCTGTCGAGTTGGCGCGATGGTTAGGGCACTCGTGGGTTACCCGAGGCGTTCCGAGTTCGATCTTGGGGCGACCCGTTTTTTCCCGTCAGAACAGACACACGAAAATGGGTAGAGTTGATACGCAACTTCGAGCGAAGGCGAACAGGCAACAAAATCTTAACAATAGCTACTAGAGAGTAAGCGGGAGCAAAAACCCGCGGAACGAACAGCAAAGAAGGAAAACGGCGGTATAATGAACAGGCATAAATTACGCTACACCTGAGTAGTCCGAACAAATAGGAAGTACAACCGCTAATCACCGCTGATTTTTAGGAACCAACGCTAACTATGAACGTTCTACACTATGTATTTATTTGTGCGGCTTCTCTCGAGGTGGCATAATTGGGTCGAGACGCGCAGCAGCTTCGGCATCATCTAATCATCGTACTGTAATATATAGCCAGTGGGTCGGCCGATCGATTGTCTTGTCACGTGAGGTCACGCGTGTCAGGTGTTAGCCTCGAGTCGACCAGGGTAATTTGGTGACGACTGTGAACTTCTTTTGACAGCAACAAATCGGTTTTTACAATCGTACGCTTGAGATGTGATAATGCACTGGTTTTGTGCTGATTTTCGAGTGCTCTGAAAAGCCTTGTAAATTAGGCCAGAAATCTTGTGAACTGTGAGCCACAAGAGGTGCATGGGTCTTTGATGAATATATCGTTTTTAGTTGCGTTAATGTTCAGAATATCCCAATTCCGTTCCTCTGAAGTTGGCTCTACTAAGACTGAGTGATGCTTCCAGACAGCCCACTACTACCGGTTCTGACTTGTCATAAGCTTGAGTAGTAGTGTAGTGAGTAGTACGTATGCAGCTGGGTAGTGTCCATTTTTAACCCGACCTCACTTTCTGGTTTGTTCTCAATGTGCTTTGAGATGCATTCGGATTTTGCTGCTATGCGTTATTCTTCCGGTGATAGTTTCCCCTAATCCATAGAGTGTATACAGTGGATTACTTTTTATAGACTGTCGATTCCAATTCACCGGAGAATCAAACGACCCACTCTCCGTCACAACATCCAACCGACACGGATGCACAATTAGCTACCTTTTATGCACGATCCAGACTACATCACCTCTCTTCGTGGGCCAATGAGCTGCGCGATTTGGTCCAGCAGCTTCGTGATGATCCAGCTTACTACGAATCAGGCCTTGGTGAAGAATGGAAGCGATCTGTAATTCTCCAAAGCACCAATGATCCATCCGTTGTTGTCACGCTTCGCGCGAGTCAAATTCGTTCATCCACCAAGCACACACCGCCGCAGCATCGCGTGTACTTTCATATTGACATGGATTGCTTTTTCGTCTCCGTCAGTCTGCGTAATAGACCAGAACTAAAAGGTTTGTTGGGTTAGAGTCTGCTCCGTTTTCTACAACCGTTCCATTTGGTTTGTCCCACAGGATACGTTCGTCTTCACAATAGACTCCTTGTCTTATCAGTTATGCACTTTAACATGCTCGGTACAGTAATCCCACTAAGGTAGCACATTAAAGGGATTGGGGCCTTCTGACCTTTCTTGGTGGAAAACGCTGTTGTGACGATCCATCTTTTATGGTTCCTTCTTTGAGGTTACCGCTGTATAGTCTGACCTGAGTCAACTGTCTCTTCCATGTACAGCCGGTTTTTCAAAAGGAGGACATCAGTCGATGTCGTTCGAACTCCTCCACTCTGATTTGTATTGCCTCCCACACAGTGGTCCCAACAGTTGTCTTCGCTGTGAATAGCGTAGCTTTTGTGTCTAGTCAAAACCGAGTAAGACCCTTCTAGTTAGCTCAATTTCACTAAGAAATCATTATTTTAAGTCCCGGAACTGACCCTTTCCTGCTTGTGGTTAAGGCGCGAACTTACTAACTGGGAGGTCCGTGGTTTGAACCTAGCCTCGTCATCTCGACTGTTCCTGTGTATGTGTGGGTAAACTGGCAGTATCTCAGCCCTTCTTTTTTCGGGTGGCATGGCGGCTATGCACTGAAAGTGTCACAGCTGAACGCTTAATTGCATTAGGTTATTGTCTCACACCACACTACCGTGTCGCTTTTTTAGAGCTTGTATATTTATAGAGTACGGTGCCGCTGTTTGATTCCCACTGAACTGGTAGATGTTACCACTTCAGTTGCAGTCTCGCCGTTCTAACATCTTTTTGAGTCGTCATCGTTGGTTGATCCGGTGGCAACTGATCTGTTTGCCGAGCGTGGTAATTGGCTCGCACCCGTTTCGTCACCATTCGAGAAGAAACCATCAGTCCGCTTACTGATGCTAATGGTAAAAGCAGCCATTGTTTTGTTCCTGCAGCTCCATACAACGTAATCAAACCCCCAGTCCTTCAGGTACACGACCGCAGAATTTGCAAGGTTTCCCGCTGACTTGCTCTGGAATTCCGTCTTAAACCAACAGGTTGTTTAGTTCAACTTACTTCTGGGTCCTATTTTACGGTAGTTTAAATCGTGATCCCGTTTTCCAGTGGTACCAAAGTGTAAAACGTTCGTTCAGACCTGATAAAATCATACGTTCTCGTGTATTTTCCTTGTTACAGACAAACCGGTGGCAATCACCCATGCAAGTTCATCAGGAGATGACAAAGCTCCAATTCATCGGTGAGTGCGTTACTTGGTACGTCATATTTTCGCCTAACTACCTAGACGGAATCGATCGTCTCCAATCAGTTAAACCACCTTTATCGGGTACGCCTGGATTGGATCTACCAGGCTGCGCGGTACGGAGAACACAGAACAAAACACGCCTATACTGTCAGCCAAACATACAAAGCTAGTGCATAAATATATCGGATGGCAGGTTGACCAAATATGGTCAATTACTTTTTCATCCTCGTGTAGTCAACGATGACGTTCCTGTCCTGACAATTTTTCACACCCGCTCCCCTGGTCGCACGTTGACATGCCACGCTTGACAAGCTCCGCTCACGCACCGGCGATGACCTATGCAGCGGGTCGTTCTCTACACACGTAATTTTCGGTTTGGACGCATCCTAACACCTAACCCTTTTGCAGATGTGTAGTGGAATCTCAGTCAGGGGTTTACCCGAAACCGTTTTGCTGGAATTCTTCGTCACCGAGTTCTTCCTTGCATCAAGAATGGGTTGCCGTCAATGTTTAATTCTGTTGACTCATTCTTCGGTTCTATCCTGAACGTTCCAAGCAGATCTAACGGTAAATTCATATTTCTTTCTTGGATGATATTGGGCCAAACGCAGTAATAAATTTGATTGGCATGCCGATTCCACACCACTCCGCCAACATCTACCTCATAGACGACGTTTTCTCTTCGTCGCAACATCACTCCCGAAATCCAGCTACTCGCTGGCAAGAACGCCGTCTCCACAGTTGGGAATATGTTCAGTGCAACATTTGCCGTTGAATTTTTCTGATTGATTTTCGCCACCAGTCTCTCTAGTTTTCTCGAGCTGCAGTGTTTCAAACATTGTCTTCACTTTCCTCCCAAACGCAACTTCGACTGGAGACTTCCCCCATTTGGCGTATTCTGGTTTGATGTCCTTCGGTAGTTGGTTACGAAAGCCTCAATCACATTCTTCGGCGGTCCCTCCCCGGAATTTTCAACAAAGCTCGTTCAAAGGTATCCACAAGTCGCTCAGCTTGTCCATTTGATCGAGTTTGGTATGTCGATAACAGGCTACCTTGTTCAGTATTCTATATCATTGTATGGATTTAAGCAGAAATGCTGCAGGGATGTGTCTACAAGGAGTGTGACCGGTTCCAACTCCGAAGTGTGATGGAGGATGGATTCGGATGCTTTGTATGTACGAGGATTGCGGTCTTCTGAAGACGCACATATAAGGACAAGAATTCTCAACAAGATTGAACAGAATCCAGATATCACGTTGCAGAGTATTACAACTGAATGCCAACACCTGGTGAATTTGATGCATGATGCGGCCATAATACAAGAGAATGGTCCCAGCAGTGCTGTTCACGAAGTGATTCAGAATGCCATTCACATATACTGTCCGCCACAGAAGCCATGTTCAGCATACTGGAAATGCGGTATGTTGAGGTTCTCGGTACGGAACTTTGAGTCACGCCTAGGTTTGACGACCCCGAATATCAAAAGGAAGCATTGCATTCGAAGGTCTACGGTACTGTTTACACAGAGCTTATACAAGGTCATACAAAAAACCTCCATTGTCCACGTTCGTGGCACCAACAAGTGCACAAGTCTGTCACTGACTGGCACAGTGCAGTGTCAAGGTTCGCGCTGTGTATTGTGATTTGTGGACGTCCCTTCCGAGGACAGTCTCGTGATTCTGCTTGGCAATGTGATCGCACGGAACTCATGGCTGAACAAGTCAGGGCAGGCTCAGCAAACGGGGCACGAATACACATTGTCCGCTGTGCACATTCACCTCATACACATGCTAGTGTCGGATGGGACGGCCTTTGCGATAAGGCGAATAGCGGATGAAGATAAGAAAAACAAGTGGAGATCAAAACTACATGAACGGAGTAAGCAAATGAATGGGTACCTTATCACGTGATTAATTTAGGTTCAATACGGTGAATGGCATTTCGCAACTTCTACTCTTTCAGAAGGCACAGTTGCAGCATTTGTTCCCGCATTGGACACAAAGAGGACTGGTGTTACGGCAAGCTAGATGTTCGAGTTCCAAGTTTCCCAAGGCTCGCGCTGGTCTAGCTCACACGCCAACAGAAGAAAATACGTATCCGTGCATATTAACAAAAAGCCTGTCTGTCTCCAGTTGGACACGACATCAGACATCACCATCGTCTCAAGAAAGACTTGGAAAGAGCGTGTTTGCTGGCCGTCTCGATCTGTACGCCAAACTTAGCGTCGTTTTAACGCTAAAGCCAGGATCACAATCCAAAACGCCTGATCCCCTGTGCAGCAATGACTCTCGTAGACTAAGAATTGAATAGACTTCAAGCAGCTGGTGTGATCGAGCCGGTTAATTACTCGTCTTGGTCGGCACCGATTGTCGTCATTCGGAATACAGACGGGTCCATCCGGCAGTGTACTGATTTTTCAACAGGATTAAACGCTGCGATGGAGGTACATCAGTACCCGCTTCCACTGCCTGAAGACTTGTTCGCGAAACCAAACGGGAGTAAATGCTTCGCGTAACTTGATTTGGCCGACGCCTATTTGCAAGTTCCAGTTGCACCCGAATCTGAGTAGCTGTTGACGATTAACACCCACAAAGGATTGTTCAAATACAACCATCTTTCTTTTGGAGAGAATACTGCTCCCACCATTTTCCCAGTGGCTCATGGACACAATGTCGACTGATATGCCAGGTGGCGCTGCTTACTTAGATAATATCGTAACCGATTCAGATGAGAAAAAAACTTCTATGCCAAGCTGGATAGGGTCCTCACACGCCTTGGTGAGTGGGGCTTCGGAGTCCGCCCCGAGAAATTTGTCGTCACCATTTTACAAACAGATACCTTGATTTTATTATTGACCATTCTGGTCAACATTCCGGTCCGAACAACGTAGCAGCAACCAAAGCGATGCCACCACCGTCCGACGTGCCGACTTTTCGTTCTTTTCTAGATCATTACGGCGCCTTCTTGTCGGAACTTCATCGCACAAGGACCTCACTTAACCGATTGTTGACTAACTATGCCGAATGGACATGGACGGCAGAGTGTCAACAGTCTTTTGAAAGAAATACAGAATTACTCGTCTGGAGCCTGCTTCTCAGGCATTTTAACCCTGAACTCGCACTTGTGGTGGCAGCGAATACATGCAGTATTTAGCACCATGATATCTCGTATTTTTCCTGATGCATTGGAAAAGACAGTTGCGCATGTAGCTCGCTCACTCACTCCAGCTGAACGAAATCATAATCAGATTGAAAAATCCCTAACCCTTGTCTTTGTAGTACAGAAGTTTCATAAATTCATCTTTGGTCGACGACTCACTGTACTGACTGCTTCTTCTAAGGGTATTTGGATCTAACAAGGGCACACCTCCATGCACCGCTAACTGATGCAGCGGTAAGCCACTGGTCTTCTAGGATACGACCTTTTGATTAAATATCAAACAACCACCTCCTCCGGGCAGGCCGATGCACTATCGCGAATCACTGGATCTCCTAGTGCGGTTGTTGAAGACAGAGTGATCGCAGCTGTCAGCGTTGAATCAGACGTCAAGCGCATCATCGACGACGCTGTCCGATCCTTCCCGCTGTCCATGGCTACTATTCAAGAGGCCACTCAACGCGACCATGTGCTGCGTCATGAAATTCATTCGACTTGGCTTGCCCAGAAAGAATGTCAACTCGGGGGGGAGGGGGGGTTCGTCAGTACGCTAATCGTCAAGAAGCGCTATCGATCATTGATGGTTGTCTAATGTTTGTTGAGAGAGTGATTGTACCAGAGGCCCTCCGAATGAAATCATTGGCCTGGCACGGATAGTGATTTTGAGGAGTATTGCCGCAGTTGTCCTCAATGATTCAGGAGTCCGCCACGACGTGAACCACCAGATTGGCCTATGCCTGAGACACCATGGCAACGGCTACACAATGAATGGTCTGACTACCCAATACTTGTAGACGCTTTCACGAAGTCGCCAGACGTTTTGCATGCGCAAGGCATCTACTGAAGCTACGATTGCTAGACCGCAGAATCTGTTCAGCTGTTTCGGGTCACCACACACGATAGTAACGGACAATGGTACGCAGTTCACCTCAGCTCTTTTCAATGACTTCTGCTGCATATCCGATTACCGCCATACCACCCTCGATCAAATGGACAAGCTGAGCGACTTGTGGATACCTTTGAACGAGCTCTGTTGAAAATTCCGGGGAGGGACCGCCGAAGAATGTGATTGAGGCTTTCGTAACCAACTACCGAAGGACATCAAACCAGAATACGCCAAATGGGGGAAGTCTCCAGTCGAAGTTGCGTTTGGGAGGAAAGTGAAGACAATGTTTGAAACACTGCAGCTCGAGAAAACTAGAGAGACTGGTGGCGAAAATCAATCAGAAAAATTCAACGGCAAATGTTGCACTGAACATGTTCTCAACCGTGGGGACGCCGTTCTTGTCAGAGACTACTCGAGGAATCGCTGGAGTTTGGGAGTGAAATTGCGACGAAGAGAAAACGTCGTCTATGAAATAGATGTTGGCGGAGTGGTGTGGAATCGGTATGTCCATCAAATTTGTTATTGTGTTTGGCCCAATATCGTCCAAGAAAGAAATACGAATTTACCGTTAGATCTTCTTGAAGCGTTTTAAGATGCGATTAAACACTGACGCCAACCCATCTTGAATGCAAGGAAGAACTGGGCGACAATGAACTGTAACAAAACTGTTGCAGCTATACCCCGGATTGAGAATCCACAGCATGTCCGTCCAAACGGAAATCACATGTGCCGAGAACGACGCATCGCATAGGTCATCGTCGATGACCACACGATCCGGATAGCAGGTACTTGTGCGGAGCTTATGAAACATGACATTGCAACATGCGACCAGGGGAATGGGTGTGAAAAACTGTCAGGACAGGTACGTCGCCGTTGACTAGACAAGAACGAACAAGCAGTTGATCATATTTAGTCGATCAGCCATCTTGTATATTTGCGCTCCAGCTTTGTATGTTTGGCTGACAGTATAGGCGTGTTTTGTTCTCCTGATCGCGTTTTCTGGCAAGCCCAATTTAGGCATGTGCGACAGGTATTCTCGTGTTACAACATCGACAAGGCTGTGAGAGTTTTGAAATGTGATTTCCTCCGTATGCGCTGAGCTTTCTTTCCGTATCATTAGTATTGGTATTTGGTCGGAATTTGTCATTATATTTCATATTCGGCTAATTTTGATCTTCGCGAAATTCACTGCTTTTCATACCTGTTCGTCTAAGTTTGGTGTTCTTCTATCGCTCCTTTGTAATATGATAAAAGAAACTATTTGGACTATCTGGAGGCCTAGCAACTTGTGTTTGTTGGCTTGTTTTATGCATACTATACCTTCGGTATTCGCAAACACTTTGGTCAGTTTCGATTCCAAGTTGATGGTTGCTTTTTCTTATTTGAAATGAAATTCGAACTTCCAGTTTCCAGCTAAACCGGAAGTTAAAGCTGCAAGTGTGTTCTAAACGTCTTTCCGCTACAGAAAACCATTTTCACTCTAAGTCGTGTTAGAAATGATCCGCTCTATAATCATCTGCCTTTTGGAATCTAGTTGAAGGAGTCAAAAGCGATTGAGTTTGTTTCGTACTTGGCTGGTGTAGGTTGCTTCGTTCGACGACACATGTGATTGTTGTTCATAAGGTATTGAATAAAATTTCCATGCTTTTCGCTATTACAGACGTTCAGGGGTGCATTCTATGTCTGAGGTGGCATCTTGTTCGTATACGGCAAGACAAGTGAGTTGATGCGCTTTCTGGAGATTCAATGATTTGTCCAGTAAAGTTGTGAAATTTATTGTGGGGATAGATTCACTCCGTTGCCCGGAATGACCCGTCAAATTATAGTTATAACACAGTATTATTTACTGCGTTTTTTGTTAAGAGTTGGTGAAACAGACCCGGCAACAACTCCGCTATTTTTCTTTTGAGAACGAAGGCTAATGCTATTTTCCATCGGGTGCTTTTTTTGTTTCACGATAAGGTGCAGAGCTGAGAGTCTGCGATGCTCTCCATTGAAACTCCAAAACATTTTCACTGCCTACAAGCAATCTGTCCATAAGTGAAAAAAATCTAGATAGTTGCATGAGTCTCTCAGTTGAGAAACTGTTGCTCGAGGAGCTGGCCAACAACGTTTGACACTGAGGAAGAAAGTGATGTGACGAAACTTGAAAACAAAACTGCGAACAACATCTGTCTGACATCATCATCATCGACAGCATGACATCAGTGTTGAACACCGATGCTTCGCTGCCGTACAACCATGATTTATTTGAAAGCCTTATTGTGAAGAAAAAGAATAAAGATGGACGGGGAGGGGACTTATTGCTGTCTTACTACAATCATTCCGAGGTGCCTACACCTCCAAACACTCACTCAGGCAATCTGGATAGAAACTGACAACAAGATCGCCACTGACATCGGTTGGCAGCCATATCTTGCAGCGTCTCCAACCAGACGCACTGGGGATCACGCGGTCCCTATCCTGGAAGGCGAGTAGCACCGACAGCACCCAAACGTTTCGTAATTTCTTTCATACTCTTCTGCCAGGTCAAGGGTTGGCCACCTCTCTGCTTACGCCACTCTGAATTGGGCACGGAAAATAGCACTCTCTTCGGCAAACGATGATTAGGCATGCGCAACACATGTCCCAACCAACGCAGCTTCTGGTGCTGGACACATTCTTCAATGGAAGTACCCGTTGCACAACCCAAAACTCGCTTTCTAACTGCCTCGTTACGGATTCGCCGACACCATACCACACGAGCTATGGTTCTGAGACAACGATTGTCGAACACCTGAAGACGTCTCAGTTCCGCTGCTCGAACAGGCCAAGTCTCACAGCCATACAACAAAACAGCCCGCACTGTAGCTTGATACACACGTCCCTTGATATTCAGGGACACACCACTTTGACGCCATAGGTGTCTCAAATTAGCAAACGCGACCCGAGCCTTGCAGATTCGTGCATTTACCTCATCTGTCACACTACAATCAGAACTAATACAACTTCCAAGATATGTAAAACGCTCCACAACTTCCAGTGCCTCTCCCTGGATTGTAAGTGGCGTGTTCAGTGACTGCATGTCCAGGAGCATGACCTTACACTTTTTGGGTGCAAAGTGCATACCAAAGGACGGGATGACTTTGGTCAGTTCATCTAAAAACACCTGCGCCTTCTCCTCCTCTTCAAAGATAAGAACGATGTCATCTGCATATTCCAGATCGACAAGGTTTTCGTCAGAGGCTATTTGAACACCGGGGTTTTGGAGACCTTCCAGCGTTCGTCTCATTATTTCATCGATCACGAAGTTAAACAGGAATGGGGAGAGTGGGCATCCCTGACGGACGCCACTTTGTGTACGGAAGCTTTTGGAGAGCTCGCCGTATACTCTCACACGTCCGGAAGTCTTGGAATACAAAGAGCTTATTATGTTCACGAACTTCCGGGGCATTCCTTGGTGGGCAAGCGTGTCAAGCAGAACAGACCGGTCAACCGAGTCAAATGCGCCTTGGAAATCCAAGAATACTAGAATTGTGGGTCGCTTATACGTATGGCGTTGTTCTAGCACCTGACGAAGTGTGAAGATTTGGTCAACGCAACCCCTACCAGGCCGGAATCCCGCTTGCTGCTCTCGAGACAGTGTCTCACGAGCCACCGTAAGGCGACGAAGCACAAGTGACGCCAACAGTCTCGTTACGACCGGGGTCAAGCTGATCCCCCTGTGGTTGCCACACTCACTACGAGCCCCTTTTTTGAAAATGGGCACTATCACCGACTCTCCCCAGTTGTCTGGGACAGACTCCTTTTCCCAGATGCAGGCAAACAGATCAGACAGGCGTTGACTGAGGATTTCACCCCCATCTTTGAACAATGCGGGTGGGAGGTCATCCGGACCAGAGGCTCGGTGGCGCTTGAGAGAACATATGCAGTCATAAACCTCCGAGGCCGTAGGTGGTTCCACGTTCACCGTCCAGGGTTCTACGTCACCTGTGGGTTCCAGATGGGCGCCAGCTGGTGGCCATGACAATTGTTGTTCGAAGTATTCGGCCCATCGGTCGAGACGTTCTTCTTTATTCGAGATGGTCACTCCATTCCGATCCTTGATAGTTTCGCTCACAGGTGGTTTCCGGGGACCGGTCGCACGGATCAACTGAAATAATCTTCGGGCATTACCGGATTTCTGGGCCTCTTCCATTTCCTTGGCTTTCTGTGTCCACCACACTTCGCGGTCGGCTTTCACACTCGCCTTCACTTGACGTCTGATAATTCGTCGCACCAAGTTATGTTCCGGGCCGGCTGGGATATTTCTCCGAGATTTAAGCAGTGCCACCGTTCGGTCTGATATCCAGTGCTTGAGTGCGCCTGGTGGTGCCGTGCCACAGGCAAAATTCCCAGCACTATGCAAAGAGGTGGCAATCTCGTCCCAGTATGCGTTCACATCTGATGGTGGAGCATTTGGAAGAGACCCTAGAAGACGATTCTGGTAAGTTCGTCTAACATCCGGATCTGCCAGTCTCTCAGTTGCCAAGCGATTTGTCCGCACCTTACGCGGTCCTGGAAAACGTAGGGAGAAGCGACTCCGGACGAGCGCGTGGTCGGAATCCACAAATGTGTTCCAAAACGACCGGCAGTCAGTTACTGATCCGCGCCATCGGTAACTGATGGCGATGTGGTCGATTTGAGTTTGTGGTCGGCGTGTCGTTGGAGGACACCATGTGGCCAGACGACTTCGGCTATTCCGGAAGTTAGTACTGCATAGAAACAGCCTGCGATCAGCACACAGCTGAAGCAATCGTTCCCCATTGTCCGTACGTACCGAGTCCAATCCATGTCGACCTCCTAATTGAGTCTCAGATACGCTAAGCCTGCCCACTTGTGCATTCAAATCTCCGGCAACCACCACGATGTCTGAGCTTTTAGCTCGCCGCAGCAGGGCATTCAGGGCGTCATAAAACCTGTCTTTGACGGTGTCGGAGCTACAGTCAGTTGGGGCGTACGCAGACACGATAAACAAACATCGATCAACATCCCGCTTGTGAGACTCCTTCACAGACGTTGCCAGACGAACCGCACAGAGGCGACTATCAACAGGTATCCAGTCAAGCAAGGATACTTCCGCCCGGTGACTTAGGACGATACCAACCCCTGCACATCCAGCTGCAGCAGCCTCTGGATCACCAGAGGTGCGCAGTCGGAAGCGAGTGGAGACTGATGGGGCGGTTAGCTCAATCACTGTGCTTGCATCTTGAATTCTTGTTTCCGAGACACAGCACACATCAATGCCAAGCGAGTCCAGTGTGAGAGCAAGAGCAGCTTGTTGTCCTGCTTGCTTCAGAGTGCGCACATTGAAGGCGGCCAGATAGACTGAGTGTCGAGGCTTGAAGAGTGATTTGGAGATACCTGAGGATGTCGGCGCCATGTGACGAGCAGATGCTGCACGCAAAACCGATGCAAGACGAACGGAGTCATCAGTCCTAAGTGCTGGGCCTACAAGAGGAGAGTTATTAATGGGGCGGGGAGAGGGGGAAGAAAAAGTATGTGAAAGAGAAAGAAGGGAGGCGTCAGCAGTAGCCTGTTTTCGCTTACCCGCCCTGCTGTATGCAGCAAGTAAGGCGACCCGGCTGATGGCACCACGCGACGGCCGATGTGGCATGAGTTTTTTTGTATGTGTGCAGTTCATGGTTGTACGTGGGCTAGGATACTGTCAGGGCGCCCACACCTAGACAGGAGGACGATTAGGGTCCTCAACCAAAGCCTTTGGCTCAAAAGCCTAACCGCAAGGCAGCGGTGTTTGGCGGGAAATGCAAATGCATTACTGTTTCTACGGAACAATTCGCCACATGTTCCAACCCCCAACCTGGAGGACCAGGAGACTGTGTTCGTCAGACCTCTAGCCATTGATCAACCTGGTATGAGAGACTCTGTGAGTGTCGCAGGGACACTCCCCAGTATAGCTCAATGGGTCTCTGAGGTGCGCAAACCGCCACACCACGGTAAGGTCCAGTCTCTTCGTGACGGATCTGTCTGACCACTACTTCAGAATGCCTGCCAAACAGACCAGGATGCAACACATTTTTACGAAAGCCATGATAGATCAACCTCGAAAAAGCGAACTAACAGAATACTGTCGAATAGCTAATAGCCATTTGAGAGGGTCCAACGCGCGCAACAAATGGCTGAAGCGGAAGGTCCTCTGTCAAGCCTTGAACGAGAGCGGTCAGCCTGCACTAACCAGATATGCACAGAAACTTCGATCTCATCTCCCGGCCCGAGGCATCGGTTCATTGAGGAAAAGCACGCAGCGAAGTGGCGATTGTGGATTACATCGCGGGTCCAAATCCGGATACTAAACGATCGCGTGTAAGAGCTAGACTGTGCGCGTGAATAAACATTTGTCCAGTTGCCTGGCTTCTTGCTACAACGTGATATGAAGAGAATGGGGGTCGTTGTGCTGCGTCCTGCATAATCACACTGCGGATCACTCACTCGTGACCAAACGGGTTAGCGTTCAAGTACCAAACAGGAATTCGCGGATTCGAATTTCCCCTATAGGTTCTTGGAATATGCACTTCTGATGATTCTCAATACGGATGAAACCGCTGTACAGTGTTCGGCGTTTCAGTATAGATCGGCTTCACTTATTAGGTGAAATCTCAGTTAGAACTTCAAAGTTTCGCTACCTTCAGACCTTTTATAGCGTCCATTTAGAGAGATCACTTTTGACTTTTGCTCTGCGTGAATGCTCCGCTAACGAATGGGGATGCGCAACCACTAATAGGCTGTTGATTCGCCAAGTGGCCATCCAGTTATTTTATGGGTGTGCTAGGCGACATGCTCTCTGGCACTCCACCGTTGATATTCATTTAGTGAGCACGTTTTAATTTAATGACTAGCATCATCGCCAAGATCATTTGCCTCAAAATTGGGCTTTCAGTCCACGCCTTGCAGCCCAGCATTGCATACCTCTCGTCTGATCTCGGTCATCTGACATTCCCATCTGCCGCTCTTAACATTTCTGTGTCAACGCAGGTTACTGAACCATCACGTCGAACTGTTTGGACTCCGCTGACTTGTTGAGTATTGGTTTTACTCGATTTTCACGGATTTCAAACAAGGCACCGTACGCTTAGGGTACACACGGAGGCAGTAGCTAATATCGTTGACGCCTGAATCCATGAGTGACAGTAGAATTTTCGCGATGAGTCTAATCTAGTGCGGATTCTCGTAGCGATTGTGCGACCTAGACTCAAGGTCCACTCCAGCACCAGATGAAAGAAGTGCCTCTTAAAGCCCAAAAGGTTATACCATTCTACGGCTCGAAAAACCGTGAAACAATTTCGGATGTCCTAACCGCCGGATGTAACACTGACAGCCATAACTTACTCTCGAATGGTGGCGGGTTTGGGCGTCTTTCAGAATTTCTCAGATACGCGCCGCCCACGCACGGCGACCGGCTGCCAGATCTGCCCATATCACTACCTAGTGTTGGATGCGCTGACAGACTCCGTAGCCCATTTGGGGACCGATTTGCTCAGTGTCGCTCCTGACTTTACTACCCTAAAATAAGACAACCATTCGGATTCGGTAAACGAACCGTGGACGTTTATATAACAAGTTACTTAGGACCAGCTAGGCGATGTGCAACGATGTTTCACAGACTGGATATGCAAGCAAACCTGTTATTCAGCCAGAAGAATAGCAGAAACCCGTCTCGCCACACCAACTGACTTTCCTAATCTCCACCGAATAGCTACATGGTCTAACAGAAGGTACTGCACACCGCACGGATCGATATAGACTCGGGCGTCAAATCCGCTCCAAAGTTCCGCAATTTCGTGGAACCTAAGGAAGATTTCAACCTCAGTAGCATTTGATGCGTTTTGCAAATGAAGAATTTTCCAGACCTCTCACCAACACAGATCCGAGTGCTCGAGTCCACTGCAGTCTCAACGCCATATAATTACAACCTTAGCCAAAAAGTGCTAGATGGGCTTGGTAATCGAGCTTGTGTGCTTCACCGTTTTCGAGGTCCGTGTTGTCTGTGACTCCGTCTATCTTGGTTCAGCCATACCAGAAGAGCCGAAGGTGAACAGCCGAATGAAGTGCAAGTCCCGATACTACGAGTAATCATATTTCGATTCAGTTTCGGAATAACTTCCTGTGAGACAAGAGTGTGAAGGTAATAAGGTGTTTCTACATTTACTAAGCAGTTTTATTACTTTGACGAAGGATGCTTAGGCAAGGCCAACCCCCGAAGCCCTTTAATCGCCGGCGACTTACCCAGCAGGTCGAAGAACTATACACAGTTCCGCACTCATCTGTTGCGCGCGGTAGCATCGAGAATCAAACTTCTGCGCCTTACTTCTTATGACCTCGGGTCAGGGAGAACTCCCCGGAGCCAGGTATTTCATACTGGAACCGTTAGCTTCCAGGAAAACACTTCAGGCTGTTGTCTTTTTTGTCAGGCTGCTGAGTCGGAGGCTACAAGCAAGATATCTTAGCAAAAGCAAACATCCTTCTACCGCTTTATGGATCACACTTTTGAGCCAATCTCAATGTGGACTTCTTCAAGAAAACCTTATCCTTCAGCCTGGACAACCGCGAACGGAGATTTGTCCACGCAGCACAATCTCTTCCACCTGCCAGCTTCTACTCTTCTTACCCCCTTTGACAACACTACTCGGTCTGTTCGGTCCGTTCCCTTGTTGCAGATCGTGAACCTATGGTCCGGAGGAAAACTGTTCACTGCCTTCAAAAATGCACTTGTCAAAACGTCTTCAGCATTATTGATCCAGGCAGCTGTCGGAAACAGAGCAAACTTCTCATGCTAATGAATGTGGCCTCCAGCTTTTGACTCCAAAGAAACCCACGACCGAATTCTGTTTGGATCTCAACTATTCGTGGCTCTAGTTAAAGACCTATAACATGATGATAGGAGACCTCAGTTCACATTTGACTCGTAATCTCGATACTGATCGGAAAAGCCGTGGCCAAAAAAAACCGTTCAGCTGTAGCACCCTTTCGGTGCCTAACTGCCATGCCGCCTGAAGGAAGCACGAGGGCTAGGATACTGCCAGGTTGCCCAAGCCTAGACAGGGGAAGTCGAGAGGCAGAGGCCGGGTTCGAACCACGGACCTTCCGGTCAGTAGATTCACGCTCTAACCACTTGAGCCATCTCGCCCCCGTGGCCAAAAAAATGACGGTCGAGACGGAATCGTGGAACCCCGCTGCAACTAATCCACAATGCAAGCTTAAGAAAACTGCCGATCAGGAAAGTCGTCATTGAGATAGACAGTTCCAAAATTGATTCTAAATTCCATCGGCTAATTCGATTGGCAGAGGTTTTCTAAGAACTAGTCTATTGGAAAAAAGTATTCAGCTGTAACACCCTTTCGCCGCATAGTTCTCAAGCCACACAAAGTACGCACAAAAGCTGAGATACTGTTCGTTGCCCTAGACAGGAACAGCCGAAATGCAGAAATTGGATTCGGACCTTCCGGTCAGTAGATTTGCGCCTTCACCACTGAGCTGTCTCAAGCTCAACTAATCTTTAATGCCTAGTTTAGCGATCGACGTGTTGATGTATTTGCAGTGGAATGTGGACTTCTCCATTCCAACAGAAGATGAAGGTGAATTTCTGACGTCGTTCCCACTGACTTAATCCTGCATTGTTTGAGGAATTCCTCGCTCACAAGATTTGTGCTTTTCTGGGGTAGGAGTACTCGACGGGTGTTGGGTGCTGAGGCAGGTTCCCACTAGGAGGTAGTCAAAGGTGACTAACATGGGGAGGAAAGATAAAGAACACAACGATGGGTCTCAGCTTCACTTGGTATCACTTGCGAGTGTAGACTTTAATAGACTCAAACTATCAGCGGTTCGAGCTACTCGCTGACATGAGAAACCGGTTGTGAAAAGTTGCGCTTGCACTTACTCTCTTATCTTCAATCATCGTCCTGCTATGCTTTCTCGTTTTATTTGTTTTCTTTATTCACGATTCCTTTTCCTTTCCACCCTGTCATCCTCAGTATGATCGGCCAAACTTAGCTCAGCTGTTCAACGGAGGACATCTTCAGTGTTTTTGCGACACTAAAGTTCTCCACAGAATTCTTCGTTGTTCAACTTGTTAGTACGAGCAAGTAGTCACCCTTGTTGAATATCATCTAATTGATGCCTTTCTGAGCCCTGTCTCAGCAGGTGGTTGCTTTGAAATAAAAGCAAAAGTAAGGATGTTTCGGTACGCATGGCTCAAGTTTCCCTGCACACTAACGGATTAGACCGTTCTTCCTAGCAGTCTAGAGGGCGAATATGACCACTGTTTTTTGACAATGTCAGGTTTCTGAAAAGTCTTCGGTAGCCCACTACTGGTCCCACCCTTCTTGAGCCTCATCTGCTTTGCCCACTCCGGAAGTTTTCGTTACACTTATGTTCTACGCAAATACCAAATTATACTCAGACGTCGAAGTGCACCCATGCAGATCAATTTCGTATTACTTGAGGAAGTCATGTGAAGAACGAAGATAGCGAACAAAGCTTGTTTTCTGCGACTGTTCCACGTGGCTAATTTATCACGAATTTATATCGTACCTGAAATCACATGGAACGGGTTAGAATCCGGGGTACATGCACTTTAGAGAAATAGAAATCAAAGGAAAGGGGTTGAATGAGGGGTAGGTCAACGGATCGCGGAATCAAATAAGTGATGTCAATGTCAGACAGGCTTGTGAAACCGGACTTTTCGCAGGCCCGTTCAAGTTTAGAAGTTGCACAGGTTTCTTTTGGACGCAAAGCTGTGGGTCCAACAGTCGTATTCCAATCGCCTCTGCGATCGATAGTATTCTGGATCGTGCCAATCGTGATCGAATCAGAGGTAGCCGGTATATGATAGTGAAGGCTTGGTCTTTGTCGATGACATGACTGATTTCGGCCAAATGAGATGCAGTTGCACTTGAGTCTGGTTTCTCTCGGCTACCACTTATAGACACGGGATTGCTTTCTGACAAATGCCTTGTCGTACGACCAACGTATGATATTCGTGCTAAGTTTTCAAATAAGTACATACAAAAGCTGGTGATAGAAATTGGCGATTTGTCCTTCAAACGGAAACTGATAGTGGGACTGGAATTGAAACTGAAACTCAGATTAGCAGCCATGTTTATCGCATCAACAGAGTTTCTAAGCCTTCTGGTAATTAGTTCAGCAACCGGGTCACTTTTTAATGGGGGCCGTATGCAGACGGCTTCTTCCCAACTGAACATTGATTGGGTTTGGGCTTAACGGATTGCGTAGTCTTGTGTAGAATGCCTGTGGGGCGCAACAATTATCGGTAGGGACGTGAATGTTGAGACCCTTTCGTATACACTACTAATTAGAACCAAGTAACATAAAATTGACGTCAATTTTCTTGACAGGTAGGCAGTCGCCTCGGCTGACCTCCAGTGAAAATGCGATATTTAACACAGTCGCATCACGTCCATCCTCATTAATGATCTGCTTTACATTTGCTATAGGCTGGCATCCGGAACGGAATGTTACTCGGTCAGGCCCGCCAACTGTGTCCTGAGTTGATTACTCTCCCGTATGACTTTGAGGCCTACAAAGAGGTCTCTGAGGTTTTGTATCGGACCGTTTCACAGTGAGTTTTTTCCCGTTCTCAACTATTATTGTTTTATATCAGGTATTGTCGTTAATAAGACATACTTTCTGCAGGTAACATCTTGTAGAATTGGATGAATTTAACTACACTCCCTTTTCTCCGCATTGCAAATGAGAGTATTTCGCAAACTACCTACAACCTAAGGCTGCCGAAAACTCGGAGACCACATCTACCTGATGAACCCAAGGGGGGGCGAAGCCCGTCTTAGGCTGTGCAAGGATTTTCAGCAACCCAATGGGTAGTGTGTCCCGTCTAAACGATAAGTGATTTCCTTGAAGTCCACTCAAAATGCATTGCTCCCTAGCCAGGCACTGAAGAACACCCTCCGTTGCGTGTATCGTAGTTGAAGAACTCTGCACAGATAATAATGCGATCAGCTTAGCCTTAATTTCTCTGTGACCAAGTTGTTTGACGTAAGAAAGTAATTAATCTGCAAAGTGACTTCGGTTTACATATCACGGCTTGTTGTTTACATTCAAGAGAATGGAAACGCAACCAGATTTGCGGTGCAAAGTTGAAATTGGATACAAGGACCACATGTAATCCGCTTCCAAGGTAAACATTTTTATTGTAAAATACTAACAAATGTTATTTTGAACTCGACCGGGTGTGGGAAAATTTCCATTAGGGCGGATGGATCAAACTACTCTTTCCATGCAGCTCTCGGGATCGCCATATTCTCTAATTCTGCGATGTGCACAACAGTTTTGCATATCTTTCGATAAATTGGAATCCAGGATTTGCTTAAGGATTCATAGAGTAAACATTGCGAAAGAATGGAATTTTTGTTCAATTTCGGTGGTGGAAATGTACGGATGTGACAGCAGCTGGCAAAGAAAACATTTTCTACTCAGTTCACGCTAGGTCCCTACTTCGGTCATACCAAAATAGGTTGCCGTTCATCCAGTTGCTAGACTTTTCGAGGTAGTGTTTTCGACAGTCCAGGCATACGACACCGATCCAACTCATACGCATTCCCATTTCGATGTGGGAGTTAACAGATGCACACTTGCGCCACCGTGCCATTCAAGGAATACTACATGCTTGGGCGTGGACATCGAACTCAGTAAAAATCGGCTAGATGTACATGCCGCACAGCAACTTTTGTAACCTCATACAGAAAGAGGTGATTGAATGCGCAGATAGTTGAAAATCCCTTTTTATCTGTCTGATAAGTTCCTTATTGGCGGGTAGTTTGTGGTCTGTTTGAAAGATGTTCTCTTGGTGGACCACTGCAAATTTTGACGGGTTGTTGCTGTTGCATATTCCCGGGGGTGTATCTAGTGGGCTGGTGGTTGTTCAGTTAGCTTGCAAACGTTTTGTCCTTAGTCGAGGAGACATTGTGAGTGCGCAGTTGAGTGGGTCTAGAAAGAACGAATAAAACTTGAGATGCGGGGCAAAAGGACGCGCTCCAAAGAACGTACTGAACTATTTGAAGTAGCCAACAAACCGTCGTACGTTCAGCCAAAATCCCGCTTCTTATTTCGCCAATTTTCAGTCTCTAAACTGGTTACAATAAATGCTAGACAACATTTGTTGATTCACCTCGAAGCTTTGTTCATCGTGCGATATAGGCTAGACCCTTACTCTTAAAAAGGTCTGAGTTAGATGTTTCGTCCGTCTGGCCCGTTGCACATTTCTTTTGGTTAGGATTCGAACTTTGAATTTATAAGGTTGACTGGGAAATTCATTTATCAGTTATTCCGCACAAACCCTCTTTTCATTCTATCGCTGTTCGACTGTTTCATATAATTTTTCTACTCGATATAAGTCCAAGTCACAACGTCAAAAATGTGATACCAATTGATATACCCAACACATCATATTGTGTGAAGGCCCGTAGTCATGCGAGTAACAACCCCAAGACCACCTTGTTTACAAACAATAGCTCCTCACATTTACCCTAAATTGTTTGACTAGGTGCTCCTATCCCTCAGGACCAGGCGGATAGACTAAATTAAACAACCTGCCTCAATGCCCCGATCATCATTCCAGAAGCTGATGCGGTCGTGTGGCTGTTTTCCTATTATAGTGACAGCCAATCGGTTTAACGGCGATGAAGCAGAGCATGCCTAGTAGTTTTTCTTTTACATGATGGGAACCAATCATGGAACCATGGTTAGCAGCAACACGATTGGCTTTGCTGAAGTGAAGTGATTGTTCCTGGTTCTTGAATTTATATTCCCTCCGAATGAAGTTGAAATGATGTAATCTGTTGAGGAAATCTCCTGGTACTGTGTCTTGGACGCGGATACCCTTGGATTATCCGCCTAGCACGCCTGACCCTCAGTTGTAAATCGAGTGACTCTTCATACTCACGATGCGTGTCATCTGGTTGTGTCCAGCCGTCTGCAACCTCTGATTTACATTACCGTAGCCCTTGCTTTTCTTGTAACACTCCTGAAATGTATTGTCTCGGAATTTCGTCAAGATTTCGGTCAGAATCTCGTGGCGTTAGAAGTGATGGAAAACGTTCTCTCTCTTCAGTCGCGGATGTGAAATAAAGGACTGACGAACAAAGTCCTGTTTTCGTTTTCTAGACCATTTGTTGCTGCCGTTTTTGTTGTAGTCGCTATAGATATTTTTCATCCCCTCTTAGACACCGTAATCCCACCCGCAATGACCTCCGTGTTACATGCGAGCGTGAATCGAATGGCAGTTTGCCCTTTTTGGATGTAGTTATTTGTAAACGTCCCGAAGTGTCTCTGTAATGTTCTTTCTACTCCAAGGGTGCCTGGAATGGTTACTATTTACAGTTCTCGGGTTATACCTTAGTCGCTTAAAGGTATGGGTTGGCTCAGTTAACCAACAAGAACCACGTAAGCTTATTATTTTCAGAATCAAAGGCGTTCGCGTAAACACTAAACTAAGAGTGAAGCTCGATTTGTGTGAGCCTCACCTCACTCTACGCCTGTTTGCATTAAAGGCCAGCTACGTTCGATGCTGCCAACCACGGAATCTAGGCTGTCTAACCTGTCCGCTTTTCATGTAGTCTACGAGTTCTTCGGCTGCCGAGACTTACGTAGGCAGCGGGTACAGCTATCCAGCGGAGCGCGCGGCAGACTAGATTCAAAAGTATGTAGTCCAGATGTTGCCAGGACAACCATCAGGTCAACTATCAACTCGCAATTCTACATCGTCAAAAGTGAGACATGGTTGACTACTGACTATCATGTTGATCCAGTCACCTCATTTCGAATCATGCTGCGTAACGCGGCGATAAACGAGGTCTTGCTGCTCGAATCATACCAACTCCGACCATGTGCACAAACATAGTCGAGGCAAGCAATTTAGTTGACTTGGTTTTGAGGAGAATTATTGACCGAAATCAAGCAATCACTATCTGTCACGCGTCTTCACTCCCTACTGTATACAACCCTCATGTTTTACGTCTGCGATTGAAAAGAGAAATGTTAACATGATGCAGCGTATGTTTTTGTTCAATTCTAGTGAAGTGTGCAATGTTTCAGATTTCATTTGCAATCCATTCGATGCTTCCCGGGAGCTGTGAAGACACAGGTGATTTCTTCACCCTCCAGCTATAACAGGCTTTCGCACGATGCTTGATCAAATTGCATGTTACTTACGATCAAGACCACTACATTTATAGTCTAGGAACATCACCGGTTGAATACGCGAGCGCCACGCATGTCGAATACTCCCCTGAAAGCAGCTGTCTGTCGATCAGCGTTTCGCATTCTGTTGGTTCTTTGATTACCAAATCATAGTCGAATTTACTGACCAGAAGGTCCACGGTTCGAGCCCGACCTCTGTCTTTCTACTTCCCCTGTCTAGGCTTGGACAACCTGGCAGTATCCCAGCTCTCGTGCTCCCTTCGAGTGGTATGGCAGTTAGGCACCGAAAGTGTGCTTCAACTGAACCAGTCGATCTTTAATTGAGTGGTTGCATGTCCGAATTAGCACGGCACTGGTAAAGGTCCAGAAAACCGCTGATACCTTCTAGCACATTATGGTACTCCCCTCTGTTAATCAACAAAGTTGGCAGGCTAGTTGCCCGCCCTCTTACAATTTTTGTACATTGTTGCCACGTGATGCCATTTCATTGTCATTTGATTGCCATTCACTCGATTGTCTCCAGAAGGCAAGCTGGGTGCCTCGTCTTCCCGCAATAAAAGTCGCTCGTGCCACCCAAAATTATCCAACGAATTGAATTGTGCCAACTCTCTTTTTTTCATCTTGACCCTATTGGTGGCTTCTCGTAATATCAGACCAGGATCTGCGAGGTTCAGAGTTTTCCGGTCTGTTTGCCTTTGTGCAGAAAATGCTGCATCTCGGGCAAACGTGTGCCCGAGATATTCCGATAACCTTGTTAAAGGTCGAATGTGGTAGCAGCGTGGCTCGTAGCGCTGTGTTCCATGGGCACTACCTGGCGGTGCAATTGAACCGGTGAAGTAATTCTCTGCAAAAAAACAAGTGGCCTGGATTGCTGTAATTTCGCTTTTTCTCACATGAGCAGATGCCTTTAAAGAGGACCTTAAACTACATGCACTTTATACCGGATCATTTTCTCTCCAAAAATTGCCAATAATTTGATTAAACTCAGTAATCGCTGAGACTGTCTCGAGCCTAATACTGAATTATGATGTATGTATTTGCTGGTGTTTTACTGTGTAGCCAGAAACAGGTGTGTGGTCTGACAACGTCTAGTGACAATCACTGTCCTGAATTCTGTTTCCGATGCCAGCTACTCGACGGCACATCAGTCTTTGGTAGAAGACTTGTTTGTTTGTTAGTTTTCTTCATGTCAGCTAAATCCGTTTCTTCGTCCCGTGCTGGTTCACTTTCACGAGCTTCTGTTGCCTCTGGTTCAGTCAGAAAATCTAACCACTGTTTGTAACTTTTATTTCTGCCTTCCTTCCAATGCACGCAGTTTCACTTTGAACATCCAGGCGGTGAGTTGTGATGAACTTTATGCAGATTGCACGGATCTTCTATCGTTAGACAATACAGGGTCTGGAAGTAATTGTCACCAAGCCAATCTCTCAGGCCAGAATGCGTGTTTGACTCAACGAATCGTCAATCCGCTACTGTTAGGCGCTCGTCTACGATCACTGGTGGAAGAGAGAACTGGTGGGTGCACAGCATCAATCGGTTTCGGAAGCAGTAAACTATTAGCTCGCCTAGCTACAAAGAAGGCGAAACCGAATGGCCAAGCCTGGTTTCTTGGCATCAGCGGTGATCAGAATCCTGGCGATTGTGTTTGGCGTTGGGCTATTGAGGGACTGAACTCTTCTGCCTCCGAGACTTCTTTGCCAACTGCCGGTCCGCATTCGGACTGTGAACTCACGGGATCCGATGCAGAGTGGCTGAGTGATTTACCGCTTCAAGAATTACCAGGTAAGAAATGCTGTTCATATCGTTTTGTTCATCGTCTACTTCAAGGACGGATTTGCTTGAAGGTTTTTTTGGGGAGCAAGCCTTAATCGCTGAATATACAAGCATTAAGCTTTTTCGCAAATTGTTATTGGACAGATCGTGGAAACAGTTTACCACGATCCTTTGTTCATCATTATTATCTTTTGTTATCCGGACCAGTAATGCATCATTTGTAGGTACCAGTTTGTAGCTACCGTAAAATAGTCGAGAAATAAATCCTGATAGAGTGTGAAAATGAAACGAAGACTTGCTGCAAATAAACCCCATGGAAAGCGATCAAAGGCAAACAGTTTCTGAAAGAATTTGGATGAGCACATTTAAATATCATATTGATGCTATCAACGTGATTGACTCGATATCTTTTGGGAATATCACCCAACGCTTTATACACCCGCCAAGCAGTGACAGCACGTGGGCCACTGGGGTCAATTACGCACTGTGCCCTGTGGGGTTTCTATCCACATATACAGTCAGCCAGACAGGCGCGAGAAACCCCCGGCGCTCAACTTGACAATAGCTCCTTTTTGCGTTTCCGCATCATGACCTTTCCTACTCGAACCTTTCACTAACTGGGCTTTGTGTTATCTTGGTAAACGATTGTTGGTCATACACAATACATGCCCCGAGCACACGAACCTGGCCTGCCTTTTTGCCGTTCCAGCTGTTCCGACTTTCTGTCAATATACTCACTTATGGACATGCCGCCGCTAGCTCACTCTCTATGTCCTGTTCAGACATCGCTGATCACTTGTGTGGAGATGTTCGAGGTCTTCGGATTGAAAATGTCAGGTTTCATACCAATCTAGTGAAACTGTTCTCACATGCATTTTTAAGGGATATTCGTTTCTGACTCGATGTGGCGAATGTTGCTCGCGCGCTGTAGACGCTTGTGCTGATTTGAATCGCGACGTATGCAGTTGTCAAGGTACGTTGATAAATCAACACTGATCATTCTGAATTTTGGGAACCGTACTTGGAAATCGGTTGTTCTAAATCTAAGTTCTCCACTTTGAATGTGTGAAACACGTGCCTTAAACAAGGGACCATTTTCAACGTTATATTTTAATTAGTGTGGTCATCAAGTAGCGGAACCATGTCTTCCGCATAATTCACGTCCAGTCCAGTTATTTTCCCACGTGATTTCGATACTCGGATTCGCATTCCTTTGGGATGTGGCCTACACGATGATGCCGTAACTGAACCAGTAGTTGCTGGGGAAGATAGTTCAGTGAACATCCCAACATTAGCACCCATATGGGAACGAAGAGCACGTGTCTACAAACGCCAAATGAATTCCTCTCTGGTCAAATGCAGAGCTCAAGAAGGCCCAAAGATACGAACTCCTACTAACCGGAAGGTTCGAATCAAACTTTGGTATATCGGCTGCTGCTGTCTAGGCTTCGGCAACCTGGCACATGGCACGGCGGTTATACATCAAAAGGGCGTTACAGCTGTTGTTATTCCGGTCAGATATATGTAGAGGAGCCAATCTGTTCACGGAGTCGAAGGCTCTTTTGACGTCTTAGTTAGCCCCAATTTTCAGTCAGGGATATTCAATTGGCGTAGTGGTACACCGTACACCCCTACCTCTCACTTGCTGAGGCTGTGGTTCGCAGGACTGGTGAATCTAGTCACTGTGGCTACGAGCAGAGTAACATCTATACAGCAGTCACTACTGTAATCTTATTCTAAATAGAGCGAAAGGACTGACAGGTTACGACTTTTCTGAAAAGTTTTCGTCCTCCCAGATTGACTGGATTGGCCTAATTTGGATCGGAACACAGATTTGGCAGTCGATCAGGCTGGAGATTCATCTTTCCCCACATCCTGATGGCAGAACTGGACACTGGTGCGGTGTAACATTTTGTCGTTAAAATGAGGGGATCTGGAAATTCTCAATAGAAATTTCGTTCTGTAATTGAAACCAACCTTTGCTGAAAAGCCAAGAAGCACTGTGTAGCTATTTCATGCTTAGTGAGAATCGCCAACACTGCGCATCTCACTAACTTCCGGGAAGTTTCGAGCCTACGACCTGCGGGCTATTCGTATGGACACTTAACTCGCTCTTAGACAGGATATAGCACCACTCATCCTGCAATCACGGAATCCACATCACGCGGCCACGTGCTGGCGGCCTCCTCGATTGACAACTTGTCAGTTGGAAGTTTCTTTCGTCGTCTAAGCTGAGTTCTTCGTAGATTGTTGATAGTACGAAGTATGATTAAGCTAGTTGCACTAACCTCCCCGTTTCCAAAGGCTTTTGATCTCATGTATTTTTTCGCACGCAAGCTAGAATCCTCCAGCTGATTCCACATCAATGGGCGGCAGTGACTCCTGAAATCCAGTGTTTATCTCGTCCCTGTTACGATCGGCGTGCCTTTTGGAGGCCGCTTTTAAAACTTCATTTCGGGTCAGAACGTCGTTTGGTGACTGGGTTTTCGGTTTTTCAGGAGGCCTATAGAAAGTTTACACCGGGACAAAAAGATCAGTGGCCATTACTAGCTGATGGCCACGCGATTAGTCTGACTCCATGGCTGTTCATCAGCAGGAGAACATCAGGTGACACAGCAGCGTTAACTGCACCGAAAATCAATGCTAATTAAGAGTAAGTAGTGTGTGACGCAAAGCTGAAAACAAGGTCCATCGCTGTCATTAGGTTTTTAGCCCAAACGGGGTTGGAAGAGTTTAGACGTCGGAGACTTGAACAATATGTGAGTTTCGTGGATTGGATTGCTAGTTCCAGGTAAATACGATATATGTTTCGCCCCATCAAAGTTACAGTTGGTGCATAGACAGAAACCCTTAACAAGGAATAACTGACCTTATGAGTAGTGGATCACGTCAGTTCCGATTTGACAAACGAACGGCACAGAGGCGGCTGTGTACAGTGCTCAGGGACTTATAAAGCAGTCTTAGCTCAGGAACTGAAAACCATACGAACGCCAGCGTAACCCATTGTGGAAGCCTGATAATCGTTGGACGTTTGTAGTTCGTAGCTTGAAGCTAACAGAGGTCTCTTACCTCGATTATATCGATCCTGAATTTGAGTTTCAGATTTGCAGAAAACATTGTTATTAAAGCTTGTAGAGTGGACGCTAGGGCACGTTAAAGCCTGAAAAGAAAATAGGGAAATGAGGTGTGGAAGGCGAATGTAAGCGATGACATGCTAGTAATCAGTCTTCCGATTGAACGGCTGACGCCTGCAGATATACAGAGAAGTGATGGTGTAATAGGGTTGAAGGTAGCCACGATCTAATGAGGACACGGTTTCATCAGTAGTTTCTTTCTTCCTATCCGCCCCGACTTTTGCAGTGTTTAGGACGATCTGCTAGGTGGAACTACGTGTTTTCAAATGTGGCATGAACTTACTGATGTTTGTGCAGTTCGGATATGCAGTACTGTCAGGTCGCCCAGACCAATATAAGAGGACTAGTAGAGTATTGAACCAAGTTCTTTGTCTCAAATTTGGCGGGACAACTGCTGAAGACCACCTTACTAGTTCAGTGTTTGAGCAGTGACTGGTCAGGCTTGGTTCATCGCGCACTCTGGAGATTCAGGAAACTGTTAGTCATCTATCCGTTGATCAAGACTGCTCGAGACTGAATATTTCACGGATATAAGCCTGGTATGTGGCTCTGGGGGTCATGGACTGGCCCGTCGCATTAAATTCTGTCAGTTGCACTCTGGAGGAGTTTTCCAGTCTTTCGAAAGTCTTCAACCAGATCATCTTCATTGGTTGTCCTGTAGTTTTTGGAATTCTAGTTTACTGCTCCAATTTCCGTTTTGTTTCAAGGTATTGGCAGAGTGTTAGTTATGAGATTGGCGACGGCCTTCAACGTGACAACGTGTGGCGAACTCATGCGCAGTGTGGCGCGCGGTCAACTAATTGACCTTGTCGGTCGGAAAACTGGGGAACGTCTCTACTGGCTTTGCCGTGGTCGGGTGAGTTTTTCTTTGATCACTGGCACCGCCGTATTCCAGTCAGCGCTCAATAGCTCACGAGGTTTGAGGGCCGCTGGTCATAGGGTTGTGTATGCGTGAAAAGGTGGTTTCGCTGTTTCGGTGCAATGAGATTTCTGAGATTCAGTACAGGCTGGACACAGAAAGCGCTTGCAGGCTAAACTAAACATCAAGGAAACAAATTCATCATCGACAGCATGACATCAATGTTCGACACCGATGCTTCGCTGCCGTACAACCATGGTTTATTTGAAAGCCTTATTGTGCCTACATCTCCAAACACTCATTCAGGCATGGAACGTTCATTTGGCACATTCGAAACTGTACTGTTTGAAAGAATAGATGAGAAGTACTTCATTCAACATAAATTCAAAAAAAAATGAGGAAAGCATTGCGTTTTGGCCATTGAGTGGGCTTGTTCCTATGCGTTCATACTTTCTAAAATAGTGCCAACTCAAAACTTTGTCTTCCTGGACAGGAATCCGGTACGATGCACCTGCTAGCAGCAGCACCTTTCCGGCGCAGATGTGGGCCATTACTTTGCCTCCCGTGCCCGAACCTCCTGATCCGCCTACTTGTCCTTTAGGATGTCATTAACAGGGATTGAGTCCATTCCATGCAGATATTTTTCTCATTTCAATTCAAACTCCTAATCTTCCATAACAGTCTGTTCATCCGTGGCATTTTTCAGCCGCCACCCATTACTTTCTAACCTATGAAGAGGTGAACGTTTGTCATTTCCTGATAAAACAGCCCAAATAAACTCTGGTTTCCCAATTACTTTTACCTAGCATTGGTTACTCCGGTATTGTCAGGCCTGTAAAACCATTGTAGAATTTGAGAAGACAGCAGAGCTTAGCTGTGCGATTGTTTTCTCTAAGAAGTATGTTTTGATTTTCAATCAGACTCTGCACGTATCGCACGTAATAAAATTTCACATAAGTTGTACTTTACACAAACTCGGTCAGACATACCAAGGTATTTTCTCAATTAATTTGGTTGCTTTATGACTTCATTTGAAATTAATATACATCGAAATTTACGGACTTATTTCTCTTGCTCTTAAGCATGCATAAAAAGTGCTAGAAGTTACTATACCAACTAACTGGACGCTCCCTTTTCTGCTGTCCACTCACCAACCAGACGGATAGTGTGATAACATACCGAATTCAACTCACTTAATGTGCCTGTCGATCTGATGAAGCTCATTTATGGGTGGGTGGCTGTGTGTACTGTTCTTCCTACTTCCAGCACCTCGTTGCATCTTTCAGTGCCTTCCACACTAATGCGATAGTTTAACTCCAGGTTTGGGGCAAAATATGGTGTATGAGGCTTGTGCTTGTTAAGACCTTTGTTGTAGCGCTGCACCGCATCGGTTCTTTTCATCAGTCGTGTTTTATTAGTTTGTGAGCATGTTGCACTCAGTTCTCCCTAGCTTTTATCGTTTTGGTCTCGTCAACCCTATCGCTAAAAAGAAAACCAAGTATCTTGTACCAGTACTTAGCTTCATGACGTAACATGAGTGAGTAATGTCACTGCATTGAATACGGTGCAGTCTAGCTGCCATACACTAACAAGGAAGTCACACACCTTCGTATTTCCAGGATCCGTGTGACCAGCTGCACGTACAAAAGCCTAGCAAGTCGGTGTCAGCGTGCATGAACTACGGTATACGATTACAAACGGTGAGTAGCATTCAATATATACGCTGTTTATCCCTTATCAAACACTGTGGAACTTTATGGGCTGATGTTCTGAAGCCGTTCAGTTACGTTTATTCAGATTCGTTCAGAAGATATTTTGTCAACTTGTTTGGAATGTATGGCCGATTCGATTAATATGGTTTGTTTTCATCAAATTTCGCAAGCTTTGCACCCTCATTATGGCCTGTTGGTGACCATGTGGGACCTTAACCTGCAGACCTCTGGTATGCGACACGATCACCTTTATCGGTCCTCCTGCAGTCCATGTTAGATGCACCATAATTATTCAGTCCTCACAGACGAACATGTTCCTACGTTTGATTAGTTCCATACCTAGATCACCAAACGTTGTCCGGCGGTTCCAGAGCGTTCGTGATGCCAGCTTGCCTAGTAGACCTGGCAGGTGGGTCCAAACAAGAGAGATATGTGGACCGCGTTTGAGGTGTCTGGCATGCCCCAACCCGGAATAGTTCCGGACGTGACTGGGTTTGCCGGTTGAGGTTTTCGTGCTTCGCTACCTGCTCAGTGGCCTGAGATATTACCAAATGTCCAAAGACGCTCGTAGGATATGTTGAATCATCTACGCGTTTAAGACATTCCTTGCAGGGCTCCAGAAAATGCGGTAGCTGAAGATTTGTAGTGTAGTTCCCTCAAAACGGTTTCGGCGAATTTCCACCCAAGTGGCTGGACATACGATGTGAAGCAATTATGGCCAGTGGTCCATCCAAAGGCGAAATGTGTTACAAAGACACTCAAGCGCATCAGCCTCATCCTCATCGACTGACTGTTCGACTGATGCGTACGCCAATGTGGGTGTCCCTGACTGATCGCAACCCATGGCGTGCCATGCTACCCTCTTACTTATTGTTACTCCAATTAACCACGGGGGCGAGATGGCTCAATGGTTAGAACGCAGATTTACACACCGGAAGGTCCGTGGTTCGAGTCCGACCTCCGCATTTCGACTTCCCCTGTCTATGCTTGGGCAACCTGGCAGTATCTCAGCCCTCGTGCTTTCTTTCGGGCGGCATGACAGTTAGGCACCGAAAGGGTGCTACAGCTGAACAACTTATTTTTATCAATTGACCACTGCAAAAAATCATGCCAAAGTGATTGAAGGGAAGGTTAATGTTCGCTGACGAAATTTGTACTGAAGTCCAACTTTGCTGGCCAACGTGGGAGGACATGGTGTGTGACTCCAAATTTTGTTTTGGCATCAACCTGGTGAGAGGTGTCAAGATAGAACCAGAGCTGATGGTTCGAGTCCTCAATCCGAATGAGCAGTGTCCGCGGACCCTTTTTTTATAGCTACCTGTGAGTTCGACCAAGATCTCCACAAGAGCAGTACGTAGTGCGTAGAACCATTGAACCGGTCTGCGTGGACGTTAATGAATCTCCGGACACGATTTGGGCCGCTGGTGAAGTTTATAAGTCTTACTGATCGGCTGGCCATAATTTCATCCGACTGGTCACTCTTGGATGGTAGCTTCATAACTAGTACTGTCTTCCCTACAGTAGTGACTGTTTCACGGTATTTCGCTGAATCTTGTAACGTTATCTTCACAATATCTAAGACATTCTCTAGCTTCTCAGGATGACAGACTTTCCGGGTTCTGTAAGCGATGTTCTGGAGAGAAACTGTGAGAGCCGGTTAATCACGTAAGCCTTGTTGTATGGACTGCTTTTAAATGTGTCGCCCGAGCGTCTTTTGAACAGTGCGTTTGGGTATAACGTACAACCACTCGTTTTTTCTATTATAATCAGCATTCTTTTCAATGGGCAATGATTTGATATACGTCATAGATGACTGAGCCAACGCAGTCCGTTGTGCTTCGTATTTTGCTCATTCGACGTGCCAATCAAATTCCGGTGTTACCCAGCACGTTTGTGATAGATTGAAGGTAAAAATCTGAAAATGTCTCAATACCCCCCCCCCACCTGCATATTCCTTATCTTGCAGCCATACAGTAGCAGGACGCACTTCGTTGCCTCTCACATTCGACCCTTGGGACTTTTCGATTTGCACTTTAAGTGCCAGAATTGGCGTTAGTCTGTGTACTTCCCGTTGTTTTCTAGTTGGCCGACATGGAGAAGCTGGTGCGTTCGCTGACAACCGAGTTGGTGTCACGTATGTCCAACACCAAACTGACGCAAGACAGTTCGGTGCGAGGTGGTGTTCGGGGTCAGAATCTCACTGTTCGCGTATTCATTCGAGCTCCGAACGCGCCGCAGGAATCGGCTAAGTTTATGGGTATGTGTCCTGATTTTTGTGGATCATTATGATCTTAACGTGCTTTATGGGCCATGTGTCCTCATTGTCCGTGTTGCGGTCGGGACGCAGTTTATTGTAGCGAGCACGGGCAACACATAATCGGCGGAAATGCTGTAGAGCGCTCTATCACCATCTGATTAACACTTGCGTGCCAATGTTCTGAGTGAATCCTATGGTTCGGAAAGAATGACTTTTTCCAGAAAATGAAACCTCTATCGAATTTCCGAGTTTCATGGGAATCTGACATGAAAAGAAACTGTCATAAAATTGTGCACAGCAACGCAATAGCAAAAGTGACTCCACTGTGTTGCCAAATCGACCCGTAACTTGCAAATTCATTCGATTTTGAAAAGTGGCCAGACCGCGCTGGTTGACTACCGGCCTAGCTGGTCACTACCAAAATACTTACCAACCCGCCATACTTGTACATTTTTCGTTCCGCTTTGCCCACGCCACTGTTTGGTAGAGATGTTGCTATGATCTCTGGTCCAAGGATTTTGTAAGGCCAACATAACGATACGAATTTTTTCACACAAAAATCTTCACCTGAAGGTGATTGTTGGTGTCTGTTCAGATCCATATTGACCCAAGTGCATCTGATAATCCGCCTGTTCGACTGATCAGTGGTTTTGTCCTTGACGAGGCAGAACACTAACTGCCCCATTTTTCGATCAATGCGACCAATGCCACTTAGGTGCTGATTACACACTACCGCAACTGAGTTGTTGGGCGAGTAGGACGAATCAAGTTGTAAGGGGCTCATTGCGTCTCTTGTTTGGTGGCCGGAATACATCCTTCAGAGAATCCTCGATTGGACTTTGCCCTAAAGTCGTCCCATCTGTTCCTTTAAAGCATATTTTTGAAAGTTCTCGGTATGGTTTCTGAGCTACACATTACCTGTCGGCAAAAAATCTCCGTTTTGACGGGTAGCAGTATAGTTGTGGTGAAAAGGACGAGATCACCTAATTTAGCCTTGCGTGCTACGGGAATTTCCTCACATGTCAAAGCGATTCTTAGATGTGTAGGACACCGTCGTGAAGGTGATGTTGAATTCCTTCGTCAGCCAGTACAATGATCGGGCCTTGGTTTTGGAAATGTACCTTGGAAGTCAAGTCGGCATCGTATGAACTTGACTTGTATTTATTTCAGTGAATGGTTGTGACACAGTTGATCTGACTGACTACGATATCTTATTTTATGTTTTCTGGTCCTCTGTTCACCTCTTCTCCGATCGATCTACTAGAAATCGGTATTTACACGCTCGCTTTCTCTTATCGATCTATGGAAGAAGCACACGTTTGCAGTGGCGACATTCCATTGTAACAATCATATTTCGCAACAGTCTCTTTGGTGTTTCCACCAGGTATCCGCACTTGTGGCCTCCTAATATTGTCTTTTCCAAAAAAACAACGAAATGTAACCACCATTTATCCCTTTAAAAAACTCGCAAAAGCACTCTTTTCAAACAATCATACGGCCTCAGTTGGTGCCAAGAGTTCTTATCGCATAGCGATGATGCTTGCTGGCAACGGATGGGATCACCCAAAACCACGTAACAGGTGCGCACAAACAACACCTTTTTAATTGTGGCAGGATAAGCAGGTGAACCCTAACGCACATAAGGTCACACAAAATAAAACAAGGCAATTGCTCAGTTCCCAAAGAACTCTTCTGTCCCATACAAAGACTTTCGTCGGACAGTGATCACCTTTTGGATTCCCTTTGTCGGTTGGATAGATATACTGGGGCGAGATGGCTCCAGTGGTTAGAGCGCGAATTTACTGACCGCAAGGTCTGTGCTTCGAACCCGACCTCTGCCTCTCGACTTCCCGCGTCTCAACCCTCGTGCTTCCTTCGGGCGGCATGGCAGCTAGGCAGCGGAGGGGTGTTACAGCTGAACGATGTATTGATTTTAAAACTCTTGTTAGATGAATCTACGTAGTAAAAAGGCATTGTCAGAGTAACATCAACAGTTCATGTGGTCTCAAGCTAAGGTAGACTTCCAGATTCACGTCGCCGGCAGCACCATAAACATTGATGTGCGGTGTTTCACCGCCACACAACTGAATGGCTTGGCGATACCGCTTTGCTTCGCTGGTGGAGTATGAGCTTTAGAAATGCACGGTTAAGTCCGGAGACTGATTAGCTCCAAAGCTTAATCACACCCCGATTATGTGAAATACCACGTAATCTCGTTTGATTTTACTTACTTGACTTATACGGTCAGCCATTCTAAGAAGAGCCTATTGTTCTTTCAAAATAGCCGGGTTGTCGCAATACATGCTATGGACGGGACCGAATTTGTCATCCAAAAGCACCACACTTGGTTGAGATTCTTTGGCGTATCCGCTTTATCGAGCTCTTTGTATGTCACGGCTACTAAATTGGCGTAATGTCATATTTTTACTTATGGCCTTCGATACTCAAATCTTTCGCACCCTGCGCACGTGAACCTCTTTAATCGACCTTACACTGTATCTTGAAACGATATAGATTGCTGTCATGTGTATCCCACGTGCAATTAATGTGCAGTGCGTGACAGGGACCACTCCACCTGTCACTGTGCGTGTTGTTAATTTTTATTGATCAGTACTTGGATTCTGAGCAGGTGTTACAATCTTCAGAACCCAGTAAGTAGGCAGTGTGATCAAACGTGACAGCGCATGAGTAGAAAGATAACTTTGTTTCCCATCGTTTTATGCAGGTCGAAAGGATATTCTAAACTGACTTGGGTTCCTTGATAAAGAACCAAACCACACATAGGACAGGGGAAACTAGCAACCATCCGCAGTATCTACCTGACTAACTGTGATGCTTACTTTTCGGTGACTGTCTCTTGTTTGAAGATGAGTTGCCTCAATAGTGTCCCGAGTTGCTGCTGCCCACGACCGGTGATTCACAGCCAGATTAACGCAGTGTCAGTCACTTTGAGTAGATTGAGTGTAATCCAAAGCTGTTATCATCTATCCTCAAGGTTGATACACACCCGGCATCACACACACCATTCTGGAAGTAGCGACCGAAACATTCACAGCTAAGTTAATCTAATGTCAAATTTGTGCAGCGCATTGTCGAACCACTACAAACGTCGTTCACCGAATTCGGAAAGACGAAGTATTCTGGCAGCCTCATTTGCCACTGGATAGTCCATCGGTACTTCAATATTTGGCAGAGACACCATTGCTTACAGCGCATGCAGCAGTTCATCCGTTGATGACACAGTTGTGGTCAAAAGAGCGAGTTGTATCTCACTTAACTGCCCTTGTCACTAGGTTGGACGCTGCACGATGTGTCTTTCGTTGCACCCTCGAACACTCGACCTCAGCTACGCCCGATATAATTAATAGCTGAGAAGGTTTCGTGACACTGAAGACATCCCCTCCTATCCCTTATTAATTGTGGCTGGGTAAACAGATGAATCCTTACGCACATATGGTCACATAAGGTCCTCCGTTCTCTCGATAGTTTACATCAGGACCAATGATTGTGAAAAATTAGACATAGTTACTTGCGTCTGTATACCCTGTCGGTATGTACTGAGGACAGTAGAGGATAAACCAAATTGATTTACATTCGATCAATTGAGCGAGACAAGGTACTTCAAAACAGCATCCGAATAAGTGCAGTACAACTTATGTTCCAACCTGGAACATCTTCGTGGTGGATCCAACCGTACCGACCAGGAACGGCTCATTCCTAACTAATTGGGGCATACCTTGCTCCGATCCGTAGACGGCCCGAGATACACATGTCTAACCGAGGTTGTGTTGCGTCTTTCCGAGCGGCCCGGCTCCATACAAGAAGTCGCTCAACTATGGCGTATGCTGATGACCATTGCAAACAGTGCCGTATTTGAACGTTGCTCCCAATTGTATTCTTATATAAGGTGGCTGGTTCGTTTCGTCGCCAATTTTACTTTGCAGTTCTCTGTGGACTCATGCATTAATGTGTGAGTCTGTAGGCTTCCAATATATACATATATATATATATACTTTATGTATATCATTAATTCGTGTTTTGCAGTAGCTGCCGAATTTCATGTTTTTCTGCTTTGAACACTAAGCTTTCTTTTTTAGGCCATGGTATATGCAAAAAGGCCAGTCGCATGATCTCATTACCGGAGGCGACAGCTGATCCTCATATCATCCAGCGATTCACCATGTCTGTACTCCGTCAACTATGTCCAGACGTGAAGGATCTGCGTGGCGTAAGCTTTTGGATTGTGACTAAGTTTTGGCTTCACTGGGTGAAAACGCATATGGACTACGTTAGCATGCTCCACCAAAAATACTTCAGACCACACTTGTAGCTCCACCCCCAATTTAGTGTAACTGTGCCTTTCATTAATGTACCACGTGAGCCACACCTCCTTCGAGGTCACATAAAAACAACCTACAAGGTACCGGTTTGAAGGAGGATAACTTTTAGGTTTCCATTTTACCATCCTTGACGTCTCCTTATTGCTATGCCGTCACTTCCCCAGGTCTGTGGAGTCATGTGGTACTGATGTATACGAGGTTCTGAGGTCATTTATTACGCATCTGTTAGTTCGCTTTCGTTATACTTCACTGATCTTTTCACTCGCTCCAATCTTCAAACGTGGCATGAACTTGAGAAGCTTTGCGAGTACGTCTGATTTTCTATGACTTCTGAGCTTACTACTGGAGGACTCAACTATCGACCTTCGAACGAAACGTCTAAGGTTGTGCCCTTTTACAGTCTCATCACATGTATCCTTATTTTAACCATTATATATATATATATATACTAACCAGACGACCATTTCCCAAAATCATTGATGTCCGTCCCCATGGGTTCTCGTTGGAGTTGTGCGATTATTCAGGAAATAAGTTTTTTTCTGCTCGATTTCCGGTGTGATCTTATCACGCCAGTCAAATGCTCCCAATTAATGATATTTGATTTAATACGTGCTTCAATCGACTCTTCTAACTCATGCCATTGTTTTTCTTCATCGCGGTTTTCTTTATACGGTCGAGTGGTAACAGTAGACTAGGTCCTCAAGATTTAAAACAAAACGTATCTATCCGAATTACCCACGATCAAGTTGTATTTGTTGATTCTTTGTTCGAATGCACTAAACTGAGCTCATGTACAGAGGAGTTCTGGTCAACCCCGCTACTTAACTGAATGGATGAGTTCTGAGTGTTTTAATTTCATATCTGCCATCACCTGTCAGGCTGTCTTTCAGTGTCACTTGTGTAGGTCTACCCTAGGCTGGTGGACAGCTGAACGTCTGAACTAGTTGGTATATATATATATATATATATATATATATATATGGTGTGCTGGCACCGGTTTCCTTATTGGTCTGTCACATGAGGTTACGCCAGCGGACACACGCATATATTGGCCGCATATGTAGCCACCTGAACGCTCTTTACTGCAGTATAAATCCGAGGGAGCAATAGTCCGAGAGTAACTGGAAACCGACAGTTCCACAGTACACCCGACTGGTGTTCCACAGCTTGTTACGAGGCCTTATATAGAACTATGAGGGCATTTTCTCTTTCCAAAATGTGTGTCTCGCTTGCTCACACGTCTGCAATTTCAGTTAAAAAGTAGCCGCCGAATGAAAAGAACGTTCAGTTATCGTCAGTGGATCATAATGTCCATGGTAATCTTTTACTCGATTTATCGTTGTGGACAAGGAAAGTGACCAAGATCCGCTGGTCTAAAATTTATGAGAACCTCTAGCCACCTTAAAGAACACTCCATTGGACTTGTGAAGTGTTTCAAGAACATCGTTGATCAGCCGCTGAGTATGATCATGCACTGAAGAGACTTTGTATTTCAGTGAGCAAACCAACGACCAATGATAACACATCTCTTAGTCACCAGACTGCTGTAAGTACCTACAAGATGAATTCTATTTCCAGGGGGATCACTCATGAACTGCGTTCTCAATAGATTGTGCTTAATTCTTGCTGTTATTTACACACCGTTACCGAAATCGGTATCGGACGCAGGAGAAAGTCGTTATCACGTTTCCTTACACAGCTTGCCCGGTTATAGTGTAACAAAGTGAGGTAGATGAAATGGTACAATGCTTCCTTCTTCAAGTTTATTATATCAATGAAGCATCCATACTGTGATGTTGACCTTCCCAAGGATTGGTGATAGATATGTACAACCAGTTCCTGGATCTTTACACTCTCATCACGTTGTTACAGTTTCAACAACCTGACTTATTATACAGTGTTGAGACGGGTGTTTTAATATAAAACGTCTCACTGTTTACCATGATGCTTAGCATGCAGTACAACACAAAGGAGGTACGAGAACTCAGATGCTGTCCAACTTCACATACCTAGACAAGGGAAGTCACTGGCATCCTCAAATCGCGAGCCCCCCCTCCCCCATTCGGCACCTCACGCTTGGCTTTTTCGAACACACTGTTACGTATAGTGTTCGGAACGGAGGCTAGTGGTGATAGGCGAAAAAGCAGGGTTCCGTCTAGGTAGACTCCAGTGTGTTGTGGTCTAGTGTCCCTTGGCGCTTCGCATATGCGGTCAGTAATCAACGGTTACCACTCCTCTTGTGCTGAATATTTTCTCATGTCCGTTTTTAGTTGGGTCTTCAGATGAATCGTCTCTCAATGTCGACAGTGGATCGTTGTGTTAATAAGCAACTGGCAAAACCATCTTCGAATACCTTACCTCCGCCGACCGCATCAACTGTGAATTCCGCTTCCAGTCCGGTAATCAAAGAAGTCCTGCTAAAGCCTGCTGTCGTTGCTGAATCGGTTATATCAGATGCCCAGGCGTCGGAAGTATCACATACACCTGTGCGTGTCCGACGGAGGTCCCTTCGATTGAAGCGCCGTAGTTCCTCCTCTGGGTAAGGCACTCTTTTTATCATCCGTGTTCGTTTATTCGAAACGTGAACGACTCATGAAGATTGACTCAATCAAGATACCGAATTGCACTATCTTATCTGAACCGTTGTTTTCAAAGCGTTACACACACACGTTGAATGCATTCAACAATCAGGTCCTTCAGTTTGAGTTATTCGCAAATCTTAAAGGGAAAGAGAACTGAGAATTGAAGATTACCTGCTTGGATCACAAGTATCTCAACAAAGCGTTGAAATTTCTCTATCATCATTATCGGTGTTGACACTGATACTTCACTGCTGTACAACCATAAAGTTCGTCTAATTTCATTTATATATATATATATATATGTATATATTAAAAGCCCTAGAGTGAAAAGAAGAGAAAAAGAGTGGATGAGGGAGGGGAACTAGTGCTGGCCTATGTCAAGCATTCTGAGGTGCTTACACCTCCAACCGCTCAATCAGACAATCTGGAAAGGAACTGATAGCATGAACGCCACTGGCATCGATTAGCCGCTATTTCTTGCAACGTCTCCAGCCAAGCACAGGGGGGGTCACGGAGACCCCATCCTGGAAGGCATACAACACCCAAACTCTTCGTGATCTCTTTCACGCCTTTCCGCCAAGTCGTGCGCTGTCCACCGCGCGGTTTGCGCCATGCTGAAGGAGGCACTGAGAACAACACTCGTCTCGGTATACGTAGCGCATGACTGAGCCATCGTAGCCGGTGGTGCTGAATGATTTCCCCAATTGAAGTACCTGCAGGACTGATGGAAAATACCGCGTCCTAGGGATGGGCGCTGTAGGGAATTTTGTAATCTGGAGCTTTTCGATGAATTGAAGTAGCGTGGGTTTACTTTTTATTTTATTTTAGAAGAGGACTAGCTAGCTCACTACTTAACCAATCCACTTTAGATCTTTTATTAGAAGTGTGAATACCCGTTCTGGAATTGTCAAATTAAGAATTTCGCAAGACTGATTAAAAGTAGTTACCATGGCGTGGTAATCGTTGTAAGGGATAGAAATCTCTATACTCTCGATAATAGATCAGGTGACATTCAGTCGGAAAAAAACACCCTGGGACTGGACAAACTGCAAACAGCTCTAACATGTTATACTAGCACCAACCATCAACAGAGTGCATACTGGCTGTTCAAGTCGAAGGAAGCGTGAGGGTACATACACTTTAGTGAAACAAAACTCACTAAAGTGTATACACTCCCGAATGTAAACTTTTCTACGTGATTTCTGGTACCATGTAAATTTGTATATCATTATCTTGTGTTATCCTCCATAACCGAAGAGGTTGTCGACATGGCTAAGTTACTTTCCAAGAGAAAACACCACAAGTGAACTGCTCTGTCATCGACCTAGATTCGCCAGCTGACTGTCATAGGCACAACCGATGATTGATCCACCGGTAGCACGAACTTGTCAGTCTATGTCTGAGAGGACTCGTTCGTAGGTCTACCAGTGTTTGATGAAACCAAACAGAGGCAAGAATCGTCCAATGTTGAGAGTTATGGTCTCCCTGGAGTGGAGAACCTTGTTGTTTCATATATCGATACCCGACCGATCTTACTCTCTCGGGTCTACATCAATCTTAGTTCTTTGCACATAGCAAAATATACGTCTCTTTATGAGTCACTTCTGATTAACCAATTGTGCCCAGGCTAGCTTATGGTCTGAGGCCTTCGATGCCGTATGATCTCAACTCGAATGAGCCAGGACCAACGAATACGCAATGAGATGAATGGTAGAGGCTTCACTTATTGAGTTCGCTCAGCACTACAGGCTGCAGTGGCTCATTCGCATGTGAAGCATACCTAATCATCGTTCACTTAGGGAAGTGTTGTGTTTATGCTTAATACAAGATGACTTAAATCAAGGCGCGGACAACCTCTGACTTGGCAGAAGAATACGGATGTTACGAAAAGCTTCAACGGTGACCTGCCATCTAGGATTGTATCCCCGTGACGCATTGTTAACCGATGATTTTGTTGTTAGTTTCTATTCGAAGTGCCTTTGTGATTATTTGGGTGGAGGAGGGGTACAGCCACCTCAACTGACACGCAGTCGCTTACGCTATGTTTGTTCCTCTTTCGTTGTGGAACCTTATCAATATGAATCGATATGGATTTGTGGCAGTTAAACACCAGTGTCTTCAAATTGGTGTTGCCTTCCGCAATTATGATGGTGGTGTCCGTAAATTCAACCACTGTTGGCCTGCAAATCTGCTTTGGATGCCAGCCATCCGTTCCGGCTTTGAATCAATACTTTTTCATAGGCAATGGTTTATCAGTAAATCAGTGGATAACGGACACAATCGTGAGGACTTTTGCCGGTGTGATGTTTGTCAATGCAGTCCCATGAGATATAAATGAATCGTCCTTTTTTCGAGACAGCGAACCAATCACACCCGTGTCGTTCGGTTCAAATGGAAATATGCAGCTTATTTCCTGTGACAGTGAACTGATTAAACTATGCATCAGCTGAACGGCACTTGAGATTATGATCTGAATTCCTATCGTCCTGTGACGGCCGTAACGGGATGCCCATACGCTCAGGCTCTGTTTACCACTTTGAAAAGAAGTCGAATTACTCGGAAAGCAAGTTGGTCTAAATGAGGTTTTTTGGACGGGAACGATTTGAGTCAGTGGGCTGGTGAGCCCACATCTGACTTTCACACTCAGTCGATTGCATTGTTAGGTCACCCAGTGAAGACGGAGTAAGAGTGACCGCGGTAGTTGTACTTCAGTATCTCGTTTGGCTGTGCCCCCGATTTCAGATGGCATCTGCGTGCCCCGAACTATCAGCCGAAACTTACCCCAACTGATAGATATGACTGGATTTAGCTTGAGTTGACTGGAGGTAAACAAGAGTCCATGAAGACTGACTCATTTCGCACTCGTGCTAAATCAATTATTAGCTCTCCAGTATACCAATAAACTGCATTGAAGTTGGTAAAAATCTGTGGTACCGAAACCCAAGGAACCATTCAGAACATTCGCGTTGGCAATCCCGTATTAGGATGTTTACACTGAGTTCGAAGTGGGCTTGCCCCTTCATGTGTATAAAATAGGGAGTTGAGTTCGCTAACCCTACGTGGTGGATTTTACTACTCACCCGACCTAAAGCTACCACCTTGACGTGGTAATCGGGCTTGAGTGCTGCAATGATCCCGCTGGATACACTGGCTGGAATTTCGTTCCAAAAGGTGCAACTATGCCAGGAAGGCCAAAGGGGAACAGCCAGACCCAGTACTACGAGGCGGTCTGGGGTGAAGTCGTACTGTCCTCTGCGACAGGAGTGTGAAGGCGCCCAAGATGGCGAGATGGCCCAGATCAGAAACCTGACCGCTGTGCGCCGAGCATGTCAAAAGACTTTCAGTGTTTGACCATCGATGTCTTCGGAGCATTGTCCGAGTTTGGTGGGAACACCGAGTCATCAATGCTAAAGTACATCAAATGGTATTCAGAAGAAATAACTCACCCACGATAGATGAACTGATCACACTGCATAGGTTGTGCTGGTTTGGCCGCGTGCTCCGTATTTCAGTTGATCGACTTCCTCGAAGGGTGGAAACGAACCAGGGGAAGTCAAGCAATGACTTGGCAGTGAAGTATGAAATTCATTACCAACAAACTCAGCAGCGCTGGTCATTGCCCTATTCCTGGATGAGGACATTGTCAGACATTGCCCAGTCGTGCCCTCAGTGGCGCTCGTGAATCTAAGATGTTGCCGTCAACGCATAGCTTCCTTCCAAATCTCCTCACCTAAAAGTCCACTGACGACCCTGTGTTTACGCATCAATTACATCAGCTCCCGCTTCCAATGCGCATCTCCCCAAATCATCGGTGAACCAAACTGTGGCAACTATAACCACTGTACGTCAAGTACGCGGCTCATACAACTGATAATGATGATGATGACCCGCGAGCCCGCTCACTGATTCAACCCGCCTCCAACCCCTTTTAGACTTAACCGAATGCTCTGATTTCTTTTCGATGTGGTACGCAGACAGCCAGCGTCTGTCTACCTCAGTGATTACGGAAGGCTCATTCTCTTCCACATAGTTCCCCTCCCCCACATCAGTAATACTTTCCCTGCAGGACCATCCGTTAGGAGTGAAGACCCAATTCGTCTTCCAACGGTCTTGGATGCGACGTCTACAGACCAGTCGGTGCTGACAGCCTCATGCATATCTCAATCACTCTTCAAAGTTATCTGGCTGTTTTAATGCTCATACCATGATGCAAGCGAGACAACAGACTGCTCCTGATCCCCTACTGGACTGCCTTGGAATTTATCTATACTGTGTATCTATACAGTGTGCCAGCCATTATCTACCGATGGCGTGGATCAACAACCGACTGTCTCCCCTTTTGAAACATTAGTGTGTATTCTGACCATGCACTGGTCCGAATTCGTTTTTCTCTTCACTGTTCAGGTCCGCATAAGGGGCGGACACCTCGCGTAGTAACTGAGGTGCTCACAGATCCCGAAGTTAAACGAACGTGTCCGAACTGTTTTCTGGTCTCTTAGTTTACTGCATCGTCGAATTTCAATTGGCACTGGAACCAGATGGCCACGGTGCCAGCAGTTTCGCCAATGCCAACTCTACTCAAACCCTAGCTATCAAACAGAACGGTGAGACTGCTTGAATCTGGTAGGAATGTCCCCGCCATTCCTTAGCATAATTAGACCTGACTGATACATGAAAAACCGCCTTGAACGAAACTGTCGAGGATCAAAGGGCACGACCATCTCCAATAAAGGACTCCTCGACCGCACTTTTAACAACGATTCACTTGGCCACATGCCACCAGTCAGTCGGATTCTGGAACTAAACCGGAACCCTGGACGATGAATCCATAGCCGCATGTGGCCTCAGAGACTTAAGATTGCATATCTCTCAAGCGCCACCCAGCTGCTGGTCCCGATGAAGTCCTTAATCACCGCTTCCATGTGTTTAAGGGAAACTGTCCCAGACAACAGGGGAAAATCCGTAATAATCTTCGTTTCCAAAAAAGCGGCCCATATTGAATCCGGTAACCACAGGGGGTGTTGTTGACTCCAGTCGTAATGAGACGGCGTCAGTTGTCCCGGGTCGCCTTATGCTGGCCCGTACAGCATTGACTCGATTGCAGCAAGCAGGATTTCGTCGTGCTTGAGGTTGCCTTTACCATAGCTTCACACTCAGTCAGGCACTTGAACGACGCCGTGCGTAAAAACGACCTACAATTTTGGCATTTCAAGGCGCTTTTGACTCACTTAACGGACTTGTTCTCTTTAACACGCTTTCTCTGCAAGGAAAGTTTGTCAGTACACAAAGTAGCGTCCGCCAAGAGTGTCCACCCTCTCCATTCTTATTGAATTTTGTGATCGACCATATAATGAAACGAATGCTGTAATGTCTCCAAAAGTGGCGCTCGTGAATCTAAGATGTTGCCGTCAACGCATAGCTTCCTTCCAAATCTCCTCACCTAAAAGTCCACTGACGACCCTGTGTTTACGCATCAATTACATCAGCTCCCGCTTCCAATGCGCATCTCCCCAAATCATCGGTGAACCAAACTGTGGCAACTATAACCACTGTACGTCAAGTACGCGGCTCATACAACTGATAATGATGATGATGACCCGCGAGCCCGCTCACTGATTCAACCCGCCTCCAACCCCTTTTAGACTTAACCGAATGCTCTGATTTCTTTTCGATGTGGTACGCAGACAGCCAGCGTCTGTCTACCTCAGTGATTACGGAAGGCTCATTCTCTTCCACATAGTTCCCCTCCCCCACATCAGTAATACTTTCCCTGCAGGACCATCCGTTAGGAGTGAAGACCCAATTCGTCTTCCAACGGTCTTGGATGCGACGTCTACAGACCAGTCGGTGCTGACAGCCTCATGCATATCTCAATCACTCTTCAAAGTTATCTGGCTGTTTTAATGCTCATACCATGATGCAAGCGAGACAACAGACTGCTCCTGATCCCCTACTGGACTGCCTTGGAATTTATCTATACTGTGTATCTATACAGTGTGCCAGCCATTATCTACCGATGGCGTGGATCAACAACCGACTGTCTCCCCTTTTGAAACATTAGTGTGTATTCTGACCATGCACTGGTCCGAATTCGTTTTTCTCTTCACTGTTCAGGTCCGCATAAGGGGCGGACACCTCGCGTAGTAACTGAGGTGCTCACAGATCCCGAAGTTAAACGAACGTGTCCGAACTGTTTTCTGGTCTCTTAGTTTACTGCATCGTCGAATTTCAATTGGCACTGGAACCAGATGGCCACGGTGCCAGCAGTTTCGCCAATGCCAACTCTACTCAAACCCTAGCTATCAAACAGAACGGTGAGACTGCTTGAATCTGGTAGGAATGTCCCCGCCATTCCTTAGCATAATTAGACCTGACTGATACATGAAAAACCGCCTTGAACGAAACTGTCGAGGATCAAAGGGCACGACCATCTCCAATAAAGGACTCCTCGACCGCACTTTTAACAACGATTCACTTGGCCACATGCCACCAGTCAGTCGGATTCTGGAACTAAACCGGAACCCTGGACGATGAATCCATAGCCGCATGTGGCCTCAGAGACTTAAGATTGCATATCTCTCAAGCGCCACCCAGCTGCTGGTCCCGATGAAGTCCTTAATCACCGCTTCCATGTGTTTAAGGGAAACTGTCCCAGACAACAGGGGAAAATCCGTAATAATCTTCGTTTCCAAAAAAGCGGCCCATATTGAATCCGGTAACCACAGGGGGTGTTGTTGACTCCAGTCGTAATGAGACGGCGTCAGTTGTCCCGGGTCGCCTTATGCTGGCCCGTACAGCATTGACTCGATTGCAGCAAGCAGGATTTCGTCGTGCTTGAGGTTGCCTTTACCATAGCTTCACACTCAGTCAGGCACTTGAACGACGCCGTGCGTAAAAACGACCTACAATTTTGGCATTTCAAGGCGCTTTTGACTCACTTAACGGACTTGTTCTCTTTAACACGCTTTCTCTGCAAGGAAAGTTTGTCAGTACACAAAGTAGCGTCCGCCAAGAGTGTCCACCCTCTCCATTCTTATTGAATTTTGTGATCGACCATATAATGAAACGAATGCTGTAATGTCTCCAAAATCCTAGTGTTCAAATAGCTGCTGACGAAACCTTGCAAACCACATCGTCTTACAAGAGAAACAGAGGGCACAGATGATTTTAGACGAACTGGCCAAAATTATCCCGTCCTTCGGTATACTCTTTGTAAAGTCATACTCCCCGACGTGTAGTTATTGTGCGCGCCACTTACATTCCAGGGGGATACATTCAAAGTTGTGGATTCTTTATGTATCTTTGAAGTTGTACAAGTTGTGATGGCAGTGGGGCACGCATCTCTAAAGCTCGGGTCGCGTTTGCTGATTTGTGACACCTACGGCGACAACGCCGGATACCCCTGAATATCAAGCCACAGTACGGGCTGTTTTGTTGTATGATTGCGGGATGTGGTCTCTTCGATCAGCAGCACTGAGACGTCTTCATATCTCGGATACCCGCTGTCTCCGAACTGTGGCTCGGGTACGCTGATGTCGGTGAATCCGTGGCGGAAAAATTAGCAAACAAGTTTTTTTGGTTGTGCAACAGAGACTGCAGTGGAAGAATATGTCCAGCGCCAAAAGCCACAACGGCTTGTTCATTTACTACGCATGCCGAATCATCGTTTACTGAGGTGTGCTGTGCCCAAAGCGGAATGGCACGAGCAGAAAGGTGGCCAATGTTTGTCCTTGCAGGGAGGTATGAAAACTATTATGAAGGCATGGGTACTGTTGGTGCGGCTCGCCTTCCAAGATGGGGTCTGCTTGATTCCGCCGGTGAATGTTTGTAAGGGCTGCAAGATATGGCTGCCGGTCGATATCAATTGCATTCTTCCCTTTTTATCCAGATTATCCGAATGATCGTTTGGAGTTGTATGAATCTGTGTTTGTACTAGGCTGGGCCCAGTACAAAAGGGGCGCTAGGCTCCTTCCTCATCTACTTTTATCCACCTTAAGGTTTTACGATTAATCATGGTCGTACAGCGCATCATTGTTGAACACGAATGTCATCCTGTCGATGGTGATGATGAATACCTAACTGATTACATAAGGCTCCTACAGTCCGTACTGCGCTGTAACGATTTTCAGGACTGAGCGACCTCGGTCACATCCTAAAACTGTATTTTGCCAACAAAGGGACAGCCTCGGAGGAGGGCGTCGTTGAATAGATAGAGTACCGTGTTGACAACGGTGAACCATGCCGTACGCTGTCATAGCTGACTTCGCGCACCTGTGGAGGCGTCCTAGGTCACAAGGTATCTGTCATTAGGCAGAAGGTGTTGTTGATATGTTGTGACCCCAAAGGTCTGGTCCATTATTCTTAACCTGTTAGCACTCCGCACAGCTGACAGATTCACCTTTATCTCTGTGATTTAGTCAACACTAAACCTTCGGCCTTATTCCGGTCTTGTTTGTGTACTTGCCCCGCAGAATCTCTGGACGCCTAAGCGTTAGTCGGACCGTCAACAACGCTTTTTAATGTTCCGTCCTTCGGGAGGAGTAATACTGCTGCAAAAGACTAGTTTAGTATACCTGCGAAAGGACATCGGTTCAGAAGACCGTTGGTTGTGTACAAGCCCCTTCCCCCTTAGAGTTACATGTTTTGAAGGTGATGTGAGGTTATGCAACACTGTGTTGAGCCTCAGTGTTTCACCTGTAAATAGCGTTTCGCTCATTCGTCTGAACTTTTGGAAAGGGTAATAAGCTATTCATTTGCTTAAAATAACGTGTCACATCGTACGTTTATCTGCTCGGTAGGTGTTCCATTCGGTGTTTTAATGCAACAGTCGTTTGAGAGGTGATGTTTGTCTGTTCACTGATTTCATCTGGTAAGTGACATTGATTTATGCAGCACACTTGGGAATCACTGTACATCTGTTCAGTCCTCGTCATTAATCATCAACATTGAGAACCACTCCGTCACGAAGAGATTGGACCTAACCGTGGTGTGACGGTTCGCGCACCTCAGCGACCCGCTGAGCTATACTGGGAGGTGTCCTCACGACACTTACAGAGTCTCTCATACCAGGTTGGTCAACGGTTGGAGGTCTGACAAACACTTTGTATTTCCCGCCAAACACTGATACCTTGCGGTTAGGCTTTTGAGCCAAGGAACAATCCTAGTCCGCAGTACTTGCGACATTAAAGGTATATAAGGACCTCGACCAGCAGACGCGTACTTTTTCTTGCACCAAGATTTCACCAGAGAGGTCGGTGAGCTGGTGGAACGAAGCGTTTTTTCAGCTTTGAACATTCCTCTGGAGAGCTCGTCTTCGTGGGGTACCTTGTCAGCTGATAGTGCCTCCACCCTCGTGCTTCCTTCGAGCCGCACGGTACATAGGTCGTGTATTTCATGCGTCCCTGTCGGAGCCCTATGCATGGCTCAGGGATCACTTTCGTCAATGGTTAAACTGAACCCCGAAATACTCCAGTCAGTGCTCATCACGTCGGTACATGTTCACTATTGATGCTTCATCACTCAAATCGTTGTACCCCCGTATGTAAGGGCATACTGCAATACGAAAAAACACATTCCCTACTTCCTTGTGGTCTTAATTATGGATCCACATTATATTGCACTCACGTGGCCATTCGTTGTCCACATAGCCTGATCCGTGCTTCGGTGTTTGTTATTCGTAAGGCTCCCACGGATACTCCACATATTACAAATAAGTTATGTTTTGAATTGTTGTACCCGTCCGCGTATCTGATGCACATTTTTGATGGCCATTTCGGACAGAATATACTCCTAGGCAACTGAAGTGTTATTTTCCCTGCATTTTACACGCCCCCATCCGGTTTTAAGCTTTGAACGAATGGTTACAGGACTAGTCCCCAACGTTCTCTGACTAATCTATAGTTACCAACAAGAGCTGAATTCGCTTCCGTACACACCACTGGTCTCCTACAAAACAACGCATATCTTTTACTCCCAAGGCTTCCAAATCCTATCGTTCCTTGCTCCACCTCTGTGGGCTCCGTCTCACCGTTGTGCGTAGACACAGCGTTGACTTCGAATGACCCACCTCGATCTGCCGACTATGTTGTTGTCCCATCCACTCTTTCGAACCCGCACTTACCGGACGCAGAAGTAAGTCTTGTGCTTTCGAGAATCTTGACCGTTATAAATCTCTGAAATTTATATACCTTCTCGCTGCTTCCCGGTTTGTAATCTGATAAGAGTTCATACTTCGAAAGCCACTACTGCTCCCTTTTATTGTAACATCCTAGGTATTCAGGCGCAGGCCCCGATGAAACGTCCTGACATCAGTTTCGTTCGGAATCCACATGTGAATCAATCTATATACAACGCAGGAAAGTGCGATCTCCATGTAACCTAATAGTGCTTAGTCATCGTGCTACTCATCGTTTGCACGGTACGTGTGAACCGAGTGGACTCAATTTCCGAATACGGTAGACCTTCAGTAATCTCTGAAGTGGCCGGACCACAATCGGCTGAAGGTCAGCGTTCCGAATTGGGAACAATATCGGGAGTAGTCTCACCCTGGTAAACCCGCCGATCGACCGAGTGAAGTTTGCCCTTGATGTTGAAGCGAGAACTGTATTAAAGTATGTAAGGAGAAGTAGTTTCAAATTTGTCTTCGTCCTCCGCTGGAAAACACTTATCATGATGAGACTACTTCGCATTTTTATGGTGTGTCTGAAATTGACTACCACAGCATTCGAAAATTCGAGTCTGGCATCAGTACAACCACGAGAATGTAAAACCAACATCAATTAAATGTCTGTTTTCTGAGATGATAAGCTGGCTTAGTGATTTCATCCAGAATCATACAAACTGCGCTGGTACCCAGACGTCCTGAGGAACCTCTGTTCCTTACCTGTTGTACTGATGGTGCTCTAGAACCAGCTGGCATCACCCGGAAGCGACTGATATCCTCAAAATCATACGTAATAATTATCGCCGCGGCAATTGACAAGAAACGGGTTTTTTAGGGCGTGCTTTTCCCACCAATCTGTTGACGTTCGCTTGATCCAGCACTCTCGGTTCCTTGTATACTCTGTCGTCAGGCCTTGCCATTTCCTCATTCAGAGGTTGATAGTACAGTCTTTTTTAATTTCGAATAGCTACCTGAAGCCGCAAACGACCAAACATCTATCTAATTCGCACCTGCTCTCTGGACGTTTATTCCGTTCCACATCTACCTTTAAGATGTCTTCTCATCGTCCGCCTTGGTAATAAACCAAATTGTTTGTTGTTTATAGCGCCACACAGAAGAAACACATACCAATAGGAGGCCAAATTGGATTCGCATGGAAATCGTAATTTGATTGGACAACTGGAACTGCGCACTACAAATAGGAGTGCAAATTTTGGTCCCAGTAAAATGCGATTACTGTGCATGAATAGAGTTCGCCTGTCTAATGTCCAGTTGTACTGCGGGTTCCTAGAAAGGCTGTAAACACGCCGTACTTATAGGGTTAGGTCGTGACGATCGGAGAAATTCGTGTACACTTTATAGTGCGTGAGATCACAAAACATTGTAGTTTTCTACTTTAGGTGACAGAGGCCGCACTCCACAGTCAAAGCAACGGGACCGTGCAGCTATGAGGTACATTATTTTTAATGCGGTCTTTATCGTAAGGGGATGAATATTACGTGCGTAATAAGTAGTGATTGTTCGTACAGTCGGTCCGAGAGGTTCTCTAGGCACAAACACAGAGTAATTACGCTGTCAACTTCGCCAAACGTTTTGGCACTGACTAGAGAGCAGGCGCTGTACTACAGGACTAATACCTTGAGGTCGCTGTCACTGGTAGCTTGATTCAACTAAAAGCTTAGACAGATGGGTTTGCTTGCAGTTCGGGAGGACTAGTCTGTCATACCTAAGCTTAATCCGTGTGTGTTTACTGCCTATCCGGCTTCAGGTATCCCCGAATCAATACATATGTCGGGACGCCGACTGTCATGTTTCGCCACTGCCGAGCAGTACACCTTTGCCTCAGAAGCACGCACCACGCCACATTCAACCGCACAGCCCACTGAAAGGCACAGGTCGGATTTCCAAGAACGCAATATCACCTATCAAGCTCACAACATTGGTGAGTCCGGGTCTCCCGACACAGACTGGTGCAGACCCTACTGGGTTGTTTGCTACGAAGACCATGGACCAAATAAAACAGATCTTCGCCAATTGGATTACCAGTGAACCCAGTGAGTCGCATGATGATGGTTCCCCCCTTTTTGGCTTTCTGACCGATTTTGGGTAACATGGCGTGAATTCCATTGCATCTAATCTAGACATTTCTTTTCACTTGATCTTCATATGCTCTCATTCGTCTGCTTGTCGTTACAAACAGGTCCACAGTTGGAAGACATATGCATATTGGCGTCCTATCTGGTCGAGTTGGTTCCAAGCAACCTGGAACGTGTCCGCCTTTGTCTAGTTTGCTTAGATCGTCTAATCACACAACTTGGATTACCAGACTCGATGCGCGATTGGCGGACAGCGTATTCGCGAATCTTTATGACAGTGGACTATGCTGTGGAGCAGTGCTACGGAAACTCCAAACTAAAGCTACACCCTGGTTGAGCGAGCAATACACTTAGACTGTGTGAAAATTCATTCATTCATTAGAGTACCCTCAGGTGAACGGACAGTGAGACTCCGGCGAACAAATGGGCTGTTGGTGCTGGGCGTTCTCAGAAGAACAAAACAAAGGCAATTACTTCATGCACTACTCATGTCTCCATCTATGGTATACCTTCTCGCCGTTGCCTTATAATCAATGTCACTCTCTTCTGAAACTCGTATGAGTATAATAAATTTTACATGACACATGCAGGCTCAATTTGTTTCCTACTCATATGCTCATGAGCTTAAACCGCTCAATGGAGTCTGGATTAGCCAACAGACGTCAAATATCTTTTCATCGAATAAGCACGCAGGAGAACAAAGACGTTACTAACTCCGCTGTTCGGCTACGACCACATTTGATACTACTGGGCGTTCCATTCTCAGTTCAGTTCAGTTCAGTTATTTAACTATAGGCCATCTACCAAAAGTACTCTGGCTACCACAGCTACAGCTTCGTTTGCGGAAAATGGTCTAACTAGGGGGGGGAATGGCGATACACCCCAGATAACTGGTTGGTCAGCTACGCTCTGGATTTAATGGTTTTGTTGTGGGAGTGCTCTGTGACTGAGCATGTCTTTAGCCAGTGGTGATTAGTCCACTGGTTACTTTGTCATATCATAAACTGTTCGCTTCTCGGCCGTTTCCACCCGATATATGACTGCGTAAGAAGAGCTGTGCGAGACATTTGGCCTTCTAATGTGAGGTAGTTTACTTAACGAGTGTAACCTATAGAGCACAACTGTCTCGATAGTGTTCCTTTTTACGGAACAGTGCTTCTTAGGAATTTTGCTTTTTTTCGTGTGCGTAAACGTAACACTTCTTTGAGCTGACGATCCCTTAAGGGGCAATCGGAAATTGCCGGCTTCAATCTTGGGAAGTACCACTGATAAGTATTTTGGTTCCTTGAGAAGGACGACTGTCACTGGAGATCATGAAGGTGTGTCACGAAGAATAACCAAGATAAACACTAAAAACCGCTCATGTTAGAACACCTACAGATCCGTGTGAGTTCAAAAATGACGATAAAGAGGTTGAATTCCACGTTTATGTGGTCCCCGTTGGTATGTTTCGCTTGAAGCTACGCTACCTGATATTGAATCCCATTCAGGTTTTCATAACCTATCTGTTCATCGGCTTTTGAAACACTCAAAATTCCGGTGCCTTCTAGAATAACGTCACACTACCAAGGTGAACCGTAATCCTTCGTAACGCTAATTTCAGACTCGGGCTGTTGAATATTTCCTTCATAGACCAGACTACTGCTGCTGCCCTGCTAAACATTATGGAACAAACACCAATGACAAATAAAATCACGGGTTCTTAATTGGAAAGTCACGTTTGTCCGAATGAGTGAACTGAGGTGGAAAAAGTTTTCAAAAGGTGGAAAGTGGTTCTTCCACCTGTCTGCTGCAACGTGCGTAGCTATCGGAGCATCGATTGGTTCGTTGTATTAGCCAAAAGAGACCTTACAGATTTGATTCGGCCGACGACTTCCCTGTAATACGTTCGTTTTCGAAGAATAATTTAGTTCACTGAACGAGCATAATAGGACTTCGGTACATTGATTAAATGTGAAAACTATCCCCATGTAACCCTCACCAACGACGTTATACACATTACTAAGTTTAGTAGGTAGATGCGCACTTATGAATACTCCGTCAAAAAACTCTAATATAACCCACCCGCGATGCCTGATGTAGTGGAGTGAAATATTGAACACCCACTTCAAACTGATTGTGCCAGTAAAACCAGGCAGCGAATGCTAATTCATCCAGGTGACTTCATCAGAATAACTGATCCGAAGTTTAGGAGAGCGACTGGCGACTAGTGTACCGATATTTACTCTAGTTGAAGGCCGGAGACATGAACGAGAGTCGTGTAGTTTGATCATTAGCACTGCCGTAGGTGAAGGTTGAAAATAACCTAAACTGATCACGTGGAACCCGATGTTCGTAAGTAAAAAAAATCAGATGGCCTCAGAAACAGTTAAATCGGGATCAGTGTACGAACGACGGTGCTCACAGTAGGTATGTCTAATGAGCGGGACACCAGCGGAGTGCCCGAATAATGAACTTGTGGAGTACATACAGTCAAGGAATTATATCGGTATAGGCGAACGGACTGTTGAATGGAACTAGCCCACTGCGGTTCGATTAAGTCTTACCGCACTGGCTACGACAACCAATAAGCCAATTTACGAACAAGACCCTCGCCTTCAAAAACAGATCCAACTCACTATCTTCTGTTGGGACTTGTACTATCTGCGTACGTGGAGTCGAAATTGACAGCATGCAGGGCATGGGTCGCACTGATTAATAACTAACAGAATAAATGGCACTGGAAGAGAACAATAGTCCCTCTTAGTGACATACGTGCCGTAGATATGGGGACCACGATACGTTTCCCAGTTGGTCGAAGGTTTTTTGCAAACGCTGAGACAACCTAAAAGGTGGCAACTCTGACATTTAACGGTGCCAAGCAGTGTTTTGACTGTGGGGCGAGATGGCCCAAGTGGTTAGAGCGCGAATTTACTGACCGGAAGTTCCGTGGTTCGAACCCGACCTCTGCCTCTCGACTTCCCCTGTCTAGGCTTGGGCAACCTGGCAGTATCCGAGCCCTCGTGCTTCCTTCGGGTGGCATGGTAGCTAGGCACTGAAAGGGTGCTACAGCTGAACGATTTGACTGTGCGACCCACAGTCGTCGTCCTGTTTGTTGGATTAGAACTTCGAACTTAACAGGATAGCTAACATGGTGGAAAAGCTACTTCAATTGTTCCCCATCGCCTACGGTCCACAAAAAAAAAACAAATTTTAGTTACCAATAAGTCGGAATATAAAGTTGTCGGAACCGGTTTCATTTTGTTCTGTGGTTAGCTGCCTACACAGGCTGCGTAAATCCTTACCCAGCTGAGACTTGTCACTCGGCGGCTGCGCATCGACCATTGATTTGGTTGCTATCCTTCTGTTAGCTTCTCGTGGCGTCAGTCTGATGTAGACCATTAATGAATGCCGACTGAATCCTAACAGTTACGTGCTGGGATGTCATTCCTTAGGTATTCAGCTCCAACAAATACCTTTAGTTCCGAAATTCTCGCCAAAAAGTACTACCGTTATAAGGTAGAGAGTACGTCACATTTGGCATAAATTCCAGGATTGTATTCCTACGGCGGTAATGTTGCAGCGTCCAGCCCAAGCGTGCGATTTTGTCAAAAACTCAGTAATCTAACCTCAATGGCTGGGAGAAAGAATATGAAGCACGATGAAGTATAACCCGAAGAAAGGGGTGCGACGCCGACTGCTACTATTATGACAACTGCTATAGTAAATCACCCCCTATTCTAAAACTTAGACAAAGGTTGTGCTTAGAAATTTGGGCGAAAATATGCGTCACTCGCATTCAAGGAGGAACGAAATTCTTCGCAATGCAGTCCTCTTGCAACCATAATGACTGAGTGTGTACAAAAACAAAAGTCAAAATGGGAATTCCTCGTCCAACTTGAATCAGCCGACTATTCGACTCTGGATATGTACATTCCACCGTCCGTTCTAGCACCTAGGAGTTCAAATGCCGATTGAAGCTGAACGGTGAGGTGGAGCACAACAACAAAACTTCCCGAAATCTCAATTTTTTCCGTTGTTGCATAAGAACAGGTCTTCGCGACAACTCATCCCGTCTACTGATTCCTATAAAAAACTTAATCATCATTATTGTCAGCTGTCATCTTTCGTGAGACCACGGGACTGATACAGCTGTCCAGGTAAACGAATTTTTCTACCACCTTAATCGGTTCATCCTCCAGCATGAGGCCAGGGTTCGAGCCCACCCAGTCTTGCAGTAGCACTTTACACTTTGCAGGTGTGAAGCGCATGCCAAACCGTGAGGCGGAATTATTTAGATTATTTGATATTGTTTTCATTGCCACGGGGTCAAATCCAAGAAGAGCTATGTCATCTGCGTACTCGATATCTGTGAGCGGACGCGCCGGGAGAACTTCGACCCCACAGGCAGTAGAGGCTGATAGTGAGTCTTCCATGATCGTATCAATGACGAAACTGAAGAGGAAAGGTGAAAGAGGACAGCCCTGTCTGACACCACTTGATGTGGTGAACTCAGAAGGGAACTTCCCGTAGACCTTCACACGGCCGCAAGAGTTGGCGTACAGCGCCTTAAGAAGGGTCAAGAATTTAAGGGGGACACCTTTGCTCCACAGACACTGCCATAGTGCCTGACGGTCCACAGAGTCAAAGGCGGCTTTCAAGTCAAGGAACACAACCGTTGTTGGTTGCTCTAATCAGTGTCGCTGTTCCAGAATCTCTCGGAGGGTAAAGATATGACCGATGCACCCTCTTGTATGAAGGAACCCAGCTTGGTTCTTACAAGTCTATCTCACCCTGTGTTCAGTCAACCTTCGAAGGAAAAGATCAGAGCGCACCTTCGGTGCCAAAGCTAACAGGCTGATGCCACGGTGGCTTTCACACAGCGTCCACGTACCCTTTTTGAAGATAGGGATAACTGTCGACATGCTCCTTTCTGCAGGCACATTCTCTTCGTTCCATGTAGCACCAATAGGTTTTGTCAGATGGGTCACCAGGAATTCTCCGTCTTCTTTGAAGAGGGATGGATAAAGGACGTCCGGTCCTGCTGCTTTCTTCTGACAGGCGAGCAAGATTTACATTCCATTCGCCCGTATGCACTATCTCCATAGGCTGTTGCAGGAGACCAACTGAACTGTTCTTCAGAGTGTTCGGCCAATCTTTCCAGTCCACTTTTTTGCAAGAGAATTAATGAACTGCCTTTTCCACTCATCGTTTCGCTGACCGTTGCTCTTCTAGAGCCAGTCGATCGTATCAGTTGATATACGGCACGGCTGTTTGCCGCAGCAAAAGCCTTCTCCATCTCCCGAGCTTTCGATGTCCACCAGAGGTCTCGGTCCCTCCTTAGACTTTTTACCATTTGGTGTTTGAGGAATTTGCGTGCGCCGTCGTACTCGTTGCCTGCTGGTATGGCTTTCCTGGCATCAATCACTGATAGCGATCTCGACGATATTCAGTGGTCTTGTGGTCGATTTGGATAAGTCGGACAGACAGCACTGAACGCCGCTAACATAGCTCCTTTCACGTTTTACCACGCTTCATCCACATGTGCACTGCCACCACAGCACTGGTTTAATGTGGAGAGTTGTTGGGCTAGATCAGATCGGTACTGTTGAGCTATGGTAGTTCTTCGAAGACAGTAGACTGGCATGCTTCTCGCCAATTTGCGGGGGCCTGAAGGGAAGCGAACTGTCAGGCGTGCACGCACCATGGCGTGATCGGAATCAAGTGATGTGCCTCAGAAGGGATGAGTCTTGAATTGTAGCTCTCCACCGGTGGCTCATGTCCACGCGATCCAACTGGGTCCACAGTTGATTTGCAGTTGGTGGCCGCCAGGTTACGCGATGCTGAAAGTTCGTACTGGCCAGAAACAGTTGACAATCAGCACACAATCGGAGTCGTTCTCCGTTATGTGTGCGATGAACATCACTTTCGAATCGACCACCCAAATGTGATTCCAAGGAGCTCAGACGACCGACTTGAGCATCCAAATCGCCTGCAAGGATCAAAATGACGAATGAGCCCGGATAGCTCTCGATAGAAAGTATCCTTCTCAGCAGCAGAACTGCAGTCCGTTGGGGCATAAGCCCACACTACAAACAGGTACCCCTTTTTACGCCGAGGCATTGAGCTTGAATGAACTGGATAACCCGACGGCGCAAAGACGACTGTTCACTGGGGTCCAATCCAGCAAGGCGCGTTCAGCTCTGGGGCTGAATGCAACTCTCACACCATATATTTCACGAGTCATCACTTCTGGGTCACCGGACGCACGGAGGGAGAAATGTGAAACAACTGAGTTCAATCTTGGCGTTCTGAGATGCATAAAACCACGCCAGGGTCTTGTGTGTGTTTGGGAGACACAGCATACATCAATTTTAAGGGCGTATAAGGTATCAGCAAGCATTGCCCGTTTGCCGACTTGACATGGAGTACGGACGGTAAAAGCCCCGATATAGAAAGGATCTCGTGGATTTAGGACTTTATTTTGCTTGCTGGTAGTAGGCAACGAGGGGCATTAGGCTCTTTGGACCGATAACTGACAGTCAAGTGACCCAGTGACGTTTGCTTGTGTGGTGGGAAGGGGCATCCGTGGACACCGCGGACAAATGCCACTTCCCGGTTGCCCAGGCCGGAGAAGGGGGTTCGATTGAAGTACCCCGCCCTGAACCTTTGACTCAAAAGTCTGACCCACAAGGCAGTAGGAGGATGTGGGGTTTTGTGCGGGGACTTTGCCGATGACCATACAGTCTGATCTGCTCGGCCGCACGGGGGTTGGCCTAACCCGAGGGCGCAGGGAATTAGGCATTAGGGTCTCATTCCTGAAGTGGTTGAGCACAGCAGGTGCCTTTTGAGCAGCACCGGATTCTTTGGCTTTAAAAGTATTTCGACCGTATTGGATAATGCACTGACGGTCAGGGTCAACCGTTGGGCAATCGGAGTATGCGGTTTTTAGGGCCGACCTTTTCTAACCTGTCCCTCCTCGGGGGAAGACAGCATCCCTGATTCCATAAATATGGATATGCTTGTCGTCTTGAGGAAACACCTTACTGCCTTCACACTCCTGTCACAGAGGACAGTGCGACTTTATTGCAGACCGCCTCGTAGCACGATTACTCGTAGTACGGTGTCTCGCTGCTCTTAGTCTGACTGCTCCCTTCTGGCCTCCCTGACATGGTTGCACCTTGTGGAACAAAGTTACAGCCCGTGTAGCCCGTTGGACCGTTGCGGCACTCAAGTCCGGCAAACATATTAGCGTGGCATCTTTTGGTCGGGACCTCCATCAGTAGCCTAGATTCATTCGTGAAGTGATCGTTTCCCAACGACCTAACCTCAGTGTTCCTCTGTACGAACTAGAGAATGCTGGTGAACTTTTCTGCTAATTATTCTCGTGGATGGTGCTTGCCCAGTTTCAAACACACGCTTCCGGATTTCAACTTATTCATCAGAAGCAATGTCCGCAACTCCACATATATGATAATAATGTTTATTCCCAACTTGTAAGGGCATGCCGCCAGGCATGCGCATGAGGTTACAGTTTGAATAAAGGCATGACTGGCGGGACTGTGAGTACAGGGGTTTTGGGTGGGAAAAGCGGACATCGCCATAGGCGGTGAGCTGTATCCAAGGTAACGGTGGTTACCACTAAACCGGCACAAGCGGGGAAGCTCTTTTTTCGAAGAGAACATTGAGCAAGATCAGATCGTTAGGATTTGAAGGTGGCGGGCAAAAGCAAAACAACGGGGGGCAAAAAAAGACGCTTCCTGTCTGACATAGATCGGGTCTATACAAACGTAGCTAAATGAGAAAACCGCCAATTCCTCTGACCTCAGTGACGTGACTGGAGACAGCTAAATGGGCTGACCGTGCATGTAGATGATAGACACTCGACATCCTGAACAACCACACCAGAAATCCGCACAAAAGCCGGTATAAACATCCAGGTGTGGATGAAATATCACCATTAGGATGTAGGATGTATGCGACCGGATTCATATTAGTAACTAAAAGTATCACTTCTCCAGACGGATGGAGATTTGGCAGACCTAATGGTATGTATACTACCTAATTAAGGAAAACATCTCCCACACTTGGGAAGAAAAGCACTGTCAGACAATCCTGAAAGTCAAATTTTGCATACTGCGAGGTTTGCCTATGAGTGATCACCGTATACGCTGCAGATGCAGATTGTGTAAACGGATCGAAAAAGTATTGGTGTTGGCGACAATTTTCGTAATGTTTCACCGGAAGGATAATTACCGACCGCTTAGGTTGCATTTAAGGGGGGATCCCAATCTACTTTGATCGAAAAACGTCGGAAATAAGATATGTTAGACTGAGATTACCGATTGTAGTCAGCTGCCCTCGGAAAAAAATATTGATAGGAATCTCAAACTGGACCAGCCAGTAAACTCTATTAGCCCCAGCAACTGAAACAACCAAAACTCTTCAGGTTCGTCTTACTCTTCCCAGACGTCGAATCAACAGTGTCTCTGAATAAATTACTTTGCATACCACTACTTCTCCTTAATGTTCCATTAGCGAGTTCTGAACTAGCGGATTATTAAACATGGTTCGGCGGGGCCAAAACCCTTTCCCAAAGGATATGATATCATGTGGAAGTTAGAATTGTCGCCCACGATTGGCGACCCTCGTCTTGTCAAGGACGACTCATTCTTGTATGCTACTCCTACCTGGTGAAGTTGACACGGTTCGTATAGTGATGAACGATGCTTTGGCGGTTGAGGTACGCCCCATTTTTCCCGCACTCCGAGTTGGAGAATGAACCCTACTGCAATACGAGGGCGTGCGCGCTGCCTTGACTAGCTGAGCTAAAATAGGGGTAGAGACATGATCGACAGTCTCCCCATCTCGGCGTGGACAGGAAGAAGCTTGGCAACATTCCGTCGAAAAGCTAGACTACTGGGGTTTGTCTTAAGTCACCTATCAATGCACTGCGGAAAGTGAGTAATTGCCCCGACTATCCTCCTGCAGTGACTGGACTGTGCAGACAGATGATTTCACACCACAGAAACCATCGAGTGATGTAGTGCATAGCAAGGCAGACGAATGAACACAGGCTACAGCCGAAACCTTCCGACTTCCTCAACTTTACCTTTCTACCCCATACTACCATTGATATTTTCTTACGTGTTAGAGGACAAATCAGCGCAAGTTAAGACCCGATTCCGGTCGTGGAAGAGCACATTTGAATTGATAACACCGAGTTGATTTTCAGTTACCCTATTACGCGACAGCATCACACAGGAAGGGTAAAGGCATGTAGGTGCAACAGTCCGTCTTCTGATGAACATTCCCGTGCGCGAACACGGAAGGGAGCTATGTACTGAAAGCAACGGCTTGGACGCATCCGCGTCATTGAGGGTGTGACTAGGACACGTTGAAAATGCCTCAAACTGTAAATTTGTCCCCTCTCTAGTCTCCATCGAGGGAGATGGCAATGACCAGTGCAGCTGAGTTTGCTGGTATTTGTTCCCATACTTAGCTACCAAGTCATTGCCTGACCTTCCTTCGCTCGTTTTCAACCTTCGCGTGGTTGCGCAAAAACGGCTATCCGAGGAAGTTGGTCAGCTAGCATGCAAAGCACGTGACCACACCAGCACAACTTATGGGATGTGGCGAGTTCATCTATCGTGAGTTATTCCTTCTGGAAACCATTTGGCGTACTTCAGCACTACTGATCCCGTCTTTCCACCAGATTCGGGCAATTCTCCGAAGACATCCATGGTCAAAAACTAAAAGCTGTTTGACGTCCTCAGCGCAGTGGCTAGATGTCTGACCCATATAACTATATGGAGCGCACTGCAACATTGACCGATAAGCTGTCACACCTGCTCCACAGGTGATTCCGGTTCACGACAGCTGATCTGGTCTTCCCAATCCAGATGGAAATACCATCTTTGGCTAGACCACCAGGACTGATACAAATGCCACCTCAATCGGCAAACTAGGTTTGGTTTTGAACCCAGCGATGTGAAGCGCATGCCAAACCGTGATTCAGCTTATTAACGTTGTCTGGATTACCAGAGGAAAACAAGAATGGCCGGACGAAGAACAGTGAGCCTCCATATTACAACTAACTGCACAATGCGGCGGCCTGAGGGAAGTCAATTTTCTTTGCCAGTGGAGTGTGAAGGTAATGAGCTGTAGGTCCAATGCGACCATGTCCAAATTTACGAGAGCAGTGGGGAAGGATGGATTGGAAAAGGTGTGTTCCAAAAACTGCACACAACCACCAGACAGTTGACCATTACCGCTGGCAACTTAGCCGATATGGTCGGAATATAATAGAAACTGACGGTGAACCCGATGCGAGTCCAGAGGCATGTGTTGTGCAGTGAGAAATTTATACGTTATTCCCTTCCCCCCCCTTCCTGGGTTGGGTTATCATCCAAGCAAAGCGGATCAGTGTGCTGAGTAAGACTGCGGTCAGGGTACATGAGCAAAATGCTAGATAGTAGTCAAATGCTAAAAACTGAGTATCTCTGCCTGGGTAACCGAAAAGTATCACTTGCCTTTACAGTTCTTCGATCCCGACCCTCATCCGCAGCCTCCGTCTCACTTGGTTGGTTTGCTGTGATCAATGCCCCTACCAGTCCCCTAACCACTGTTCTGTGCCTGAACCGCAGCGCAGTAAAACAAAATATCCAATCTACCTTGATACACTCAACGTCCGCCTGCCCTCGAAGAAATTAATCTTGTTGATGAAACTGTCATCCATTTCACTTGACGTGACCGAAATACGCGCAGAAGACAGCGAGGCTGTGCACCCCAAGCAACTTTGGACGAGCTCAGATAATTAACATTTCTTTTCGGATATCTGGCAGCCCTGATGCAATGATTCGTGGTAACCATGGTGTGGAAGATGTACTCTACACGAGAGCTGGAAGCACTATTAGGCTGGACTCCCGTAAACAATCGTCCTTGCGCTTTACGGTTCTTCGACTCAAACCAATGCCGGACGACGCGGTAAACGTATCAGCATATGGAACCACAGTGCCAAAGCTGATATGAGTCTTCACACCCGTCAGGATTGCCTCGGTCAGCAATAACTCATGCTGTCATCCTGGCGGACGACATGCACGTCCAAGCTGGACCACTGAGCTAAGAGGCACAGTTGAGTGGCAAATTTGGATTGTTTCGTCATATGTTAAACAGTCTCCCCAGTCAGTATGAACTTCCAGTTCATTCCAATTTTTAGGCTACAACCCGAGCACAGAAATAGTGACTCGGGCCGCTACAGCTTCATCCAATGGGGATAAAAAATAATCACGCGTTGTAGGTGATTGCCTAATCAGTTAGGCTAACGTTAGCTGACGCTTATCCGGTTATAATCAAGAACTACGCGAAAGCTAAAGCGATCGTCAGGGTCACCAACCATTGGTGCCTCGTCCAGGGGTTTTCATCAGGGAAAAATGCAGTTACCAAGGCTAAGTCACATACTGAATGCCCCTGGGTCGTCTTAGTCAGATACATGCCTGGGCGATGTAGGTACCAAGCGTACCGAAATATCACCCACTAAATATCCCCACCAATGTTTCGGATGCACCGAAGACCAAATCGTCACCAAGCGGCTGGACTTCACCGCGGTGACGATAACGCAGTGGGCCATACTGGTTCGTGTCCCTGCGGCACTCACAGCCCGCTACACCAGGTCGGTCGAAATGTAGGGGTCTGACTAATACGGTCTCCCAGTCCTCCAGGTTTGGGGTTGTAACGACTTTTCATTTAGAACACACTCGCGTCATCCTCCAAACACCGCTGCCGTCGGTTGAAGACCCTAATCGTCCTGTGTATGTGCAGGCATCCTAGCAGTATCCCACTCCCCGTGTAATCATGGGTTACACATTTACAAATCTCACGCCACATCGATCTCCGTTTAGTGCCATCACCCGGATCGTCTTACTTGCCGCATTGCAGCAGGGTGGGTAGGCGGAAACAGACCAATGCTGGCGCCTCTTCTTCTATCACACATTTGCTCTTCTTTCCTCCGAACTCACCTTGGGCCCAGTCTTAACCCAGAGAATTGTCCGCCGCCCATTATCACTAGCCACAATATCTACGGTTGCCTCGGCTTCTGCAGCAAAACGCAATTCGAAATCATTGTTCAAACCCCGACGACTAGTTCACCTAGGAGCACTTAACGCTCGTACTCTGAAACAAGCTGGACAACAGACACTTCAATCTACTTTGGACTCGCTTTCTATTGATGTATGCTGACTCGAATGAGGACTCACGACCCGGTTGTTGCTCTACTGGCTTCCTTACCAGTTTCCTCTCGTTTCTGGTTGCGCACCTCCGGGTGCTGTCAGTGCGACGTTTTACAGGATGGGACCACGTGACCACCACTACGACTGGTAGGAGACGTTGCAAGATATGGCTACCAATCTATGTCGATGGCATTCTTGTCAGTTCTTATCCAGGTTGCCTGAATATGTCTACTAATGATAATTGTACTAAGCTGAAATAAACTGTTCATCTGTAGCATTCTTACGGTGCCTAGCTGCCATGCCACTCGAAGCACTAGGGCTGGTATGCTGTCAGGTTTCCCAAGCATAGACACGGGAAGTCGACAGGCAAAAGTGCGGTTCGAACCATGGACCTTCCGGTTAGTAAATTCGCGCTCTAAGGCTGGCTTTGCTGGGATTGAAATTGTTATAAGCCACTGAGCTGAAGAGCCTCTGGTTGAATGGCTGCCCGCTGTTGGTCGTCTTTGTGCGGTGCGTCCGGCAACGTATGAGAGTATCTCGTAAATGTGCCGATGACTGCTGCCTGTACATCGTACCTGCTTCCACCGCAACGGACTGCAGCTCCGACAAATTCTAGTTTTTACGACGCTTTCAGCGTCTTGTTGCGGGGAAAGGGAAAGGATGAGTCCACACATTGTGGTGGTAGCCAGAGATATGAATGCGCGAGTAGGTACACTCAGCACCGAATCGAGAGGCACGGACAACGGCGAGCGCCTGCTGCAACCATCTGCAGTACTAACTTCTGAAACAACCAAAGCCGCAAAACCTCAACACAGCTAGAGTACACCGCCATTAACTACCGGTGGCTTGGGGCGATTGCTAACTGTCGAATCAATAGTAGTAGTCATTTTCAGTCAGTCCGCAGCGGATGTGACGATCTCGGAGGAAGTGGCTCGACATTCATTATAACCAGGCTTCTTACATCACTTATTCTACGTCTCCTTACGCTGTGTAGACGGGATCCCAGAACAGCCAGCAGGATTCTAGCAGCAACGGGGCTGTGTGAACCACATCTCCACATTTCATGTTAGAGCAACAGAATACATATTAGCGTCCCACAATCCTGGTGTTCCTTGATTTTGTCGACCGATCCGTTCTTTTCACCACGGTTGAGTGGACAACACAGCTTGTATACACATACCTGGGTCCGCATGAGTGATGGGGGTCTCCAAAAAAATTCCGTACAGACAGGGATGTCGGATAATTGTGTTCACTCTCCATTTTTGCTTCATTTCGTCACTGTTACGATAACCAGGCGAACACTCCAAGGTCTCCCAACTCCGGTGTTCAGATCTTATCAAGTGGGTCTTGCCGACCTGGAATAGAGCAGGAAACGCATAAGACGAAAAGCTTTGCAAGGTCATGAAGTCCTTCGGCATGTGCTTAGCGCCCTGAGGAGTCAAGGATTGACACTGGAGATCGTGGAACGCTATTCGCATCTAGTAGCTTTGACGGTAGTACGACAAACGAAGTCAGCACACGAACCTCAAATGCCAGGACTGAAGACAAGCCGCCGCACAGCAATCTTTATCTGAATGCTCATCTGAAGTTAGTTGTGCATAAGATTAACTCATTCCAAGGACAATAATTCGAGACAGATTAGACAATCTGTCCTGGTTGTTCCGTCGACTCTCCACTGGTCTTTTGGTACAGAAAACTTCCCGTTAGTTCTAACAAATCCTGTGACTCGCATTAGCTAACGCCGTCGCGCACACTACACTTGATTACGTCAGGAACCAGTCAGATATTCAACTAGTCTACCACACGCTACCACCACCACCTAGCACCAGTCGATCGGCATTTCAATGACTACGAGCAATTGAACTGTTAACACCTGCAGCGCTGACGACAAACGATAGAGAACGCACAAGGCGGTGACTGAACAAATTGGTTGACCGCTCACAGTTTGAAGTAAATCGATGGTTGCAGCGCGAACTTACTGAGCGGAATATCCGCGCTTCAAACCCAAACTCGGCTACAAATGGTCCTGTTCTGGCTTGGACCACCTGACAGCATCTCATGCTTTCTCCAAGTGGCACGGAAGGGGTTTTACAGACGAACGGTTACTTTACTGATCACCCACAGCCGGTCGTGGGGTAGCAGTCGTGTTCCAACTTTAACTTATCCGTGATAGCTTTTATCAACAGCCTTAGCATTGTGATCAGTGTTCTATGAGCTTCAGGCCAAAAAGAAGCGCAAGGATCGCCCCCTCGTGCAATACATCCACGAACACACGAATCTCATTAACAAACGTACAGCTGGCGCCGCAGCTCACGTCAAGCTTCTTAGTGTCCCTTCTCAAGTTGGCCGACCTACTAATACTAGCGACTTGAACCTGTGTGACAGCGATGGAGACGTACTTCACCCTCATTGCAACCTGCCAAACCTGCTCCTTTCTACGTAAGTGAACCTAACGTCTAACTGACACATCCCATACAATTGGGTGTGTAGATGCCAAAACCAGGTGAGGCAATAACAGTGGGTGGAAGAACGTAAGCCGTCCAACGCCTCAAAACGCACAACCGAGATGTTAAGTTCTTTCACAGACAACAAAAAACGGCAAAGATGGACCCGAAACATGAAATCCTAAGCCCGATCGCATTGTCACGAGCAGCTGGGGGACGACGTTCGCTTACACGAGAATGGTTGAACTTATCCCAACCCTATTCAGGCAGTGGGTATTGGTAGATCCCGTGAATTGTTGGACTGCTCTCGTTTCAACATCGGTAAACCATGCGGTTACTACTAATGGTGACGGGCTTCAAACGGTAACCATTCACACATGTGCTCCTGGTCCAGGTTCACCTTTCGCTGTATGACCTGTTGCATACAACGGGCAGATAGCCATCGGCTCGTTGTCTTAAATAAAACAGCTGTTGAAACTTCTGGACAAATTGTCCACATAAATTAAACCCTTAAGCGCACTCGGAATAGGAGCAGCAGGCACTGAACACAAAGTACGAAACAGCAGTAAAACTCGTTTCCTCTGAGCCTGGAAATGGTGTTCAGATAGTAAACAAATATGATGCACGAAAGCGAATTGGAAAGCACTCAGTAAATTGAAAATTTGTATTTCTGAAAGACGTACCGAAAGCGTAAAGCTGTAAAATAATGCAACAAATCACTTGAACGCCGTGGTCCATGACACTCGTGCGCCATGAAAGCGACAGGAATAGGCGTCACGTCTGCGGCGAAGACAACGAAACGCCCACTGCGAAATTGCAACAACAGAAAACGATCAATCAAAAACGGATACCACGCGTTGACGGCCTAAGAGGAAAGGGCACCCTGCAGTACTAGCAGCTGACATCAGGCAGACAGTATTAACGAAGCACTGAGTCACACAGGCCATCACACAGTCTCAGATACGTCATTTCCGTTGTTTACCTGAAGCGTGGTAGGGAAGTGCAAATCTGCCCAGTCAACTAGAAACTACAGCAGATAAGGCCAAATGAGTTAATCAAGTTAGACTTGAAATAACGAAGACCCCGCCCCATGTTAATTTTGTGATGAGTAGTAAGGCGCCTGAATATTCAATGCTTGTCGGGACGACAAAAAACCCGCTGATATCTATCTATTAGACAGTCTACCACCGGACTACATTATGAATAATAATCATCCAGCTGTTACACCCTTTCGGTGTCTATTTACCACGCCATCGAAAGAAGCACAAGGGTTGGGGTACTACCAAGTTGCTCAAGTCCAGAGAGGACGAACTACTTATGATGAATAAAGCTGCCGTATTCTTGATGAATGAGAAGCAATGTTCCAGAATAAAACTATAAAAGGCTGCCCTGTGCATTCCTAATCCGTGAAGTAGCTTTCCTCTGAGATTGATGCTTAACGATTACCAAACGGGATTACCAATGCCCCGCATTTTGCCCAAGGATCCGATATCAGATCGTTCGGAGCCTGTGCGCGCGAGGGACGAAATAGCGATTCTATCCACCCAGTGGATACCTGGCTTCCACGACGAAAATCAAACAAAAATTGACCACACTAACTACAGACAATCGAAAGATTGACTACAGCTCATCTTAAAGGTTACAAGACAGGACCCGAATGCATATCCTGATATACACAAGCAGAGGCAGTAGGGCAGTGTGAATTCCACGGTTCATGATGACGGTTTCGAAGCAGGCAACACATTGTAGAAAGCGTGTGGTAGTCCTGAGACGAGCTTTGGATAAGCTTGAATACGGGCTAGACGGAAAAATGAAGAGCACATGCAATCTTGTGACCACATATGCGCGTCTTTACGATCTACTGCTGTTCTCGATCAGTTAATCAATACGACCGGCTCCCTGCGAAAGCTGACCGCAGTCCAAAATTTTTGCATACTTTCATCATCCACACAAAACTGCATTCTTTTCTGGATTGCTCACAAAGTGAATAATGCAGACCTGATTCATCGCTTTTGTACCCAAGACTGATATCCAAACTTTGCAAATGCTTCCAAAGTAGCAGTTTCAAAGCTTTATATGACTCCGACTGTCGGTAAGTGCAGCAATCAAGATGATTAGAATACGCCTGGCGAGGAAATATTTACCAGAAAACAAAGCCATCGAGTAGTGATGTTGTGGCTAACTTTCCTCTTCGTCTGACTCCTCTCCTGTGAGCTGGCTATAATAAATTAGAACAGCAACACTGAACTGCTCGCCTAGGAACCAACTATTCGGTACAGTTGAATTCCAATGAAACGTTGCAGGAAAAGGTAATCAATCGTGAATATGGGGACGTGTCAAAGACATACCCTGGAGGGTGAAATGTGGATTAGCCAGACACCGAAAACTGCACCCCAAACCGCCGCAGTTAATGGACAATCGACCTAATTGTTATGTCAGTTGGAGTAGAAGAGAGTCGGACCGTTTGGTCAGTAAAATACGGCTGAAAGAGGCAGTGAAACGGTAGAAAATAAAAAAATAATTAACCTTTTCAATCACGCCAATCACGTGACTCGGAGAATCGCAGACCAAACCGTCCGGCGCAGGTAGAAAACATGCTTGACAATCCATGTGTGGAAGCCGAGGCCATCACTGTGCTTGCGTAAGCGGTATGCACCGGTTACTCCTTGTCGCTTTCCATTCGGCAAGGGCCAAACCAGTGGCCGTCAGATACTAGTTGGTAGTAAATGCATCGCTAGATTTGGTTGAAAACGGATTCCTGTAGGGAACAAAGAGTGTGTACTATCAACAGATTCAGCAAACACGATGACTGCACTTCTCATCTAAAAACCAAGCCCCGATAACCTTGAAATGATCAAACAAGAGAGATGTACTTGGCAGTTATCTGAATAGAATGCGATAATAGAATTTGTACAGGGGGATAACGAAAGGGTATGGTGGCTATGTACAGTATAACATCAACGGCGTCTATGCTCGCGCGAAACTAGATCCCGGCGATCCGAAACCTCATTTGTCTTGGAGCGCGGGTGGGAACGATTTAAGAGACTACGTCCTCCACCGTTAGCTAGCGAAGAGGATTTTGAAGATAAGCGATGTTTACTACTAAGTTTAAGAGAGTTGTATGAATCTTGATATGAGTCTAATCGATAGGCTGCCGGAGGAGACCCCCGCCGACGAGACCTGTGAACGTGCTTTTTGTGTGCATGCATCCCAGATGGGCGAGAGTCACCATTTGATGACAATGACGATCTCGAGCTTGCTGAAGAAGAACGTGAAAGAGACCTGTTTCTGTGCATGGATTTCTTACGGCGCTTCACCGGGCTGAGAGAGCTGGTAGGTGTGTCGGATCCAGATGTAGAATGAACGCTCTCTTGGGCATTGAGCCGACGGCGACGATAATGCCGGGAGTTTATTTGGTTGAAGGGGTTTTGTGAGACATTCCCCTTCGAATGTTCAGCATCAGTCAAAGATTCTGAAGATGATGGAGAGTGAGAGGCCGAACGACGCCTGGAAGTTCGTTTACCCGGATGCCGCCGTTTTCGGGATGCCAGGGGTTCTGGTGAGACGTTGGGATACGCGGCTGGCCTACCTGGGGCAATATCAAGGGAATACCTGGCGAAACAAAAGAGAAGAAATGGCTACGGTTAGCATCCAGATCAAATCCCTCTCCACAACCTAGGAGTAAATTACCTGGCGAAAACATGGGAAGTCATTTTTGAATAAACTACTACTAAGCCTCTCCAGCAAGCACGCAAAACAAATTCATCAATTATGGCGTATTTACTTCACATATTCATCTTGCGCCAGAATCGATTAAGCCCTCTAGGAATCCCAACTTTATAACTGAACCACCTAAAACTTTAAACAGCTCTCCGAATGCACACATAGCACCGTTATTCGAATGACTAGAGGTATATGCGCTGGAATCGGAACAGCGGGTATCATGTTGAAAGCACCCAGGTGCCCAAAAGCAACCGACCCTCGAAATTCGCATTCACAGATGACTAACACATTATATTCAGACAACAAAGGACTTTCGTAGTGGTCCAGCTGTTCCAGCGTCACATGGTTTTGCTCCTAAGCTAATGCGCACTCGACAGATACTTGGAGACGTTCAACGACAGAAGGGTTATGCGAGTAACATCAACTGTGTCATACTAATATCAACGTTGATAAAAGCATGTGCTGGTCTTTCAGCTACATTAGCTAACACTTGACAGAATAGCGAAACGACGGGAGTTGCATCCTGGATATCTGATTAAATCACTTTTAACAGACTGACACTCAGCACCGACTGATCGGTTCTCCATTTACATCAAAACCCGTCAATCTAGTTTTTTTCACTTGGCCTAGCGAGACGTTGCCTACCAGTTAATTCAGTGGTTGGGTTTTAGACATTCCTGAAATAATGAGACTGTATTTTCTTAAAAACGAATGAAGTTAATGACTGTGAACTGTCCTTTATTAGTCGGTTCAGAATTCTAACTAACAGCTACCGCAGTGAAAAACTGGAGTACTGAGTGTTTGTTTGTCGGTGAGATTATGATGGTACTGTACCACATGACTACATCTTAGACTTACGACTTAACATGAAAACTGTGCACCTCACGTCAACCACCCTTCTCATCCCTGTTCCCTTCTTATGAATGGTCAACAGATGGCACCTGAGAAGACTTGAAGGGACCGGCGCAAAAGCACCAAAAAGCGGAACGTAGGCACGACATCAGGAGACAACCATATGGTAGTGTCTCACCGAGCAATCTTTTTATAAAATCCTGTCATTTGAACAAGAAAACTGCGAGTACCTGCTGCTCTCCTGTATTCAGAGCAGCTGACTCAGTCTTCAGGTCGTTCTGCATCCAGTGTGTTGGTGTGTCCCACCAGCTACCAGCCGAATTTTAGATCAAAACTTCAACACCTTCGCAGTGTAGCAGGAGCCCGTTCTTGGTATCCGATTCAAACTGCTGCGTTTCCCTCACACACTCCATCCTTTCAACTTGTGATAACGGAAAACAATACTGAGTATCAAAGCCTGGAGATGTACTTATCGGAGTCCAAACCGTTCGGTCAAGACCTAGAGTACAGCGAGATGACTGGGTGGTTAGAGCGCGAACTGACTGAGAAGGTCCGTGGTTCGAACCCGGCCTGTGTATCTCGACTTCTCGTCTTGGGCAACCTGGCAGCATCCCAGCCCTTGTGCTTCTCTCGGGTGGAATGGCAGCTGGGCACCGAACGATCTGAACGATTTACTGTGTAGCGTTCCTTGCACATTCACGAATAGACGTTTTGGGCCAGGAATTCATGATAAATGATATAGTTGGTCTTACTGTCTACTCCAGCTAACAGGAGACCTAGTCAACGATAAGCGCCACTGAAGCCTATGCGGTTTGAGTCCAGTAAAACCACGAGCTGTTTCGAGATCCTTAGGTCTGATGCGCTCGGATTAATTAGAAACCCACAACTTATGGAACCAGCTCACCGGTGATTGATGATTCTGACGCATACACTGAAACTTGAACTGTTTCTGTCACCTTTTGCTACGAGTTGGTGACTGAGACAGTGATGATGAATCCATAGTTAAAATATATCGACCCACTTGAAAATCATTTACGCTAAAACACAGTATCCCATTAAAAACTCGTCAAACTTAGTTTTGACCCGGTTTCCAAGAGGCGCCCATGAGTGCTGGATTGGCATTTTCCCCGGCCAAAAATCATCCCATTTCATGCAGTGGAGACGAAATTGCGATGAACACGAGTGATTTTACGATTTTGCCGCGTGTAATATAGCAACCGTTGAGAGCGCATGCCTACAGATTGCAGCTGTCCTGGGGGCAGACCACTGAGATGAAATTGCACGAGTAATTCTTAGGCCAAGGCAAATATTGTCGTCTGCTGGAAGGCCACGTCTGAGTCATACAAAAAAGGTAGTGCTGTAGATTGATACATAGGTTCATTGAGGTCCGGAGATATGCCTCTTTATCGCCACAAATCTCTTTAACGAGAACTATATCGTCTGCTTTTTCCAGATGGATTCCACATAATAAGAGTATTATTAACACTATTTTTATATTCTAGCGCCTGAAGGGATGAGGATGCCGTCAATGCAAAACTTAGCAAGCCAGAATCGCGCCTGTTACTCTCAAGTCAATGCGTCAAAGTCCACCATGAGGCCACGAGTGACAAACAATGCCAACAGCCTCGTTAAGACGAGTCGATCTGAGTCGCTTTTGCTTGCCACATTCACTATGGGCACCTTTCCTGAAAATGGGCAATATCAATGATCCTCCGCAGCTATCTGGAGATATAACTTTCCCAGATGGACGCAAGTTGAGTCGTCTCGTTTTTCCACGGGATGGACAAATTTCAGTGGATTGTTATATGGTCACGAGTGAGAAGGTCATGGTTTTCTGCCCCTAATGACCGACAAAGAATGGGTACCGACTACTTCGGTAAAACATAAAAAAGATCGTTTAAATTGGTTTAGGAAATTGTCTAATGAACACCGATTTTCGCCGATTTTCAGGTCGGCATCCGAGTATGAGGTATGAATCAGTGTGAAGCCTTAGGCAGGAAAATTTTTGGACCTTAACTATCGACATCTTCCACCGTTGTAGCGAGACAATCGACAATGCCTTCGGTTGTCTTTCTGAGCATTCTGATGCGTCAGTTGTATTCGCTTAGGCACTATGATGGTGGAATAGAAAATTCACGAGTGGCTTACAGCGGACCACAGGTTTCCCGGTTGGTACGGCCACCTTATGAACACCAGTCTGCTGACCGGGAGCAAGGAATCTCTCGGGAGACGCTTGAGTTCTTATGCTTAACCCCTCTGTGAACTTATAAGCCAGTACGGTGAATGACCGCATCTAATCTTATACCAAGAAAAACTGGTTGGGTCAGGAGGGACGAGTTTAAGTGGAGCGCAGAACATGAGAATGAATACAGGAGCATGATCAATTAACGAGGAGAACCTACTTGTTGGGCTTCCTGGACGTGGTTTCCGGAGATTCACGCTTCTTGCCCATATCATTACGGGTAGGCTCCGACGTCTCAGAGGTTCTCTTGTGTTCGGGAACTGTTGGACTCGATGAGTTGGATTTCCGATTGATATCAGACGCTCCTTTAGTAGCACTGATGTTCGCTGCAACGGCTTTTGCAGTGGCTATCGCGCTTGCCAAAACAGAATTTGGAGGTAAAACCCGATCGTCCCGAAAAGGTTTGACTTCATCTGTTTTGAGGGGACCACCGTCGTGAGACGGTAAAGAAAGCTTTTCAGACACCGTAACTGATGCTGGTGAAACGTTAATGGAACCCTGATCAGAACCCAAATTTGGAGTTGAACCAGCGGGGACTTTTTTAAGTTCTAACTCACGCTCCTTAGCTTCCATCTGGTTTTTACGCAGTTTAGCAAGCTCAGCCTCTAGTTCCGCCACACATGGCTTGGGGCGGGCATACAGACGGACAAGACACAAGGATATCTCGCGCACGGATTCTTCATCCACAGCGAACATTTCCCACCATGCCGGGTGCCGAGGTAGTGGAATGCCTAACTTGCAGGAAGCCAGGTAAATGCAGGCACACGCGATCGCCTCCGGAAGATAGCGCACAAACAAATCAGTGCGCAAACTGTCATTCATATAGTTCCTAGGTGATATAAAAAACAAGAGAGTTAAGCAAAACCATCAAGAAATGTTACTGAAAACCTTCGGGTCGGTCAGCGACCACGATCAGGGGCTGGGACAGGCCTACCCGGGACCCATCAAACTCAATGCATATGCGCCCAGAAGGGTGAACGCGATCCCTGGGCGACATATACCTTACCAGAAAGCCCGGTTTGAAGCGGCTTCTCAATTAGAAACATGATGGAGTCGCAGTTATGTGGCGCGAAAACTCCAACGAACCGAGGTAAGGTTTTCCTAAGCTAATGAGTTTGGTTATCAAAACCTCTTAATGCTAACAACCCCCGTCCGAAAGAATCACCAGGTTATCTGGACGGATGTACGCTGGTAACTATTCATCCATGTATGAGACGCTTTGTGTTGGATTTAAAGCCGCTCTAAGTCAACCAACGGAGTTCGTACACCTACTCGCAAACTTACCAAGCACATTGAACGAACTTCGCATTCTTCTCCTGTTCCAATGCCTGTAGGTAACAGATGATGAGCTGTACAGGAATGATCGGATGAGGCGAAACAACTTACTTTATGCGGATGTTTCGCGTGTACGCAGAACCCCAGCTCCTTCAACAGGCGTCGTTCTGCTTTGATCACTTGATTTTTCAAGTTGCTGTAGCTCTGATCTAGCATCACAGGTGTTGGAATCCTATATATGCTAGAAGGACAGATAAGTCATTTACCTTTGCTCTCGAATTTGACGGATGTGATGAAAAACATTGATGACATCCCTGATACGTCTGGGACACTCCTCCAACTTTGCCGCCAGAAAGATACACGCCATCGCATAATGCTGCACACAATGAGGAAGCATTCCACAAACTCACCTCGTAGAAGTGGCGAACAAAAGATTTTGAATAGAAGAATCGTTGATACAGCACTTGTGCTGTTGCTAATGCGACTTGGGGGAGTCTTAACAAGATGCCTGAGTCTTGGATTAGCTCGCATCCCACTATCCGCAGGTCCGTTTCCAGTTCCGGATCCATGTTATCTAGTTGAGATGGCGTGGGGCATCGCTTCTCATCCGGTATGACAATGTTATGGATAGTCAATTTCACTCCACAATACTCCCAGTCGTCCGCATGTCCACTCTTCGCGCGGGTAGTAACCGTGATAGACATAACTGAAACACGTTCGCAGGGAGCGGCACCTTAGCGCCAAGGGAGGATATAAACAAATTCAAAAAGTTCACCCTGGTCTACGAATGTGACGCGATAATCGTTGTAGTATGCTCCTCTTCTATCTCAATGGCCAAGTGTAGACCAAGCGTACGGGTTATTCTTAAGTATTAGCTGGAAGTACTTGGCCCGCGTCATACAAAATTTCGTTTTTAATTGTCAAGTTTATACGTTTTTCGTATGCGCAGGAAAGACTTTTGCGGTAAAATATAATAAACCCACCCTGTTCTGCGGTGCTAAGTCTTATCCAAAAGTACAGTTCATCTAAACGCAAATGTGCTGTACAACTAATCCATATACACACACTAGAAGGGCCCGCAACCCATCGTACTTTTGTTATTTTCCTTCTGAAATAAGTTGAGTTTGTTAATCCACATTGTTCACATTTCAGTTCAATGCTTCTCTTGATACGATGTTGCCTCAAGCACAGTGAAGCTTTCGACAGGACTGTATGCTGCACAGCTTTCTTTCTTCACATCAACAGTGTCTTCAGCGATTGAATGAGGGATCCTCATGTCGTGAAGCAGCTGCGCTCTCTTGCCCTTCAGGGCCCAACTACGAAATAATGCTGGTAAAGTGAGGGTTATTCGCAAATGAGAAAGCATTCCAACTATTGTTCGTTCAGTTCCGATTAGCAATAGATAGCATGTGGACAATTTTCCACTCACTTCCCACCGTACTGTTCACACCTAAGTTGACTACATTTCTGTACCACCGGTTGCTTAAAGTCCCTAGTCGACCAAAAAGGGCTTGGTGCCCGCAGCACCTACCTATAGAATGAGGTCGTTTACAAGGCGTCAGCTTATGGCCGGTGTGTTAGGAAAGGTCTCTAGGACTCGAGATATGTGCCGTGTCGTGTGAGTGCCCTGTGTGTCCTGTCGTTCCACTGTTTTCAGTCCACGGTGGGCTGAAATTCGTGTAATTATATGCAGCCATTCTTGGCCAGGCTACGCGATTGCGGACGTTTGTTGACGTTAGAATCAGGTGAAAAACACGACAGCCACGTTTGATTCGTCAGACTCTATTTCTAACGTTTTTCTGATACGCCTTATAGCGATGAGCCGTTTCGGGTAAGCCCTTTTGCGATAGTCAATCCATCGTACAAAAGTACAATATCTTCGCCTTCCTCGGCATGGGTGCTATGGGTGCCGGGCTATCTGTACGTAGAAGGCGAACACAAACTGTTTGGTTTTGGGAACGATGATCGAGGGGACAAAGGGAAAACCTCGTAGTGGATAAATTTGTGATACAGATGTAAGTAACCTGACTTGTGTTAGACTGCCATGTTCCACTATTTTCGCACATGTCGGTTCATTAGGAGGCGCCATATTTCATCCGATATACGGATGTTTTGGCCACAGGCCTTTCACGCAGGCGATAGATACTTTTTACCATGTAGCTAGCCCGGACGATGATTCAAAGTGGGTTCGTTTATTTACCCTCGTGAAACACAAACTTCCTCATGCACTTGTCCCGCAAAAATTTGTGCCGCGATGGTTCCTTTGATTAAAGCAGTGAAATCCGGCAACTTTCCCCATAATCCGTGTTCGTTTGCGTTTTGGTCTCAGGAAAAGCAGATTGACGGCTGCAAGTTTATAGTGTGATACCACCCTCGATGCTTTTGCGTGCCAGTCTGAAGCCAGCACTTTCTCTAGCCTCTTATGTGATAATCTCCCCACTTCTGTTGCAAACTTCACTGACGTTTGAGCTTATGGTCTGCGAAAACCCTACGTATTGCAAGGGTTGATACTACGTCTTATCAGCCGTAATTCTACTGCAACGGGCAGAGAACAGAGGCCAAACTAACTGCACTTAACACTTCGTTCTAAAGCTGTGCCCGTACGTTGAACACGTGAGCGCCAGGTTTTATTCTGGTAAGGTATTAAACCATTTTTTGTAGCCTCACGCTTGGGCACATCCAAGAGAAACATTTAAGCCTCTTCCAACGATTTTGCGGGCCCTTATCGTAAATACATTGCTAAGTCCTTCGCTGATGGGGACGTGCCTACTGGAGCACTTGTCCACAAGTGGGTCTCCTAATTTTTGATAAACCACGTTCAGCATCCGTATTAATGTACTAGTTGCAAGACGAGGGTTGGACCTCGATCCCGTGTCCATCTTGTCGTATCCCTGCGGTAGTGCATCGTCATTGTAACGCAATCAGAAAATCATGCGAAGGGCATTCTTTAGGGCAGATGATCCTTACGTTCTTGCAAGTTCTTGCAACAACCCAAAGAGAAAGTAAAAACGGTGCACCAAAATTTTCGCCCCCCCCCCCACGCTAACGGAAAACTGTTTGAAGGAGTCCCACGTGATTCATCTGCCTTTTGCTTAGACTTCGTTAGCCAACGAAATATCTGCATACATGGAAAAAAGATATGTATTAATATACCTGTGGCCGTAGCGGGCTACGCCTAAATAGGAGTAGCTGGCACTTGCAAGGTAGGGGCTAGAATGTCGCAAGGAACGCTTTATTGTTTCGATGTCTAGGTGTATTTCTCCGTGTATCCAGTTGTGTTTCCTACGATTCCAAGCCCGATATTCAGCCCAATTTCAAAGTTCGGAGCGTCCATCGGTCATTATCCTCATCGTCATTATCAGCTGTAAGAACCGCGTACTTGTCGCACAGTGGTTGTAGCTGTCACAGTTTCGTTCACCGGTGACTTGAGGAGGTGAGGCGCCTACCGGCGCAGTGGAGGCAGGAGCTGATAAATTGGTGCGTAACTACACCACTGTCAGTGGACTGTTAGGTATGGGAATTGGGAAGGAAGCTGCGCATTCAAGCCAATGTGGTCGCGACAGTGCCATGTCTGACAACGTCTCTAGCCATCGGTGTGGCCCGTCTCGGGATCCCCATCCAGGAAGACGGCAATGACCAGCGATGCTGAGTTTGTCGCTAATGGCTTTCATACTTCATTGCAAAGTCATTGTTTGACCGCCTCTGGTTCGTTTCCACCCTTCACGTGGTTGTGCGGAAAGAACCCTTCGAGGAAGTCAGTCGGCTGGCATACGGAGCACGTGAGCTAGCCAGCGCAACCTATGCAGTGTGCTCGGTTCGTCTATCGTTGGTGAGTTATTTCTTCTGGATACCATTCGATGTATTTCAGCATTGATTACCCGGTGTTCCCACCAGATTGTACACTGCTCCGAAGACATCAGTGGTCAAACAATGAGGGTCTTTTGACGTCCTCGGCGCACAGCGTCCAGGTTTCTGATCTGTATAGAAATATAGATCAAAACACAGCATTGTAAACTCGATCCTTGACGGAAAAAATGATGTCAGGCCTACGACATAGGTGATGCAGGCTCACAGATGCAGCTCAGGCCTTCCAAATCCGCATGGAAATATCATCTTTTGCAAGAGCACTGGGATCAACACAGCTGCATATACACTTGTCTACTACCTCAATCGGTTCATCCGCATGCACGAAGCCAGGAATCCAGCCCAACCAGTTTTGCAGTAGCACTTTAAACTTTGCAGGTGCTAAGCGGCCCGAGAGCACTCTGACCCCAAAGGCATTAGAGGCTGGTAGTGAACCTTCCGTGATTATATCAATGACGAAGATGAAGAGGAAGGGTCAAAGAGGAAAGCCCTGTCTGACACCACTTGATGTGGTGAACTCAGAAGGGAGCTTCCCGTAGACCTTCACACGGCCGTGAGAGTTGGCGTAAAGCGCCTTTAAGAGGGTCGAGAATTTTGGAGGACACATTTGATCCACAGACACTGCCATAGTGCCCGACGACCCAGAGTCAAAGGCGGCATTCAAGTCAAAGAACACAATCATTGTTGGTTTCTGGAAGCATTTTTGCTGTTCCAGATTCTTCCGGAGGGTAAAGATGTGATCAATTCATCCTCTTTCAGGTTGGTTTGGTTGGTTTCGTTTGGATATTTGGTTTGGTTAGCTTGCACCCGTCGAGCTTGCATTTCATGGGTCTGTCTCGCATGGCTTTCACTCGGCCTTCAAAGAATATAACCAGAGCGCACCCTCGATGCCAAAGCTAACAGGCTGATGCCAACGGTGGCTTTCACACAGCGTCCACGTACCCTTTTGAAGATAGGGATAACTGTCGACATGCTCCTTTCTGCAGGCACATTCTCTTCGTTCCATGTAGCACCAATAGGTTTTGTCAGATGGGTCACCAGGAATTCTCCGTCTTCTTTGAAGAGGGATGGATAAAGGACGTCCGGTCCTGCTGCTTTCTTCTGACAGGCGAGCAAGATTTACATTCCATTCGCCCGTATGCACTATCTCCATAGGCTGTTGCAGGAGACCAACTGAACTGTTCTTCAGAGTGTTCGGCCAATCTTTCCAGTCCACTTTTTGCAAGAGAATTAATGAACTGCCTTTTCCACTCATCGTTTCGCTGACCGTTGCTCTTCTAGAGCCAGTCGATCGTATCAGTTGATATACGGCACGGCTGTTTGCCGCAGCAAAAGCCTTCTCCATCTCCCGAGCTTTCGATGTCCACCAGAGGTCTCGGTCCCTCCTTAGACTTTTTACCATTTGGTGTTTGAGGAATTTGCGTGCGCCGTCGTACTCGTTGCCTGCTGGTATGGCTTTCCTGGCATCAATCACTGATAGCGATCTCGACGATATTCAGTGGTCTTGTGGTCGATTTGGATAAGTCGGACAGACAGCACTGAACGCCGCTAACATAGCTCCTTTCACGTTTTACCACGCTTCATCCACATGTGCACTGCCACCACAGCACTGGTTTAATGTGGAGAGTTGTTGGGCTAGATCAGATCGGTACTGTTGAGCTATGGTAGTTCTTCGAAGACAGTAGACTGGCATGCTTCTCGCCAATTTGCGGGGGCCTGAAGGGAAGCGAACTGTCAGGCGTGCACGCACCATGGCGTGATCGGAATCAAGTGATGTGCCTCAGAAGGGATGAGTCTTGAATTGTAGCTCTCCACCGGTGGCTCATGTCCACGCGATCCAACTGGGTCCACAGTTGATTTGCAGTTGGTGGCCGCCAGGTTACGCGATGCTGAAAGTTCGTACTGGCCAGAAACAGTTGACAATCAGCACACAATCGGAGTCGTTCTCCGTTATGTGTGCGATGAACATCACTTTCGAATCGACCACCCAAATGTGATTCCAAGGAGCTCAGACGACCGACTTGAGCATCCAAATCGCCTGCAAGGATCAAAATGACGAATGAGCCCGGATAGCTCTCGATAGAAAGTATCCTTCTCAGCAGCAGAACTGCAGTCCGTTGGGGCATAAGCCCACACTACAAACAGGTACCCCTTTTACGCCGAGGCATTGAGCTTGAATGAACTGGATAACCCGACGGCGCAAAGACGACTGTTCACTGGGGTCCAATCCAGCAAGGCGCGTTCAGCTCTGGGGCTGAATGCAACTCTCACACCATATATTTCACGAGTCATCACTTCTGGGTCACCGGACGCACGGAGGGAGAAATGTGAAACAACTGAGTTCAATCTTGGCGTTCTGAGATGCATAAAACCACGCCAGGGTCTTGTGTGTGTTGGGAGACACAGCATACATCAATTTTAAGGGCGTATAAGGTATCAGCAAGCATTGCCCGTTTGCCGACTTGACATGGAGTACGGACGGTAAAAGCCCCGATATAGAAAGGATCTCGTGGATTTAGGACTTTATTTTGCTTGCTGGTAGTAGGCAACGAGGGGCATTAGGCTCTTTGGACCGATAACTGACAGTCAAGTGACCCAGTGACGTTTGCTTGTGTGGTGGGAAGGGGCATCCGTGGACACCGCGGACAAATGCCACTTCCCGGTTGCCCAGGCCGGAGAAGGGGGTTCGATTGAAGTACCCCCGCCCTGAACCTTTGACTCAAAAGTCTGACCCACAAGGCAGTAGGAGGATGTGGGGTTTTGTGCGGGGACTTTGCCGATGACCATACAGTCTGATCTGCTCGGCCGCACGGGGGTTGGCCTAACCCGAGGGCGCAGGGAATTAGGCATTAGGGTCTCATTCCTGAAGTGGTTGAGCACAGCAGGTGCCTTTTGAGCAGCACCGGATTCTTTGGCTTTAAAAGTATTTCGACCGTATTGGATAATGCACTGACGGTCAGGGTCAACCGTTGGGCAATCGGAGTATGCGGTTTTTAGGGCCGACCTTTTCTAACCTGTCCCTCCTCGGGGAAGACAGCATCCCTGATTCCATAAATATGGATATGCTTGTCGTCTTGAGGAAACACCTTACTGCCTTCACACTCCTGTCACAGAGGACAGTGCGACTTTATTGCAGACCGCCTCGTAGCACGATTACTCGTAGTACGGTGTCTCGCTGCTCTTAGTCTGACTGCTCCCTTCTGGCCTCCCTGACATGGTTGCACCTTGTGGAACAAAGTTACAGCCCGTGTAGCCCGTTGGACCGTTGCGGCACTCAAGTCCGGCAAACATATTAGCGTGGCATCTTTTGGTCGGGACCTCCATCAGTAGCCTAGATTCATTCGTGAAGTGATCGTTTCCCAACGACCTAACCTCAGTGTTCCTCTGTACGAACTAGAGAATGCTGGTGAACTTTTCTGCTAATTATTCTCGTGGATGGTGCTTGCCCAGTTTCAAACACACGCTTCCGTTTCAACTTATTCATCAGAAGCAATGTCCGCAACTCCACATATATGATAATAATGTTTATTCCCAACTTGTAAGGGCATGCCGCCAGGCATGCGCATGAGGTTACAGTTTGAATAAAGGCATGACTGGCGGGACTGTGAGTACAGGGGTTTTGGGTGGGAAAAGCGGACAGCGCCATAGGCGGTGAGCTGTATCCAATGTAACGTGGTTACCACTAAACCGGCACGAGCAGGGAAGCTCTTTTTCGAAGAGAACATTGAGCAAGATCAGATCGTTAGGATTTGAAGGTGGCGGGCAAAAGCAAAACAGGGGGCAAAAAAAGAGGCTTCCTGCCTGACATATGACAAGAGGAATGTAAGCTGTGGAAAATCAGAAACCAGAACATCAGATCTGGTGAAGCAGCAGAGTTGGCGTCATCCAGCCGATCAAATTGAACTGAAGCCAAAAACAACCGCTGAGGCCTCGCGGCCTTGGACTGTTGGGCTCGTGGCCAGGGTCACAAAAGCGTAAGTGGGGATGATGAAATGGAGGGACTAGCAAAGCGGGTAAATGGTAACAGGGATCTCAAAAACATGGTATACAGCGAAACTGTAGTGACTCACTGGTGTCGCTGTTGTGGAGGCGGGCATAATAGTTCCTTTGGAAGAGAGATGGTGGCAACACACGAGCCGGAACGCGAACTGTATAGAAAGTTATTGAATTTCGTGGGAAGCACAGAACACAGAGGTGGTTAATTTCAACCAACAGTTCAGCAGGTTGGAATGAATGTGTCATGGAGTCAGCTGGGGTCAATTGGGGAGTTCGTCGTATTTGCAGTTAATGGAACGAGTGGGCGAGAGGGCACGGTCGAAAGAAGGAATGGAATAGTTGCGGGTGTGCTATCAAACTGGGTATGGCAGTGCCGTGCCATCATTGGCCTGACATGCTTCAGTTTTGGACAGCCCCGTAACGGACGTCACATTTTAAGGTGAGTGGGCTGGGGTGTGCAGTTCTTTGGGCAGCGGGATTCATTTCAGGCTGGCCGAGGAAACAAGGTGGAGCGAAGCCGATATGGAATCGCAGGGTTCTTTTGGTCCGTTTGGGGATCCTGTGGTTGTAGATCACCGGCCAGGTGGAGTGGGTAACAGCCAACCAGGTCCTCCAAACCGAGTATTGCCGAAGTTCGAAGCTTGGGAATGATGGGGTGGGATGAAATTAGTAAAGCATGGTGAGTTTGAAAAGACATCAAATGGGATAATGTGCATTAATATACATTGAAAGAAAAACTTGACGTCTGCCGCGATTAGGGTGATGACAAGTGATTATGGAATAGGATATAGATGGATTTGTACTTAATAGACTAGCGACCAGGGGGTGGGTTTGCTAACATACGATATTAAATTACAAGGGATCTAGTAAAGGCCGATATAAGCACGCAAGTGGTGGTGTGGAAATCAGATGTATAAGGGCTAGCGGGAGTGAACTTCCGAGATAACTGGTTAATCTGTTATTTATTACATGGGTTGGACAGTACCAGGAGAGAAAGCATGTGCAAGAGAAATAGTCACCAGTCCCCGAAGCACTGCTATCAGCTTTAATCTGTAAGTGGTGCATTGATGAAGACTTTCGTGTCTACCACTGGGAGCGGCAGGTAGATGTGTTCTTTGTTTGGTTGACGAAATGGGCTTTGGTGCGGTGTAGCCTCTGTTCTGACGAAGGCAGATACAGCTATGCTCGTCGATGTAGGCCATGGGCATTGCAGAGTATCTTCAGGCTATTCCAGGTGTATTTTTTATCTTTTATTGTTTTTACAGATGAGAGGCCAGTTTTTTTCATCTGTGGTTTATGGCGTTGCCAGATACAAAACTCAACCGAGGCGAGCCCAACACCAACAGCAACAAACAGAAGTCAGCGGTACTTTTTGATTTCCTGAATTTAAAGGCCAGGCTCAGAACCACCGGCGATGGGCGATGCACCCGTGCTACTGGAGGGTGGCGGGTATACGAACGCACCATGGTGCAACGTAAGGGCGACCCTCCCTGCAGGGCGTATCCGTCCACCACACGAGGTTTTCATCCCTCGTGCATGCTACCAGATCTGCAAGGTGGAAAACCATCCAAGCAGTCATAAATGCGTTTGTGCATTAAAAAATACTCCAGCTACCAATTTTTTCTGGTCGGGGGAAAGCAAGGCCAGTAAAGACAGCTCAGTCAATTCGAGCAGACAAACGGCATACAGACGCTGGTAGAGGCAAGTCGCGGAGGAGAAGTGAACTGACAGCTGCCAATGAGACAGTAGGAGTGGAATAGTGATATTCACAGCGATTGCACCATGGCTAAACGGCGTCGGAGCGTTGATGTGAGCTACCACGTCGAGCAGAAGCTTACCGCGATGTTGTGTGAGAGTGTATAGTGGAGTAAATCATCAGACGGATATATATATAGGCGCAGAATGTGCTCTGGTAATGAAGAAAAAGCTGACTTTGGTTTGGTTTTTATCAGTTAGAGTTAGGCTGAGGGCACCAGTCACTAGACAGAGCTGATAGAGTAATCCGGAGTAGGGACTTGACTAGGACGACGTATAAGTTGGTTGCGGAAAATAAAAACAACCAGGCCAGTAACAGCATATTTAGATTAGGTAGGCGCTTAAGTCATACAGTGACTTGAAGAAAAAGAACTAACTTAGGTTTGGTTTTTGCCAGTAGAGTTAGGCCGAGAGCAATAGTCGCTAGACAGGGTTTATAGAGTAATCCTGGGTAGGGACTATACTAGAACAGTGTAAGATGGCTGAAATAAAGAACAACCAGGCCAGTAACACAGCACATTTAGATCAAGTAGGCATTTAAGTCCTACATTAGCTTAAAGCAGTCAAGAGGATGGAAGAAATGATAACAGGATCTCTTACTTGCCCACTAACTGTATCGTCGCTAAACTCAATGCGCACTGGACCCGATTCGTAGAGGAGGTCAGGGGGTAGTTGGGTATTAAGTAAGGCGGCAGCAGTTTCACAGGAATTTGTCTACGGACTGAGAAAAAGTATGACGATGCGTGATGCTTCGCAGCTGCTCAGGAAGGTTGTTCCAGATGCGAGCGTAATAAACTAGGAAGAAGTAGTGGCGTAGGTTTGTACGAGCTGGGGACATACTAAGAGGTTGCAGGAGTTACGGAGTCTGTAGCGGGTTGCGAGTTTATATTTGGTCTGGCCTCTGCTATAAAGGTGTCTTTGTGCAGCAGACGGTGTAAGAGAGTTAGATTCAACTTTAACCGTCTAAGCCATAGTGGTTCGAGGCCTAGGATTTGGCAGCGGGAACGGTAAGAGAGGGTAGGACCGAGGGAACAGCTTTTTCGTGAATGAGCGTTGGACACTTTCAATTGCGAGTCTGCAACTTTGGGTGTAAAGTGAGGAGAATACGGGACAGAATTCCACGATTGGTCTTACGCATAGCTTGAAAATTGCAACCATCGTGTCTGGAAGGTGACAGGAGCGCAGTACTAAAAACTGAGCCTGCGTGCTCTGGCAACCTGAAACTGCACCTGGTGGGAAAAATAAAAGTACAGGAGTATCTGAGGCCGAGATCTTTGATCTCCGTGGAATGGGTGATAGGATTTCCATTAATTGTGAAAGCGTCAGCCGGGAGAGAGCAGCGACAGGAAGTTATGCAGGATTTTGTGGAGGAGAAGCTTAGGCCAGAGTCGTTTGACCAGCGAGTCAATGAATCTAAGTCTCGCTTAATCTGGTGAAAGGCAAGGGCTTGTGCAGAGGGGGAATGTGTACGCGATTTTTATATCGTCCGCGAAGAGGAAAGCCTTACCATGGGATATGGCGCCGAAGACGTCATTGATGTACAGTAAGAAAGGATGGGGCCTAGCACGCTTCCTTGGATGACTCCACTAGTGATCGATAGTGGTGATGAGTGTATATCCCCGATTTGCGTTATTTGCGTCCCGTCTGATAAGTAGGACGCAAACCACTGCAATAAGTTTCTGAGTGATGCCAACGGTAATAATAATAATAATAATAATAATGATGTTTAGTCCCAAAATTTGGGTGACAAACCGTCTGGCATGATCATACGTTTACAGTCAGAATGAAGCATGACTGGGGGGATTTGCAGGTAGTGCGGATTGCGCGAAAAGAGGACAATGTCATACACAGTGGGAAATATCCGTGAAATAATAATAGGTTGCTTTCCCAACTTGTAGGGAACAATAGGCATGAGGTCTGACTAGTTCAAGGCATGAATATGGCATGAACTAAAACTGAAAACCATTGCTGGCCATGAGTGACCTTGGCGGTTGGGCAAATGGCTGGAGTCACAACGAGCAAGTGGAGATTGAGGTAGACTAATTCAATTGGGAGCACATGGCGAGTTTTGTCTCAAAAATGTGGCAGGGAGGTATGGGGGACCTGGTCAAATGCTTTTTGAATGTCCAGGTAGACTATTACAATGGAGTATCCAGCGTCGTAAGCTGCTGTGATGGTCTCAAAGAAGTGGAGCTGGCAGCCACCAACGGATCTTTGAGACAGGAGCCCATACTGCCGGTTATCTATGGCATTATTGGCCAGGAGGAACTTGGTAATGGACCTTCGACCAGGCGTTCAAGGGTTTTCATCATTAGGAGGATGTATGGTGGATTCCCCTGTAGTTGGAAGGAGTTTGTCTAGAAGCAGATTTGAAATGCGGGTGGATTATAGACTTCTTCCACTGGAGGGGGACATTTCCATTGTTTATAGAGTGGGCAAAAAGATTTAGCAGGATTCCAATATGCCGCCTTGTCTCAAGACACGCGGTGGAAGACCGTAGGCCCCTGGCACAGCAGAGTCCTTAATCTTTAGAAGAAGGGATGAAACATCAGCTTGGGAGATGGTTACGTTACTGAGAGTCGGGTGGTTACCTTGACCATTAAGAGTTTGTAGAGATGCAGTGGTGAGAATGGGTTCGGGCTGGGAGGAATGGGTAGGTAACAGCTGGCAAAGTAGGCGTTCAGATGGTCTGCAATATTGACAGGATCAGTGACGGGGCCACTATCTGTGAAACCAAACAGGCAGTTGGGTGGTTGTTTGGGATACAACGCCTACGGAACAGTCGGCTGAGTGCTTTGGGATTGGAAGAGGCTCTGGGAACGGTGCTCTCTTCTCGGCGTTCGAGAGATACCCGCAAGGATTCTCGGTCAGTAGACAGTTTACTGATAAGAATTAATAACGAGAAATCCTGAGATTTCCGATATTCTCTGCTAGTCCGGTGTATTTCTGCATCCAAGATTTTTAATAACCTATCGTGGCCGGAGACATTGGAGTGAAAACGTTTTACAGGAGAGACAAGGTGAAGAGCAGTCAATAGGTTTTGGTAAAAGATGTCACAGATGCGGTGGGTATTTGTCGAGAGGAAGAAGTCATTCCAATCCTGGGAGGCCAGCGTGGACGAAAAGGCTTGTAAAATATCCGGGGAGAGGAGATGAAACAGGGATGGACTCAGAGGAACAGTTTGGCCGTAACTGACTGCGTTGCGAGAAACGACGCAGTGATCACTTCCTGGGAAGCAGGGGCCAACTGCAGCTGTAACCAAATGGCCATCGTTGGAGAATATTAGGTCCAGGGCATGTAAACCACGAGTTGGGCGACGTACAATTTGGGACCAGCCCTCCACACTAAGTTGGGCGAGCAACGCGGCATAAAGGGCCCATAGTGGAAAGACCAGGAAACATCCGGCAGGTTAAGTCACCCAGCAGAAAGTTAGACGTATGAGGAAGGGCATACGCAGTGGAGATAATACGGGAAAGGTCGGCAATAGAGTCGGGGGAAGGGGCCGGTGGTAGAGAGATACAACCTACTAGTACAGGTCTTTTGGTCCGTTCTGTAGATATCCAGGTGGTCTCCGAATCCCTTTCAGGGAAGAATCAACAAAGGGAGTTGCACGAAGTTCTGTTTTGGAGTAGATGGCACAGCCGCCGCCTCTTGAGTTTTTCCTATCAGAGCGGTGAATATCATAGCCAGGGAGTGAGATGGCCTTGTCAGGAGTTTCATCTGTGAGCCTGTTTCAGCACGCCGGTCACACTAGTTGCTCGGAGATTATGAATTTTGGGCAGTAAAGAGCGGGCGTTGAACAACATTATTGACAGGCTCGTTGGTGAGCAAACGGTACTGAGTAGGAACTTTATAACCTCACTCACGGTGGAGTTTAGTATTGGAGGGACTTGGTAGCTGGAGGTAGGGTAGTATGAAGTAGGGTTCGGAGTCCGGGGAGGAGTTTTTAATATTGGTGGTGGATGGGTGGATAGTTGGTTAAATAGGTCTGGACCCACGGCAGGAGGTGCTGTATCAGGTTCAGTATAGAGTACGGAATGACTCTGGGAGTGTGGCATGCAGTTGAATACAGAGCTGCCGTGTCGCCTTCTGCATCGTCAGGTGTGGAGGATGGTGGGATGTAAAGGTTGATGGCTGTGGATGGATTGGAGGCTGCCGAAAATGGTGTTCAGGTGGGACAAAATTTGGTAGGTTTGGTAGCAAAAACGGATGGGGGACAGAGTTGGTCATCGGTCGTTGTGGATATGAGTTTCTTCCTGGCACATGGTGTGTAAAGCTTGACGTGCCTTTTAAAGGTTGTAGAGTTGGAGCCCTGTGCGGCTTCGGAGAAGGCGGGGTAGGTAGCGGTGTAGGTAGCTGCCGAATAGGAATCTCAGGTTGGTAGCTTGCAGGTGGCCATGGGGGCATAGCTTGATAAGGACTAAGGTTAGGTAGTGGTGTTTGTAGGTTATAGGCTCTGCCAAGACAAGGCCAGCATGGGGTGGGAGGCCACAGGTCAGATTTGTAGACGAAGGACGAAGCTTGGGAATTCGAGAAGTTTGAACGGGCAGGGGCATTATAGTGCCAGGCTTTGTTATTTGCGGATGTGAGGTTTCACCAAGCTTGCGGTACGTACTTGTCATGTGATTATGGGGAGGCCGGGGCAAAGTCCACTTATCTTGTGAAGAACGAGGGACAAATTCCCGAGGGCGCGTTACGTATTGCGGCGTTGACAATGAATGTTTGAGTCCGAAAGTGTATTTTGGCGGAGGCGGAACGTGGAGAGACAGCAGGTCAGGGTCTGTGACGCGCACGTGCCGCAACGTCTGGTGCGGTCATTGTTTTGGCTAGGAGACGTGTCGCATCAGTCCCTTCAGGACCAGGAGAGAGTTCTAGAGGGCTGATGGGGACATTTGCAGTTTTCACGGATGGTGAAGCAGGTCGTTGCATCACACTAAAGCTGTTTGTAGGGATGTACTTCATAGCAGCAAGGGCGGTCCCTCGCACGCGTAAACAAGCCACCACCTTCACCTTCCGACGACCTTCGGAGGCAACTTGATCAGTTGGCTCACCAGCTGCGGTCGTTAAAAACTCGAAAACGAAAACATCATTAGGCAATTGATCGTTCATGGAAAAATCCTGACGCTTTAATAGGATAATGTGTTGTCGGTGATCGGGAATTATGTAACTAAACCAAGATGGCGGTTTCAGCACATAAAATTTGATTTTTTAGAACTTTTACCGGCGTAAACATTCAGTCACGCTCTTTAGTGTACTGATGAGCCCTGCCCGTTGTTCGTCAAGGGTCTGTGGGCCAGTTTTTAAGGTGAGCACGAACATAACTGATTAGATTGTTATCTAACCACAGGCCCTCTCAGGCAGCACCCAGGTATGCTTGCCGACCTGTCTGAAATTGGGACCTGCTAGGATTGACCTGGGTCAGAACATAAAAGCCAGGAACTTTGGGTCCCTGAAATTCATGTGCGTTCACATTTCAGGCTCTAGAGAGGAAGAGGGCGAAATTGGTGAGTTTGTGCTGTTCTAGTGGAGCGAAGGTGTACAATGCTGCGGAAAATTTTCAGCACACCTGGTCAAAAGCTAAAATACAATCCGTGCATCTGCTGACCGATTTCATGGAATGAATCAACTTGCCGTGTTAATCATCATTGATTATGACCGGACAAGGCCATCGAGAGCGGCGACATTAGTAGCATCTTGTAAGTCGACTGGGCGGCATGGAGCTAGAGCCGCATGTTAGGCGTGCATGTGAACCAGTTTTGTTTACCTGCCCGGTATGAGATGCGTAATCTGCATCTCGTAAGAAGACCAGGCATCGTGAACCTTGATGTTGCCCCTCAATTCACGGTGGGGTTAAATGGCTGACCCAGAAGCCCACAATGCACTTCTGTAACATCTAGGCGTGCAACAGCTCCAAGATGCCCACTGCGGAGCGCATATGATATGATTCCATCTGTTTTCAGGAGCATTTATGCTGGGAACTATGAGGCTAATGCATGCAGAGTGATATCAAGGGGCCCACAAGATTAAATGTACTCCACGGGCATATATTGTATATGGCTTACAGAAACAGTTGCACCTCTCACTCCGTGTGTGAAATTTGTGCTCTGAAGGCTGGTGGTGGAGCAGATGGCAGTGGAGCTGTTCGCCGAGCTTGGCAATTGGCTCGCAAACTTTTCTTCCCCAGTCAAGGAGACAGCGTCAGTGAGCGGTCGAGTGGGTGCTTCATCAGTTCCTAGCTGCGTTTATATAGTTTTTGGTGACTGGGGACGAAACGTTTGCAGGCCAATTGCTAAGCTCGGCGACCATCTAACCAACCACCAGCAAACACACCAGAGCCACCTGTGTTCCGACAAATTGACAAGAAATTCGGGCGTTGCATGGTCAAACAAGCTCGCCGATGGGGGGATTTTGCCTGCTCTCAAGCCTCCACACAACAACAGCTACACTTACTCCATGAATGTCTGCAAAAACATATCCTTACTCTTCGAAAGCTATATAAACGCAGCTAGGAGCGGAGGAAGCACCCACTCAACCGCGCACTGACGCTGTCTCCTCGACTGAGGACGAAACGTTTACAAGCCAACTGCCAAGCTCGGCGAACAGCCCAACTGCCATCTGATCAACCACCAGTAGACACACACGAGCTACCTATATTTCGACAAAGTGCTCTGAAGGTCTTACGCTCTTACAAACTCGCACGAATTATCAGAGACCAGCGAGTGTTTCTATTGAGAGTGCCCTGGATGCGTTGTGAATAAAGGACCAGAGGGCGGTGTGCACTAATAACAGTCTACATTGTGCAAGACAATTGTGTAGAGTTTGGGCGCACATTGTATGATATGAATACAGTGGTAAAATGGAATAAGTCCAAGATGACTTTTTGTTCGAGCGCAACTGGGAAGACTCCCTGGATAAGGATCCGTACGCGGGGCTGTTTTCCTGCAGTATAACTGCTCCACATGTTCCGTGGTTGCCCGTGGATCCGTGGATTTTGGCTGTTTCCTGTCATGTGTGCTCACGTGCGCGTGTGTGTTGCACTAAGTCGCACGCACATTTATTGTGCGTGATGTGAAACCATAATAGGCCATTGCAGCTCTAACTTTACAGAAACGAAAACAACTTGAACTGTTGTTGGTCAAGATTGTGAGCATGACACGTGTTTTAGGTAATGGCGGTCTAAACACGACCGATGGGTAATTGCAAGTACACTGTGCAAGTCGGCGTAGGTGAAGTGGCCGAAAAGTTCATAGGCAAACATGAGCCGTTATATTATCATGGCGATTACTCTGAGTAAGGATTTTCGAGTATCGGGACACGGGCGTCTCCATCTGTCTATTCAGGCAGGGGACAACATGCAGGAAGTTTCACACATGGATAAACTCCCTCAAATTTTGCGCCATCGCATTGATTGTAAAGTAAGGCAATTTCAACAGATTGGGACGGCAACAGAACCACCTGCAACACGCTTCTACTTTGAGCCAATCTCAGTTTCTGACATTTAATATAAACCGTTTCCCTTCTCTAGGTTTCCTTTTCCTTGAAATGTCACACATTTTAGCGAATTTCGTCTATCAAGATTTGGCGGAAAACATCCTGGGTCGGACTCTTGTGGTGTGTCGTTGCAACCTCTTATTTTCAAAACTTTTGGGATTCATTTTGATTCGTTCTTTACTAATCAACAACCTCGGGCAAATTTCCTTGAAGAAAGTTTCTCATCGCTTAAACTGTCTTTCTCGGTCTTATCCAGATAAATGTGGGAAAATAAACGTTGCCTTTTGAGCAGGAAAATTTCAGGTTTGATGCACATTTGAGCCAAATGCACATACACTTCAATCTAAGAAGTCCACTAGGCTTACAAACATGATCTCTGGTATTGATGCTGAAGAGCGGGTTACTTGAATGAAAACTAATAGCATTTGATTAAATCTGTCAGGTTAGTAGTTCTTCGGCTAGTGTCATCCAAACTGCCAGCGGGCGAGGAATAGCGCCGGCTTGTGTGCATATTTGAAGCACTCTCAAAGTGTAACGTACAGGGAGACACGGGTGGTCCGGTGTTTAAAATTGGGAGACTTGAAAAACAAAGAAGCTGGTTGCCAGCGCCGCATACTGGTACGTACTTAACAGCAAAGTTGTCATATGTTATTCCGGCGCAATACTAGTGGACAGAAGTTTCATTTTGATTCGTACCTCGAAGTACAACAGAACGCAAAAATTTATTATACCTGCGTCTCAATAAAAAAATGGTTCGTAAAGTTACCTCTGGTTTTGGGTGCGATTGCATATTATTTAGGCTTTCAGAAGAGTTAAGTGGAAACGGATGTTAATGCGTTTACTGGTTAGGGCCGTCTTTGGGCCGAGCTAGCTTACATCCTTGCTGAATACCTTGCTAAAGTCCAGTCTGGCCTCCACTGCAAAAGTCTGCCCGGTGAATTCACTGCTTACCGAGGAGGCCTCCGCACCATCTCATATTTGGTCGTATGTCAAGGGGTTATCGCGTTTAGCATTTCGTGAAGGAGGCGTCTGCCTGTTCACATGTAGCGATGTGCGGGATTCCATAGTGCCATCAGGAAAGGGTAAGTTTATTGATCTTATCTCAACGCCTTGGAACGGGTTATCTGTTTAAAAATGAATTTATAGCCGGTAACTACCACTAATGTCATTTGGACCGAAGGTAGAGGACTTGTCATTTTCAGCTAATTAGTAGAAATATACGGGTTTGACTTCAGGGCGTTGAATGAAGATTATACTCTAATCTGCTTGGTAGAAAGTAAAAGGATCGTGCACACTGCTGAGCTACACACCGTCAGTTTTGTTGGTCATCCTTGAACTTACTTGCCACGGATTTGTAAGGACATTGTGGACTTTGTAGAATCAGGTGACAGCACCACTTCTAGATGTCCAAACGAAGATTTAGGGAAAGTGACGGCTTGAAAATCACGTATTCCGGGATACCAGAAAACCAGCTGGATAAGGGGGCTTCGGCGAAATTGGCCCCATCGAGAAACGCACGACGCTGGTTTCCCGAATCATCCCGCCCTTATTTTAAAAAATACGACTAAGCAACAATACACAAAATTACACGCAGCGCAATTTGCACTGGTAAGAAAACAATCGAAGAGTACTTTACTTGAGACTTTAGCTAATTTATGAAACCCTTGGGATTTTTTGCAATTATTTTGCGTCAAATATCACCATACGAGATGGGCAATCCACAAATATTGAATTGCTTAAGAGCTTAGTGTCGTGACGTAGCCCAAGTTTTTCTGTTTTTCGGGAAGACAGTTTAACGGTTGCGCCACAATTTTTTTGGATGGGGGAGTCGAAACTGGGGAGGAAGAGCCGGAGAGGCTGGTTGAAATTTCCTAGCTTATTGCCACACTTTGGTCACCGCTTTTCCATTTTTCATCCAGAAAATCGTGAATCAAACTAGGCGGTAGAAGTTTCAAAGTTCGGCTGCAGGACCCTTGTTTATACCAAAATTTGAACGCGCCACAAGTGCTCAACTACTCATTTCTGCCGAATAAACTTAGGCTGTCGCCGTTGATGTGGGTGCCATCCCAAGTTTGAAATTGTAGGTTAATGAACTATTGAAGGAAATAGTGAAGCTGGCTTTTCAGAGAGTCGTGTTCACCTACACACCTCATTCTCTCAAGGACAGACGCTTTCACCAGATTTTACGTCATTCTGTTATTTCACCTCTGTTAACAACCGCAAAGTCCTCTTTAGTGAATGTGCTACTGTGTTCCAGTGGAGAATTGCATCCAGAGACAAACCCAGTCAACGTTGCTTACAGACGGATCCTGTGCACTACTCTAGGCGAGATGTGCACGTGGCCCAAGAAGGACATCTCTTGGCAATGGATCAAAAGCATTTGACTGGCTATTCCAGTGACGCTCTTGAGAACCAAATGCAATAGTATCTACTGCTTTGGATGAAACTGAAGTAGTGAGCTAATTTGCAAACACGTTTGGATGGTAAGTGATCGGCTTCGCAGGTTAAGAGGTTACTTAGTCTCCACCACACACCGAAAACCGCAATCCGCGCAGTCATGCCTGAGGGTGGTGGAAGAAAATCCTACTTCAGATTGAATATTATAAGTCCAAATGGAAGGCTTTTCTCAGAAGAAATTTGTCCGTATCACTTTCTTAGACCCCAAAAACACGTAGAGTTTGATACTTAATCTCATGGTTATAGATGGTATTCTGTGCGTAAGTGGAAGTTTTCAAAACCCTTACCGTCGATGGCTTGAATAGGAATATCAACAATTTTCCGACGAAGCCTCATATGACAGAGTTCATTATTTGAGATCACTATAAAGTACAAAGCCATGTGGGATGGAGCGTGTGTCTACGTCGATCAGCCATGTTTTGGATTTTAAAAAAAGCCTTTTTAATACAGAGGATTATACAAAAAAGCATAGACTTGGGGAGATTTGCAATCTGTCTCGCAATATGTTTTTGGTCCAAAAGACTCGCCTGGCTAATTTGACCCTCTGTTATCTTGAGCTAATTAATGTTACCAAATTCAAAACGGAGATTTGCTGGAGGTTCTCTAAAGCTTTTGATAGGGTCCCATCCGGTTGGGGTCGGGAAAACGCTGTCATTACCAGTTACCTCTCATGATGGTTATCGGGTTTCCTCACTAATCGAGCTGCTTGGGATTTGTAGCACTGTTCTCTGTAGGCCCGATATAAGACTTTTTGCTTCACTATTTTCGCGAGCTTCTGTCTCCTTTCGCCTCCTAGGTGATTGGCCTCGCCTTGTGCTTTTAACTTTAAGATTTGGGACAGCTACTTGATTGTTCTACAGACTGTCGGTTAATCAGGCACGCCTAACTGCTCCTCCAATTAACAAAAAACGGTACATACGGGTTTGTCCAACCTATTTTACCGACAGTCATTTCTCTGGAATGAGAAAATCATTTTCCTCTTTCACCCTCTGTACAGTACCATCGAGATCTGAGCAACAAGATTTTTACAGAAGGTTTGCTAACACCCGCCCCTGAAGGTCAAGAAGGTGGTCAACCCGGTCGGCCGTTGCTCTGCATCTGGCCGTCCCCATAACTTCTACGTAACTTTTTCCTCTTCTGTGCAGACTGATAAAGCACAGCTTTTAGGGGCGCGCAATGAAGCGACGCTCGAAGATATCTAAAGAGGTCGAGTCATGGACGCATGATGTTCTTATGTGCAAAACCTTGCAAATCGGATAAAACTTTTTGTGCCAAAATGTTGCATTTTGTCGCATATGTTCTAAACCAAAAAATTACTCCAATCTGCTTTCATTTTAACGACGATGAGTTTGTGTGACTTATGCAAATACCATTAGCTCGTTTTCTTCTGTTACTGTGAACCCATTCATAAACGTATTATTATTGCTATTATTATTAGTAGTAGTATTGTGATAGTCTCGTATTTCTTAACGCCTTACATTTAGTCGGCACCAAGCAGAAAGTAATCACGCAATGCAAATTCGCTGTTGGAGAAGGTGATGTGTAAACAAGTCTATACGAGATCGTTGCCACTAAAGTAATCCCTCTGTAGGGTAAGTATTGCTCACTGTTTGTCAGCCGACTGACTCATAGTTATAGTTTGATGACCCAACTGATGACTTCTTTCCCATTTCGGGGCATCAACAGCTCAGTAAACATTGCACAACAAGAAGGCCATACGCTTCCAGACAGGACATATATACTAATCAAAACGATGAATAATTTTCAACTTTTCATCTCGTACTATTTGGACCTTGAACTTTTTTCGGATACAGATGGATGGGTGCTCGTCGGCCGGCTGATTAGGCATCGTGGACTGCTAGCCGCATGTTAGCCGTGTACGTCAGCTAGGTTTGTTCAGCTTTCCGCTATGATCGACGACATGGTCGTCCCGGCATATTTTACCAGTTACATTGCAAAAGTTTGGTACTCACTAACAACCTTGCACAGGTCATCAACATCTCTAAACCTTGCGTTCTTTTAACCTCGCACGATTTATCCAACAATATTGAATGCGTCTTTTGCGATGATAACTCGGAATAGCAATTATCGAGGTCCATAGACAAATAATTCTGTGTTCTACCGGCCAAGCAGACATAAACAGCGAAAATTATTTACAGGAGTAACACCTGCGTACATTTTTCATCTAGAGAATTATGTGGTTTTTAGAAAAGCTCAGTGAGTTATCTCAGCTGCAGAGCCATCTGCAAATTTAGTCCATTGCAAGAGGTTCACGTTTTACCGCAATTCGTGATATCTTTCGTTAGGCACCGTTTTTACAGCCGACGTTGATGACCTTGAAGATTCGCTCATTTGAACTAATCACCCATGCGGATAACTTTTGGGACAGTTCAATATACAACGACATTCTTCATTATAAAGTAAAAAACTTAAAAGCACAGTAGCTTTCAAGAGTTTAATTCTATTGTGCGAACACTGAGCGGTAACAAGAGGCTAGTATCATCGTTGGATTCCCCCGGCACCTCCTCTTCTCAGGTCAGCAATGTAGCCTTGACCTCTTCATTTCCAAGTGCGATCAGCAAAACATTCGTTTCATCCGCAATGGTAGAATTATCGAGGACAACAAGTAGTAAGTCTTTCGTCCTCTCCAGCAATACCAACTTACTTGGCTGCATGCCAGATCCTAGCAGCAGGCACTTAGGTGGCCCAGGCGCAAATTCTTAGTTCTACCGTCCTCCTTGGGAAATGTTTCGAAGTCAACAGCCCTTATCAAGCGTTCAATTCTCCAGGAAAACTCTTATTCTCCGGTCTTTCCACCTTATCCCCGCAGCCAAACGTGGGGGCAGAATGAGGGGCAACAGAATTTTACGTTGAAGCAAAGGCACCTGATTTGTCCGACCGAATATGTAAGCTCAACGCGTTTTGGAATGCATATCACTGTTAAAAAATCTCCTCTAAAGTAGTACTGTGACGGGTTTGGTTAGTCTTGAACGATATTGGGACCATCGAACGCGGAATTGAGCTATCTGCGATTTCAGTAACCTTTAGGTTAATACAAAACAGGCTCCAGGGGGCATAATCCGATTTACTGTCACGTGGTGGGGAAGTGGAGGTTTTGTGGTTGTCAGAAAACTTGACTTCAAACTTTGATGCGACACGTGCACCGCTGTAGCGTAGATCCGTTTTTGGCCAAACGTGGCTGGTGTTAACCATATCTGATTGTAGTTCAACGTGCATCCCGACCTAGGTTCGAATATCACGGTTTTGCCTCTCGCTATCTGCTTACAGTTTTTTATGCCGCGTATATACATTTCCCTGTATTCGTCAGTCAATTACGTTTTTGCACCACGGTTGTACTCTTGTCCTCTTTTGAGGGGAAGGCGCAGGTGTTTCTGAATGAACCGACCAAAGCCCTTTGGTATGCACCCTGCACTCACAAAGTGTAAGGTAATAATAATGTTTATTCACAACTGTTAGATAGCATTATCGGGCAGGCATGATCATAAGATTACATTCAGAATTAGGCATGAGTTTGTTCGTAGTTGCAGGTAATGGACCGAGTGGGCGACAGGATACGGTCAAGAGTAGGGAGCAATTAGTTGCGGGTGTGCTATCAAAATGGGTATGACAGTATCGTGCCGTCATTGCACTGATGTACTTCGGTTTCTGGACAGCCCCGTAACGGACGTCATGTTTGACATGCTTGGGCTGGGACTTGCAATCCTGTGATCAGCTGGGCTTTCTGAGTTGGCCAAGGAAATTTGCAGAGGTAAGACAAAGCCAATGTAAGATCGGAGGTATTTTCCTGGTCCGTTTGGAGATCTCTGGGGACGTAAATCACTGACCAGGGCGCATAAACCGGGTACTGCCGATGTTCGAAGCTTGGGAATTCGAGGGGATGGGATGAGGTCAGTAAAGCCCGGTGAGTTTAAGACAGCTGATAGGATAAAGTGCGTTGATACAGGGAAAAATCTGAACGGCTACCTCGTTATCGCCAATGGGACTAAGTGAGCAAGTAATGAGTTCACCTTTGTAACAGTAAGACTCCAGCCTGAGCGTGGACAGCGATTTGGAATTGTGGACAAAGGGATTTATTAGGCACCTGGTGAATTAGCCGTTACAGCTTTGTTTAATTATGTGTTTTAACTGATATCGCGTAAGATGTGTACGAGTCGTAATTGATTATACATTTTTCCTTTCAGAAACCCCATCGAGTAAAAGCGGATTCCTAAAATTGAGAAGTGGACTTACCACACATTACGTTTATACCGATGAAACCAATAAATAGAAACGTGATTTGTTGAAGGTGGTTGTGTATTTTTTTAGGCATGGGTCGGCAGACGAATGCCATGTATGGATATGGAGGACTGCCGTTTATCGTTGGATTAGCCTATTGTGTATTGTTGGGGCATTAGTCAGTTACAAGGATGTGTACGGGCACTTCAGTTACTATAAGTAGCCACGCTAGGCGACATCGAGTACGGTTACGAGAGTGACGAACCGTCGTTGATCATTGGGCTAGGCTGCTGAGCTCAGTTGAGGTCTCGTATTCCGCGTTGCACATAGACACAGACCTAGCAATTACGATAAGCAGTCAAGGTAGGCGATATCGACTACAGTTTTGAGAATGACGAACCCACTTTGGGCGTTAGATTAGGATACCACGCGTAGGCATAAGTGAGGTCGAATAATCAGCGTCGCATATAGGCACTGGCCCAGCAGTTACAAAAGGAAGCCAAGGTAGGCGATATTACTTACAGTTATGAGTATGACGTCCGTCGCTCGCCGGTAGTTAAGGTTAGTGTGCGTAGTTGGGGTCTCGATTTCATCGGTTCGCATAAGTACTGGCCTGATGTTTATTTTAAGTAGCAGAGATAAGCGACAACGCGTACAGTTATGAGTATGACGTCCGTCGCTCGCCGGTAGTTAAGGTTAGTGTGCGTAGTTGGGGTCTCGATTTCATCGGTTCGCATAAGTACTGGCCTGATGTTTATTTTAAGTAGCAGAGATAAGCGACAACGCGTACAGTTATGAGTATGACGGACTAGGTTACCGCGCATAACCAATGCTTCATAAGCAACGCCGCACGTGGATACGAGCCCGTCCGTCGCTCGCCGGTAGTTAAGGTTAGTGTGCGTAGTTGGGGTCTCGATTTCATCGGTTCGCATAAGTACTGGCCTGATGTTTATTTTAAGTAGCAGAGATAAGCGACAACGCGTACAGTTATGAGTATGACGTCCGTCGCTCGCCGGTAGTTAAGGTTAGTGTGCGTAGTTGGGGTCTCGATTTCATCGGTTCGCATAAGTACTGGCCTGATGTTTATTTTAAGTAGCAGAGATAAGCGACAACGCGTACAGTTATGAGTATGAGAGACAGTCGTTGGTCATTGGATTAGCTTACTGTGCACAAGTGAGGCCTCATAAGCAGCGTCACACATAGGCGCGGGCCTAACAGTTACAATAAACATTCGAGATGATTGAAAACACGCATGTATGCGTATGAAAGGCCGTCATTGGCCATTGAATTAGGTTGCCGTGTATAGGTGAGGCTTCATAATCAGCGTCGCACATAGACACGGGTCTAGCCGTTACTACAAGTAGTTGAGGTGAGTGATAACGGCTACTGCTATCATTATGACCGCTTTATGACGCATTCCATCTATGGTGAGTCATATTCCTAATAGAAATGATACCCATATCTTGGTAATTTACCTAAGGTTACCTCCTAACGCTGTGCCGTCCACAGGTTAGTTATACATAGCCGGGAAAGGCAATCATCGCATCTCCACTGAAAAATTCACGCTGTTTTCTGACAATGTTGTACCTAATGGAAGCTGAGCTCTATGAGGAAAAGTGTTAGGAAGAAGTTCGCTGGACAAAATTACTTCGTTTGTTAAATCTGGGGAGTATAGAGCAAACAAACGTCAGTGACCGGTTGTTCTAGGTGGAATTTGCTTTGAATATTCTGTAGATGTTATTTTCACTCTTAGAGAATGCCAAAATATGGTAACGTGCGTATGGTAGTGTGAGTGTTTTATCTTCCGTAAACCGATAACAAAATGCGAATCGGTGGCCATTCGTGACCTTGTAATTTCGCTCACTTAAACAAAATGCCATAAGCAACGTATCGCCTACAAGTGCAAATGGATTGGGCCAACTCTCCGTAAAAGTCACAACCTCGGAAACCCCATAGTTTCGGCGAAAATAATTCGGGTGTGCTTCTAGTGAGCGGCTTCGTCCCGGGATCTTAGTATCCAACAAAAAGGGTAAAACCCCGTGTTTTACTCAACAGAGTGGTCCTAAGAGTTTACCTGCTTTTATCTTCGTTGAGTTTTATAGCCATAGCTTTGGCACCAGTCTCTTTTTGGATTTCGAATACCAGGTTTTATACGGGTGTACAGTCGCCTTCGTGAGAGTCAATGAGCTTGTACGGCAGTTCGTTCATTTAACGTGGTGCATAAGTGCATATTTTTAAAGCTTCATACAGCCGACAAGCCAGCTTAAAGGCGTATAGTTAACTGTCTCTATTTCTTTGAGAATATCGCAGAAAGAGAAGTCATCGATTACCTTAAAGCTGAGTCACTCCAAAGATTTTGTATAAATAAGGCTGAGATGGTGAGCGTAACGAACCCGATTAAGCGTTTTAATCGGTTATTTTGCTTCACTGATTTTCTTTGCTGCCAACCAATAATACATATTTTGAGGATTCTGCTTGTGTTTCGTACGGTGCTAAGCACCTGATTACCCCTACAATTTACAGTGTTACGCTTAGTTATCTATAATAACGACTGATCCGTATGGAGGATTCGGAAGTTAACATACGGTGGGCTTCAAACCACCTGCTGGTGGCACCTACTGGGTAGCACGGACGCCAGTCTGAGTAAGTTAAGGGTCCAGCAACACCAGGAAGAGCAAAACACCCGACTCATTTCCTAAGTGCTAGTCGCTTTCAACGCTGTGCAGCACGTATCATCTGGTGCCTCTTCACCAGTTCCACCTGGTACACAGAAGCCACTCGTGTGGTTTAGGTGTGAGGAATTTGGTTAAAGCTGCAAATAAAAAGCTGGCTTGGTGGTTCGCGTCGAATACACTTCTACGAAAGTTTCGGCTATAACGTGTTCGCCCGGTTGGCCTGCATCGACTCTTTCCGCCTTTTGCCGACGAAGATTGGTCCGAGTCAACTCCGCCGGCACACGCACCTCAGTCAGCACTATGCGGACAGGCTTGGCCGAGTAAGAGCTTCCGGTGTCCATTGGGTCCCACAAGAGTCAAAAACACTATTGCGTCTGGGCTAACATCCTTTATCCATCTTGTGACACGTAAACCGTGCTGTTCATTAAATTAGAGCAATGTCTTCCTGATTGTTCGGCTATCAGCGTCAAAACCAGGTGACGGGTGCTTACCTAGCAAGCATAGCCGAATAAATCTTCATCTAGTGACCCTGACCAAACTATCGGTCAAACAGTGGCCCATTCTTTACAATCTAAAGACTATAGCGTCCTGGTATACAAACTGTGGATTGCGCCATGTTACTCTGAGTATACTATTCCAACAGTTTGCTTGCTAGTATCAGCCTTCTGATATTTATCCGAGGTTTGCAGTCTGGCATCATGAAATCGGAGCAAGCCCTGTTACTTCTGGAAATTCAAACTTCCAAGACATTTCCACACACGTGAAATCCTGTCTCCCGACGCCGTCACCAGCTAGCCCATCGTTTGCCGGCCAACCGAAAGCAGATCCGTCGAGCCAACTACACCACCATCGAGGCCATATACCACAAAAGACGGAAAGATGCAGCGTCTGCTGTGCTCGGTCGGTCGTGGTAGGATCTATACGAAAGTAAATATGGCCTGCCTCTAGACGCCAAGCGGTATTGGGAATAGGTTCTCTGTGTTCCAAAACGCTTGAATAGTCAGCCAAGTCGAGCAGTGCTACCATTTAACTGGGGTTTGATCGAGCCAATTACAGGTGGGGAAGTCGGCTTTACGATCCGTTAAATGGGTAGTTCGTCCTTAGATCCAGAGAAGCTCACGTCCAGGATATTTTACCGGTTGAATGCCAGAGCTCTCACTGTGTATTTCACGTCGGTCTTATCACCTGGGCGTGGTCAACCGTATGTGTCGTGCTGGTATTGACCTATCCCTGAAGATTTCGAATCCGACTTCACCGAACTAACTGGGATCGATCTCCATGACCCCCGTACTTCAACACTTTTACAAGGTGCTTGCTGATCCCTGGAGCTGTAGTCTGCAAATGTCCTCACTTCAGTTTGCATTTCTACATCGAGACGGTTGACTGGAAGCTACATCCCTTTTACACACGCTAAACTGTTATTCTCCAGAAACTGCAACCAACAACAACTTGACATTTGTTGATACCTCTAAAGCGTTTGATTCCACTTCGAATGGCACAACTGTCAAATCTGCAGAAGTGTGTAGACTATCGTCACCTCTAGTTCGGTGCATCGCACAATCTTATGAGAATGCTGTGACAGTTTTCCTTGATACCAAGGTTCACTGCCGCAAATGTGAGGCAAAAAGATCCACTCTGTCCATTAATGGTCATCACGGTAATAGATGTTTGTTGATGCCACAACTAGGATACAAGTTACATGAACCCTTAGTGGATGGTTTTGCGTTATGTGCAGAAAGTTAGGCTTGCATGAAAAAGCAGCCTGAAGCTACTGCAGTTGATGTAGTATAACTGTCGAAGCCAGAAAAACGAAAGCAGTGGTGATTTGAGGTGACGAGAAACGTCGGGACATAGTGGTCTTAGTCGAACCTTTCTTCTTAGCCTGGGAACTCATCAATCTTGTGTCCGACAGCCAAAGTGACATAGTTGGTCATCCTCCTTACTTTTGAGGGAAAAGGAGTCTGCAACCACCGAGAGCAGCTGCTTAAACCACCTGATGAGATGATGCGTGCCCCAATAAAGCCGCATCAAAGAATGGAGATTACACAAAACTACCGGACTCTGAGCCCCACATATTTGCCCGTGCTCCGCCAAGACCATCGAAGCACCTTTAAAAAGTTGAGCAGTCAGATCGGGCAGTCTATCCGTGGCTGGCCATGTCTATCGAAAGACCTCCCAATCAGCTGCACTCACACTGGTAAACACTACGGAGGACTCGTTTCCTTAATTTTGGATTCACCCATCCCGATTTAGTGGAAGCACATATGGAAGAGCTGCTGTCTAGGCATTGCCTACGCATTGTCTACGCAATGTAGTTAATGGTTTTGCTTTTGGTAAGGCTTTTAAGGACCTCGGTGTAGTAACTGAGTTCAGCACGTGTAATCAAACGAACTAAAAACTCAGATTTCAGCACGGCGTAACATGTAGCACATATGTATCCGAACTGAAACGTGTGCACAGCATTTGGAATATTAAAACAAGAGAATAATGAATATAGCAATGAATAGAGCATCAATCATGTTCATCCCATCCGCCACACCCTAAATGAGCGTGTGGATGTTTATAGATCAGTGATGGTCTTGATCGTCAATTTTCGGATCCTCTCGGATTGGTAACTTCAGGTTCTTCGCAGGTGGTATGTCCTTCAAAAATAAGGTTTTAATACAGTCAGGGCTTGTACGCAACCAGCGAAATTACAAAAAGAATCGCGGGACTCTTCCCAGTCATTGAAGGAACAGCATTCCCGTATTGCGTTAGAAAATTATCGATTCCGTGGTCTAATTCCACGAAAGAAGCAGGAAAGAATAAAGTAATGGCAGATTTCAGTGTCCACACAAAATTCTCAGCAAGCCCATTCGACTGGGGATGTCGTGGAGCAGTAAACAGATGTTGACATCCAGGGCCTTTTAACCATTCCTCCAGGAATCGTACAACTGCCAACTAGAGGTACAGAATGTCCAGTGATACCGTGAATATTAACATCTGTAGGCACTATCACAACACTATGGTAAAATGCAGTTGGATCTGACTGTAGAATAATAGACTCAACACTACCAGTGTCAACAATGAAATCAGGTTTTTGACCAGAAGCGGAGATCAGAGTTTTAAAAACGTGTGACGAATTTTGGGGCAAAATAGATAAAGGGTAGAGATGTCTTCAGATAATACTCTCACGTCAGTATTTGGATCAGGAGTTAAGTGACACACTTTTTTTGACTTACAGACAAGGTGAAGGTGTCCTGGTTTTCTGCAGACAAAGCACTTCGCTTGTCTGTGAGGGCATGAGTATATAGAATGATTTCGTCCACAAGATTCACATTTCCCAAATTTCTGAACTGCTGAATTGGAATTACGATCTGTGAAGCAACGTACTGATGAATTAGGAGCACGAAAATTTGTTTGAGGTTTGAATTTGTTGTCTATCTGCATCTTTGAATTAGTTCTTTCAGAATAATTTGACAACACTGTTTCATCAATTTTCGTTATCTGCCTCACATCTTTATACTGCTAACATATTTTCTGAATAGTTTGAAACTGTTGATCTGGACAGAGCGGCAGCTTCTGTTGCAATTCGGGCAATTGAATACCAGCCATGAGTCTATCAAGCAGTTGGTCTTTTAGTTGCTCACCGTAGTCACATTTGGCTGCCTGTGTCTGTAACTGCAATACAAAATCAGGAACCGACTGAGAATGAGAGCGCATCAAAATATTGAATCTAGCTCTTCCGGCTGCTACGAATTTAGTCAGTTTCAATGTGTTGCAGAACTTTTTTCTTCAGTGCATCATGAGAAACGCCAATTGCATTACTGTTTGACATGAGCCCTCGACGTAGTCTATGTTCGTTCGGCAGTATTCTCCCTTAAAATGACGTAGACCCTTACCCTTTGCTCCGACAACATACAATGCCATTATTCTTCCTTTCTATGGATCTTTAGAGAGAGAGAGAGAGCTGTATCTTACAGGATCTCTTACCACTGTCGAAACTGTAGTAGTTCTCTAATTCACTGATTCACTACAAGTAGTTATAAACGAGTTTAGTTGTGACCAAAGTGTTCGTATAGTTAGGAGAAGCGACCGTAGAATACACTAATGGTGTCTCTTCGACTGGTGACAAGACTTTTGCAATTCATTCGCCATACCCGACAAACAAACCGACGACCACCTGACCAATGGCCAAACAACTCATCCCAGTAAATAATATTCTGACTCAGTAAGGTATCACATAGTTTGTTGCAAGAGCAGTGGTCACAGACACAGAGCCCTGGATGGTAAATCTTGCAGACTTAAAGCAACTGAATGTTTCGCAATGGGGAGACGACAAAACTTGGGTGCAGCGTAGTAGCTACTGTAATGGTTAGGACGTCTGGCTACTCGTGAGTAGTGAAAATAATCACGCGTTTCTTCCCTTTGGCGGCGCCAGCCAACTGCCGCACAGATATCAGGCGAACTGCCGGGGATTTGTGGCCTTCTCAGGAAAGTGGGAAATACGAGCCGCCCGTGCCAGATATCTGACTGGAAACTGCCATCTAAATTCTTCTCTCTCTGTGTTTGTGGTGATGGCGTCTGGGGAGTTATATTGCTTTGTTCTTCATTACGATTGGTGATGGTTACCTAATGAGATGAATTCTCCTCAGTGAAATCGTTTTAGCCGTAATACTGTTTTGTACGCACATTATTGAAAACAATTTATTAGCACTTCTGCTTTCAACACAGGAAATTACAGCGCGTTGGTTTTCTCACTTACCAGTGCAAATTTTGATCCAAATTTGGTACCTGAATCAGTAGCAACAAAAGGTCCCGTTTGAAGTCCCTCGATTATTGTTTCGCTGGCGTGGGGTATTATCTGTTTTTCGCAGAAAAGCGACCATCTTTTTTACACCCGCAGTGATCATGGTCGTCCTCTGAATGCAAAGGGCCAAAGAACTATCTGCGATCCATGCGTGACTGCACCAAAGTAACAGTGGAATTCGGTGGGAAGACCAAAATCATGAAAGTGATGTGATAAAATGAGCCATTCGTCAAAATCTGAGCAAGTGAAGGGCTGTTTGTTTGCCTAACTGGTTTTTGCTTATGGACAGGCAATCAACTTCGATGAGAACAAACTACGTTTTCATCACTTCTACACCCAACACAATAAATCTGAAAGAGAAGCCATTCTTCAGAAATTTCACAGTAACATTATGTTGTTCCTTCCTAGCCAGCCGTGAGAATTAGTTTGGCTCCCTAGCAAGTTCAAACTCGTTCCGCATCCTAAAGCCCCCCACGTGAACAGAATTTTAGAAGTTTGATCTAAGGAAATGAAATGTTCCGGGTGGTCGCTCTCTGATGGGTAACTTCTTCATCCACTTCACACTGATGCTCCTTTCAGGAGCGTCGGACCTCGTCCCGTACGTCAGTGCGAATAAACTATGTCAGTCAATCAAAACTCTGAAAACTTCACTACTTTGTTAACAATGTAGAAAATGCAGTAGAGTGATTGAATTTGGAGAAAACCATCCGCAAATTGTCTTTTGTAATACAACAAGTATTGTATTTTATCGCTGGAAAGGTGCTGCATGCATTTTTCCTCACCTGATCAATACCTGCCAGCTGCATTTTTTTTAATGAACTTGACATAACTTCCCAATGCACTTGTAGGTCTCAGTGGAATAAAACTGAGATCAGTATGACTCACGTGCAGTTGATCGGTAAAGCGTCCTTATAGATCACTTGTGTTTGTCCTCCATGGGTTGTGTGGTTAAAACTTGCGTTTTATTATAAAACATGCTTCCTTAAAAAGAATGCTTTTGTTTGGTCTGGAGTTCGATCAGTCGTGGAGAGAAAACACTGTGTTTACTAAGTAGCACTGTGTTTTCTATCGATAAGCGAAATCGGTTGTTTACTGGAAGAAGTGTTTATAAGCAAACGTGCGTTTCATAAACTCGATTGAGAATTAACAAATACCAATGAAATTCGTGTACCAGATAGACGTAATGTAAACCTCAGTGGTTTTATCCGGGTGACAGAAACCGATTTACAAGCGGATCACCCATCATGGCAAACAACCCCGTCGATAGAATGGTTTGGAATTTATTGAAATGTGAGGCAGATTAAAATTTGCCGGTGATTCTTGAACTACTAAGGATAAGTCGGACCGGTGGACAAGGTCAGATCGACGATGATGTCATGTGGTTGGTATTAATTCTTTGGGAACATCTGGGCTATTGCTGAGACGAATGGTGAGTAGACAAACGAGCGGTCATTGTGAGAGACAAAAGCAACATATAAGAACGGAGACCACACACAGTCACTGTATACCTGAAAGCAGCGGGGTGGCTCCCGGTGATACCTGGAGTTATTGCGTGACTTTCGTAAGTTCTACAGAAAAAATGTTACCATGAAGCGAAATCTGTTAAATTTTTTCCAACAACAATGATTCTATGTTAATCAGGACCACCAGATCCTTCTTGACAGCCTTGGTGTCACGAAAACATGCTCGTACAAGAAATTCATTGACGGCGTTCATCCTAGTCTCCCCAGCTTATTCCATATTCCCACTGTTACTATCCCTTATCGCTTCTGATCACTAGGCTAATAACTTTCAACCCACAACGTGCATTTACCGAACCGATGAAGCTCAACTACCTGCTATACGATGGGTCATCGACTTCAGTGTGCTACTGATTCGAGGGCCACCAGCTACCAGTTTCCCTTGCATACGGCACTCCTGGGCTTCCTTCTGTGTTCCTTGGTCAGTTGTCGTGTACACCGGATCCATCGAATTGTTTCGTAGATCATTCAAACTGGACTACCCAAATACAGGCCTGTTTTGTTGACTACTAACGGTTGTGTTCTGGTAACACTTGCTCCCATGCATTCTTCAAACTCACTGACACAATATCATTATAAGCAAGGAACTAATTACGTTGGCCTTGAAATTTATTCACCATCATATGTGTTCTTTCATATTCAGCTCAGAATCCTACTGTCAGCATCCGTAACCATGGCAGCAGCCTTCTGTGGTTATTCGCAGTTCACATTTATAGCAACGCATAAAAAACTATATTCTTCCCTAATGTATAACCATCTGTGTATTCACTCAATAATCCAAGGCTTACCAATGTGGTAAAATCGGTCTTCTTCTATTATGAAAATAAGAGATGATATCACAACCTCTGCGAGGATTAGCTTTTGTGACAGACAATTCACACTTGGTTTTCAGTAGCTTCAAATTTGTGTACGGTATTCATTTTTCAAAATACTGTCACTTAGAACAAGGTAACTTAGTCAGCTCAGCATTTGATGCATTCTATGAAGAACCTGCCCAGAGGCAACATATTTACGCTCGAAGGGAACCGACGCAAAAAGCGGAAAAAACAGTGAACGACACAAAAGTACGGGCTCACTCGCCGATTATCGGTCCATTGCTTTTCCACGGTTGTTTTCGAACCACGTTGTAACAAGAATTATCGTGGCTACCAGCACGTGCTTTTATTGCTCCTTATTCTGATACATTAAACAATAATTAACTTGTTGAAAAGCGTCTCCATAGACAGAATGCCAAACTGTTTGAATGTGAGGGGAAAACATGTGACGTGATTACTCTTGAGTAGTGTCCAAAGTGGAACAACGTCACTACCGTTCATGGCTCTCTAAATGACTTTCAAGGCTGGTTTCATGAAAAGCCTGATTGTTCCAAACTCAACAGCAACTTTGGCGACGACAAGGTGCTTCTTGCATCAGAACAATAGTTACACATGGTGCGACCGAAGCGTGGATCCAACAGGCCACTGAATTCAGGTTATCAGAGAATGAACATGGTTCAAATCTTCCTATCTCCGCAGGCAAGGGTTCTTGCAAAGGTCCCATTTTACGAGTGTTCCTATCTCTACAGTCGTACTAAAACTTAGTTCTTCTGACTATTGTTACAGTGGTGCCATAGATGCTTTCCTGTAGCGAAGTTCATCTTATTCCAGATTTAGCACTTCCATACAAGTTGCCAACTACTTATATCAGATGTAGTAGTAATAAAGGGTCAAAGATGTTTGTTGCGTGAACCTCAGCAGATCGTGCAACATGTCCCAAGTCAGATAATCGAAATACAAGTAGGTGTAAGCTGACCTGTGTCAATCCAGGTTATCAGGTTATCTGGAATTCGTCAAGCCATACTTCTGTCCTGCTTGCTGTAGAGGGGCTCCTGTCAGCCGTTTTGATGTACTTTGGTAGTGAGACTCCTGAACGAACCAGATGGTCAACTGTGTGGTCCTCTGTCGAGGTGGCAGCATTAGTCCCTATCCTACGATGAGATAATCACGCCATAATAGTTGGAGACCACCTGTCGACCGCATGATCCAGTGGTTTCCTAGGGCAATCTCGGGACTGGATGTGTCTGCCAGGGTTAAAAAAAGCTACATTTCACCTGTGTAGTGATGACCTTCATGACCGCAACGTTGCTGGAGTGGATAATTATACAGGCCGAGTGGCCAGTTAATGGTTGACTTTCATGCCACCGAATTCGATTGTTTTATCTGCAGCTTTTTCATACAACAACGATCTCATGTGTGCATGAAACACCAGTCCAGATCATAATGGTATGTACTAGTCATGGTAAAATTGCTGTAACAGATCAGCTGCTGCAGTTCGCATTGCTGTTGTCATCAGCTATGGAGAAGCTGGTTGCTAATGACTACAAATCTGACACTACAACATGCTCTGATGACAGCGAAGGATTAACGAAACCTTCATTGATGGACAGGTGGGTTCGTTCGGACAGGATTTTCACACAAAAGGGTCATCGGCCTCACTCAAAGGATTTTCTTGTTGCAAATAGAGAAGTCTTTACCGGAGCCCTACTGTAGCGAACCAGTTCTATAAGAACAAACTTTAATGAAGCATTCTTTGCCAGCTCAACACAACCATGCTGCGACGGGAATGTATAGGGGATACTATGCGCATCCTTGCGTGTCAAAGCTCTGGAAATAGGGTGTCTCCGATCTCTCAGGCTCGCATCTTTATGTGTAGGTTCCCCTGATTCTTGGTCAGCAGCACATCAGGACCGTTCTTCGAAAGTTGATGGACCTTCGACAAGTACACTCATTTGCAAGTCAATTTGGTTTTCACGGGAAACTCAAGTGAACCTCTCTTTTATGATGTTCTTCAACTGAATGTACTGCACACAGGCCGCCTCATGTTTCAGTTGGTACGATATTCCAGATATTGTAGTATAATTTTATAAACAAAACTACTTAACTCTTCGACACCCATGACCGGTTTCGCCCTTCTTGGGGCTCATCAGGTAGACGCAGTCCCCGAATTTCCGTCAACCTTATGTTCTACTCGAACCCAAATTTGGCTGATTGCGACAAGCACACGCATTTGAAAATCAATCTGGTTTTCACGGGAGACTTAAGTGAATCCCTCGTTTACTTCAACTGAATGTGCTGCATACAGGTCGCAATCAGTCCAACTGGGGTTCAAGTAGAACATAAGGTTGACGGAAATTCGGGGACTGCGTCTACCTGATGAGCCCCAAGAAGGGCGAAACCGGTCATGGGTGTCGAAGAGTTTTCAGAAACCTTGTGAGTAGTTTCCTTGATGGACCTTCATTGATAACAGAGCAAAAGTGACAACAGTCATACTAGACTTTTACACGGTGAACTGGAACAGAATCTCAGGTAGCCGGTGGTTCTGGTATTGAAACCTAAAACAGGCAAATCAGGATAGGGAATTTTAACCAACAGAATACCCCCATTGATTTAGTGTAATGCAGTGGAACGTGGTGATCACTGATTCACGATCTTCCACGTTCCAAGCTGGACTATCGTTCTACATCATATTACGTTTTGCAGATATGAACACTACAGGTTTCATATTTCCAAAAATTTTCGGGACAGTTGCTAGACATCACGTAAAACGATAGTTTTTCATTTCACTTCGTTAGATGGTTAATTGGTCTCAGCATTGGCATCCCAAAAAATGGGCCAAATTTAGGGCGTAGGACGTTTTGTACACAGATGTTTCACTCGTAGCTGGGCAGTCACTCCTCCGATACTATGCTTTGCAGTCATGAAAATTCGAGCATATGAGGACTGTTGTGAGTAGCCACATCATTTAATATAAGGAAAACAGAACACGTGAGGTCAGCTTGACCAATGAAATGTGTTAATCATTGAGGGGGGGGCAGATAAAAAGCGCATCCCCACCGTATTAAAAGATATCAAGATTTTACTGCTATGAGTGCATGTAATGACCAAATAGAGTTTCAAAATGGAGTAAAATAAAGCAAGGTGACGTATAAAAATGAAAAAAGTACATATGCGGTAGATGGATGATTAGGTTGAAGATACTTCATTCAGCAGTTGTTTTTGTGCACACAAAGTTAGATTGAAAGGATGTGTTGCCGTGAATGGGCATAAAAACCATCTCCAAAAGTCACTGCTGGGTCTACAATGTGGCTAATATGTCTAAAAGATGCTTGTGATGACGAATTTGTGGCCATGCAACTCTACTGTGGCCAGTCACTTCGGCATCACCCTCCTATTCGTAGCCCAGTGTGTCTCGTGGTTCTACCTATGTGTCTAACTTCACAGTCACAATCGAATTATTAAACCAGGTTGGATTTGGCGACAAGATAACTGAACATTTTATGAGAGGGTTTGGAGTAAAGGTAGTTTGTAAGTCCTTTTGGGTCATTACACTCACTCACAGCCAATAAATCTTTACATTTTTAGCACGATGACCGCATATCTGATACGTTTTTCCTCTTCTCCCCAAATGACTGATCGATTTCACGTGTCTGGCTAACATCACTTGTCCTGCTTTCATTATGCTACCCACTCATGCCAATCCTCACACGTGACGTGCATTTGTGAACCTTGCAAATACGTTCGATTTTGCATGACCGTTATGCTCAGTATCGTAGGAGTGACTGAGAGGCCATGCTTGAAATATCTGTACGCAAAACACCTACGGCTTAAAATTGGCCCATTATGATTTTATCAGGTGAGGTGGATTTTTTCAACAATTGATCAGCAGCTTTTGCGACAACAAGGTGATTGCGTGTTCATGTACCTTTTATCGGCTTTGTCTATGCAGACTTTCGGTCAACATAGTCGTGGCATTAGTGTCATGTGACTCCAAGGAAAAACGATAACAAATTGTTGAATAAATCAGGTCTGGTTAATTGTCATTGATTTCCACGCTCAAGTCATTCATCCTCACACGTACGGAGAAAGAAAATTTGATGCAGATACATTTTTCAGTCTTAAAAATGGGCTTTCCATTTATAGTAGGGGATTTTGTTGGGATTTCGTCACAGTTTTCAATCTGTTCCGGTTGGGCAAAACAATGATCACGATTGGATCTGAACGCACATTCCCCAGGAAATCTCAAAACACTTTTTATCATTGTAACAATTAATATTGGTGCAAGTATTTTCACACACACAAGAAAGCACTAGATAATCAATTTGAACTAGACAAAACCTTGAAATTATCGACAACTGTAAACAAGAAAACAAACCATGCGTCTATAGACGTAATACACTACTCAAAAGGTTTCTGAATATTCTTCGACAGACCACGACCGGTTTCGCCCTTCTTGGGGCTCATCAGGTAGGCGCAGTCCCCGAGTTTCCGTCAACCTTATGTTCTACTTGTACCCAGTTGCACGAAATGCGTGAAATACACTCATTTACATACCAATTTGACGGGCAACTCACCTAGAACCCAGCCTAAAAACGTCATATACGAGAGATTCAGCTGGGTTCCAGATGAGTCTCCCGTCAAAACCAAATTGCTCTGCAATGAGTGTATTTCGCTCAAATCATGCGTCTCTTGCGCGACATCGGGAATGATTGTAACGCTCTGCTTGCAAGTCACATGGCCCAAATTCGAAAGTAGTTGCGGCTCAGTGAAACTGGGGTATGGTTATCTCGTCTTAAGCGTGGACACATTAAAATAATTACTTCAGGAAATGTCAAAACGAAGTGGTCTGGATACAAATCTATGGACGTATTCCATCAGTCTTTTGTAATGAGACCTATCACAGCTGACGGAGGAAAGCACGTTTGGATATTTGTCGTTGATGGATAGATCTTCATGGGTCTGTTGACTAGCGCGAAAGTCTACAGTTGTTTACTAAGGCGCCATTAAAAGGCTTTCAATAGGTCTCATGAACAAACTTCAAAAACTAGGTTTGTAATGCGATAATGATCTGTATATTCTGTTTTCACATACGGTAGGTAGGATATGACCTCAAAAGGTGGATAAATACGTGATGCGAAAACAGACGAGTGTCAGGATAAATCCTTTTATTTCAGTATATATACAGTAAATTGTGTACATACTATATATATTATGTATGTATATATTGTATAGTTTGCACTCGAAGATTTCCTCTCACTGCTCATCGCACTGGATCACCTGGGATTACCAGGCCTTTGTATGTGTTCATGCGCTGTTTGTAAAGTCCATTTCAACAAGCCAGGTCGTATGAATTGATCTAGCTTCGTTGAGTCCGATCTTCGCGATGAACGCACACCACTGGTATGGTGATTTGCACGCTACTGACACGACGAACCCCTGGTAGTCTTCCATACTAGGGAAATTTGACCAATTAGGGAAGGTGTATTGGTATCGGTGAGGTTAAACCATGTTTTATTAAATCATTCAGTGACTGAAAACGCTGGACATTGATCTACATTAATGTGAGAGGTGACGGGTACACAGTAGGCACATTTTCAATTCAGACACCTTAACTCAAGGTCATCGAGATTTCCAAGGATCACATTTCAGCTTGTTCCAGTTTGCCTCCTTCATCTACAACATTGAAATATAGTCGGTTCCAAAGGAATGATGGCAACATCTAGACATGCTTCGAAAAACTTACCGTCAAAAAATGGCCATCAGATGTCGCATCAAAGGCAGATTGTACTCTGATACTTTGGGATACATTCATTCCCTAGGAGCGCGACATAGTTCACCTGAAAGTTCGAAACACTTGCAGCTATTTAAATAGTTGATGTAAGGCTTTGGAACAAAACGATACATTAAGGTTTATGACTACAGAGAGATGAAGCAATCGATAGAAAGTCAGCCTGAGCTGCACAAGAGAAGTGTTTTATTTGGAATGGTGGTGGAAACCAATGATTACATCTCAGCATATTGGCAATGCTGGCGCAAAACACCAGACAGTGACAAAAATGCCAGCAAGTCTGGCCTTTTGTGATGCTCACCCAGAATTATACTACATAAGTCAGTCATTCTGTCTGAAAATCGTGTTTGGACCACTACAACACCGGAAATTTTCGCTGTTTTAAAATTTTTCATCCGTTATCATCTAGTTTGACAGAAAAACGTATACACCTATGAGTAGGTGTGAAATCCGTTGGGCAGTTTTTCTGCCATCCTGGTACAATTATTCTTGCTACTCTGTGTCAGACGGTAAGTGCTGGAATGAACTTTTGCTCTTATCGAAACAGGCCGTTGGGATATGCGCCTGGACGCAGCAGGATTCGAAATCAGAACATCTGATAGGCGACAAATCACCACTGATACATACAACTGAATTAACACTTGGGGAAAGCCGAGGATATTTGTGCTTTTCAGACGCGTCAAACGTCAAACAAGTTACTGAGCTGGTTGGAAGATTGACGCACCTCTCAGGACTTCCCTAAGCAGATACCAAGAAAAAAACCTAAAAGTTTTTTCACATACGGTCAGCTGTGAGATTTCCTGAATATGTATCCGTATCATTCGCTTTTTAACAGATTTTCTCACGTTCTAGCGTGCAGCATGCGTTGGTTGAGCAGGATCAGGGTACCTGCCTTGAATGTCAAATGACTGGAGTGAGACGCTTGATAGCGTATGAACTGATGAAGATCTGTCGCAAAATAAATCTGGAGTTGAATTTTTCTTCTCAGTTGTGGTTGTATCTCTTGAAGACAAGAAGAAGACTGCCGAAGTAATTCATTTTGGTTCGAAAACATGCAAAGTTTATTCTGAATTCGAACCAGATGTTGTCTTTGACCAGATTCGACACATTGCCCCAACTTTCCCTTCAATGAGCCAGCATTTCTAACGGCAAAAACGACTGTAGGACAGTCTTTTTCGTCCTCTGAATGAACGTGTATGACCTTTAGAGCAGTTGGTCGTAAAAAGCTACACAATTCTTCCAAGCACTGCTCTAATGTGACACCGTATGAAACTATGTAGATCATATGTGTCATGAGGCTGCGATACGTACTACTTTTCGGTGTTGATTTTGGGTGGCTATATGGTGTATAGTGATTTGATTCTGTCTCAGGACACGGCAGTACATATGCTTTCAAGGAAGTTGGCAGGAAAGCGAATGTAGACAACACAATTCAAAGTTACTCTGCGTTATTATTCACGAAAATTCCCACTGGTATTATGCAAATGACCTTCGACCTCTTAGCGTCCATCAAACAATCCTTATAGTTTGATTGGCAATCCCAACCTGTGCTGTAGTGTAGAACTAAAGTTCGTTAATCCTATTTATCGAGCGCATACAAGTGCGCCCTAAAGGTTCAGGGTGCAATGTCAATCAAGCATTTTTTGAAGAATGGAAAACCGACGTAGTGCAACGGTGGGGTGAGAATCACCACATTCTGGCTAACTTTTAGCACACGCGACTGAGGTGAGTTCAAGTGAATCCATAGGAGACCACCAAAGGAAAAATCGATAGAACACAGAGATCAGAAAGAAGGGGATAGTTGAGTGAATAGCACGCGAGGAAAAAAAGTCGTTCAGCTGTAACACACTTTCGGTGCCTAGCTACCCTGCCACCCGAAGGAAGCACGAGGACTGGGATACTACCAGGTTGCCCAAGCCTAGATAGAAGAATTTGAGAGGCAGAGGTCGGACCTCCCGGTCAGTAAATTCGCGCTCTAACCAATGAACCATCTCGCCCCCGCCCCACACGCGAATACCTATCTAAGCGAATACGTATTCTACCCCCCACTTGCTAATGGTGTCCTCACGATTAGTGATGAAACATTTGTGGGGAAACTCCGAAACTCGGCTAACAGATAAACAGCCACATGAACTACGGTCGTTTATAAGTGTCAGAGTTCAAGACGGAGCGAGTTGTTAGGGGATACTATTAAAGAGAAAACCAGGTTAAATCGTTTAACAGGTGGCTACATCAGTCAGTAACCAGAAAAACAACTAAACGCTGGGAAGGTAGCGGGTTTCTGCATCTGCATTCTCAAGTAGATCTTCCAAGGTGGATGGTGTCGGTCCAGAAACGGTTGATTTTTTATGTTTTTTTTTTGGTGTATATATGTATATATGCATATGGATACTTAACAGTAAAAGGGTTCCGTAACGTCCTCAGGGAAAGTGCTGTTTTACACAGTAAGCTTGCCTCCACTGCCAGATTTCCTTGTCACACTGATGAACTCAGCAGAGTGAGATTAAAAGGGATTTCGGGTGAATCAGTTGTGGCAAGAATTGGACGCAATGTAATAGGTGTTGAGGAAAACGGCTGTGTAGAAAACCGACGAAAGTCAAATCCGGGGCTAGCAAACCGACCAACAGAAAACCCGTGGTTGCTAAGTTATTCCAAACAATCTTACACATGGTTGACGCAAACCCCAAATGTCGGGGAGCATCCCCCTCCATTCAGCATACCACTCCTGCAGTGAGTGTGCTTTGATGCTCGTCCTCTACCTCTTAGGCGTCCGTTACCGTACTGACCGCTACATGTCACCCCCAGCACATCCAAGAGCTTTCAGTGAAAATGCGGTAGAACCAAGAATCCCACCGAAAGCGTCATTGTTGACTTCGCATCAAAAGTAGACTGAGTTCTTTCTGAGAGAGCATACAGTTTGTACGGCTACTGAGGACTCCTCCAGTACCGGTTTCGTTCTTCTTGGTGCTCATAAAGTAGGCGCTTTCTGCGAGTTTCCGTCAATCTTATGTCCTGCTCTAACACCAGATTTCAGGAAAATGTCGAAATGCACTCATCTACAAGCTAACTTGTCTGTAGCCGAAGGCTCATTTGACTCCCGGCTACATCCTCTGTTTCTGATAGTCTTCAACTGAATGTGCTGCACAGAAACAGCTCCAAATCTCAGTTGGTACGATATTCTAAATATCGCACCATGTTTTATCGACAGAACGAGTGCAAAACGAATACACAATGAAGTTGGTGGAAACTGTATCAACTTGGTTAGCTCCAGCACGGGAGAAACCAGTAGTCGACTATCGAAAAGTTTTCAGCAACCCCATGAACAATGTGTCCCTTCAACAATATATCCAGCTACAACTGGAATACCGTGAAAACTTTTGTATGACACACTCAACATCATAAACGCAAAATTAATGAGTCTGTCTTTACCACCAATGTAATGTGGAGGTGAGCGCACCGACTACTGTCTCCAAATTGCCTGTCCTCTCGAACTATACCGGTGGATGGCCAGTCAGGGTAAGCAGTGTAACCTACGGAGTCCTCATTCCTGGCAACCAGTCTCTCAATGAATCAACGATAACTCGACCTTATGAATACTCGTGACACCAGTGCGAACTGAACAATTTATCGCAATCGATCCACTAGCTCCGATCCTATTTGTCACATGGACAACCAATCGATTACTCATCAGAACAGTGCATTACCAAAAGAATTTATCGACTCATGATGCGAAACGATGTATGCGGCAGCTTGGTATAGTACTAGCCGCCTGCCATCTGACTCTGCTTACCTGTGTCCTTTCTGTTTGCTAAAGTGCAAACAGTACCAATCTATCAGGTCCCGTGTTGTGCGTGTGCGCCAGCTGTTTTCACAATCTCCACAATGCTTTTCAAACTTGGGCTTACCCCATTGGCTCCTTATTCAATTCAAAACACCATCCTTTTCCCATGTTATAATGTGCATCACATGAATGGCAAAAACGGGCAAAGTCGAAACAATGCGCATCGCATCACACACTATTGTAAGGTGTCACACAGTTATACGTCGTCAAAAGAGACGTTCTCAAAGAAGGGCTAAGCTTGAGGACAATAGAACAGTGTTTCTCGTCAGGCAAGATTTCAAGTGTCAGTCGTCCATAATATATATCGGTTATTAGGAGAAGGCATTGGTTCAAACTTAGATTATTTCAGAGAGTGACGATGGAGTTTCCTGTTAATTTGACGATGGAGATATCCTTCTAAAAACACGGTTGTAACCTTTCGGAGTCTTCACTTTCAGCGCACAGGAAAGTAGTTCTACACGGGTATTCACTGTCCACGGGGTTTATCAAGGAAAGGCATGTGTGGAATTGTTGCTTCGTAAAAACTAATTATTGAGTGATGGGTGCAGTCAGGTGAATCAATGAACAGACCAGTTGATGAGAGCCAAGGCGACTATGTGAAAATCACTTGAATGTCGTTCAATATCCGACAGAACAAAAGTACGGAGAACCTAGTCAGCTGCTGTTGACTACCACTCAGACATGACTTTTCTTTTCCTCCGTGTTCAATAGAGATCGGATTTTGCATGAGAAGTAGTTATTCGATATGAAATTGGTGTCCATTTTCTCGATCTTGTACAAGCTTTCAGGAAAACCTTCACTATGTTGTTACGGGCCGGTGGTAAAATGATGATTATGAAAGACCTCGGGTGGCTTAAAAACACATTCACCTAAAGTCAATAAATTCCTTGTTAAAATCTGTCCCGACCAAAAATTATATATATCTATATATGTAATGAAAGTTTTCAACGGTGATTTAATGCTGCAACTGAAGACTGCAAAGATTAGAGTGGCCTTATAGCTGCCGCATTCCTCTTCCGGGAAACAGTTTTAGATACACGGAAATACATCTCGAGAAATCCCTTTCTCGAGGAGATACAGGACCCAAGTTGATATGGTTTCCAGTTTCTCAAGTGACTAATTCAGTTGGCAACAAGAAAACCAAAATGAAGCTCCCCTATGCTAGTGGCCAGGCTTATTGATCGACGGTTTCCACAAACGATTAACACCATGAGCACAGCTGATATACTACTGTGTAACGTGTGTTTATAAAGATTCAGCTATGAGACTGTAAGCTCTTGGCAAAATTTTACAGAGGAAAGAATTCTTAGGCGCTGAGAGTTACAGTCGAACTCCTGACAGTGCGTTACCCGTTATTACTATTATGTATAGCCGTCCCACCTAACTTATTCGCCCGGTTTATACTAACACCAATGATTTGCACGAAGCCTCACATGCTGCTCCTTATAAGGCAATTCGTACTAACCAAATACACCTTAATAGGGTGGATAAATCGAGGTGTTTACAGGGCGTTACCATGAGAAACGGTTATTTGGAAAGACCACACTGCAAGTTGTGATGCTTGATCATGCGTTCAGCATCGTCCATTCAATTATCTGTGGGTGGGAGATTTGATTACGGAAGCTTTTTACGTGACCTCAAGTTGACCCGTTTTTTTGCTTCCTTTCTGTAAGTGAATTGGCTCATGCAGGAAAGTCAAGCAGAAAATCATGGTGGCACAAGACATTGTCTCTACGGAATGCATTACTGATAAGGTTTCTGAAAGCTGTCCTTCAGGAGAGCTGGTCTGAGTCATACTCATATAACTGCTCGGAGGGTCATTACACGATGGTTCCACGCACGGATAAACAGGTGGTAAATTTCGCCTTATATCATATCTGTTAGGTATCCTGTTTTGACTTTGGAAACGTTCAGCTGGGCAGTGCTGCGTAACAACCTGGGTTTGAGCGACTAACTGCAGAAGATGCTTCAAATTCAGTCATTTAAAGTCGCCGGCTTTCTGGTATGGCAATATCAACGAAGGACTTCACTGAAGTATCTGTATATCTGTATCGCAGTCCCAGCGACAAGTTACAACCTGTCTTCAAGTGTGCAACAAATGTTTATCACACGAATTCGTGTAGTCGGGATGTTTTACATGGCTGACCATCTATCCGTGTTTTTGGAATTTCACCTGGGATTTATTGAACAGCTGTGGCCTGAGGCCAAACATCTGGATCACAAGATGCCCCCTAATTGTATGGGGTAACCAACCAGATGAGCTTTGAGTCGAATAAAATTACTGGCGGCAGTCACTGTTTAGTCATCGTAGAAAATAAACGTGTTCACAGAAGTACACGTACCGTGCAGATCGAATTCCAACCCAGCAGATATGTCGAACCATTTTTATTCATTTGTGAACTACCTAAGCAACGACGCTTACAAATGGTTCTACGTACACGGTGACCAGGTGCTCGGTGGTTTGAAAACGGGTTTTGTCAACAAACTGTCTTGGAGCCTAGTTGTCGGACAAAAAACTGGCTTGACAGCAAACTCACTTGCGATAGAATGGCTTCAATAAATTGATCTGCTACGAAGTGGTCAGGACGAATTGGCTTGTTGCTGCTACTGACAGGTGTGTTGCGTCATGGTGAAAAAAAACAAAACATCTGTGAATGACAACCATTGATAAATGGTAAACAAATGACGGTCGATAAGCTAATAACCAGTGGTGGCTAGATGAGATGCACGAATTGTCTACCAAATGCAGCAGGACGAATGACGGTTTTTCTTCTGACTCACACACGTCAGTTGACACAATTAATAAGCAGAGGTTGACCATGTTTACATCAGGAAAAACATACGTTTGTTGGTTCTTTTGGGTGATTTTACCGTTAAATCAGCTCCACTTCAAGACGCTTTTCCATCAGAAGAAACGATGGAGTTGGTTATACCTAATGATGTGCGGCAGTCACATTTTGACATCTTGAAGGCATTGGTCAACACATGGAGAAATATTTATGTGGCTTTCGACAGGTGCTCTTTTTTGCACACTAATTTGGTTTTAACAGGAGCCCCAGCTGAATCTCTCGCTTACAATGGTCCGCTTCAAGTTCAGGAAAACTTGAAGACTGTGCCCAGCTGATGAGTCCGAAGAAGTACTAAACCGGTCGTGGGCTGTTGAACAGTTTTCTACAGGTTATGAGCAGTATGTTGCGTTTAGAATCACTTTACTTGTTTTACAGTCAATAAATTAATTGCACCGGGTGAAAGATAGATTTCTTTAAGACCACTAGCTTGAAGAACGTAAGGCACCGATTGATATGGAATGGCTTGTTGGGGGCTTTTAAAAATCTAATCAGTTTTATAAGGTTTTATAGGCAAAAAAGGGTGCTCATGCTACTTCTTGAAAAGATGACCTCCCAACAAAGAACCCACATGCCCTTACAGATGCAACTCTCTTCCCACTCCCAACAGCAGACTTAAAATCAATTTGTTATCAAGAAACTTTATCTAAGTCACATATTTATATGTTTTTAATCATATAGGGTTTTTGTTAATACCCAGCGAGTTGGTTGCCAAACCATTGGGTTTTATGAAGCATCCTGTCTGATTTACCTGTAGATCATAACAAAAACTATCCAAATTACGAGTAACCAACACACACGGTGTGCGTGTCATCTGATTATTTATGGTTATTTTATTGACCAAAAATTTCAAATATAAGGAACACTGCCTGATTTGAACATGAACTTGCTCAAGATGTATCCGGTAAAAACATTCACGTTGGGTGCGATATGTAAGGTGTTTTGTTTGTTGTTACTGCCTTTTCTCCTTCTTGTGGATCTTTGAAGCCGTAATCTTATTACTCTGTTCAGCCTCATGAAACATGAAAAATGAACTTTCCGCCCAATACGTTCTACTGAGAAGCAAGTGTTATGCGGCTGGAAGTTTTTCGAGTGGAGGGAACTGCATATGCTCATGTTACTCGAATTCTACTGAGCACTGGTCTACCCGATGACCTTTTTTATGACAGATTTATAGCAGAACTATTTGAATATGGCCAACTGGCATTTAGTACCCTTATCGGAAATCAATAAAGATCACGAGGAATCAGGAAGGTGACCTCTGGAACAGCAAAGAAAAGGTGATTAGGGACTATATCTAATCTGAGGTGGAACGCATTAAATTTACGTAGCGGTTTAAACTTTTCTGCTGCTGCATGTTTCCGCATTCGAGTTCAATATTCCAACAGTGGGGACAAAGTGGCTGAGGGGTCAAACTTCTTGAAACGACTGATGTGACACGGTGTTATTCATTAGCAAAAGTAGATTTAATATGAACTTTACAGATGGCATCAGTATACATCGTCTGCTCCAAGGAATCATGTTTATTATAGTTATTTGTATAGTGGCTTGATCAGCTCATAATCCGGACTTAAAACTAATCGAAAAGTGTGAACAGTTGCGCTGAGGCGAATCTGTGAACATAGTGGTAGTCTTCGAACGGTCGGGGAGACAAAGAGGAGATTAAAACGAATAAGGGCAAAAAACATATGCAAATTTGCAGAGGATTAACGAGGATCACCAATATGTCATTGGGAAGGTGTCAATTTGTTCACATTCATGCCGCTATGCACGAATTGGTGTAGGCAATACCTGTCTACAAAAGTGAATATCATGATTTTACGAGAAACAAGGTCACTCTGTTCACCAGGCCCATTCTGTAGCCTTACGCTTTGGTGGGATTACTATACAATGAGGTTATTCTTTTCAGATTCTTGTTGCAACTGATCCAAAGAGTACAACAGTTAGGGAAATGTTATCTCCACTTGATTGCCTCTTCTTTACGATGTAAAGCGATCATCGTACAAGACCGCGCTCGTCTCTTCGATCAAAACCTAACGTCGAGACCAGCCGAAACAGTGCTGCTCTTATAGATCTCCTTTCCTTCGGGTAGGGAGGATAGTCAATACCAGACTTCGTCATGAGTACGCTTTGATGTCATAGAGTTAAATGACATATATGCATGCGATACAGAAATATCAAAAAGGACTTAACTTCAACCCTTTTCCGGGAGGCTCACAGAGCAACCGCTCAACAACATGCAGGGCCGGCATTGTATGTTCTATTGAAGAAAATGATACTGACTGATTATATAGCTGGTCGTTGGCTTGTTCCTCAAGCTGCGCCACTTAGTTTCACAGGAATCAGTAATAGTCAAAATAAGATCATGGTAATACTTTGCACTTTGCAGTTGTGTGCAGTATTGCCAGCCACCACGACCCTTGATTATGATTGGTTATTTGAACCCGCAGCGCGGCCGGATGCCTTCTTAAACTGTGTTTTAGTTTACCGAACTTCACGTAATATCTGAACTTGTCTTCCTTGCCTGTTACCTTGGTGGGCATACGAGCGAGCTTCGACCTCACCTTCTTGGTGTTTTACCCGGTGACTCCTGTGGACATGGCTCAGAGGAACGCCAATAACTGTGCAAACTCGAACAACCGATCATGTTTGAAAGTAAGGCTCAGTATACGAAGGAATGCGGGCAACTACTCAGCAATCCTAGCTAAAGAGTTTCCCAGAGTCAGAACACATCTTACTGGCAGGCTCACTCTGATTGAAACCAAGTTGTATGGCCTATCAAAACTTTCAGTTGAGAACCGACAAACAGTAACAATCAGAGCCGAATCAGTCTTATTGAAATTGTTCAGTCATATGAAAATCATCACTATTCCTCCAAAGGGTCTGTTTGCACTACGTGATGGAATAGATTAGCGGGGGGGGGGGAAACAAACCAACAATCCCCTGTATTTTTTAAAAATCGCTTACGGTTAATGTCTCCATTTTTTTTTACTGATTGCGCAAACCGTTAGCAGACACGTGGTAGGTAACAGCCTGAGTCTGCCAAGTAAATGGCCATGTCTCCGGGACGTTTACACCTAGCTGATGAGTCCCAGTAATGAGGAAGCTCTCTCCAAATACTCTCATTTGCACAATAATTTGGTTTTGACTGGGGACTCGACTGATCCTAGTTGAAACTCTCGTTTATGATGATATTCAAGTGAATGTGATGCTCAAGGCCGTCTAATTTCCTCTAACTTTCTTTCTTTCTTTATTCTTTCTTCGAGATATCGCAATACATTATCTAGACCATCATAGAGAAGAGACTCAGCTGGATTCAGAAGTACTCATTGAGGCCAGTCTGAAAAGTGCTTCAAATGGGACGCTGTGACATCTGATAACGTGACATTCAAATTAAGATTTTCCACGGGTGAAGTCAACCGAATTTTCAACTACATATAAGAAGCTGCCACTTATAAAAGATGAAAAATAGCAACCTCGTGTACATCAGCTTGAGAACAGATAAACAGGAGATTCAGCTGGGTTTCAGGTAAGTCTCCTGTCAAAGCCAAATTGATATGCAAATGAGTGATTTCTCGATACTCTTCTGTTCTTTCGTATCTTCAAATTTAGTGGGTAGACCGTTCCTGAGGTTATATTCATCTATACACCCCCCCTAACAGCAGCAGAGTAGGAATGACTGACTGGTAACTTGCTCGTCGTGGTGTGATTTCGCGGTTTTACTTGTTATCCATAATAATGCAATAAAATGACATAGACTACGGGTGGTCAAATGCAACGTCATTATCTGTTCAAGTGCAACACTAAAGACCAGCTAGTTTATATCGTTAACAGGAATAACGTGGAATTAAGCGGTGGGATGAAGCCATTACCGTTGACCAATCAATTCTAGACATTAATTTCAAGACAAGCCGGTAACTTGTGCCAGATTCCGTTGTGTATGTAAGGTGGGTCGGCACTCACGATCATCACAATCAGCACTGATAATAAAACTAGAGAAAAACACTGGTGCCGCACTGCTGCACAAAAACTCTGATCTGTTCAAACAAAGCCTCATAATAAAAAGAAAATATGATTGGAAAAAAGTTCTAGACCACATGCATCCGAAATGCCTATACCACCAACACTCAGCCAGAAAATCTAGCTAGAATGCCACTGATATCCTTCAGCTGCGTTATGTTTGAAAGTTTTGGGGGTTTTCTTAGCGGATGGTGAGATTTGCACTGCTAACGATTCCCACAAAAGATAAGACAGTTGTACAGTGCTTCTCTGTTTCTCAGGACAGAATAATTAAACCCCCAGGATGGACTTTCACTTGAAACTCTTACACAAACAAACCGGTCAAACTTGTACTATTCTGGGTAAAAAACTTGAAGTGTGTTCAGCGTACGACTGAATCACCAGGACCGCAAACTTCTAGGTCAGTTAAGTACGACAATCATTGTTAGATTCAGAATACAAGTTGACAAGAATTGACGTTCTCGTAGCCTCTTCTTCTTGCTACTACAAATTGAGGGTGAACAAACTATTTGATTGGGTAAATTCAAGATGAATTGTAGTATTCTAGAGCATGAATACTGTTTATATCACGATCGACTAACTTGGTCACATGATCTTAACACCAGTTCCTAATTCGTGTACCAATGCTTTCTGAATGCACAGGCGCATGAGCGAATCACAGTTGGCTTAGATGTGGCGAAGCAATGGTATTGAACGGATCTATGTGGATCGATAAATGGCGTCAGAATAGATCACATGATCCATCTCAGCTAACTTAGCATGACCACCAAGGTTGTAGTAGATTTCCTCGCTCCTGTTATCAGCTACAAACGGTTATGCTAGTGTATTCGCTTGCATGACTGCCATGTTGTAGATCCTGAGTATTCTGCCTTATAACAGCAAATAAGTAAAGTCCATGCTTTGAGCATGGGCCGGCATCGTATCTTTAAACTGTAAATACATCGACTGAGTAGTCTTGAAGTACTCCGAATGGTTTTGAAGTGCTCAGAAAGGTTTATTTGAGTATATATGGTAGAGGCCGATTCAGGTGGACTGTAGTCAGATGTCCTTTGAAAAGAAGACAGGTGAATCAAGTTTTCTGCTTGCCACGACAAATTTGATTTAATTGTGTGCGGTCGACATAGTTTTAAAATAAAACCCACAATCAGATAACAGTCTGAATTTTGTTTAGGGTTTATTTTTATACCTACGTACGTACTGTAACACACGATAAAGTTAGCGATTACCACTGATGCCCGACTTCAGTAGAGACATGCTGACTAATCAGGTGTGTACGACAAAGATGACAAAAATGTTTACGTGAATTTGCACCTTACAGTAAAGCAGAACTTCTGAATTCTTGTTCACAGGTTGCAAAAACAATGCAATAAGCAATAGCTGGTTCTGCTGCTTTGTTTTTTGCTTAGCGAAACTATTCGCATTCATGAACCGTAACACCCAGATCGTACAACGCTTTGGTCGTCCGTTGAGTTTTGTCAAGTCTATCTAGTGAAAGGTCTTCATCGTACTTCTGCTTCTGCGATAGGCCGCTTGCGAATTTCACAGCCTCGACCTATTCCCCGTTCTCCAATGAGTCAAAGTGAATTGTGATGAGCGTACTCTTGTTGTGTCGCGCAAGGTCTTCTAATGGTTCTCCTACAAAAAAGACGTCAACCACCAGTTGTTGGATTGACACCTTTCGGTAACAACTTATTTGGGCTTAAGTTGAACAGACTTCTGTATCACTTGTAGAATTACCATGAAAAATTTAAATCAAAATATCTTATCTAAAATACTGGACGAGTTGACGCGTGTTATTTCGTGGTTAATGGTTGTTGGGCATTTCTACTGGCCAGTCTTTTTCCCTGGGCAAGATTTTTCAGTATACTCACACTGCGTCTTCGTAATCAGTGTTTCACTCAACTGGAGAAATTATGAAACCGATTGAGCAGCCATAGTTTCACAACGGTTTATTAAATTATCGGTGTGTTTATTGACACAAAAGGTTCTTCTTCATGTCATGGGAGTAGGTTAGCAGATGGGAAGCAAACGGAGTTCCAGTCAGCAATATCTCTTTCGACACTAGATCAGTATTAAATGTCAATTAAACTGCCCTGTTGATTAGTGCAGGCGCCGAAGTCTTATGGCCGGTGGGTTGGAAAGGATTAAGTATAATTTAGATCGGGTCTGGGTCCCTGAGATTCGGGTTCAGCGCGCTTCAAACAATGGTTTGTTTTGAGTGTCATTGGTCCATTTTGTTGGTCTGTGTGGGTTCATAAGTGCCACGACAATTTATTCAGAGGGTGGGATTACATGGATTTATGTGGGCTTGGGCTAAGCATTTCGGATCAAAGCCGCCTCTGTCAAACACTCTTCACTGATAATCGCACTTTGTTTCAGCTCGACTGATTGAGAAATGTTTCCTACACGCTCACCAGTTCTACGCCCTCTATTCTATTCACACTGACATGCTTGGCGATTTCCACCGCTTCGATCGTTAGTCGCTGTGGCCTGATCTTCATTCATGACGAGGAAGTCTATGGTACAGTAAAGCAACTCATCCGCCCGTCACATCTTGACCACACACCATGTTAAAAAAAAGAAATCACTGCGTAGATCAAACTCGTGTCGTGCACAAATTTGGTCAGTTTTCGTGATAGCCTGAGTCGAAGATGCCGGTTGCAGATGCGCCTTTCTGCAGCACGAAACCGAAGGATTTATCAGACGAAAATGTTAGTCGTTTACATTCATCGTCTTTCCAGCAGATGGCCAAAAATGACACTTTTTGTTGAGATCACGAGTCAATGCTCCCTGGTGCTGGTTACCGGAGCTTCCACGGGATTACTCAAAATTAACTCGCTTAAAGTGAGGAGTGACTACAGCAATCGGCCTTAAGATACAAAACAGAGTAGAGCGGATCGTTATGGACTCTGCTGAATGTACTGAGTTGTCTAACTTTGGGAATATTCTAAAAAGTCGCGCACGTAGAAGTAGACTTATTTTAGTTGCAGCCGGTGCCCGAACTCAGTTCATGTCACGAATGCCTTGAGTTAGTTTACCCATCGGTTGGTGAATCAACCCACGTACTATATTTGTTCATGATTCGGCAATTTCGTCCTAGTAGGGTCCTGTTCTCCCCTGGCGCGATTGGTTGGTTTTCCTATTGATTTTTGTCACAATTCCCTATCCTCGCGAGTGTCAGCTTTACAGTGTATGACGCCCATCGTTTTGGCAGCATTACTGTCGGCGATAGAGCGCGTCATAACGGTCATAACGATCATAACGAGTCTACACCAAATTGTATCCAATGAAGATCCCTCTACTCTCTCGTCTGTTGGATCAACCTTTAGGGGACAAACATCACAACTAGTTCACTCGTTTTGTTAAATATTTGGATACTACGATGGGGGACGGGACTTCATTCTGATCGCGATGGGATACTCAGTGGTAATTTTGGCTGGCATCAAGGAATAGGTTCTAAATGGTTGCTACGGGTTCGAACCTTATCACTTGTATATTTCGTAAGGATCAAATACTTAGCTCGATCTAAAAGTATCGAAAAGTTGCTATTGCTGTTTTTCCATTGAGATCTTTTAGTGTACTTTTAAAACGCCCCTTGACCATTCAGTGAATAAACGGCTTTTGTTTGACAGCACTGGAAAAGTTCAGCGACGCGCCACTAACGTTCGTATAAACTGGTTAACTGGGTCACAAAACTACTGGCAGAAAATGGTTGAACGTTGATGATCAAGTGCACCACCAGAGTTATTGATTTCTTTGAATCAACTAATCAATAAACTCGATCATAATCCTAGTGATAGCCTTCGGGGATGATGTGAACAGCTCTCCGTGAAGAATCATAAACTAACACAAAAATTTGAGAAGCAGCAAGTAGTTGGTGGTGTTTATAATGAGTGTCAGTTGTGCCTACTTGTAGTGAAAAAGCGAAAAGAGTTAAAAAAAATATCCATCCAAACCCACAGCCTGGATGGCATTGGCGCAATGAATTAACAGATGAGTCGGTGCAAACAAGTTCTGACTGTTTGTTGGAATTATTCACCCAACATTTATTGCCAAAGACACATAGACGAAACCAGACGTTTACTGGTGAGCAAACTCCTTCAGGACCGGTTGTGAAGGTCCATAGATATGCATACGACAGCAAAGATATTGAAATTGACTCACACAAGCTTTTGTCAACAGAACATGAACCCCCTACTTTACAAATTTCACGAAGGAATTTGACAATACTGACCAAAAAATAGTTACTATAAGGAGGCGATTATCACATGCCTGTCCGGAAACATCCAAAAATACCCGTTCGTAAAAAACAGCTGGGATTCAATATAATTAATTGAAACGAGCGTGCTGCTATCGTGAAAAATACGTCACTTAAACAGTTTGACGAATATATCACTTTTACTGTTTGTCACTGAGTTAGTTCCAAACTTTATTGGCCGCACTGTAAAATATATCCAAAACATATTTGATGGGACAGGAGATCATTCCATATGAGGAATGAAGCGTTGCCTTCCACAATGGTTCGATATATTTTTGCTAGAAATTACTTATTTGCTATTCTCAAATGTTCGACCCTTTCATGTTCTCAATGAAAAATTATCTCAGAGGTATAAACCGCATAATCGATGCGTTAACTTATTAGAGTAGTCTGACAAGAAGTGAAAGTTCAGATAACCTTACACACAAAGTGATTAGACTTCGTGGGGGGACCTAACAATAACCAAACTGGACTGGTGCAGTTAGTTTCCATGATGCTGATCCATATGGAGTGTAAATCTGAAAACTCAAAAGTCATGTATCAACCCATTTGCAGCCGCATGGTGCGTCCCAATAGATGCAGAAGTTTTGATATGATTGGGCTCTTCGTGATCCGACCTCGACTACCATAGAAACCAACTAACTAAATGGTATTCACACTAGGTACACGTTGACATGTGACATACGTAGGAGGGAAAGGTGGACGCATTTGTGGGCAAGAAGATAGATAGATAAATAAATAAATAAAATAGACTACTGCTCCTTTTGAATCTTCATGCTAAGAGTGCAAGCCAGTCTCTGAAGAATTTTCTTCTGAAACAAACACAAACTGTACCGATGAGAAGATTGTCGAGCGATAGAGGCAAATTAAGCGGAAATTTCGTGAAATTGTCATAGACTTAAGTCGTTTGAACCAGGCAAGTGTCAGGTCACTGCACCAGTTTAGCTGAGAGCAGTTGCTGACTTGGCAATAGGTAGCTGGATGGATAGATAGATAGGTAGATAGATAGATAGATAGATAGATAGATAGATAGATAATTATGAACACCAAACTTCTCTCGGGCTGTTTAAAACATCACACGCAGCATGAAGTTAGTACTTTCAAGTAGCACTCCTTTGCTAAATTTATTATCCGATTGACTGAACTCTAAAACAAGGTTTGCCTAGCACTTTTATTTGGTGAATACCGTAAGTGGTACCTTCGTTCGTTTTTAGTGTGCGTCCTCCTTTTACACCTATATGATATGCCTGTGATCTATTATTACTCTCTCCGTACATATATATATATATGTATATATATATATATATACAGGAAGGCTAAATTGAATTTAGATAAAAGGGTGTTCTAGCTAAGTACAGTACGGTACAGCTGTTAAGTCGTAGGCCGACATTTTGAAACCCTCTCTAGAAAACGTAGTTCAAGACAGAGTGGTCACTGTTTCAGCCGCATTGAGACTGCATCCTCATGCGTTCTATTGAGCTCATTCTTCTTCGTATGTTGTTCTGACCTAAGAGAGGTCGGCAATCAAGGCGATGGAAAGGGCTGTTTGGTATGGGTAGTTGACCTTGATCTTTCTGATCCTGTGGAATGTAGCGTGCCACGTTCAGCCTGCCATTCTGATCAGACTCCACATTTTAGACCTTACACTAATCGTAAGGTTGCTGAAATCCCTCTGACAACCCAGGACCTGTTTCGTTCTTCTTAAGGCCCCGTCAGATAGATAAAGTCCAGGAGTTTTTTGGTGACCTATTGTTCTGCTTGAACCCAAGTTGTACGAGACACACATTTCCAGCCTCATTTAGTCTTAGCTGAAGACACCTCTGAATCCAGATGGTCTTCAGTTGAACGTGACGTACAGAGCCGCCTCATTTTTTAGTTGGTATGATGGTCAAGATACCGCACTACGTTTCCTAGACGTTCAAGTAGAACTCAAGGTTGACGGAAACTCGAGGACTGTGCCTATCTGCTGAACAAGGCTGAACTCCTTTGTGGGCTGTAGAGGAGGTTTACATCAACCTTATGTCTAGACAGTGTACAGTGTAGACAGAAATACGACATGGCCTTGTGCAGCACATTCAGTTGAAGAGGGCCATGATAAACGGAAGATCTAGTTAAATCCAATTTTTCTCCAAACTTCGATTAGTTGTGGACGTCGACTTGGCTTCTGGAGTAAAAGCTTCCTAGATTCTGCACCAGGCTGTTGAAATTTAAGCAAAAAGGAAGTAAGTCACTGGCATAAAGGCAATCTTTAAAGTAAATAATAAAATACAGGATGTTCTCAGCTTCAAATTTGATTGTGAAAATGCCTGAGACACTCCACTTTGGAGATAGTTTAGAAAACCATAGTCTCTGCCAGTTGTGGCTCGACCACACTGCTAAAGTAAATGGACAGAATATGAAATAAAATGCATTACCTCTTGAAGTTTACTCTTTAGTTCTGTAAAATATATTCCACTCCCTGTAAACCACTGTCTGCATTTTGGCTCCGGCGCCATAGAAACAATATGTGGTTCGCAGTCTCTTCGGCGTGTGCCAGATTCCTTGTAAAAATCGTCGTTTGAGGAAATCGTATTAAAATTCTTTAGCTATAGCACCTTTCTGTGTCTAACTGCCATTCCACCAGAAGAAAGCACGAGGACTGGGATAATGCCAGGTTACCAAAGCCCAGGCAGGGGAATTCGAGAGGTAGAGTTCGGGCTGGAAGCACAGACCTTCCGGTAAGTGAATTTGCGTTCTAACCGATGCGATTTACGAACAAGAACACGGAGGCATTGCCGAGATCTTTCTTCATTTTCTGTTTCTTGTAAAAATGTTTACGCTTCCGCAGCATTTAATAGTGGCATAGAGTGATTAAAAGCTGCTCTCGCAGAATAGACTACTCACTTTTCGAGTACAGAAATCAATGATTTTGTGATGATGGTCGCGACCGAAAGATTGCTTTGGAATTGCGGTTCTGGCATAAAAGCTGTCGCAGTTAACACGAGGGACTCCATGCTGTGCATTTCGGAGGCAAATGATGGTAAATGTGCCGTTATTTTGTTAAAGCCTGTAGTAATCGGCTTGGTCTACTCATTCTCCCATGACCAAGTTTTGTATATGTTCATTATGGTGACATCTGTCTGCTGACTGACATCAGGAAACAGCAATGGACTCAGCCCGCTGCGTTCTGTGTTGTCTGCACGACGAACACTGTTAAAGTCACTCACTTCAGACACGCATCTCCAAATTAGTCTAAGTTCTGTTTTCGTAAAAAAAGTTTGGTAACAATCGGTGGATTTATTGCTGGGCAACGCTTCGCTTTTGACACAAAAGCTTCGTCAGTTTACGAGGTTGGTCGAGATTTAAGACGGGAGGAGAACCAATCAGCTAAGTCAAACTAAATCTGTGTTCGGTGTTGGCCAAGGAATTATGTGTGTTAGGATGGGTCACCAAGTGTTAAGCCGATGGGGAAACCTACATGGATTTGGATCCAGCCTAGGGTCTAGTTTTTCCGGTTCAGTTCACGTGATGATCCCTGTTGAACGTTGTTTGCACTTTTCGTCCGTCTGTGTGGTTGAGCTAGTGCTACGATAGTTGTGTAAAGAAGATGGACTCTGTGAACTTTGGTCGGACTGGGATTTCCACCCGCGCCCTGTTCTTGCTACTGATTCTACGTGCGTTGACAACCACGCACAGTCACGTGTCCCGTGGGCTTATCTAAGATCGTTTTCCATATGCTCGCCAGTTCCACACCCTCGACTCTATTTACGCTGTGATGCTCGGTAATTTCTACCCTCTCGGCTATCAGCCGCTGTGATGTGAATCGTCGTCCCCGTCTTGAAGCTTCCAAATTCTCCAGATCTATTCTAAGTTCCCTTCCCAGCAATCGGCAGGTTGGATATTCCTAATCACTGCAACCAATACGACAAGACTACTGGACTCGATTACTTTTCATAATCTTCCCTCCCTCTTGTTTGTCCATTCTACTTCGGTTTCCTAAATCTACCACGTGTCTGGTAGCTACAAGCTTTTGGCACAATGCCTTCGTACCGATTCAACTCACCGTTCACTAGTATCTAAGTCTAGGCCAAGCAAAATCCAATAAAATGGACATTTTGGTCGGCTATGTAACCCGCATTCAACCGCTTTTATTTGTCAGCCACAATCCAACCCGGTTGGAAAGCCCGTTGATTTGAATCGACATTCGCGACCCCTATATTTGGACTATTGAGGTATGAGACCACACGCCTCCTAAGATGTTATGTATTCCCTACCAGTTCTTTGTTTCTCACACCGCAAAACAAAGCTCCTTTGAAGATAGTCGCCTGTGATCAAGTTTAATCCATGGAACCGAAAGATAGCATTTCACTTTCAACAAGCAGTCTCGATGAGTTGTCCTGAATTATCGTCCACACTAACTTGAAAATTTCGTCAACTGGCCTCAAGAACATGTTCAAACAAAGCTGACCTGAACAAAATAATGCACTAGCAGTTGACTGAAATCTTTTTTTCCACTTAAAAGTTGGTTGGGGTTATTAGAGTCTCAAAAACACGCAATTGCAGTTATCTGGTTCGGAAGATTTTAAGTATATGTATGCACTGAGAAGGTTAGCCCCGGTAACCAAAACACGATGGTTGCTCGCAAGCCCAAATATGGTGTCACATGTGCTTCTACGAAACCAGAAAATTGCACCCAGTTGCCCGAACGCTGACCGGGCGTAGTGTGAAGACCGACATCGCTCAAACACCAACAGAAGTGGCTGGCCCGGTCAGCCTCCCCCGTGAGGCGATTTCCTCATTGTCTGCTCATTTGAGTTCTCACATTTGCTTCCTACCTGTTACACGATAGGAAAGCGAAAAAAAGTTACCTTTGCCTGTGCTGATAAATTACATGGGCCCAGAAATAAAATGGACTGCAAAAACACAACTGAATCTTCTTTCGTAAACTATCTGAATACTACTGGTTACAAATCATAACACTGTTGTATCGCCATATGTGCAAGCTCGTTTTCCTGTTCATTTGGTTCTACCTCTAATGAAGGTCCGTCCTCATCACCTTTTCGCTTCATGATCTGTTTCACTGAAACTGTTCCGCATACAAGGGTTGAATTACTTCTCACTCGTCACACATTTTGATAGCTGAGAAGCAACTTTTAAACCGGAGTATACTCTCTGAGCAAAAGTTCAATCACTTTGCCGAGATTAGTGTCAAATAACGCCTTCATTGAGTGCATCTCATGCGAACTTAAAATAAATACGCATTTTCCATCGTGTTCCAGCAGTGTTAGATTCCACGACAGTACCTATTGAATCTTCTGTAAGACTCAGATAGGTGTTCGAGTGATGCATGTTCAGTAGCACGGCAATGATGGGCATTGATGCTAATTCCAGCACTGACCTGGTATAATAAACAGGAAAAATATGCTCATTTCGGTTGTGAACGAGATGGAATTTTTGGGAATTTTTTAAAGATCACTCGAATGGTTGGACGGCTGAAAATCTTCACAAGTAGGAACCGAAAGGTCAGAAATGACGCAGTTTCTTTCAGAACTCGTCCTCCTGTTCAAAGTAGCATCCATTCAACTCCAAACTTGCTTGTTTGGTTCGTACAACTATCAAAAGGTACACTGCACGATGATTTCTTGCAAACTGTTATGAGGGTCCGCTTCAATTTGATCTTCTCGTAAACAAGTAACATCCAGAAACACCAAACGCCATGTGTACGCGCTCCCGTGCTAACGAGGAGTGAAAGTACCCCTCCTCGGCACTAATTCGGAAGACCAATTAGCGAGTCTACAAACTCGCTACACTAACTGACGCAGCGGACTGACAGCAGCTTCAGCGCTGAGTGATTATCTACCCCTGCTCATATCCAAGGGGCATGGTACGATAGACCTACGACTTCTTCATAGCCACCACAGCTCATGTACCAAAACTCCACAAGCCGCGGTCTCCAGGGCAATCGGTTTCCATCTAACAAAACCGATCATGAAGAACAGTCACCTAACTACATGTTGTGATGACTTACTAAAATGGATTGTAATCACATCAAACTCACACAAGAAGGCCCCATAGACGTGGTAAGTGTCAGTTTCACCTTCCTCTGGAGTAAAAAATACAGCATTTTACAGCTGGATGTGAAACTGGACAGAGCTCGTCTTAGTAATAGCAAAGACTTCATCGTTGACCGTCCAGATTGAATTTGGATTCCGAGTTTTCTTCATTATGTTGCAACTTAAACCCTCAGATCAAAGCTGTTTTTAGCAGAACAACAATCATTCAGTCTGGCTCAATCTCCAGATCAAGCAGAGAGCAAATGGCGTAGTTAAACCAGTGATTGCTGATCACGTTCAGGCTGAGCGTAGGCGGGGTCTTCGTTGTTCGAGGGGTCTCAACGAATCACCACACCGGTACTACGCAAGTGAAACAGGATGTCAGATGCACAGTTGAGTTTCAAACGATCACACGAATTCACCAAGGCGCCTTTTTGATTTAGGTCAGCTGATATGTGGGTGACCTGGAAGTGGTTAGTGGATCATAACAAGCTGCTTGTTACTGAGTCACGCAAATGTAATCCGGAATTAATGTTTACTTGGGTGTGTTTCAAAGTCATTTCAAATGAATTGTGAATTCACGCAACCAGTACTATAAGCAAACTAGGGAATGCTGTTCTGACTCGAACGTCATTAGCACTGAGAGAAAGTAACTGTTGTTATCGATCAGCACAGTCTGCAACGGTGATGGAACCCTGCTTATAGAAATGTACCTGTAGTCACGTGATTTGTGCAAAATTTCTATGGAATGGGCGGGAGATCAGCGTTGCCTATGCTTAAACAAGATAGAATCAAATATACTCAGCTGTTTCAAATTGTGGTGTTCTCTAAATGCAGCGGTAATGCAGCAAAATTTGTCCAACTGTTCACTACCAAACACCAGGAAGGAAGGAAGTTATGATGTTCAGACGAACAAACAATTACAGTGACACTAAGCCGATACCTTTACGAGCCGAAATGGAGCAGATGTGGCAAAGATCCTGCAGGGAGCAATATGGAGACCATCCAAGAAGTATTAGACTGATAGCTATATAAAATGGTAGGTTAGTTTGCAGAGCCTTGTTTGAACGTAAATGTCAACCTTAAGAAGAGAACCGGGTAAAAGAATTAAAAGCGCCTGATTTAGCGCGCTGGCAAGTTTAAATCCAGCTCAGTGCTCAGTGAGATAGTTGATTTCACGTGAATGGTTATAACAAGTGGGTTATTTTGGCACCAGTAAGTCTTGAGGCTTACTGAATCCAATTTAACCCGGAAGTTTTAGTATTGCCAAGTGTCCTGGCCGTGAAACTCGCCAAAACCGCACTTTCCAGCGAATAATATTACGGACAAGCACCCTTTTTGTTAACTACAATAATTTAGGTGTAATTTACCCCATGCCATATCACAGCTTCAAAGCACAACTGCTTCACCTTGGCCTTTTAAGCCCGATAGTTTTTTGGCACGCAGATACGCAGACAAGTGAGGAAATTCCCGGATAGATCTTCGCATGATTTCCTCTCACGAGGTTGTTTTAAGCGAGGAATTCACGAAATATCACAGGCTGACGCTTTTTAGCTTTGTGAAAGAAAGAATTACTGGCGAGCCTCTCGAAGGAAGCCCATTAGGTTAAGAGAAAAAGAAAGTTGTTGTGAATGCAAGAAAGACGCTATCATTCTGAATAATTAATTTAATGATCCGATCAAGTATTTGGCTACGTTTCAGAGTAAATCGATGAATCAATGGATTGCATTTTAACATACTTACTCGTTCGGTTGACTGTTCTAAGCACCAAAAGCAAATGTTCTGGAATTCACTTCAGAAATAATGTCAGCTTGCTTCTCTAACTGTGTTTGAGACCGTTTTCTCTGTTTCAACCTGTCTTCCGAATACACGTTAGTTCACATTCGTTCGCTTGCTCAGTTCACACGCTAATGTCCTTTGAGCCTACTAGAGAAATTTCAAAGATAGGTAATTGTTCGTGCAGTTCTTTCCACTCCCATATTTTGTCACCACGTGGGGTTTTTTCGTGCAGCGCTATCGCGGAATTAATGATGTCTAGAAACCGGTGGTTGATCTCCAAATTTAGGATATGTAGTGTATTTAAACTGGTTCGGACTCCGGGTAGTTTGTGAAACCGTATAATTTCCAGACGTTTTATCTATAAATAGTATTGTGAACTACCACAGACCGGATAATAGTGAGCTAAACTAAAGGGATTCCATCAGTCTATTGCTGTAGGCTTCGGATCACTTACTGTCAGCCAAATGTATCCTGATGTGTGTGTGAGGGAGTTGGGGACCACTCAGTTTCGGAGTTTAATATTTCAAGTAGCCTCAGACAAGACTGCCCTCTTTCACCTTTTACACTCAAGTTCGCCGCTACCACAGACCGGATAATAGTGAGCTAAAATAAAGGAATTCCATCAATCTATTGCAGTAGGCAGTTTATCTTCGGATTGCTTATTGTCAGGCAATTGTATCCTGATGTGTGTGTGAGGGAGGTGGGGACCACTCAGTTTGTGACCGCCTCGTTCTGCGTGCAATGTCAAAGTGACGGGTGAACAAGGTAAATTCCATCCAGTAGGTGAATACCGCTCAGTCATGGATGGTATAATGGCGACACTCTTTCACAAAGGGTCACTTGTCCTAAGCTTCATTCAAACGAATCGCTTTTCAGTGATGACTTGTCAGCTTATCCATTTTTGCCCGTTTTCAATGCACTGTCACTGCCAATCGGTGCAGTACAGAATAGAAGTGTCAATGTATGTCCTCAGTATGGTTTCCACAGTGTACAATATAGCGTGCCAATTGAGTGGCGTGAACATAAGGGCCTGAATGGCCACATCACCTCACTGTTTTTCTCCTAATGAGTACTGAAGTTACGGAGATGATCCTACGACAGCAGTTAGGACATACCGATCTGTTAACTTTACACAGCTGACCGAGGCCAAAGGCCAGGTAAGCCCCACGGATAGGTAGATCTTCTGATGAGTACAAAAGAGTTCGTCTTTGATCTCTCCTCTTACTGTACGTTTGATGCGGGGCTCAAACTTTACGAAATTCTGTTCCGGGGAGAATTTCTTATCCAAACCGACGCCTGGAAATTCTTCGCTTGTCTAGGCAATGCAGAGGATGATATCAGCTTCATTTATTCTAAAGTCCCCAGGCGATTACGATTTCAATGAAATGAAAAACAATGTTCGACCAACGGACGTCGTTATTCAACCTCAGTGAATCGGGGTAATCAGCGCTTTGTCGCACACACGAAACTGTAAACAGGGAATACGGGACGTTCACATCAAATTCTTTCACAGAAGACCAGTTTAAGTGCTTGCTTTTCGCCTTCGGTCTCAGGACTCTGGTGACCACTAATGTTTGTCATCATATTTTGATCAAACCGGAACGAAAATTCACGAGTATATTACAGAAACCGATTGCTCAATGATGACCCTTAAGCCGCACGAAGCGTTGTTCGGCTATTATGCAGCGCTCCTACGATCCATGCGTGAACACGATTTTTACAGCCATCACATCCAGCCAATGTGAACAGTCTGGGTAGCGCGTGTCTCTAAACCGCTATCTACCGGTGGTTCATGGCATTAAAACGATTCATGTTGGCGCGACCTTCAAACCTTGCTCGGACTGTCCATATTTTAACTACACTTCTCAGCTGATCCACTCAATATGAATTATGAATCTATTGGCCCAGATCAAGCTCACGTTTACTGGGTTTAGCAGCAGCTATACCCGTTGTGTTTTTTAATCGACGAAGGATTTCGCAGTGCCGCAGATACTCTGGTGTCTGATCTCACTGAATTAATGAATTCGTTCTCCGACGCAGTAACTGCTTATTTAAACGATACTCTTTATTTTTTTCATACAATCTGAATTGAACATCGCTACCTGAATTGAGTTTGAATTAAACAATATTGTACACTTTCTCACGAAGCTCGGCATTCAACTAGACCATGCGTTTTAGTAACAGACAGAAAAACAAGTGTGCTCCACTTGACTCCTTGACTCTTTTTCAAAAATATTCTCAATATTGAACCATCGTGCTACCGTTCGAACAGATTCGCGAGTGCTGATACAAGGTTAATGAAAACCTGATAATATCAGCTCAAGGTGTTCTCAGTTTTCTATAATTCCAGTCCTTCAGTACATTGTGAGCATCTGGCCAGGCTTCTCAAACCTTGTTTCGACAAACTTTGCCCGTTGAAACAAGCTCGATAGATTTTCCTCCATAGGACTGAAGTAGCTCGGGCGCGAGAAGTTGGGGCTGGGATAAAGAATGATGTAAATCGGGTGCACGGCAACACCTGGCTTGGTAGCGAAAGCTATAGTAACATGGGAAAAGCTCCCAAGCAGCTCTGTGTTGATGGACTGAAGTCCTCCTTGAAGACCACCGCTTTAGACAACCTCACTCATGAGATAACAAGGTTGAGAGATCCGCGGCACTTGCCCCTGTAGAACACATAGGCGGGATTCACTCACCTGACTGTTTAAAAACGAATACTTGGCGGAAGATTATGACCGTACCGAAACCAGATCCTAAGCCACCGTTACCGCTAAAAGTGTGTACGGATATTCTCATTGAGCAATTAACATCACCAGCTGGAAGATACCTCATTTCTGAAAGAAATCCGAGATGACTCCTGTAACAAAAAACAGGGACCTTGAAACACCAACAACCTATCTGTCCACCTGTACTTATGAACGTTTTCGAAAGCGTAGACTTATCGAGACTAAAATCCATTAGGTTGGTTGATACGTAGTTGGCACATACTAGTTTGTTTGTTCATAGCGTGTCCTACACGATAGTGCTTCGTATTTCCTAATCTTTCAAAATGCCAGGGTATTATTTTCCCCTTTTTTCATACAAGCGTCATCAAGATCTTGTTGATAGCCTGCTATTGCTCAGAGTTTGCAGCATCTGTCTTTGAAGACCCATTGACACGAAATACCTCGGGGTTACTATAGCTAATAACCTCAGTTTTTTCAGTCATCATGCTGTATGCAGTATCGCTCGCGGGGATTTGAGTTTTCAGGATTGGATATTCTCACGAGCCACGCGCCGGTACTTTCCATCTATCAGCATTGTCCAAATCTGACGGAAAAACCGCACCACCTACTTGGACATAAGCGTGAAGTTTTTCTCCCATAAAATGGGATGTTGCTTTGTCTGAAACTGGACGCGGGAGAAGGCCTTCGCTGCGGAGTTATCTATTTGAGAACGCCAACTGAACAGTTACAGACTATTGAACAGGGAAGCAAAACTCTCATTTGCATCTCATTTACAAAACTGAATATCCCCCTTCTCCTTGAACGCGTCTTCCTGAACTTTCTCTGGATATTCATTGACTGCTACTCAACTGCAAGCAAATGCTACAAAGAGACTCCACAAATTCCATAAGAGATCTCACTTTTCAAGAGACGCAAAGCGGATGTACGAGAAGACGTGCTACTCACATGCCTCATCAGTAGCCTCATCAGTACTATCCACCGTTACACCTGTAGTCCAATCAAAGCGGCTTTTGAGAACACGTTTGAAAAAAGAGGGGACAACAAACAAAATCATACAAAAGTTTCTCCTCATCCATCCAGTCAAACCCGATGTCTCTAGCTGAATTTCGTGTTTGGACAGCGCCAGAGTGAAATCGACAAACTAAAACGGAAAGGATCTTCAATCGTCATCACATTGCTTCGTGCTGGTGATAGTGATATGACACGTAAGTTCGACTCTCAACACCCCATCTAGTCCTGGGGATGTGTCGTCAGACACCGGTGTCGAGTTCTTTACGAGGTGGGAGTTGAAGTATGCACTTATGAATCCTCTCTGCCAACCAAATCATATATTGTACACATGCCTCCATTTCTGGATTTTCTAGCTTCCCGTGGTTCCTAGGTTACTTTAGTTAGGCACTGTGCTTGACACGTTTGCCACTTCACCAGACACGCACCAGCGTCCTCACTAACACTTGCTGGGCGATCCTTTCGGAGATGCACTCTTGCAGTTATGCTCACAAATCTTGATACACGTGGTATACCAAAAAGAGGGATTCTTAAGTTGGTGTACCTATGCACGCTGTCATGCGTCTTCTTCCGCTAGCGGTTTTTTCTTCATTGGCCTGATACCGTGTCGGCCGTATTTTCAATATGCTATGGTGAATTGTGGTCTAATAGAATTTTTCGTCGCTTTCAGCCTCGCTTTGTAGTACCACACACTTTGCACCCGGCCCAGCAAAGAATGGACATTCCAGCGTTTTCTTGCTATATTGCTCTTACAGACGTTACCTTGTCGCGTTGAGTGGGGGAAGGGCTTGATTCCGCAGCCTACAATCAAGATGAATTGGTTTTAAAAGGGCCGACCATTCCCGATAGGCCAAAGGGGAGTGGTTAGACCAAGAGCACCGAGACCCCGTACTACGAGTATTCGTATTACTACTTGGTCCAGGAGTAAAATCTTACAGTCCCACTGGATGGGAGTTTCAAGGCAGTAAGGTGTTTCCCCCAGGCAACCAGCATGCTCATATTTTTGGAAGCAGCGATTCTGCCTTCCCGCCAGGAATTACGAATTAGAAAGGGTTGGACAAAGAGCCTGCACACTCGGATCATTCAACTATGGAACAGGTTTGACAGTTTTCCTCTAAACCCTGGCAAGGGTTATGTCAGTCTACCAGCCTCAGCAACATCCATCTGAGTTAGCTCAACTACTCTGTGAGAGGAACCAACATAGTATTGTTAAAGAGCACCTGGGTGAATCATGGCAGAGTATAAAAACCGCTATGCTGGCGGCGTTCGAAGCTGTCTGTCGGACTTTTTCGATGGGACCAAATGACCAGTGGACAATGTCGAGATCACCAGCCTGAGTGATGGTAAGAAATCCATGGGAAGTCCATACAAACAGACGCAAAGGTCAAACAATGGAGAGTCCAAGAAAAGGTCGTGAACTCAGGAGACGGAGAAGGCTTTGGCTCTCCTCAAAACCACCAGGTCCCATGCCATCTAATTTGTTCTACTCGCTAAAAAAGGCAACTGTCAATGAAATGACAAGCAAAAAATAAGGTTCAGGAATTCATTCACAAAATCGCCTATTGGAAAATGCTGGCTTACCGTAACATAGTCCTTGGAGAAAGTACATGCGGATGAGTAGGACGTAAAATCTAATTGTATGTCAGGAAAATAACTAATTTAAGAATCTTCCTTTCTAACATGAGAAAAAAACACGGAAATCGGGCGATTTGTATCCTGCCCTCTTCAACAAAGGCAGATAATTTCTGGTTACCTACCTGTCAAAACTTACCGGGGCTGTGATGAGAAACCGCCCGCAGAATTGAGCAAATTCGAAAAGAGTACGCGAAAATTATAAAAACGACACAGGCATTGGTCTGGTAGCTGTGGTATCGAAGATTCTGGTCTCGTCATTTAGAGGCTGACTAAAAACATGGAGAAACAGAAAGCCCTGCTAGATTCCATCTCGCAATGGAATGCGCCGGCTACGTATTTACCTGAAAGTTCCGGGAACATTGACACAGCATTCAGCAACCAACAAGTGTTCGTCTTTTTTAACATTAGGGTTCTTCTTGACTCTGCTAATCACCATGTGCTATGGCAGTGTTTGTGGGGCGAAGTTGCCCTCCTCCCCTTAAATTCTCGCTCCTCCGTTAAAGTGAAATACTAACTCCCGTGGACGCCTGATAGTTTACGGTATGCTCTATTCGGAGTTTAATATTTCAAGTAGCGTCAGACAAGACTGCTCTCTTTCACCTTTTACACTCAAATTCGCCGTTAGTGTGCTTATGAAAGACTCACGCCCGGTCTTCAATGCCTCTAGAAGATTTTCCCACGGATATCGAGTTCACATATGACATAGCTCTTCTTGGATCTGGCGCCATCGTAATGCGGACGACATTAAATACTCTAACTAATTATACTCATGGTTTGGCATGCGCTTCACACCTGAAAAGTGCCAAATGGTGCTGTGAGACTGGGTAGGATCGAGGCCTAATCCAATGATTGCGGTAGTAGACAAATTTGTCTACCTGGGTAGCTGTACCAGTCCTCGTGGTCTAGCCAAAGCGATATTTGCATCAGAATTTGGAAGACCAGAACAACTTTTATGGAGCTGCATCATCTGTGACACACGGCGTCATCAGCTTATTTGTCAAGGGTCGAGTTTGCAATGCTGCTCTGTCAGAAACCTGGCCGCTGTGAGCTGAGGACATTAGAAAAACTTCCATTAGTTAATATCGGAGCATTCGGAGCATTCCCCGAGTCTGGCGAGACATCGGAACAGTAATACAGTAGTACGCCGAATGATATTTGGAATAAATAACTCGCCCAAGATAGATGAACTGATCACACATCACAGGCTGTTTTGGTTACTTTCTTCGGGAACCTTTTGCTCACAACCACGCAGAGGGGTGTAACTAGCCATGGGAATCAAGCAGTGACTTGATAGCACTGTATGAAAGCCACTATTAGGAAATTCACCTGCGATGGTCATTGCAGCCTCCATGGATGGAGAGCTCCAGACGAGACACATCAATGACTGGCGACATTAGCAGACGTGACCCAGTCGTGCAATCAACGGCGCAACTGCTTCCAAGCCGTTGCTTTCAATACATAGCATCCCAGCTCAGTCTCCCCAATAAAAAGCGTACTGTCACTCCGATATTCAGGATTCGGTTATATCACCTAATGCACCCACTGTCTAGCTATCCACCCTTTCTTTCCCAGATTATCGACGAACGAAAACTGTGGCACCCATAACCACTGTGTAACATGTAGACTGTCTACAGTTGAAGAAGATTCTCACGAAGCTAGATTGTTGCCAACGCACTGTCACACAGTTTACGCTTAACACGTGCTATCACGGGCTCACGTTGCATGTCAGCCGATTGAAAGAATCACCTCATACTAACTACAATAAATACAACAAGCAGAGCAACAGCATCATCAAAACAATGGACAATGTGCACATTTAATTGAGTGTTCGGATCAGGTTATGAGTAGTGTTAATTATTACGACACAGATCAGTCGTCCGTGAGCCATCCAGACCAGTTCAACGAAAGTCAGTTTATCACTCGCTCAGAGGAGATTTCCTTCAAATTGCTTCACCTGGGCCACACAGTACATCCCTCAAGGCTTGGACTTGTTGCTACCCCAACAAATTCATCAGGATGAAGCGATGCGAAGTTGGTGGTCATGGCAACCTGGGCAGCGCATCCAACAGAAATCCGGCGTAGGTGGCCGGAAGTGGTAATCACTGAACTGAGCGGTAGACAGCATATGTCGTTTGGTTGACGCAAGTTCTTAGGCGATGGTTCTTCCCTCTGATCACGAGGCTCACTCCAAGGGGGTTCGTTCGGCTGGCAGCCAGCGACATTACTCAAATTCCATGTAGGTTGGACAGTTTTCCAAAGTACATTGGCGTCTAAACTTTGGTTCATCATGGGCTGCTGGTTTTATTCTTTCGTCAACGAATAAGCCTGGTGGGAAATAACCTATGAAAAATGTTCGGGCGACAAACTGGCTGGCGATAAACTTGTCCTGCTCTGAGATGGCTTGAATGTACTGCGATCTAATGAACGCTATTCGAATGGCTAGCAGGAAACGATTGACACAAAATTGACTTGTTATTCGCAACCTGTTTGCCGAGCCAAAAGCGAACTTACATCTAGAGGTGCACAATCTTTGGATTGCCAATTATTAAGTAGTAAGCTCAATCAGCTCGGCAGCAACTGTTTTTCAGCGAGCATACGGAGGGTCAAAATCGGTTTTACCTGCATTTTCTTAAAAAAACAAACGAATATGTCTACTTAGACGTGAATTACGAACCCAGGTAACTTTGCCCTTTTTCGAATCCAAGGAATGACGGAAGTCGACGACATAGCCTCGAAAAAAACAAAGAGTCATTCAACCTTAAGTGTAACGGGAACTCGTCTGTCTTAAGTTTACTACCTTCTCAACGTAGCGTTCTATGAACTCCAAATGAATCCCCAAAATACGAGCAGACAAGACTGAACCAAAAGGCATGTATAAGAGAAGCTGTGTTCAGGGAAAAATCCAAAATGGATTATTCACTACGTTCAGTCTTAGAGCTACTGTTATAGGAAAGTTGACTCGACATTGATATGATATATCCAGAGCAACGATTACCATACGACAGTGCGCCTTCAGTGGCACGAGTTGTTTGGCTGACAGCTACGTAGTTCACCCAAAAATGACCTCAACGTAAACGAATCAGCTGTGATAGGTTTCGAAAGAATTTCTCCATGATCGAGGCAGATTGACCTTCTCAACGAAGAAAAATACTGTCGAAAGTTTGTTTCACCAAGGGTCCACCAGGTAAAATTTCTTACGTTGTGGAAATTTCGCAGTGATTCTGTGTACACACAACTGCACCGCTGCTTCCTACCCTGCGCCTCAACAACGCAGTGATGCTGTCACCTCGACTAATGCTGAAAAGTTTGAAATTAAATGGGCCAACTCACTGAACGAATCAATAACCAGCTCCACAGTTTTAGCGTTTCCCTGACCATGTTGCTCAGAGCAAGACTAGCGACGCCTCTATCAGTTGCCATGACAACGATCGAACGCTTCTTCGTGGGGCAGCCATACTACTGACCCGAACTGGATTAAATAATTTTGCACCATGGGAGGAAACGCAGGAAGCGAAATGGTCTTGGGTGTAAGGGAGACATTCGCATGAAAACATAAAACGGCAAAAAACATATGGGCCCCCCACTGTGACTCAGGTCCCATTCAGACAACTAATAAGAATAAACTTAGCATCGCTTCAACTGACCTCTGTATGGCTTCACATTCAGCTGACGGGAAGAGTGTTACCTAGTGAGTCGCCGGTTTGTTGGTCCGCGTGAGGACGCAGCCACGAACAACTACCACGTCCATCATACCTTCTGGCGTTGGTACATAGTCCGATAATTAGTATTCGCTTGTCTGCTTGATCAGTCCGGTTAGGTGGACTCAACCTTCACCATCGATTTTGTTGGGTAGAAACGGGTTTCACTGGAAACCTTGGTGTATAAATATTTCCCGCTGCGACCAAAAGCGCACAGACTACCAAATGAAGATCAGGTTTCTGTAGAAGCGGAAATTATCGCAGTGCAGTCAGGCCACTGTACTGGTTGTTGTGGTGGGTGAACGGGGTCCACTAAATATCCTTCAGAATTAAGTCGTGAGAAGTAGAGAGGATGATTTCATCGTCTCCTCCCGCAAGCATGTGCAAACATGGCGTTTGACGTTTCTGGACGTCACAAGTGTTCTGAGGAGCCGCTACACATCATTTAGGCAAAGTAAAGTGAAGGCGAATTTCTCTGGACACCACATGGATATACTGTTTCAAGCCGGACACAGGATAGGTACTACACGGCTATGTTTCGATCAGCCTGCTCCTCAAATAATCCAGGATATTCGTGATGATGGAATACCATGAGGCGAAATTTTCCATAAGGCTGCTAATCATCAGGGTGTATAGTTATGAGATGGTTACTGGAACAAACCATCTGTGGTTTGCTCGTCTCAGGATCGTCGTTTCAGGTCGGGGTCTTACACTTCCACACGATAGCGCATGGTGTTCTTTATGTATCATGACTGGAATTATACCTCGACCAAGTGGTTTTAGCCAACACATGCGCAATTAGTTGTGAAGATGCACTGGGGATAAAAGGTGATTTCCTGCTATAGAGAAGCTGTATGAACCGCCACCAAAGTGGACAGGAGAGCGCAGTTCGGGCCAGGTCTTCGAACTAAAAAGCCTAGTTGGATCTCTCATATCAAACTTCATCATCAACGTGTAGCCACGCGTTGGACCAGAAATGAATAAGCCAAATTCACTTACCTCGGTTTCAAGCACCTTTCAAACTAATCATCGGACTTGGTTGCCAAAATACGGTGGATTATCATTCAGTATTTTACTCGACTTTTTCAAGCTTCTCCAAAAGAAACTCATATCACATGCAAGAATCACGGTTTTTTCAACTCTCTTTACCGAAATACGAAAAAAATGACGAATAGGTGTTTAGGCCATAGCTTTCGGTCAGGAAATCAGAATCCTGTAACCAGTTCTTTGTAATTCGGTAAAAAACAACGGGACTGAATCACACAACGAATTAATGAGCGTGCTAATGCATGCGTAGAGAGCAACGGAATATGCTAAAAGGCTTTTCGATAAACAAACGATTGACGACACGTGACAGATTTATTTAAGGCTGTCCGCGTACCGTGACAGAAAAAAATGATTTCTCCATTGTGCAGCTAATTAACACACGTTGTCCAAAAGCACATCTTTCTACCTACCATCACTGTAGATCATGTGAATCAATAGTCTCAATCACTTGTTGCGCTACGTTTGGGGACAATAAAGACTGTCACTCATAGATTTCACAGCATAGTTGAAAACACATAGATCAGGAACAAAGGTTTTCGAGATTCCAACAACACAGTATAACTAAGCTTAGTGTCTGGTCAACTGACCCAAGTAATCTACACTCCTGTAACCACCTACAACTGATCGACGTAAGATCACCACACTTCTACTGACGGATCGATGTTGATCGTTTTTTACCGATCAATCACGTGCGGTAAAAGTAGGGGTAGATTGATCAAGCAGATCGGTGCACCCGGATAGTCATAAGCTAGTATAGGGGGGCACTGTTAGTACCTGCCGATTACGACAAGTCCCTTCCCCGGAAAGTTCACAGCATGTGCTTGCAGGCGGACTTCTGCACTATTGTCTATCTCTTGAGAGACGGGCCACATTCTTCCAAGGATTTTAGAATTTCGTCCCTTAAGGAACGACTTTACACCTTAAACTAGCCACAAGCCTAATGTCATAGAAGCAAACACATTGAAACCAATCCCAAACCTGTTGGATACCGTGGGTTGTAGCCGCTCTCCAGGTGGGGATTAGGGCTCACTTGGAGGTCGAGGATCTCCAACTCCATCTTGTAGATGCTTATGCATACCTTGAAGTACACCCTCACAGTACTGGTGTACGAGCGAACAACCTAATGCGTAGGAGGAACTTGAGTTGTTGGCTGTGTCATAGGAGACAAGCTTCTTGAACATCTTGAACAACTTAATTGGCAGGGGCTTTGTTCTCATTCAACTCGGTACTATGAACCCTTCAATCACACTACGGAAGTGTGTGAATCGAAAGGTGATGTAGGGGGAAGGGGCTTACGCGCCAAGCGATAAGGTTGTTGATTGTTTTCAACAAAATTTGGCCAGCTCCATGTTTGAGATGGGACATCAGCCTGAAGAGGTGTGTGGAAAGTGGGGGAAAGTTTCGTCGCATTTGCACTTGGTGCCGTGTTGCATGATCTCATGAAAAGTCGCCAATGTGATCCAAGTTTTCCATAGATGATCTGGGTGTTACTTGGTCAACAGAGTTTGTCTTGTTGGTCATTGGTGACTTTAGGAATTTAGGCCAAAAATAAATCACACATGTGGCATGTCCTAGTAACTGGAAGGAATGTACGTATATAGGTAGGTGCAATAAATTCTGTTATCTGTTTACCCTCCTATTGTGAAACCGGCAGCAGCACTGGAGATTTGCGCACATCGAACCTGATCAAGAACGGCGAGAAATTTGGACCAAACATACAAGCACTGGCTTCTAGAACCAACCTGTCTCGTACCAGCGTCCAACTGGTCAAAATACACTAGTGATTGCCCAAAAACCGCAGCAATCGACAGACTCGGGAGCCACCGCGAATGTCCTTTAGTTTGGTGTTATGTTGATGATACCCTTGTTTTAATCAAACGTACGAAGCCAACAACTTCCACCGCTATCTCATTAGTTTAAATCCTCATATCAAGTTTAGCATGGATATAGAGTCCAACTCGGGCATACTATCCTTGCTGGACTGTATTACATCTAACAATGACGGAAAATTAAAAGCGGATGTCTACTAAAAACCAACAGACACACGTTCTAAACTACTCATAAACTCGTCCACGGTCCGTGTACGCTAGTGTTGTCTCGAAAGTTTGGTCGAGTCAAAGCGCTGTGCACAAAAGAGATCGACCAAACAGCAGCTCAAATCGAGATTACCGGCAGAATTCAAGAAATAGGATACTCAGTGTGAGTATGATTAGGTGGAAAGGAAGAAGAATATTTTCCCTGTATCACTAGCTAGCGATGAATGCACCAGCGTATCAGTCATTCCATGTAGAGCAGGAACATCTGAGGTTATTCGAGGACTGTCGAATCATAGTCAACGTTCGAAAGGCGTTCCAGAATGGAGAAACGTTACTATCAGTTTCGGTGCAGTCGATAGATCCTCTATGGTTGAAAAAACTAGGAACTGTGTGTATAAAATTGGATGCAAGGAATGCACTAGGGTTGACATAAGACAAACAGCCAGGGAACTGCACACCAGAATTCGCCAGCATAAGAGAAGGATAAACAAGCTACCAAAGAATGCGGACGAATATGGAGCGCTGGTCAAAGAATCGGCGACGGCGGGACATGATTTAGACAGGATAGAGAATAGATCTGGAGTATGTAGAAGTCTTAAGACGGGAACTGCATTCCACACTACAGCGGTAGATGGCCGAGGAGGTGAAAAGCATCAAACATCACAGTGTGATTAGAATGGAGGGCGGGGAAGTAGCGAGCGTATGGAGAACGATCTTGGGTAAGCCGAAGTGACACGTGACGGTGTGTGGTTGTCAACAGACGTAGAGTCACTAGCAAAGGTGTAGAGATCCCAACCCGACCAAAGTTGATGAAAATCCCTCACCCTTATGTTACCATCGTAACGCTAGCTCATCCACACAGATGGACTTTCAAGGGAGATCTTCACATGAAGCGAACGGAAGAGCTAGGCTATAGGTTGAACCCGAATCCGTGTAGGTTCCCCATCGACCTCATCAACTGCCGACCCATTCTATCAAACAAAACCCTTTAGCCAACATCCAACACCGATTTAGTCTGACTTGGCTGATTGGTTCACCTTCCACCCTAAATTTTGACCAACTTCTTAACATGGTCACTTGGCCTGATGAAGTTTTTGTGTCGTAAGCAAAACACTGCCCAGCAATAAATCTACCGATTGTTTCCCAAACTTTTCCAAAAACCAGTCCTTCAGATTTGTTCCAACCAATGCTTTCACGAATCTGCTGAATATTAGACGCTATTATCAGAGTGAACTGGAAGGCTTTTTCTATTGTTGTTAAACAGTCACCAAGGTGGTGAAGTGAAGGGTCCTCCAACATGGGACTCTTATAAAAGAATAGAGCGAAACCCATCAGTTGAAATATCCCCTCATCTGGGGTTACATTTCTTCACCTATCCACTGGCGATTAACCCAAGCTTACTTGAAATGTGTAGGCGCAATGAAGAACGGAGATATTGATTTTTCAAACGGTTGATATCAAGTGTGCAGTAAATCCGTAGTATGTTCACGACACAGTTACGTCATGCGGCCGTGTTCGTTTGAAAAAAAATGGTGGCCTGAGAAATCCACCTTATCGACTGAAGATTGCAATGTTTTTATCCAGGATTGACTAATCGCTTATTTGGATTTGGGAAGGTTTACATCGAAAAGATAAACGAACCTCTTTCCCAATTTGATTTCTCGCAATTTTCCGGGTCGTGGTGACTGGTTGAATTGGATGTGATGGCATTTCCTCCGAGGAATTGCGTCTTTGTTCCTTACTTCATCGAATGCTTACAAATTTCCGACTTTAATGCGGTGCGGATGCTCTAATATGTGAGTCTTCAAACCCGCTGCGGGTATTTACGGGAAAACAGAGTCCCCGAAGTGCAGCACGTAGTTTGGCTTTTACAAAGAAGCAGCTGTCCCACTGATTTCAAAGTTCGGGTTAAGAGAAACCTCCGGCCATAATTTGTAAGTTGGATCTGGCTTGATAACACCAGCAATTACGCACACACAGATGCGGTTGGTATATTTCGGTTCATCTAACAAGCGGTGATGAAAACAAGCGCTGATCTGACCAAAGGACAATACCGGTATTTAATAGGGTGACTGATGTTCACGTAGTGGTCCATCTTCATGGAGTGTAGTCACACTACGGTGTTCTTTTCTCATATAAAGGGCTCCTTGTCAGTACGATAGAACCAATAGGATCGTTGACTGTCATTTCAAAAAACGAACCCAGCACATGGATAACTTCATATTGGGTGCCAGACCCTGTTGTGACGATCTGTACACATGTTTTGTTACTACGAATCTCTCTCCTAATGTTTGATGATAACGATTTATAGTTCGCGGTTTATTGATTTTTGACGAGGAGCTCATATAAAACCGCATATATCAGGAAGGGAACTACATCTATTGACGAGAGGACATTGGTGCATTTTACAGCGTTTGACTGTCGTCGTGTTTGAACCGGGCTATAATTGTGACAGTCAGTGCCCTTATCAAGACCAAACAGGAGCCAAGTTATTCAATGTGGAAGTAAAAACTACCGAAGTAGACAATATTTTAGCAAAACTTCATAGATGAAGTGAATGAGTAAACCGATTTCATAGTTCATCTAAACGGTTTAGATGACATCTGAGCAAGAGGCTTGGGAGAACATTAGCCTCATGGACGTCCTAAGTGAATCAGAAAGCGTACCGCGGATATTCAATAGTAAGAAAGATTCCAGGGATTTGTAGCAATGTCATCGCTAAAGCAAGCACGGAGAGTGTTTTTCATTCGTCGGTGATTCTGCAAAGCTTCTATGAGTTTCACAACGGTGGTCGCTTTCCGCTGAATAATATTGCGTCATCATATCACATTACAACTAACAACCTAGTTCTTTCCGCCTTCAAGCACGTACCAATGAAACGTAGCGATTTCAACTTACAGGTAAAGAGAAGGATCAGGGAATGTCGATGTCTTTCGAGGGACCTGCATTTCAAATACACTTCTACGACGCATTGATGTTGAGTTCTTCACTCCCATCTTTCGTTTTTGTCGATGGCTGCGCAATCAGTTCCAAGTGTTCCAACACCAAGTGTTGGAACCATAGAACGAGGAATGTTACGTTGACAGTTGTTCACTTGGCTGGACTCATTTCCCAGCGAGCCGTGGGACATAAGAAGTAACACAAAACAACTATAACCGTGAAAATTTTGACTTAAACAAGCCCTTTTCATAAAGGAACTTTGGTGCAAACAATTAAGCATACGAAGGTGTATTCCAGAAGCTCCTTTCATAAGGGGGGTTCTTTTAAGAGTGAACTCAGTGTAACGTAAAACGAGGACGTTGTCAACCTCAACGCATCAACCCACTGGATTATGAACCAGAAGAAATAGCGATGGATATAAAATGAAAAATCCTGTCTCATAACCACGCAATGTCTTTTTATGGGAACTTTTCTGTTTCACGGCATTAGATTTCGTGTTCTCTGTCCGATTCGACGAATTGCGCCTATTTCTTACGAGAATTGGATCGGCAAAAATGCACTGGACATGAAGGAGGCCTGATCTGAATTACCGGTTTGCTGCGAAGGTAGTTTTCCTCACATCTTTCAATCGCACATTGTTTTCACAACAGATACGCGAACAGGAAAGTCAAAAACTGCGTTGCAGCAAACTAGTGTTTATATTGTTGCTAGTTTCGAGTACTGATGCGAACGATCACTGATTGGGATGTAACTGCAGACTCGTCAACATAGAATCAGCTGATGGGAAGTGATGTAAACGTGGTCTAGCAATGCTGTGTCGACGAACGCAGAGTGACTTACACAGGTAACAACTAGGTTCGCGTTACGTGGGCAGGAGAGCTACACTGGCCAAAATAACGCGGTGCAAAAGGAACAGCCGATATGGGAACAAAAGCCAGATGTTGCTGGCCTCGCGCTATGCAGATGCACCTGGACTTCAGACATGACTGGAACCTTTAAAACGAGATCTGTATCATGCGAATTAAGTGGACCGGTCGAGGTAGACGCAAACACACCTAGCAATTTTCTGAATCCCGACCGACTGGCTTTCTAGACCGGTTTTATAGGCTGTCACAGTTTATGTGTGCGGCTGCCACGGTGAACTGTTTGTTTCATAATCTGATTGTGTTGGATGGGGTTCATTCTCCGTTACTCGTATGACTTTACTGTGTTCGTGTACACCGAGGAACACTGTAGCGGATCATTGTATCTTGGATGCAACTGAACTGGTAGACCACGCTATCATGTAGACAAAGACTGTGAGAAATGGATGCAGTCATAGAAGGCAGTGTTGGTGGTTGGAATCCAGTATGACATGATACTGAATACGCCTCAGAATGTCACGTGATGGTAGTCCGCGTGCGGGTTTTTGACCCTGACATCGATTACATCAGTCGTAACAAATCTGCTGCCTCAGTCATAGCAACATGCTTATTATTTTCGCTGGAACTGAGCTAAAACAAACATACACGATCACATCCCCTGGGAAGAAGCTTTCCAGAGGGAACCTAACCACAGAGATGAATAGATACATAACCGTTCAGTTCATTGTGCAATTCCCGTCGTATTACAACTATGTTTATCGTTAAGATTAGTGATATACCGAGAGTGATGCTTGAAGGGCGGAATATAAGTAGTGGTCTGCTAGGATAACATCTGGCGAAACCTGCTCAAGGCTTTTCCCGCATAGGGCTGTGCTGTAATAGTTGTGCTGAATGTCACTGGGGACTAGAAGAGGAACTTTGCTGGGTCCGTGTACAAGCATGTGGACCCCTCAACAGAACCTGGTATGTTGATCGTGGCTTCTGCATATCAAATTATCAGTAGCTGAAGCCACTTCAATCACTTGCTTCAACAGAGCTGTAGTTCAGAATCAACTTTGGTTTGCAAAGTGCATTGAAAAACAATCAGATGGTGGAAATGATGTAATCACATCGAAGTTATTCGAATTTGACGAAAATGCTTCTAAGCAGAAGAATGCTGGGTTGAATTACAACATGTCTAGGATGTTGTGCACACATGCCGAAATACAGAAACTAGGGATTTTTACTGTCTCTCTTAGACAGAGGTTGAAGTGACAGCTATTCTTGGGGGGGGGGTATGCTTTAGATATTTTTCTCCGTGCACACAAACTACTTTTTGTTCAGCTAAAAATAGATCAAGTAGATTTCGCTACGAGCAGAGTGGACTGTGCGTTGATCCGGCCTAACTTGCATATACCAGTCCAATGTTCTTTAGTTTTATTGGGATTCTAAACCCATCACAAACCGCTCCAGGATATTGGATGGGCGAGAATTGAACTCGTGGACCGATAGACTTGATGGATTCGCCGGCTGGCCACCGAATTCTTCGACCAAACTAGTGAGTGCAGCTCAGCCCACAACTCAAAACGAGAGTGTTATGACTAAGAACGCTTCCTCTGAAGCAGGAAAGTCAACGGCTATCGTTTGAAAAAGAGGGCGTAGTTTTGGGAACACTAAAAACTACGGAGAGCTAGTCCAAGAAATCAATGCAAGCTATCGAATTATTGGCAGGTTCAAATGAAGAGCATATTTGAAGAGCCGACGGATTAACCCATCTTCCAGAGAAGGGAAGAGCACTTCAAAGGTTGTCAGACCACGCCAGAGGCAACTGTGGGACTCGCGGATTCCGAAGTTAGACGAACTTATCAGAATCGTTTTCTGGACTGTCTTCCATTCGACCCACCTTCGAACGTCAACTTGTGCTGGAGCGAGATAGCTATATCTTTACACCATATCGACAGTTTTACCTGTGACACAGCACTACCAGATCCGCCCAAGCACTGGACACCAGACAAGACAGTGGTGCTGCTTGAATCTTGGAAATCTATTCCCGCCGGCCCAGAACACAGTTCAACCCGGTGAATTGTCAGACATCAAGTAGAACTCATCGTGCGCGCCAACCGTGAAGCCTGAGGAACACGGAATGTTGAGGACATAGAAGATAATGCAAGGAGGGGAGATTATTTCGGCTGGTTGGTGTGATCGGACCTCGGAAACAGCTTGTGAACATAGCCCCCAAGGACCAAACTGGCATGACCACTGAGCCATCTCGACCCAGTTGTCACGCCCGTTTGGTCCTTGAGGGTCCTCAAGGTCGTGGTTCGAACCCGACCTTTGCCTCTCGACCTCCACTGTCTAGGCCTGAGCAACCTGGCAGTGTCCCAGTCCTCATGCTTCTTCTGGTGGCGTGGTAGTTAGGTGCTTAAAGGGTGGTACAGCTGCACGGTACGAAACTGGCGTGACCATCTCTACTACAGGACACACTGGCTGGGTCGTGCATCTTGAACAAAAATCCTTGTGCAATCAGCTGGATTCTGGAACCGCACTAGAACTCTGAGTGAAGAACCCGGAGGCTTATGACAGCATATCTTCTCCCAATTGCCATCGAGCTCCTCGTCGGGATGGCTTTTCATCCATAGAGTTTAAGAATAGGATTGAAGTCCCCATGCAGCGTTGGGTTGATCCGTTCACATCTACCTGCAAAAAAAGAACTGTACCAAACAACTGGAGAAAGTCGGTAATAATGTTCGGTTTGAAAAAAGGTCTGCAGTGAGTGCAGCGATCACGTAATGATACTCTTGGCATCAATTGTCCGTCGCCTTACAGTGGCCCGTGAAGCACTGACTCGAAAGCGGTATTCAGACCTCGTAGGGGTTGCAGTGACTGGGTCTTCATACTCAGTCAAGAACTACGACATAAATGATCACAGCCGTGGTATTTCTTGATTTCTAAGGAGCATTTGACTCTGTTGATCAGTCTGTTCTCCTTGAAACTCCTGTTCAGCAAGGAGTTCATAAGTTTTTCGTATTCTCAGGCTTTCTGGAATCCTCCAAAACTTCTGTACAAAAAGTGGTGACCTACAAAGACACCTCCGTTCCTATTCAATTTTGTGATTAATGCGATGATGAGACGAATATAGACCTTTAAAACCCCGTTGTCCGAACAGTTGCTAATGGAAACCATGTCGACCAGGAACATGTAAACGACATCACACTAGTCTTCCAAAAGGAGAAGGTACAGTTGTTTCTGGATAAACTGCCCGAAGTTGTCCTTCTTTGGCACGCGCTTTGCACTAACGAAGCGTAAGGTCATGCTGCTGAACATACAGTCACTGGACACGACACTGGTAGTTGTGTAACGTTTCGCGTATCTTGGAAGTTGTATAAGTCCTGACTGTAGTGTGACACCTATGGCGACAAAACGACATATTCCTGAGTCTTAAGGGACGTCCGTAATAGGCTACAGTACGGGCTCTTTTCTGTCCTGAGATGTGGCTCCTACAGGCAGCGGAACTTATAAGTCTCCAAAAGCCTTGCTTCAGAAGCATGGATCGCTTAGGCTGGAGCTAGCGAGTCCGTAATGAAATAGTTAGAATGTGCGTTTGGTTATGTAATGGAGGAATGTGTTGTCCATTTCAAACCATTGTTTGCTGGGGAGATTACTGTTTTCTCTGACCTGGCGTAAGCAGATTTTTCAACCTTTGACCTGGCAGAGGAGTATGAAGGCGACCACACAAAGTCTGGATACTGTCCGTGTGACCCATTAATCAAAATGGGCTCCGCGTGAGCACCGTGTAGTTTAGGATATAGATGCCAATCGAAGTCAGTGATATTCAGTTTCCAACCAGTTTGGTTGAATGAATGTCTGAAAGAACGCTTGTAATAGTCAAGCACTGGGTCCGTTCCTCGTCCAATTTTAATCCACTGCTGAGGCTTCCTGATAGAGATGAAGCAGCTCTGGGCTTTTCAGCAGGACGAGATCCCTACTGATGCCGACATCGAAAATGCGTGTTTCGAGCAAACTAAACAGCATTTGCTAACGTACTATTCGAATGACGGCCACAGGTCACCACAAATCGACTATGCCCCGACGGATTGTGGGTCATATCGGAAAGTTGAAGTGGGGGAACACGCGGAACATCCCGATGTCTGCAAGAGTCAAACTCAAACTTGCTAAGGAACGAAAATACCGACCTCTGAAACGCATCGACGTCCTTCCATTCAGACTCAAAGAGATACGAATCAACCCCTTCAATAGCAAAGCAATGCAACTGACAGTCGAACCCTTGCATCACCCTAAAAACAAGTTGGTCTCGGTGGGCGATCAGTGTTTAAGGTATCTATTCAACAAACCTCGGGAAATGACTGCCTGGTTATACCAGGCGACGACACGAGGATTGGAATTCAGACGAAAAGAGATGATTTCCTAGTTATTCGGTTGCTGAAAACTTTTCGACAGCCCAACGACCTTATGAGCAGTGCATTACGCCCATACAAAAAATCGCGATATTCCGAAGATCGTGCCTGGTGCAGCAAATCCACCGGCTTAAAAACATTACAAAAGAGAGATTCAGCTGAGGTTCAGGCGAGTTTTCTGAAAAAAACCAAATTAGTTTACAAATGAGTGGACCATTGAACCCGACTAGAGCATCGGCGCCAGTCATCCGATCGAAATACAAATCCAAAGATACTTTTACAGGTCGCTCAAGCACTTTGACAGCCCATCTATGAAAGATCTGGAGCCAACACAGAATGCCGATGGAGTTGAGCGCTTCATCGGTGACTCCAACCACCAAAAAGGGCGCGAGAACGTCATGAGAAAGCCAAGTTGGCAGCAGCCCGGTAGTTGTGGAATCCAAGGTGTTCTATGGCGGTATGGGTTGATCGACTGTCTGCTCTGGTCGGTACAGAAAAAAAATCCAAACTTGATTTACCGCTGTCACGGGTACTAGCAGATTGCAGAGGAGGCTCAACAACGCGCATCTCACGAAACTCAAGGGAGTCTGGAACCCGTGACCTCCCGGCTAGCAGTTTAAACACTAACCGTTTGGCCATGAGCGGAGACCGGGCATTCAACACAGATGTGCTGTCGACCATAGCGACGAAGCATAGGCACCTCGAACTCCATACTTGCCAGTACGCCTCCAACTATGGTCAGCCTTGTTTACGACTATACATCGGTAACAGCCATCGATAACGTCGATGGCTCTCAAGTTGTTGGATTACCAATAATCTACTGAGAATGGGCACGTGTACATTTAACTGTTTTCGATATCTCTTACGACGGCCACCAAATAACTATAACGAAACGTGGGCAGGTGTAAACTAAGCTACGCGTTCGGATTCGGTTAGCTTAACTCGATCGCTACATATTTGCAAGAACTAGTTGAATGGATACCGAAAAAATAGTTCGCTCACATGGTCGTTCGTAGATAACGTAGGGGAATTTTTAGCCTTGTCAATCAACTATAGTAACAGCATCAGGAGTTAACTGGCGTAGTAGTTTTGGAAAAGGTGGAGTTCTCATATTGTTTGCATGTGTAACACCTCGATTTCGCAAAGTACAGAATGAACGATTCGTGAGTGAATCTATGCCTATCGATTAAGTGCGTTTCGCATTGAGCAGGTGATGACCTTGGTGAGTACTAGATCACTCACAATCGAGCTACTGGAAACGGTAAATCACGTGAACCGAAATGAAGACCAGAGGAACAACGTAAGAAACGTCATGCATCACTTTCGTACGTTTTCGTTTCTGTAACTGGGAGTTTGAGCCTCGGACAGCATGAAGATAATCAACGTGCTCATGGTGTCTCTGTGCCTGGAGCTTACAGCAGAAATGACGAACAAACCTAAATCCACTCGTACATCTCCATCACACATCGATATGTTGAACTGGTGTCGGCGCAAAGTTTGTACTCGGGTCCAGCTGCTAGTTTTACTGTTCCCCTCCACTCGATCAACGTGTATTAATCTCTTCAGAGCACTGACCAAGTGTTCGGGGTAATGTCTGGACAAACAAGTAGTCTGCAGTCTTGCTGGGCTTCAATTCAGGAAACGTATGTGGCGTTGCCCCGAGACGACTAATCAAGCAAGCTCTGACCTCAAAGCAAATGCACTTGTGGAGGGTGACAAACGACTGCTTGGAATGGATGAAATTAGCGCGTATAGATAGATACCTGTCTACTGGTACCTGAAGATGGCTCAACATTTCTTAAATAGGAACTATTCAGTCCATCAGTTATGTGTACCAAACATAGATTGGTTTGGCTGCCGCAGTTCGGTCCACCGAAAGGAGATGGCGGTCATACGCAGGAGGTAACAGTCAATCTGAAATCGCTGTGCGTTGCCTGTGGAACTAAACACTGATGTCGATATCCTCATTGCAGAAGTGCCATTGGGCTTGTTGGTGTCATTAGCCATTGTGTCTGATTGCTGTCCGGGGAGAGCGTAGCCACCAACATTGGAGAGGAGTTAGATTCTCAGATTGACGACTTTTTAGGTTGTTTTATAGAAAATATCTGCAACGTAAACAATCTGACACACACATTAGCTGGCCTGCCAGACACGGGCAGCGTTTTGCTGTCAGTGATAGCCAAAGTCGACCGCGATCGGAAACCATCCACGGAACTGCCTCCTCCAATGCATCCAGGTGTCGCAGCTGACTTTCAGCTTGTGTGAATGGGCACGGCACAGTGGAATTTCTGTCACTGAGTAAGTTACGAAGCAGCCATCAATACACCTTAGTGTTCAATCAATGGCAGTCAGAATAAATCGACCGGGGACGCAGTTCTACATGGATACACCACGGAATAACCATAAAGAAAGGAAGCAAACGAAAACATTATATATATAGGTATGTATAGGTAATTTACAAGAGACCCGCGCGTCTGAGGAGGGGAGGGCGAAGACAACAAAGTCGATAGTCGAACAGATCGAGGAATATAGGAAGCGATAACTAGGAAACAAAAGGAGAGAGCCAACAAAACGGTAGAATGGATAAGGAAGGAGAAAAAGAACAAACTATGTAACGACCCAGGGATGGCGAAGATAGAATCTAAAAAAGAGGCGAGAAGAGGATGGGCTCGTGAAATGACAACCAGAAGTAGAAAAAAGAGGATGTTTGTTGGAAACCATGGCAACGGTGGGAGGGTCTAGCCGAACAACGCAATGAGCTAAGAGGAAAAACAAAACGAAGGTAGTGATATACATTAATTACAATGGGTACTGAAAGGCAGAGGGTGGATTCAACGTTGGCGAATGATAATTGTTTGCGGGAGAGTTTTTGGGAGCGATGTATACAATGCTGAATGGCGATACCAACGGGGATGGGAAGTCTACACAAGGAAAAGGCATTAATGAAAACAGCGCATCAAATGAGGGCCATGGTTCGCAAGAAGGAGAGAATGGGAAATATGTTCAACGAAAAATAGCTGTGAAGGTGGTTAGAGTGTACATTATTTTACAGTAAAGCGAGATCACCACTGCTGTGGACCGAAGACGATGACGACGACAACCTATTTGGAGTCACCACCACAACGGCTAAAGACGGAGAAGAGCGTGTGATCTGCGCATATGCATTCTGAAGCGGGAAGGCCGAGATGAAAGTCAATAATTTGTACAAACAAAAACGGTCTCCGTAAGAGTCTAGAACTGCCCAACGGTATTGATGTACGATGGCGAATGGCATGAAGAGATGGAGTCGTTGATGGGAGACGGCGGTTTCATGGCATACACAACAAGTGAGACGTAACAGAAGCATCGGATCGAAAGCAACGCATATTTGTATGTGGAGCAGGGACTATACACTAATGAGAGGGTCGGGCGAGTCCGGGGATGAACTGAACGGGAATAAATCAGCGAATAATATAACTCGAGTGTATAAACTCAGTTGAATGAATATTTGGCATCCTATACAAGCAGACGAAAACAATCATGTCATAATGGCCAGAAACCATTGGAATAGGAGAAGGCGTCGGTGGATTTTGTTGTGCTGGACTCCTTGTAAGAGAAAGAGCACAAATAAATCCTCACACACGTATATCACCAAGCAAAAGTCAGGAAAATTAGTGTTCAATCACAATCTAAGGTGCGACTGTATGGAGGAAGGTTAACAGATAACTAGGGACACTGAATAACACATTTTTGGTATCGTCCGTATGGTCCAGTAAGATATTTTTGTGAGAGTTAAACCGGAACTCCGCCTAAATCATCAGTGACTGGCGATTTGGTTGAGACCCCATTTTTGGCTCCACTACCATTGGCACAGTTCGACGCTGTATCGCTGTTGCTGTTGTTGGTATTCGGTACAGACATGTTGCCTTTCGACAGTGATGTTGAAGATGATGTTGAGGAAGGCGGTGATGATGTACTACTGCTATTACTGATATTGGTATTAGTGCCATTATTATTATTATTGTTGTTGGTACCTTTGTACTTTTCTAATTTGGCTATAATGTGTTTGCCATAATTGAACTTCCGCAAGAGATTCTGAATCGGCTGGATTCGGCTAATGAGTGAACGCCGTTGGTCCATCTCGGCAAGTTCGAGCATACGTTGCACAACGTAGTTTGCGTACTGATCTTTCATCATATCGATCAGGGAAGAATTGCTGCTAGACGGAGTCGTGACCGATTCCCCACTCAGGTTCAGGCAGGTAGGCGGATGAAGAATCTCATCAATCAGAATGGCACGTTCACTGGGCTGTGCGTTTGCGATAGCCTTCTCCATGACATTTGAGGCGAATTTGTGTGCACTGAGGGTCGAAACACGACCTCGAAGACTCTGAATGATCCGTGATTTATCCCCTGGCAGGCCATGTTCGAGGACGTGCTGAAGTGAGAAAACAGACGGATGCGAGCCATTCACATATGAAATTTCATGGTTTGAGTCAAAGCAGTGCGTATAAAAGCGAAAACAAAAGTAGCGTGTGCGTCCATTATGCGGATGTCGTAAAACTGTCAATTCACTAAGCACTAGTCCAATGAATGTGATTGGATCAAATCGTCCCATCGATCGGATCAATGACGATTTGGGGGCACGGTGTGGTTGGACTATGACGAATGATTTGTATACATGCGACAATCACACACAAGGCGTCTGTAAGTACAAACATACAAACGCATGTAAAGTTGACGACGCTAGAAGGCTACAGTAAGCCAAGTGTCTAGATTGCATATCTACCTACCTGCCAGATGACAAAATGTCAATAAAACCGGTCAATGCAATGCTAGTGAAGTTACGCTCGTCGAACCACAGTAATGACACTGGCTGCCATGACAATGCTCCATATAGACGTAGGTGTCCTTTCCGAAAGTCAGATGGCCTGAGTAGGCCCAGGAAGCTGAAGAGAGGATTTCAGGCCTCTTCAGAGAACTTCCAGTTTCTTGAGCGAGCACCCCTAAGGTGATTACTGAGGCGTCCAGGTACCGATCTGCTGAAGGAACAAGACAGCACAGCCAGAAATACCTTCCGTCTAATGAGGCCATATGAGTGGGCATGAAATCCACGAAGAACACTTCTAGGGTAGTTTGTGTTGTACAGTGTGCTAAGCTTATCTGGTATCCTAGATCCCGCTGAATTACAAGCGATTCCCCAATACGGTCGAATTTTGCGGTGTTTTACACAGACATCGTGCAAAGGGACTAGTGTAAGGAGCATAGTGAACATGCATAGACCTAATACACCACTCATAAACGAGAGATTTATCTGAGTTCCAGGTGAGTCTCCCGCAAAATTAAATTGGTTTGCAAATGAGAGTATTTCGCTCTAGTGAGCATGCTTTTCAATCCACTACTGAAGATGAACTTAGTGAGTTTGATGCAACACTGCTAGCTTGATCAAATAAAGTCACAAAAGGGGGACCGGGAGGCTCGCGGTCTGACCCGCCGGATATTTTATTAGTTCTGCCTGGGTCTGCTAATACATCTGCCCTCGTTTTTCCCTTCGGGATTCACGACAGCTGTTCACAGGGACGAAATGCGCCAACCGATATAAACGGATATGGAGTTGTCCGATTTAGCTGATGGGCTCAGATCACCCACCGGATTAGACAGTGGTCCCCCAGCAAAAAAAAACTTTCTTCCTAAGAGTCCTTTACTGAGCAGCTAAACTTTCAGCGGTCTTGTAAGTATTTCTTCAAAAAGGGTTTTGGTTACTGCTGAGATGGCGCTACCAGCAAGACCAACAGGTTTTTATGCCATAACAAAAAAGCCAATGAGGCTGAAGGAAGAACACAACAACCGGTCAATTCCAGATAAGCATAACCTTGCCGACGGCATTGATCATATGGTTGCATCAAGATCCGGTTTGCCTTTCTGATCGTTGGATAACACAAACTCATGGCTAGATGGTTGTTGATATGCTCACCGAGTTTGGCAATTCAGCTGAGAAAGTTTTGTCACAAGTCATCATCTGTGTGCGGTTGGGTCGGTTCACTCATTCCAGCCAGTCAGAGTACTTTTCGTTTCGTATAGAAAACAGTGAGTTGCATAACTTACTAGTGAATACGCTAAACGTTTCAATTAGCAAGGGGGACCTAGATGGCGTGGAGATTGGCATCAGTCGCTAACATCATCGTCGTTAACAAAAACACTGAATTCAGACACCGCTGGTTCTTTAGTCTGTGATGAGCGGAATCCCTACACAACGAATAATTGGCCTCTGTTCTAGTAGCGACAGTTCAAACTCAGAATAAGGATGGTTAGACCAGTGTGTCAAATCAATTCAGTTCTAGCGTCATTTTGCAGGAGCTAAATGAGCCATTGTGACGAACCGAAGAGACAAAGGTTTTCATAAAACCCCGTATGTGCATCATGCCATGACGACACGCACTTATATGGTGAAATCATGGATTCTGTTTGACAATAGTCAACTGCTGAGTTGACTGAGCGACAGATCAGACATGAACACGTGGAACTATCTGGGACAATGGGAGACAACTCGTTAAAGAACTCAGTTTATCAAACGGAAGAACCTACCTGAATCACATAATTCCCATACTGGTCCTTAACCAAATGATCCACTCCTTCATGAAGTTCCTCCAAAATTGGTCGGGTCTGTTCAGCTAGACAGTGCTCCAAAATACGCTGAATTACTCGACATCCATAGGGATGGGAAGAAAGCGAAACGACCTAGGGACAAGGCAGCATGATGGAAAAACTGTGAACCTCAGGTTAACAGATATTGAGTTGAGATTTGGAGACAGCATAGTAGTGAAGAACACATAAATTCAACAATTCGAATAAATAAAGTCCAAAGTCACCGGAAATGTTCCCGGGATGATGAGACAACTGTGAAGAACTACCGCGTGTTTGGACCCTAATCTACATGAACCAGGAACACAAGGTTAGACAGGAAATCAGTAACGCTGTCCGACCCATGCCCTGCTGCCGAAGGGACCAACTGAAAATGGAGTTCAACACAGTCAGGCGCAAAAATTTTTTGGTCTGTGTCTACGGCCTTCACCACTGGAAACATTACCAGGTTGAGATTTGTACCGACCATCAGACGCGGACAGCTACGACGAGAAAGATCTATGCGAGTGATTCTCTCCGAGTCAGTGCAGTGATTTTGACAGGATGGACAGCAGTAAAGCGACCGCGTTCTATGCTGATGTTAGTCTCAACAGTGATGACGGTCGGTTGGTTTATTGTAAACGAGTAGAACGTTAAAACAAGAAAATTGGCTATTGGAGAGCTAACGGTTAAGCAAGACGAAAATGCCAAGAACTTAGGGGGTTGAGGTGAACGAACCACAGGTTTTGGGGAGGCCACAAAATGAAAAGCAGGCTAAAGACACCGTTAAACGGAAGATGCCAAGTCAGAGTTTTACCGTTTTTACGTCCGGTCCCTCGTGAGACAGTCTTTGAACGGACAGTGTAAACTCAGTCAATAAACTCGATTTCCTATCGTCTGCTTCACAAACTGCTTCTGGGGGAAGAGCAACTTACTTGGCCGCGAAAGGCAGCAATGATAAAGTCCAGTTCTGAAGGCTGAACGCATTCGATGCACTTCTGGATCACATGGTTTCCGTTCTGGTCTTTCACGCAACGGGTGACATACGGACGCAACTCGCTTACTATTCGTATTTTGGTGTCAGGGGGTACGGATTCCAGCGCCTTCTGTATGACACGGCATCCATACATTTGTGTCGCGAACTCAACAACATGACCTTGAAGACGTTGAGACAGCAGCTAAAATGCGGAAAACCAAGAGGGCGAAATTTGAGGCAAGATCTGCAACGCGAGGGTAGCGCCCACAGAGGACATTCGAGCGAGCATAGTTATCAGGATATCGAAGGAAATGATGAATTTCACCGAAAAGTTCCCAAGAAGCCTGAGCTGATAGTCTTACCACACAGCCTAAAACCACGACTGGTCGGTCAGTGGAGCTGCTCGGGGGCGTATTGGAGACAAAATGAGAGTTTGTGATTAATCGGCTTGTGATGGCTTATTGAGGCAGTTCGTTTACAGCCGACATCCAGACATCACGCATAGTACCAAGTGAATGCTGGGATTTAGCGGTTTCCGAGATCCAAAGCCATTGTGCGAAATCCTTATCAAGTTAGCTTATTTTTCCGGCTTTCGACCAACGTTTGGTATGGAGAGCGAAACGATGTGATGGCCGTTACTGTCAGACTTGAGGTTGATCACGTACATAGTAAGCCCCTTTCCCGAATACACAACGCTTCTCCTGGAGGAAACGATTTTAGTAAATCTGAAAGTACCTAACACAGGATACTCCTGATTGACAAAAAACTTCCTGAAGGCGGTGAAAATCGTTTTTAGAAGTTTATGAACTCCCAATATGAAGTGCTTTTTAGTACTTGCTGGAAAAGTAACAATTATTAGTATTTTTAATACCCTCCCTTCGCCTGATGTACAGTGGCCCAAGCAACTCTGCTGAGGACCAGAAGAGCGGGGCGGGAACGTGCTGTTCATAGATTGTAATTAACAAATCTGCTTACGTTGGCATACGGAGCGGAACAAACTAGGGATGCTCATCAAGTAAGTTCCGCGGGCGACCATTGATGTCGTCAGTGGACAGCATGAACAACGAAAGCATGCTCAGTTTGACAAGCAACAAAACACAGAGGGTGACTCGTGTGGCTTTCAGTGAGGCGGTCCTTTGAATAGGCTTTTCTTTTAATTAAGGGGTAGCTTCACTGTCTGGTTTCTGTATCGTGCACATATGGGGACTTGGTTATCCGTCAGGACACCACATGTCAATGTGTATGAGCTCAGTGCAACCGGTTTAGCTGGCTCGAAGGGCTTCGTCGTTCAGAGCGCCTCTAACGCACCCAGTGTCTTAAGGAGACACTAGGATTTGGAATTCACAACACGAATGGAACTTACGTTCCCGGGAGAGCAAGTCATAGGATCAATGAACCGATTTCAGAAGTGTATCTGACTACTAAAACGATTTTCAAGAACAGTATTTCTTAGTTCAGAGTGAATTTCGTTCAGTTACGACAGCACACAGCTAGGATAAACTTACATCACAGCCAGTGCGCAAAACTTGGATGGGACGGTGAATGACAGTTGGATGCGACAGAATGGAGACAACCATCTATGCTGATAGAGAACAAGAAATAGGTGGAACCTTGTGTCTTCACCCAACTAACTCATGGTTCATCACGACTGGCTGGATGCATTGCAATACCCCCCACCTAGTTTTCCATGCAAACCTGGTGAAGACTCGAAACGAATTTGATACCCATCCGGGCTTGTTGATTGGAATAAGAGCAATATTCAACGAAAAGTCACCCCATTCCCCATTCCTTTTCGATACTGGGATGTTGCCCAATCAGACATCCCTAAAAGGACATAAGCTTTACGCTAAGCAAATCTTTTATCACCGTTCAAAACATAGTATCGAACTGCAATTAGTCTCCTGCCTACAAAACTGCTGAATCACAATAGAACGGCAATTACAGTTATCCTCTTTGAAGTGGGATGGGGTGGTATTCAGTCTTCGATGTTTGCTGTGCGTCGGTAACTGAGAATATCCCACTCACTTCTTTCTGTTCTTTTGTACCAAATTCGAAAAATTTTTGAATCACGTAGTTGCCAAACACATCGGTCATCAGTTTGCCTGAATGAGGCAGAATTTCGGCAAACACAGCATTCTTCTCCACCGTACTAGCCGTTTCCAGTTTCTGCTGGATAAAACGTGATCCGTGTTGGTCACGAGCGAACTCGACCATATGATCACGTAACTGAGAGAGCGTGACCTGCTGGAAACGCCCGTTAGAGTTACGGAATTCCTCGAGCAGCGCACTTCGGTTCGTCGGCGCACTATTAATCGCTGTTGGACAGGTTGAGATGCCTGTCAGAAACAGGAGAGAATAGAGAGAACTGATAAAAACAAGTGGATATCTTTGCTTGAGGGAAACGATTTGCCGGTGAGTAAAGCAACAAACCACACGTTGGTCAAGAGCGCCGTTGGACGGCATAATAACGATAGGCCGAACAGTGAGACAAACGGGTGCGGGATTAATGTATTGAAGATCACACGAAAAATTCGATTTCAAAATGCCATATATTTTAAAACTACGGGTCAAAGCACTCCCAAAGATGAGCGAGTTGCCCAGGAAACGCGAGTATGGAGTCCAGATGTCGATCTACTCGCCATCATCGGATCGAAAAGTGATGATAGCAAACGAGTTTCAGCAAGCCGCCTCCGGAATGGAGTGGAACTGTTAATGAAAGCGAGTTAAGGCATAAGAGACTGTGACAAAAAAACGTCCCAACGAGCCAGAACTCACAGGATAGCGAACAAGCACACAAGGAGAGCTGAGGTTTAAAAAAACGAAACATGGTGACACACGGCAATTTGAAACATGAACTTGCCGTGCTTTCTTCACGTGTCTGTTCGACTGACTTAAATCACTCGCAGGATCAAAGATGCGGCAACCAGGTTTCCTAATTAGGAACAAGTAGTTGTGAGGTAAACAGCACATCGGTGCCTCGCTCGGGAGCGATTCTCCTCGGAGGAATTTCAATGAAGAAACGGAAGCCACAGATTTACAACCCCGCAGCACTTGATTTTGTGTCACAGAGAAAGGAAATTCATTTTACTCACTATGACACCAAACATAGAAATGAAATTGTTTCCTTACTGAAGTAGACATCCCGAGTGAGATAGTTTTGAAAAAGGGACGGTTCAAAACAATGCATCGAAGGAAATACACGGAAAGGCTGAGCGCTGTCAAAAAAGCACGTACCTTTAAGGGAAATTCTCTATGCAAACAACTTGAAGTGAGGAGACCTCATCGAGGATTGAAAGTTTGTAACCCCAGTGATCTGTGCACTACTTAGAGTTTTCCGACATGCTGTTCAATGATAATTTTCCCTTAAGAATGGACTATACTCGGGGCCTCACGCCAGCCAAGGTCATATTGCGGTCAGGCATTTGAACTGAAGGTGCTCTGACATAACAGTGCAGAACAAGTGCTTTAAAAACAGTGTTACTGTCGGTGACGATGTGAGTCCAAAATCAGGAACAATCACGGCAACGTTGGTGTTTCTGGCTCAGAACACCAGGTTAGGAAATGGCAATAGACAGTTAGGGAATCTGGCGCAATGCCCTGGTTGGAAAGCCAGTGAGCACAAGTCAACGAATTGACTAAAAAGCTCCAGTTCTCACAATCTCGGTTCTAACAGTGACCACATGATGGGCCACCACAGGAACAGTGAAGTGAATTTGAGTAGGGCGCAAGTCGTGTTCCACTAACATCAACCTCAGTCTTTACAGGCTAGCAGAAGGGAGAGAGTAAGTTCGGTGCTCCGCACGTATTAGTCGTACACACGTCGTATTAGTCGTACTGTACATTTGTTCGGAGACTGAAAACGAAAAACGAAAAGGCAACGGAAAAAAACAAAACCGAGGTTGAGCAAAACGTTTTTGCCGTCGGAAACCCCGTCTCCAGAGAAGCCACCATAAGTCAGGAGTGAATGTATACCTGAGACCGAATTCAGCCGATAAGACGACCTGGCAAGGCGGCCTACAGCCTGCGGTAAGTGATGTCGGGCCAAAGCTCGCAACAGCCAACGAATGTGAACCCTGGTAGGGCCGAGACGAGAGTAAACTGAGTGAGTTGTCTCCTGAAAAATGGGACGACTACCCATAACATTGATCTGCGGGGAATGAATCGTTGTACCTACGAAGCCCGTACGACCAATGCCAGCCCCACAAGAGCAAGATGACGCGGTGGGAGTGACGACAGCCGAAGCAAACACGCTATTCTCCTGCTGTACAGAAGCTGCTGTTCAGGAAAGGCAGACAAAGAAGTCCGAGATTACACTGAACGGTCAGACTGGGAGATTGATCCGATCGTCGAGGAATGGGCATCAGTCGCAGCTGAAAGGTAACAGTGATACAACGCAAACTACAAAAAAACATTCACAGAACTGGTATCGATCAATGCATAGATGGTTAAGCGGATCAGCAGCACTATGCGCACACATACAAGCACGCCAAGTGTAGTACACCACAACGAGACGCACACATAGTTGGTTGGACGACGTATCGATCCAAAACACGCGGGGCGATGGAAACAGATACAGGCATCAGAGTTTTCTGAACAAAGACGCACACAAACATTCAACGAACAAAAAAGACTGATATGAAGGCGATGATCAAAACCGAAACCAAACACCAGTGCTGTTCAGGATCAAACGAATGAAAGAATAAGACGAAGATTAGCAAGTGTGTGTGTGTGTGGAAATTACAGCCTCGGGTAATGAAGAAGCCACGAAAACGCCGACAGTCATGAGGTCGAGTTTATTAAATAGATCTGTATACTGGAGGCATCAAGTACTCATTGGAAGTGATTCGCCGAAGCTGACACTGTCGACGAAAGTTAATAAATCGGTAAGTGTGCTGGCTCCGATTACACTGCCGTTCATCAACAGGCTTAGCACGACTGTCGCTTCGTGACAGAGGTGGTCAAGTACGTGATTATTGGCGGCATCAGCAGCACCCTTAACTAACGGTCGTTGGTCATTACGATACAATTAAATTGATCAAGTTTCAGCTTCTAATGGGACCGACAAGCATTTCGCACATACAAAGTGCAAGGTCGTGCTGCGGGACATGTAATCTTCAAGTGTCCTGTAAGAACTTAAGGGAGACACTGGAAGTTGTGGAACAATATATGCACACCGAAACTTGTATTAGCGGTGATGTTAGTTCGACGGACAAACTGGAAACACGAATCATGTTTGTCAGTTTCCGCCAGTTGTGGCATTTAAAAGGCATAATATTGGGTCGTAAAAGACGCATATCAAACCATAATGCGGGTTGCGTTGCCGTACAGCTACGAGAACTGGGCACTACGGGCGAGGAATCTATGAAATTCCCGGGTCTTTGAGGAGCGAATTCTCAGAACAGCAGCTAAATCGGCTATTCAGCGATATTCTCAATGAGTTGGCCAAGAAACAGGTATCTGCTGAAGCGGCAGGTGCTCTGCTTGAGGAATGAACTGAGCACTGAAGACTAACATAGTTGGGCAATGTGCTACGCACGCCAAGTTACTGTCTGCCAAGAAAAGCGTTGTTCTGGGTGCTTAATTCAAAGTGGCAGAAATCTGGAGGTGAAGAGAATGTGACTTGGCAGAATGGAATGGCGAATGTTATGAAAAGTCTGGGTGTTGTCGGTTCTGTACGCTTCCCAGGATGGGCTCCACGTGCTTGGCTGAATAAACTGAAACATATGGCAGGTAACGACGTCAGTGACGCTCGTTGTCAGTCTCTATCCCGAATGTATTATAGCGCTGGATGTGTAGGCACCCCGAATATTTGCAATGGACCGCCCATAATTTCCAGTCTCAGTACCACTTTTCTTCTTTCCACTACGTGGCTTCATTGAAATAAACTGACATGCTTTTACGGTACTGAAGCATCAGTGTTCTTCTCCGATGTTGCTTTTAATGGCAATGATGAGTATAAGGAGCTGAGCCTGAGGAAGGCGGTCGGGATTCGCATAGGTGAGCATGGGAGGGTGCGTCCGAGTTACTCTAAAGTTTCCATTTTTCGCAATCCGAAAATGTAGGGATGGTCAGAAATTGACAACAACAATGTTCCTGCAATTGGATGTCTTTCACACAGACTCAGGAGAGCCCGAGAAACAAAGCACTAGGTGCTGACCAAGTGGTAACTGGTACAGACCCTACGCAGGTTGGGCGCATTGGTATCCAAGAGATGATGCCCTGTTCAGGTTGTTTTGCAGCTACGCACTGAAAAAGTACATTAGCCGAACGGTAGAATGCGTGCCGTTTGTCGGCATCGCGCCCAAAATCAAACCAGGGAAGTCCTGAGGACTCGCAAAGTATGGTGTTTCACCAAAATTTGAGCTATACTCAATGAGGAGCTAGTGGGTGCAACGGGCAACATTCTCTGCGGTAATAGAGCTGATGTTGATAAGGCGACATGCGAAAAATAAAGCCGGTGGAAAAATGTATCTTGTATGCACGGCAATGGGTTGTTCGATTATGTGTTGCTTATGCTGAGTTACAGTCCACCAAGTGAGATGGTCTCCTTCGCCCAATACTGAATGACTAAAGCACAGCTTGGGTGAAAGGATGTGGAAACGAGTACCAAAGGTATGTGTAACATCAGTGCGGCCTTGCTGCGAGCAGAAGATCCGCCTGAGAAAATGAAGGACGCAACAGCTAATCGTGCCTCTGGTATTCAACTTGTACGTTTCATCCTACGTTGTGTAAGTGAGTATTTGAAGGAACTTCTGTATAGCTGCAGTTGACAAACATTGGGTTGCTTCTTTACTGTTTCCTTTCAAAATAAGGACGGCAGTAAGGCGCTGGTTTGAAAAAGTGGGATTGCTGTTTTCGTGATATATATATATATATATATATAAGATACGGCCAGCCTATCACTGATAATGCTGCGACACAAAACAGAGTAGTAGGAATGCCAAGAACGTTCAAACCACTGATTAACTAGGCTGATTACCAAAAGGCAGGACTCCATATATGGATAGTTCTACTTAGTCTTGATGGCCTTACTTTTAGAGATATGAGTTCCTCAGGTGACCTTCAGGGTGTTGTCCAAAGGAGTTTTATCCATATGCGTAGGAGAAAACGCTAGTTCATCTAGAAGTGTTGGCATAAATATGTACGCCTGTTGAGTACGACTACGAGGGGATAAGTGTAAACTGCAGCTAATCCCAGCAAAATGATCCAGCGTGAGGAAACTTCTGTTTAAGAAAACGACAAATCTGGCTCATTTTGTCTTCAGTTACGCCACACAGTTATTCACTAACGGATAATTGCTTTTGGTTGCACAACACGGAGTCATAATGTTCGCAGAGTGAAGCTTATGACCGAGACTCTGTGAGATGGAATTTTGATATAACCCACCGTCAAAATTGAAAGGATAAGTTGGAGGACAGGAGAATCCCGCTGGCGGAGGCAACCCTGGTGGCCTTGGTAGTCCGGGTGGTGGTGTGGGAACAACGTCCGTCGGTCTTCCTAACGGTGGCGGCTGGGAGACAGATAAATGACCGATACCTGTGGAACTCCCAACATTTGGAGTCCCAGACGGCTCCGGATGAAGAACATTCATTGTTGGGATCAAATTCATTGTCTGCAAGCAATCAAGACAACAATATAGGGGGATTATAAAACAGTGTGTCAAAGAACAGCCAACGCTAGGACTACCTCAGGTCAGAAACGTACGTTGTGAATAGCAAATGAATTTGGATTCATACTCGGTGCGCTGAGCTGGTTCGCATAGACACTGGTCAAACAACCAATGGAATTGACCGATCCCACCGGCAGACCTGGCGGTGCAGCACTAGCCGAACCCGGGACACACATTGGGACAATTGGGTTGCCGGTTAACGTCGTTGACGGAATTGGAGGAAATGTGGGCATGAGTGATGGCTGCTGGTGCTGAATTTGCTGTTGCTGTTGTTGTTGTTGCTGCTGCTGAAGCTGAGTTGCAGCGAGCATTTGTTGTTGGGCCTGTAGAAGTGCTAGAGCATTAGCTGTAAAACGTGATGGATCCAAGATAGGAGGGTTGGTTGGTTGATGCAGTTGAGGCTGCGGGGTCGCATGTGTAAGGACGTTTGCATTTGTGGCATCAGAGACAGTGGAACCGGAGTTTGCAGCCATACCACTGGCCAATTGCTGCACGAACATACTAAACGCCAAGGGGTTCCATAGGGGCGCTAGATGGAAACAAACACGGTAGTTAACGGTCGAGAAGAACCACGTACGGTAATTTCCGCTACACTGTGAGACATATGCAACAGACGTCAAAGCAAAAAGGGATGGCAGCCACTTATAACAAGCGGAAATTATATGGACAGCTGGCTTACTTCCGATGCTAACTTATTTTTGAAACTGACCATCACAACTTCAAAAACAAAACAGCGTCTAGCACATTGACGATTGCTTTTCCGCCTGGGGTCATGAAGGACAGACAAGTTCCACCACGAAACATTCCGAAAGGATTTTACTTTGAACCCGCCCACAATATGCTTCTTTATCGAACAGAACAGGCGGGGAAAAGTTACACACGCGTCAAAGCAGCTACAACAAGCAGCATCATCACCGACAGCAATACACCAGAAAATATCGGTGGTTAACTAACGTACAACCATGAGAAAGAATGTCCTAGTAGGCAGTGGAAAGGGGAAGGGCGGGGGCTTAGCACAAACAGCCAAAAACAAGGTAGACACACCTTGTAATATTAAAGAGATAAAGGCGTCTGAACAACGTATCGAAGAAAGACACTACCAGTGATACTGATCCGAGATAGCTCAAGTGGTTAGAGCGCGAGTGTACTGACCGGAAGGTTCGTGGTTCGAACCCGACCTGTGCCTCTCGACTTCCCCTGTCTAGGCTGCGACAATCTGGCAATATCCTAGCCCTCGTGCTTCCTTCGGGTGGCATGGCAGCTAGGCACCGAAGGGTGTGTTACAGCTGAATAGTGGTGTTTGTGATCCGTCTTTTGCGAATCTCAATCGTCGTGAGCCTACTATACAACGACAAAATTTGGCTAGGTAGTCTGATCAGGAAGAGACAGCACACGCGCGAATGAGAGCAGTCACGTGCAGAGATTTTAATCACATACAAGGAGCATCACGCGGACCTCTACCATGAAGTGGGAAGATTAAACAGCACTCGGCCTAATGGTATCCATCCACATTTCGTATTGCCAAATTATGACCTGTCTTCTGCGGGCCTTTCACCAACAAGAGATCGAAGTTGAAAACTATGGGTGGTAGTGAGGCGTGCATAGTGCATATACCAACCAGCTCAACCTGATGGGTTTTATTTGCTGCTCTAGTGATTCTGACTGACTACGAGCTTAAGCATCACTTCATGGTGGACACACTGCAGCCAGCTAGAGCCTGACACATTGCAAAGGTACTGATGATCAAGCGTTCGAATTCATCGAAAGTCCTCGGAGGGGAAGGGCCAAGTTTCGAAACCACAGGCCTGCTCATACAGTTGTCTTGCACACAAGGTTTTTGAGGTTCAGTGAAATTCATTTTTGGAGCAACAACCCGTTCGAGTTGCCAAATGCTATTGGCGTTCCGAAAACGTGTGAGTCGTGCAATAATTTGAACTCTGCAAGTGCAAAAGGCATATCAAAATTAAGGGGTGACATTAGAAGTTCCTCTTAGAGTAGACTGTGTAGAATGACGGCAGTCAAACAACAAGATAATGTCATCCACATAGTCCAAGTTGCTCCCTAGGTGTAACACGCAGAGTGTAGTGCGAATTCACAAGCCTACGTCGAAACTCCTGATGACTTTGAAGGATCTGAAACACCAGGCGAAAGAAACCATTGCATGATGGGGTTTCAGGGCCCACCAAGACCACGTCTCATGTCACCAATGGGTTAAACGGACACGAATTCTGTGGAGAAGTAAAGTTGTCAATATATGCTCACACTAGGTGGGCAAATCATAGCAGTGCACAGAATGCGGCATTCGGAGGACAGGTGCATCAATTAATCTTGTGACGGGCTAATCGCTGCTTAATGGCTGACGTATGAGAAGGGAGCTCCACTGCGCAGTACTTTTACGAGCAACACACGGGGTACAGCATCAGAACAGCGAGTTTTTAGTACAATCAAGATTGATCGGTTTCACTAGTTGCTGCTCAAGTGTGGCACCCTTGGAACAACCCACTTCTGCTTACATATATGGTCAGGAGACCATACACAAAGTATTTTGCTGACGGAACATACTACAAAGTTGCTGAGAGCTCTTCGATGGCGCACGACCGGTTCCGCTCTACCTGATGAGGCTCATCAAGCAGGCGCAGTCTCCGAGTCGCAATCAACCGTATGTTCTACTTGAACCCAAATTGTGCTATAATCGCGGAATACACGCAGTCGCAAACTAGTATGGCTTTAACGTTGGACTCGGCTGAATCCTTCGCATATGGAGAATATCAGAGACGAGGGAGTCAACTAAGTCCTATGGTCTGAAAATTAGCGTATTTTGCGAATTCTGCTTTGCTCGTGTACAAGAGATCTGTTGTGCTAAGGGCAGCGTACGGCAATAGTCAGATGAACAAGAGGGGCACGTGATGTAACACGTATTATGACACTGCACAAACCGTTGTACCAATGGTACGCTTAAGGAACAAAGGAAGAGAAAAGGTTATGTTAGCGAGCGACAGAAAGAATGAACTGTAATGAAGTGGTGAAAAACTGTCTCAAGGAGCTATTAATAACTGGGAAGGGAGCAACGCGAATGCTGCATAAATCAGCTGATCGTACAGAACAGATTAACTATCCATCTGGGATCCAGCAGCAGTGTGTGGGCACCAAAAGCGAGTAGCATTCAGCTAAATAACATACAAACTGAGTGAGGACTCGGAGCTTCCATGATAATTGCAGACCTTGGATATGAAACAGTTGTTCCGAAGATCCGTTACGTCCGAAGGAGGTGACGAGGTCGTAGTTCAAGAGTAAGTATCCAACATTTTAGTTAAATAATTGATACACGGAAACATCTGCATAGAATAGTGTAAAGCAAGTCTTCGGTAGATAATCACGATTGCATTCGCTAAGAACTAAATCTATCGTACTATGGGACATGAAGATGCAAAAAATGCTCATTTATTAGTTGGAAAATCGAGACAACCCTGCTGAACCGGAAAGATGTATCCGGGTATAGGTAGACTGAAAGCATCAGATAGAACAGGATTCAAAGAAAATCAAGAACTCGATCCCCACCAATATGTTACGAAAACAATTGTGTCTGATACGAGTCATTCGATAGACAATCAAGAAGAATAAGATGACTAAAAACACTAACCAGACAAGGTAGACGAACAATTTCAATGACGACAGCGCGAACGACTGATAAGCATACATGCTGCCCGACACAACAAACAACTTGAGTTCTGGTGATGACATACCCTGAGGGAAAGTGGACGGGAGCTGACCGTTGTTCACGACACCTGGTGGCATGAATAAGGACATTGCCAGAGACAGTTGGTCGATCGATGCCGCTTGTGATGCATTCATGCTGGTGGCTTGTGCGGTTGAATGCGGCATCATTGGACCAGACGTTCCAGAGCTCGGAGCATCAGTCGCGCTAGGGGAGTACATTGGTATAGATGCATAGGTAGTTGGATTGCCAGCTAAATGGGCTGTCGGTGTCACACAACCACTGGACGGCGTGGTGACATTATTGACCACCGCGCTGAGGCCTGGCGGTGGCAGCAAGCCCAGACCTTTCATGTACAAACCTTGATTGGGCGAAGGATCACCAGCAGACTGAAGAGGGCGAATAGGCAAACACAACGTGAGTAAGTGCCTGGCTGCAAATATAAAGTAAGGTAGAGTACCAGGAACAAAAAATACATACCGGAAAATGCTGTTGTCCCATGACGCTGGTTTGCTGAAGCTGGTGTTGTTGAGGTGGTATTGATTGCTGTTGTTGCCCCGTCATGTAAGCAAGTGAAGCCGGAGCACCTGGTAAAGTCGAAGTCATGCTTGAAGGTGAAGCAGTGACAGGCTTGGCCTGGCCAAACACAAACATCGATTGGGATGGATACAAGCCACCCAGGTTGGAAGCATTTGTTGACGACACACCTGACGTCGGTACTAAGTTTGAATTCCCCAAATTGGTGCCAACAGCGTTGCTTGCTGACGGTTCCGAAGTCAGGTCTGTGTGCGCAACATGTCCAAATGGCTGCAAATTGTCTACCGAAGAAGCCGTCGGTTGAGGACTTACACTAACTGGTTGGCAACCAAGGACTTGGAGCCCACCAAAAGATTCTTGCTTGGCGGAGGACTGAGTTGCCGCAGCACTGTCACTGACTGCGGAACCAGCTTCATTAGGCCCGAAGAGATCGCGAGTCTCATTTCGAAAGGGACCGATCGAACCATTCGACAAGCTACTACTCCACAAATTGGATCCAGACACGGACGAAGAGAAAACATCAGACGTGGCACCTACCATGATGTCTTCTGCATTGGACTGATAGGGTATAGGGAGTGTGGCACTCACGGTTGACTCTTTCCCTGTAGGAAACAAGTCACGCCAGGATGCACCACGCTAGTAGAAGAAGAGAAGAAAAATTGAGCGGCTAGCATACTGAAAAGCCAGTACTGAGGACAATGACAGCAAGGAATATGCTTACCGGTAGTTCACAAGCAGAATCCCAGTTCCATGACACACTGTCATTGGTACTTCCAGTTGCTGGGTTCAAACTACGACCTGTTCGATTACAAAGCGGCTGGTCCTCGGCGTTATCGTCTCCAGCAGCTGAACAATTACCAGAAGTCACATGTAAACCACTATCTGCCTCAACCATAGGATCGGACAGCCATGCACAGTGCGATCCCGTACTGGTATTTCGAGGTTCCCAAATAGATAAGATGTCCAACGCAGCCATGGATTGCGGGATGGGCGAACAGCGGTTGATGTCTATGCAGCGTGTTGTGGAACCAGGTGCACTTGGGGATACGGAGAGATTCGAAACCAGATGAGTAACGATCGGTGTTGTATCGCCGGTGCTACTGTTACCCCCGGCCAAAGAGTGGGCATCACCACTAGCCCCATTACTATAGGTTCCCAGAGGAGATCCTTCCCCTCCTCCGCCTGCTCCATTGGTTCCTAAGAGACCAAGTCTAGATTCGCCGAAGCATGACAACAGTCCAGAGCTGCAATTGCTTCCAAGACCTGTATCGCTCCCCGGGGTGGTGCTTAAGCGTCTCTCGGCGCCGACAGCCCAAATCTGATTGGCTCGCGCCGAGCCAATCATTGAAAGATTATGGAAGTGGTGAGCCAAATCGCTGGTGTTCGTGCATCCGTCTACTTCAACCAGATCTTCTTTCGCTGAACCCACACAAGTTGATGTTGAGTTTGTACAGATTGGCGAGAAATCAGAGCCATCATCGTCGGTTAAGCAGAGACCGTCGGGAAGCTGAGGTGTCCCGCTATCTCGAAATAGGGGGAGGCTGATATCAGGCTGTTAAGAATGAGGAAGGAAAAAAGTTGGAAACGGAGCGCAAGATAAACAACTCACAAAATCAGAAATAAAAATATTTGTATAAACTGAACGAACGTTGTAATCAACGCCATATACTTTACAAGACAAGCAATTTAAGACGAACTACAATTGTGGGTATCAAGGGATCCTCAAGCCACACAGAGAATTTGTGCGAACGACTCTTCTAACAAGGAACTATCACTCTTGTCTGAAAAATGGCCAAGCCCCGGAGTTCTGGGGGCGACTGTCGAACTGAGTGCACACACTAACGAGACTAACTAACACTATGAATCGCAAAAGAGAGTTATGGTGGTCAATAGGCGATAGTGACATAAATTAAGTAGATGAAATGTAATGTAATGTAATGTAGATGAAATGTAACAGATGGCCGCAAGTTAAGGTTGCCCGGTAAGGTTAGGAGCAGAAGACAAATGAAACTGAGGGCCAGTGTGACAAATTAAAATTATCACATACAATCAATACGAAGCAGTGACGTGCTTATTTGTTTGTCTCATTTGGCTAAAGACTTAACATGTAGAACACCCGATCAATTCCGAAAGTAAGACGACCGTCTTACGTGACGTGAAACACAACTCAAGAAATGACACGAGTCCTGGTTCAGAATCCAAGACAAGCACCATAAACTTTTTTTGATATCATTAGCACAATATTCCATTGCAACTCAATCACCGGAAAGGTGTCGGGGTGGCCATGCAGGCATAACGGAGATTTAATTGAGACTAACATAAAAGGTGTAGCAGTTAAACATCGCGATCGTTGTGATGAACCGTAGCCTATGGCTCAGCGGTTAGAGCGCCAATTTACTGACGAAGGTCCGTGGTTCGAACCCGACCTGTCTCTCGACTTCCCCTACCTAGGCTTGGGCAATCTAGTAGTATCCCAGCCCTCGTGGTCTCTTCGGGTGGCATTGCAGCTAGGTATTAAAATGGTGTTATAGCTGAACGATTATTATTATTATTATTATTGTGATGTCCTACACATTGTCGTACCTGCATATGATGATGTGACCCGCGTCAGATGAAGTGACGGTGAGCATGCAAAACAGAATCCAAACGGAAAGATATTACTTACCATAGCAGCGGACCAACGACAAGGGAAAGTGTTGTTGATCGCTTCACAATTCATCGTTGAGGTGGTAGTGGTTGTGGTAGAGCCGTTGTTCAGGATCGACAAATGATCATTCAACGAGGCTAAGGTGGAGGTATCGTGAGCGGTGAATCCGGGTGGAGGTGGTGGTATTGTACCTGCTGCGCCAGGAGTACTTCCGCCACCTCCACAAAGGAGACCGACAACGAACTCAGGAGCTACACGAGCAGGAACTTCCTCAGTTGACATATCTGTTTGGGACTGTTTTACCGAATCTGTGATGTTTGCAATCGCGACTATGTACACCGGCCCTGGAGCCAAAGGTCAAGTGGGGCTAAATAATGGAGATACAGAACAGGAGAAGAGGACTAGAGACTATGAATTGTCGACAAAGGATATGGTGCGAAAATACTAAAAACAATAATGATCTTAGGGACTGGCTTCAGAACAACACTTGAGAACTATGAAAGTAATAAACCATTCGAATTAGTGCGCTGTTGTATATCCGTAGCTGCGGAATACGATACAGTATGTTGACTTCAGAATTTCGGTGTCCAAAGAGCTAGCGAAACTGTAAACAGCGCAGATAAATGTTTGTGTAAAGTCGGTAGAAAACAATAACCGAAGAATGCATCCAAGGATTAGTTGAGTACTTCGACGGGCAACCTCACAGGTACTACATCTGTATATAACTTGACAACCTGAATGAGGTGCATGTATCAATAGTAATATAAACGAACGTATTCCAGTTTCCGGAGACGAGAATGCCCCCAAACAATCTTCCCAGATGAGTACGAAAAACAAAGGGAACGAGGCCCAAAACTCAATGAGTTCTGAGAACAATCATAACACTAGCTCGATTGGCTAGTATTGCGTTCTCATCCTATTCTCATAACCGACAGCATGACATCAGAGTTCAACACTGATGTTTCACTGCCATACAACCACGATTCATTTGAAAGCCTTATTGTGAAGAAAAGAATACAGATTGACGGGGAATGGACTTAGTGCTAGCTTACTACAATCATTCCGAGGTGCCTACACCTCCAGACACTCATTCAGGCATTCTGGATAGAAACTGACAAGAACGCCAATGATGTCGATCAACAGCCACATTTTGCAGCGTCTCCAACCAGGCGCAGTGGGGATCACGCGGTCCCCATCCTGGAAGGCGAGTAGCACCGACAGCACCCAAACTTTTCGTAATCTTTTTCATACCTCTCTGTCAGGTCAGGGATTTGAATTGGGCACGGAAAATAGCACTCTCTTCGGCAAACGATGATTAGGCATGCGCAACACATGTCCCAACCAACGCAGCTTCTGGTGCTGGACACATTCTTCAATGGAAGTACCTGTTGCACAACCCAAAACTCGCTTTCTAACTGCCTCGTTACGGATTCGCCGACACCATCCCACACGAGCTATGGTTCTGAGACAACGATTGTCGAACACCTGAAGACGTCCCAGTTCCGCTGCTCGAACAGGCCAAGTCTCACAGCCATACAACAAAACAGCCCGCACTGTAGCTTGATACACGCGTGCATGGCTGCGAAGCATCAGTGTTGAACACTCATTTATGCTGCCCATGATGATGTCTTCACATTTCGTCAAATGTGCAAGCAATGTCACATATACCGCTGAACAACAATCGCGGTTTTGCTCGACTGAAGGAGCCTTCGAGTCTGCGCATAAATTGACCCTCCGAGATGATTACAGTTGGAAGATGCCACTGATTTCTTTGTGTCCATCTTTTTATACTTTCGGTCAGGTCAGGGTGCACAAAGAACCATCCAAAGGCTTATTCACACCTAATGGATATTGTCAGGGTTGTTCCCCCTCTCTTTTTTATGATATTTTCTCACTGAACTTGTTACGTAGGGTCCACGAACGTAGTATCGAAATCAACTACGGAGATATACTAATGGATTTGGATTATGCGGATATTGCTTGGTTGTTTGAGAATTAATTCTCTGCGCGAAAGTTACCGGAGGCGGTCCCATGATCCGCCATGCCGTTTACATCTGCAAGGCACACTCTTATTTCAGAATTTCCAATCCCTTTGTCCTCCCACTGCAATCTCATAAAGAATAACCATAGTTTGTTTATCGGTTAGCGAAACTGGGCGGTTGAATAGGTTGTGATTGTACAATAACAAACAATCAATCTACGGATAACCAAGTCACGGGTGGCGCTCAGCAACGTTTAGCTGTGGCACACTTTCGGTGCCTAACTGTCGTACAAATAGAAGGAAGCACGAGGGCTCGGATACTGCCAGGCTGCCCAAGTCTGGACAGGGGAATTCGAGAGACAGAAATCGGGTCCGAACCACGGACCTTCCGGTCAGTAAATTCGCGCTCTAACCATTGAGCCATCTCGCCCTGTTCACTAACTCGCGTCATTTATGGCGACAGAAACCAAATCGTTAAAGCTAAAGGAGCGATCATATTATATGGCAGTGAGACATGCTCCTTCCAATCCGAAGATCTCAGGTATCTTCGAACTTTTGATCACCGATGTTTCCGTTGCTGGCATGCAAGAAGGAGACGCGCAATCGGGTACTTGGTAACGAATCCGGATCATCAGCAGCATCCGTGTTGACTGCCGAAAAGCTGTCACCTTGTCGTGGTGGTCAGGCTCCTGCGCTGCAATGATCCTGCGGGCCATAATGGCTGGAAATCAGTTCATAAGAGGTAGAACCATGCCAGGGAAGCCAACTGGGAGCAGCCCGACGAAGAACAGCAAGTCCTTGTAAGGCAAGTAATCGTAATACGAGATGGTATGGAGGTAAAGTCGTACTGTCCTCTGCGATGGGAATGTGAAGGCAGTAAGGCGTTTCCCCCAGACTACTGACATGTTCATGTTTATGGAAGAAGCGATTCTGTCTTCCCCCGAGGAAGGACCGGTTAGATAAGGTCGGCCCCAAAAACCGCACACTCTGATCGCCCAACGGTTGACCGTGACCGCCGGCGCATTATTCAATACGATCAAAAACCAAAGAGCCTGGTGCTGCTCAAAAGGTGCCTGCTGTGCGCAGCCGCATCAGGAGTGAGACAGTAATGACCTATTATCTGCGCCCTCGGGCCAGGCCGGCCCCCTACAGCCAAGTAGGTCAGACTATTGAGTCACTGGCTTGGGGAAGGGTCTCCTAAGAAAACCCTAACGACCGCCGTTTCGCGGTTCAGACTCTTGAGTCAGAGGCTAGAGACAGGGTCCCCGAACAAAACCCTACATCCTCCCACGACCTTTCGCGAGGAGTCAAAGGCTCAAGGTGGGGTACCTCAACTAAACCCCCTTCTTTGGCCTGGGCAACCGGGAAGTATCATTTGCCTTTGCAGCTCTTCGCTCACCGGCCTTCCCCTCATTCTCTCGCTGACACTGATGCTACAATGCCACACAACCACAAAGTTTGCTAATCATATTTCAAGCTTTAGAATCATCATCATCATCACCATCAGCTGTGAGAACTGCGAACCTGTCATACAGTGGTTAAAACTGCCACAGTTTCGTTCGTTGATGATTTGGGAAGATGGGGTGGATAGCATTCGGGGCGGTGGCTGATACAATTGATGCGTAAATGCAGGGTTGCCATTGGACGTTTAATTGGATAGTCGGGAACAGCATGCCAGACTATGAGGCAGAAGTATTTAGGCTATTTAATATTGTTTCCATTGCATTTGCATCGATTCTAAGAACAGCGTCGTTTGCGTACTCGGTATCTGTGAGTGGACGACCTGAGAGCACTTCGATCCTACAGACATTGATCTTCCTGCCCTGCCTGACACCACTTAATGCGGCGAAGTCAGGCGAGAGTTTACCGTAGACCTTCATACGTCCGCGGAATTTGGCGTACGGCACCTTAAGTAGGGTCAAGAATTTACTGGGGATACCATTGCTCCACAGACACAACCATAATGCCTGACGGTCCACAAAATCAAAGGCAGCTTTCAGGTCAAAGAAGACAACCATTGTTGGTTGCTGGAAACAGTGTTGCTGTTCCAGAATTTGTCAGAGAGTGAAATTATGATCGATGCATCCTCTTGCAGAACGGAACCCAGCTTGGTTTTCACGGATTTATCGCTTACTGTGTTCATTCAACCTTCGAATAATAAGATCAGAGTACCTTGGATGCCACAGCTACCAAGCTGATGCCACGATGGTTTTCACACAGCGTTCGCGTACCTCTTTTGAAGATAGGAATAACTGTCGACATGCCCCATTCTGCAGGCACTTTCTCTTCACTGCATATCACATCAATAAGACTTCTTTGGTGGGTCACCAAGGATTCCGCGCCATCTTTGAACAGGGCTGAATACAGACCGCCCGGTCCTAGTGCCTTCTCACGTTTCAGTACGGATCTTTCATACTGTTTCTTCTTCTGACGGACGAATAACGTCTATATTCCACTCGCCCGTATGCATATTTGTTTTCGGTAGCGATAGCCTTCTCTATCTCCGAGGTTTCGATGTCCACCAGAGCTCATCACTGTTTGGTGTTTGAGGGATTTGCGTGCGCTGTCATAATCATTGCCAGCCGGTACGGATTTCCTGGCATTAATCAGGACTACCGATCTCGACGATATCCAGTGGCAGTATCGGAGATGTCGGACAACCAGCACTGAACGTCGCCAGCATTGCTCCTTTCACACTTGCCACGCTTCATCCACGTGCACGCTACCAGTACAGTATTGGTTTACTGTGAAGAGTTGCTGAGCTAGCTCAGACAGATACTGGTGTGCTGGTTCTTCGAAGATAGTGGATTGGCATGCTTCTTGCTGACTTTGGACGGCCTGAAGGGAAACGAGGTGTCAGGCGTTCACGCAACATGGTGTGATGGGAAACAAGTTGGGTGCCCCAGAAGAAGCGAGTCCTAAATTGTCATTCTCCACCGGTGGCTGATGGCCACGAGATCCAACTGGGTCCACGGTTGATTTGCAGTTGGTGGTCACCAGGTTAAGCGATGCGAACGTTTATGCTGAAGTTTCGTACTGGCCAGATTCGTGCACAACTGGGAGTCGCTCTCCGTTGTCTGTGTGACCAGCATCAATCCCGAATCGACCGCCCAAATGTGATTTCAAGGAGCTCAGACGATCGATTTGGGCATTCATATCGCCCTCAAGGACCACAATGTCAGTAACTCTTGCTCGACGAATGAGCTCAGATAACTCTCCATAGAAAATATCCTTCTCAGCGTCCGTCTGGACATAAGCCGACACTACAAACGGTCACCACTTTTTATTTCGGTAGGCACTGGGATCCAATCCAGCGAAGTGCGTTCAGCTTTGAGGCTGAGCGCAAGTCCCACGCCATATATTCCACCAGTCATCGCTTCTGGATCACCGAACACAAAAAGGGGGAAATGTGAAAGAGCTGACTTCGACCTTGGAGTTCTGAGAGGCATAACCACATTTGGGTCTTGTATGGAAGGCCCGGAGACACAGTATACATCAACTTCAAGGGAGTATAAAGTTTCAGCGAGCATTGCCTGTTTGCCAATTTGCATGGAGTATGGACGTTAAAAGCTCCTATGTAGAAAGGATCCCGTGGATTTAGAAAGGTGTTATTTTGTTTATTGTTAATAGGCAGCGGCGTGCATAAGGCCCATTGGCCGGATAACTGACACTCAAATGGCCCAGCAACGTTTGCATGTGTGGTGGGAGGGACACCGGTGGATACACAACTGTGTAGGTGTGGGCGCCCTGGCAGTATTCCAGCCCTCGTACAACCATGACATTCACTGTACGGCAGTGAAGCATCAGTGTCAACACTGATGTTGCTGTCTTTGGTGGTGGTGACACAACTGTGAGGGCAAATGATACTTCCCGGTTGCCCAGGCCAAAGAAGGGGGTTTAGTTGAGGTACCCCACCTTGAGCCTTTGACTCCTCGCGAAAGGTCGTGGGAGGATGTAGGGTTTTGTTCGGGGACCCTGTCTCTAGCCTCTGACTCAAGAGTCTGAACCGCGAAACGGCGGTCGTTAGGGTTTTCTTAGGAGACCCTTCCCCAAGCCAGTGACTCAATAGTCTGACCTACTTGGCTGTAGGGGGCCGGCGGCAGAATCGCTTCTTCCATAAACATGAACATGTCAGTAGTCTGGGGGAAACGCCTTACTGCCTTCACATTCCCATCGCAGAGGACAGTACGACTTTACCTCCATACCATCTCGTATTACGATTACTTGCCTTACAAGGACTTGCTGTTCTTCGTCGGGCTGCTCCCAGTTGGCTTCCCTGGCATGGTTCTACCTCTTATGAACTGATTTCCAGCCATTATGGCCCGCAGGATCATTGCAGCGCAGGAGCCTGACCACCACGACAAGGTGACAGCTTTTCGGCAGTCAACACGGATGCTGCTGATGATCCGGATTCGTTACCAAGTACCCGATTGCGCGTCTCCTTCTTGCATGCCAGCAACGGAAACATCGGTGATCAAAAGTTCGAAGATACCTGAGATCTTCGGATTGGAAGGAGCATGTCTCACTGCCATATAATATGATCGCTCCTTTAGCTTTAACGATTTGGTTTCTGTCGCCATAAATGACGCGAGTTAGTGAACAGGGCGAGATGGCTCAATGGTTAGAGCGCGAATTTACTGACCGGAAGGTCCGTGGTTCGGACCCGATTTCTGTCTCTCGAATTCCCCTGTCCAGACTTGGGCAGCCTGGCAGTATGCGCCGGCGGTCAAGGTCAACCGTTGGGCGATCAGAGTGTGCGGTTTTTGGGGCCGACCTTTTCTAACCGGTCCTTCCTCGGGGGAAGGCAGAATCGCTTCTTCCATAAACATGAACATGTCAGTAGTCTGGGGGAAACGCCTTACTGCCTTCACACTCCTATCACAGGGGACAGTATGACTTTACCCGCAGACAGCCTCATAGTATGACTACTCGTACGAGGTCTTGCTGTTCTTCGTCTGACTGCTCCCCTTTAGCCTTCCTGGCATTTTGGCACCCTGTGGAACGAAAATCCAGCCCAATTAGTCCGCGGGACCATTGGAGCACTCAAGCTCGACAACCATGTCAAGGTACGGCTTGAGGTCGGTTTGCTTCAGAGAAACAGCAGTCATCTATAGAAAACGAGGCCAACGCACATAAAAGAGCCAACTATTGTCTGGCTTATTGCAGAGCGCGAATGTCAAGACCTACCGGAGGAACTGCGTGTCGGAAGTTAAAGGATGATTTTAGTGTCTGCGGCCGAGTGAACTGTAGATACTGCAGCTAACAACAATAGGTGGCCAGTAGATTGGTCTTTCTTTAATAATAGGACTACGGAGATGTCGTTAGGAACGGGTAAGGACGGGAATGAATATGACAAAGAAAAATGGAGGTATCAGCAGCAGCCTGTTTTCGTTTACCAGCCTTGCTAAATGCAGCAGTTAAAGTGACCCGGCTGATGGTACCACGCGATGGCCGACGTGGCATGAGATTACTGCGTCACACAGAGACTGAATCTTGCCGGGGGAGGATTTGTGCACCTCCGCGACACTCGATGAATCTAATACCAAGTTGGTCAATGGTTAGGAGTCTGACCAACATAGCCTCTTGGCCCTCCAGATGTTGGAACACGTGTGGCGACTTGTTCCGTAAAAATGGTAATGTATTTACATTTCCAGCCAAACACCGCTACCTTGCAGTCAGGCGTTTACTGCAGACTTTGTTCAAGAACCTTGGCAGTATCCCAGCCCATGTACAACCAATATGCCAACCACATTGGCCGTTGCGCGTTGCCATGAGCCGTGTCGCGGGTATGGGAAAACATGCTACTGCTGAGACATCCCCTCTTACACTTTCACTTATTCCCTTTTCTACCCTACCCCACCCCAATTTAAGTATTCTCTCCACTGATGACAGTATTAGAACCGACCACTTCGTTCGCCATGAGCCACGCTCAGGTGCAGCTTCTGTACGTCTGACCTCAGTAACAACCCGAAACACTTCGAAGTCTGTTTTCAAACCCCAGCCTACTAAGCTTCCTTGATTGTTCATGCACTGAAGCAAGCAGGATTCCCTCCGTATTGACGTATGCTGTCTGTCGGAAAAAAGGAAGCAGGGCGCAAATACTGCAACTGAAATGACTACCCCTAGCTCTCCTCCAGGTTCCACTTGCACGCTTCTGGTATGCAGATGCTGCTGCAACTGGATATACCGGGGTGGTTAGTGCATTGAGCGACCGGGAGGAAGCATTTCTATTTGTAAGGATACCTGTTGATAGTCGCCTCTGCGTGGTTTGATTGACAAAATCTGTGAAAAAAATCTTGAGAGTGAGGTCCGTCGCACATTCATCATCATCATCATCACCATCATCATCGTCATCATCATCATCATC